>CM035418.1:126456497-126713997 GCA_020310875.1 Ceratopteris richardii | reverse complement strand
AGCATACACACCTTAATACTAAAAAAGTAGATGAGTTAGAGATAGAGAGAGAATAGACAAGATTTTCAAAGTGTACGATAAGCTATGAGGCTCACCTACACTGATGAAGAAGAAACACAAACCCTAGCTATTGCCCTCCTTGTTGATATGCTCCATATCTCCCAGTTTAAAGAAGACCTCTGTCAAGCTTTCTCTCTCCAAGAGATGATGAATTATGTTCTATAGACCTCCTCATTATATAGTTTTTGATCATACATGAAAAGCTCAACTAAAAAGCACCAGAAAACACAAAAATCAGGGTTTCGTGATTCATGGCGGAATTCCTGGCCTGTTTTACGAAAACGTTAATTTTAACTTTTCAATATTTTTTAATGTCTTTTGATATAATAATGGATAAAATATCTTTTTGTTAACTTTTAATTGAGATTTGAAGTGCTTTTTGATTGATTTTGGGGTTGATTTAGAATTAGGGTCTGATCTTTGACTGTTCAGATGTGGCTCAATTTTAGCATATAATATATCATTGGATAGCTCTTGAGTAGCGCATTCCAAATATATGATAAAAAAATTCCTGCATATTTTGACCATCTTTGACCTTGGTTTGACCATGGTTGATTTTGTCTAAAACTGAACAAAACTGATAATATGTGCAATCCCTTTTGTAGAAGGTTGCATTTTTAACATTTTCTAGGGTCAGAACTTGATTACCTTCAAAGTCCTGAGCTTCTTTTTCCATTTCCAAATCTACTAAAAAGCTTTACATCAATGTGTTCACCTTGTAGAGGCTCAATAAGGTTAATTTCCATGACGGAATGTTTCTAATCATGATATCTAAGTGACCACTAGCGTGATATTGTGATATTGAGAAGTTTGCTCACAATGATTGATCATTGACATATGTATTTCTGAAACTATGACATTATGTTGGTATTCTTTTTTGGATGAATCATTTGCTATGCACATGATACCTAGGTTCAAATGTAACGTGATGATTCATGAGTTTTTGTGGAAGTCAATGCATCATTATATTTATTATTTATCTGTTTTCTGATTGTTGCTGCATGATTCTGTGGATGATTGGATGATAGATGCTTTGATGATTACTTTTGATTTTGGGTTCTCAAGTTCATTGTTGAAACCTTGAAAATTCTATGTAACATTATTTATGCTTCATTGTGTGATGGAATCCTCAAAGTTAGAGTTCATCCTAAATTCCCAACCAAATTAGTTTCCAGTAATTCGGGGAAACAAGAAACACACAGATTAGTGATCCTCCAACATGAGAAATATCCGCATAAAAATGTGTATTCTTTCTATCAGATGCTATTGGTTAAATATTGCTACTATTCATTAGCTACTGCTTCATAATATAATGTTATTTGTTCATTTTTCTGCAGATGTGTCCTGATGGGAAAACAATAGAAGCAGAAGCTGCACATGGCACAGTCACTAGGCATTATCGTGTTCATCAGAAGGGAGGTGAAACTAGTACTAACAGTATCGCATCTATATTTGCTTGGACAAGAGGTCTTGGACACAGGTACCGCCATGTTTCCTGTCATTTATTCTCATTCACAGGGAATTTTACGTATCACACCACGTGCGTTTGCTGGGCGACAAAAGAAATAAATTTGAAACTTTCAATTATGATGCACATTTCACTTGTGTAGAATAAAAAGTTCTTTAAGATACAGACAAAAGAAATAAATTTGAAACTTTCAATTATGATGCACATTTCACTCGAGTAGAATAAAAAGTTCTTTTAGATACAGATAAATTCAAAGGTCCCTGAGTAGGTCTTGGACCTTCAGGAAAGTCCATGAATAATATAATCTGTCTTTGAGACTTCGAGAGATTCTCTCTAAACTCATTTACTATCATGTATGTGCAGGGCAAAACTTGATGGTAATAACGAACTCCTTGATTTTGCTCTCAAGTTGGAGTCTGCGTGTATTGAGACAGTGGAATCAGGGAAAATGACAAAGGACCTGGCATTGCTTATTCATGGAACCAAGTAAGAGCCTTCATATTGTATGATCACTTAATGTGCTATATCATAGTTCACCGACAGTGATGAGTTTCTTCTGTTCAGGGTCACAAGAGACCAGTACCTTAATACAGAGGAGTTCTTGGATGCTGTTGCAGAAGCTCTTCATGCAAGGCTTCAAGCATTCTCGAAACTCTGAAATTCAGATATTGTCTTCATTTTCCTTTTCAATCCCGGCTCAATGTGCATACAGAGAATCACCCCAATTGTAACTATCACGTGCCATTTGGAGGTACACATATGCACATGCTGTGGCATGTGCATACCCACATAGATCACGTCAGTGCACAAGCCTATGCTGAATCACTCCAACCGTTGTCAGAGTGAGGTTCATAAGGCAGACAAAATACATAATAAATGTGCCATTTGCCTAGAAAGAGGGCAATCAGTGTCTGCTGTGAAAATAAAGTACATCTTCATGATGATTTTACACTTACAAATGTTGAAAGGTGTACACCTTTAGTGCAATTTATGTTCATATACAATCGAATGTGCATGTAATATATTATAAATGATGTGATGATGATGTTGATGAAGTAGATTACTATGAACAGGGATCAAGAAGGCAGACCAAATACATAATAAGTGTGCCATTCGCCCAGAAGAGGGCAATCAGTGTCTGCTGTGAATAAAGTACATCTTGCTGATGATCTTAGACTTACAAATGTTGAAATATGTACACTTAGTGCAATTTATGTTCATATTCAATTGATTGTGCATGTATGTAAATGATGTGTTGATGATATTGATGAAGTAGATTACTGTGAACATGAACCAATTTTGATCTCAAATTTTGGACTTTTTGACTAGATGCTAGTTTAGGACCTTGGATTTGAATCACATGTTCTTATGCCTATTACATTAATGTCTGTGTGTGTGTGTGTGTTCTGTGAGAGAGAGGGGGGGGGGGAGAGAGAGAGAGAAAGAGAAAGAGAAAGAGAAAGAGAAAGTCATATTAACGTCTTCTGGAGGCCAAACTTGGCCTATGAGACAAAAAACCATGTACAAGTGTAGTAACCCTGTGTAGAGGATAAAATGAAATAAAAGGTATATCGCGACACAAAGATATATAAGGCTGGAAAAGGATGGGAAGACGTGGCTCTGACTCCGCAGATAGTGGCCACCTAATACATGGGGGACATGTGAGTAAAAGTGTGAGTAAAACACCCTAGCTATTGGTGAATGGGTGGGGGTGGGTGTAGTATGTGGTACATCGGGGGTGGTCTGAGTGCCTCCTGAAGGAAGACAACCCATGGGGTGGTGGTGCGCCTATGCTCCATCATGTGGTCGTAGGCTGTCCTGATGCGTGAGATATCCTCCTGATATAGTCGTGGTCGATGATATCTGCCCATGCGTGGTCGGCGCCGTGCTCTCTATGCTGCTGCCTGGTGGAGCGTGAGCCCTATAGATGGACCTGTCTGATGTAGCTCAGCTCGCTGAAAAAACTGGGTAATGGTCTGCTGCGTACTCACTCGTGGCTGATGTGTGGGCTGGAGTGACCGATCTCGCCTCTTGTATGCTGCCGCGAGGAAGCGTCCCAAGCGTCGTTGGTCTCCCATAGTCATGCATAACGGGAGTGACTCCTCTATTTGGAACTGTGCTCATAGGTCTAAGTATGCTGGGCATCTGATAACAAAATGCTCCTCACTCTCTACCTCTGTCTCGCATGCACCACCTCTCCTCACGGGGGACTCCCCTGGATCGACCCCTCTCAATCTCAAGCTGGTGCGATGAGACCCGGAGCTGCCCAATGACGACTCGAAGGTGGAGAGAGAGAGAGAGAGAGAGAGAGAGAGAGAGAGAGAGAGAGAGAGAGAGAGAGAGAGAGAGAGAGAGAGAGAGAGAGAGAGAGAGAGAGAGAGAGAGAGAGAGAGAGAGAGAGAGAGAGAGAGAGAGAGAGAGAGAGAGAGAGATTTTTTAACGTCTTTTAGAGATCAAAATCGGCCTATGAGAGAAAACATATACATCAGTATGATCCAATCCACTGTAATCCCAAAAGGAAAATAAAATGTGGGTACAAAACAGAGTATAAAAGGAGTGGATAAAAGCTGGCATCAAGGGTATGGGGTGCTATGGGTATGCACTCTATATGCTCAATAGGTGATGTACAATTATGATATGCATAGGGAGGGGAGGCTCGGTGGTGTCATAACGCTCTAAGTGCCTGGAGTGGGTGTAGGATATAGTGCATCGGTGGGTAAGGCATCGTGGAGATTCTCAAAATGCTCTGCACATCGAGATCAACAGGAGTGCGCTGCTGACGTCCCCGTATCTCCATGTCATGGCGTGCGTGAATCGCCTGAATCTCTCTCTGGTGGGGACGGGCTCTCTGGAGTGGGGGTCTCGGTCGTCGGTGCTGTCGTCTAAGCTCCTCTGCTCTCTGTAAAGTGACACCTTGCGTCGAGCTGGGTCCTCGGGTGGCTGTGGGTCTGAAAAAATCTGTAATAGAAGTCTGAGGGGCCAAGTGCATGTCCATCCGCTGCTGGAGAAGTGATGCACGGCGGCACTGGAGCTGTACTAGGAAGCGACCTAGAGGGCGCTGGTCCTCCGTCTCCAATAAGACCCTGATCTCTCTGGGCCCCCTGAAGAGCTGTGGGTAGCGGTCTCTGATGTCCTCGTATGCCTGGCATCTACATTTGTAGTGCTCCTCGTCCTCCACCTCCTCTCGGGTATGTGTCGCTCCCTGGGGTATGTGTCGCTCGCCCAACCTGAATCTCGAGCTGGTGTGATGATACTCTGAGCTGCCCAATGGCGACTCTCTCTGCTGGAGCCATGTATGCATCCATGTATCGTGGTCTCTGGATGAAACCATCCACTGTCACAGTCAGGAAGTGGTCTCTGTAGTGTTGCCTCTTTGTGGGAAGAGGCTCTCGTGGTGCTATCCATGTCTCCCTGATGTGTATCTGTAGTAGGTCCTGACGGATGATCCTGTTCCTCTCCGAACGAGAGAGAGTAATGTAGGGGGAAGAGAGGTCATACTGAAAAGGGGGGAGATCGGTAATGCTCATGCCATGGTCTGCTAACCATCGGTAGGTCTGTGCATACCATACTCTCTCATGCCCTGTCTCTGCCAAATGTCTAGAGCTCTCAAATGCAAGCTTGCTGAGTCGGCTGGTGGGGAGCTCTCTGACTCTCAGAATAAAGGTCACCAGCTGAAAGAGGACCTCCACTAGCATCGGTGGCGTGCCAAGCTCAGCTCGTATAATGTCGTGTGGAACGGAGGGCTTGCTGCGGAGCAAGCGTGAGATCATGGTGACCCGGGGCCTCTCAATCCGCGTCCACATCGCCTCCGTGATCGCTGGTGCCCATACTGCTGCTGCGTACATCAAAGCGGGTGTCACTAGAGTATCAAAGAGCCACCCCTTAGTCCGGGGCTCCTGAAAATGTGCCTGAAAGCAGCGTCTCTCCGATCCTGCGAGTGCCGCGTAGCCTCGCGTCAATCTATCTCTCGCTGCCTGTGCCATGGAGAATACCCATGTGCTGCCCGAGAAGGTGACACCTAAGTAGACATAGGAGTCCACTACCTCTATCTGTCCTCCAGCTGGGGTGAAAGAGGCGTGATGGCGTACTGTCCTGGAGGTATGGAAGATCATGACCTTTGTCTTGCCAAGGTTCGCTGTGAGTCCTCTCTCCATGCAGAAGGTATCGAGTGCCTGTAAATGTGACTGTAGCCCCTCCTGTGACTCTGAAAGCAGGACAATGTCATCAGCATATAATAATATGTGTACTGACGTACCTCCAAGGTCTCCATCAATGTCTTCAAAACCAGTAGATGTTTTACTACTAGAAAAAAAGCTTTTCTTTATCTTTCTTTGATGTAGTTGATGAATTTGCTGGACTGAAATTTAGACATAATCTTCCACTCCATGGATTTGAGTTGGAACTATTGCTTGGTGATGCATCTGGTCCACTCAAAACTTGAGATTTTGCACTTAATTTTTTAGCATTTTGTTTCTCATTTGGTTCAAAATTAAGTCCATCTTTGGCATCTGCATAGAAGCTTGATATTTCATCAAAAGCCATATCTGTGCTTACCTTCACCTATCATGTGAGTGGGTTATAACATTTATATCCCTTTTGCTCAAGGGAGTACCCAATGAAGATACATTTTTCTGCTTTTGGATCAAGCTTCGTCCTCAACTCATCTGGAACATGTACATATGCAATACAACCAAATACTTTCATATGTGATAAGTTTGGCTTTTTACTTGTAAACTTCTCTTCAGGTGTAACTTGATGTACAACAACAATCGGAGTTCTGTTCATGATGTATACAATAGTATGCACACTTTCTTCCCAATAACAATAAGGCATATTCTTCTCAACCATCAAATCTCTTGCTATTTTTGCAATATGTCTATTTTTGCACTTAGCAACGCCATTATGTTGTGTGTACTTGCATGAAAACTAACGTCGAATTCCATGACTTTCAAGAAAGTTATTGAAGTGATTTGACATGTATTTAGCTCCTCCACCAGACCTTAATATTTGAATATAATTTCTTGTCTGCTTTTCCACCGTAGCCTTAAAATTTTGGAAGTGAGTGAACACGTCACTCTTTTCTTTCATGAAATATACCTGTACTTTTCGTGTATGATCATCAATGAAAGTAACATAAAACCTGCAATCGCCCATAGATGTGGTCTTTGCAAGACCCTAAACATCTATATGTACTATTTCTAGTACATTCTCACTAACATGCTTGTCATGCGATAATGATGCTCTTGATTGTTTACCAAATTGACATGTTGCATATATCTTTTGCATCTTTGCAACCTTGAAATTTGGTAGTCCATTGTCAATCTCCTTTGAATCCATCAATTTCAACGTCTGCAGATTTGCATGACCAATTCGTTTGTGCTAGATCTCTATATCAACAATAACTCCTGCACCTTTTGCAAGCATGGTTGCATTCATTTCATGAATTTTCACATTTAAGGTGAACATCCTTTCCACTTTGTTTCCTTTGACAATCAATCTTCCGTCCTGTTTGTACTCTTCTACATATAACCCATCAACATTGAACCTGACTTGTAGTCCCTGGTCAACCATTTGTCCAATAGAAACCAGATTTTTTGTTATATTTGGAATATGTAGCACATTAGCAAGATGTTTTACCTTTCTCTCCTCCATAGACAGTGCTATGTTCCTTGTATGCTCGATAGGGTGTGTGAAAGAACTTGGAGAAGCTTGTAGGAGGTAGAAAAGTGAGTTGCGAAGGGACGAAGTTCGGTCCAGCCAACCGGCACAAGACCATCCCTTGAGCTCATGGAGACTCAAATAGACCTTATAGGCATGGGATAAGTGCAATAAAATGCACAATGTACTTTGGAGCATCAAGGAGAAAGAGTCGATACAAAACAGATAGGTTTGCACATTGACTAGTTAAAAAAACTTACTATCTTTGGATGAGATAATCAACTTCAAATGCTCATAGCAGCCAACATGATTAAAATTGGAAAAAATACTTTTGGAGGAGTGATGCACATAGGGTTGAGTGTGTAGAATGCACATGAGTACAAGGAATAAACAAAATATGCTTTTGGAATGAACCTCACACTCAATAGTGGTACCTCCTATTTTTCAAGAATGTGCAGAGATAGATCCCGAGACAGAAGAACTAAGATTTCTCCCAATCTATGAAATCAAATGCTTTGAAAATTTATACACATAAACCAAACACCAATACCTTTCCAATGAGTGCTCATTCATCGAATTTGGAGCTTTTTAGAGAGAGCAACAACTTCTGCAACCTTATTGTAGTTGAAGAAGATGATGCAGTGAAATGAAGGAGCAAGACAATGATGGCCACAAGTGTATGTATATTGCTTCCATGTAATGTATAAGTGATTTGAAGTCTTTATATAGACTCTTGAAGTGCTCTTGGACTTCTATAAGTGGATTTTGAATTCAAATGAAGGCGGTAAAGGTTATTGGAGGGAATCAATTTACTTTCCTATAATCTAGGAAAAGTGAAGATCTAAAATGATCTACTTTTAGGTGATTGATTGATTCATTGATTGCAACTCAATCATCTCAAGTTCGTGGAAGTTTAGGTCTCTTTTTCTCCTTTTACATGTGTAAAGCTCTAGACTTTCACAATGGTCAATGATCTATAAAAAATATTAAAAAAAAATGCAATCAATAAGCATAGGTAAAAGAATGCTTCAATGGATGTTCTGACATAATCCAAACCATGGATTTTTTAAATTTAGATCAAATCCATCTCAAGCATAGTATGCGCTTGATATTCCAACAACTTTCCCTCAAGCTAAAGTAGGCTTTAGTCTTCATTATCTAATAGGTTGAATACTTGCCATCGATTTAAATCTGCAAAGCTTTATTCCATCAAGTGCCTTCGTCATCATATCTGCTACTTGCTTTTCAGTTGGAACAAAAGAAATTTCAATCTCCTTTGCCATGAGCTTCTCCTTGATGAAGTGGTAATGAATCTCTATGTGTTTGGTTCTTGCATGGAAAATAGGGCTTGCTGCTGGATGCATGGAACTTACATTATCTCCAAATATGTGAGGTTTGGAACTCCTAAGTTCCAAATCTATATACAATGCTTATAACTATATTGCCTCTTGAGTTGCTATGGTCAAACCTTTGTACTTTGCTTCAGTTGAGGATAAAACAACTGTTGGTTGCTTCTTGGAACTCCATGACACTAGCTTTGAACCTACAAATGCTAAGTAACGAGAGGTATTTCTTCTATCATTTTTAGCTCCTTCCCAATTTGCATCTATATAGATTTTGATATCCAAATCTGAAGAGTAAGGATAGAATATACCTTTATTGATTTTACCTTTGAGATACTTATGTACTCTCTTAGCTACATCCATGTGTGGCCTTCTAACTAAGTGCATGAATTGACTAAGCACTCCCACACTATATGATATGTTTGGTCTTGTGTGAGTAGCATATATCAACCTACCAACTTTGCTTTGATATTCTTTAATGTTTTTAATTTTCTCACATTCATAAACACTAAGTTTATGATTCATCTCTAAAGGTGTACTTGCAAGCTTTGTGTTCTTCATTTTGAACTTGAGAAGTAGATCTTGAATGTATCTTCTCTGTGTTAGATACATCCCTTTATTTGTTCAAATCACTTGCATACCTAGGAAATATATGAGCTCACCTAATTGATTGATTTTGAACTCCTCTTCTTGAAGTGATTTGGATGGTAGTCTATTAACAAGGTACACAACATTTGAAATAGCCTGTGCCTATAGATAATGTGACAACCTCTTCTCTTTAAGCATTGTTTTGGCTAATCCAATCAATGTCTTGTTTCTTCTCTTTGCAATTCCATTTCGTTGAGGAGAGTACATAGTAGTCACTTGCCTTTTGATACCTTTATCCTCTAAGAACTCATCAAAATCTTTGGAGAAGTATTCTTCCCCTCCATCAAGTCTAAGCTTCTTGAGTGATCTACTTGTATGATTCTCCACATGTGCTAGATAATTTTTGAAGCAATCAAACACTTCATTCTTACTCTTGATAAAGTATAGAATAGTCCATCTACTATGGTCATCAATAAATGAGACATAATACCTTGATCTTGGCAATGAAGGTTCTTGACTTGCTTCCCATACATCTGTATGTACTAAGTCCAAAAGGTTGTTGTGGATGTACTCTATGCTTGAATGGTTGTCTTTGTGCCTTCCCAATCTCACATGCATCAAATCTATTGATCATGTGTTTCTTTGATACGTTTGACAATCCTAGAACACTTTAATCCCTCCATATATCCTTCAAGGTTCTTTCATTCACATGAGAAAGTTGTTGGAGTTTGTGGTGTGCAAAAGCATGCAAACAACACAATGAAGAAGAAGAATCTTGGAGCACAATGCACAATATTGAATGTATTACCACTAGAATGTACAAAGATAAGTAAACTATTAAGGCACTAGGCATATATACAAGCCGGGGAAAGAAACCTCCTAAAGAGGGAAAAAAGTACCTCGACAGTCCTAGTGTGTTCACACACATCACTACCTAATTATATCAACAAATCCTCCCTGGGAGTGATGTGGTGAACAAGGAGCTGACACTCATGTATAAGGAAGTGCCAAGCTATGTGGAATCAATCCACAAAAGGAAGTAAGCCCAAAGTTTTGCGGAAAGCTTCAAACCTATCCCTAGGCAGAGCCTTCCTGAAAAGGTCTGCAATGTTCTCCTATGTGGGCAAACATGCCAAGTTGATCTCTCCAGCAAAGAACCTCTCCTTGACATAATGATAATGAATCTCAACGTGATTAGTGCGAGCATGGAACATAGGGTTCTTCACAACTGCCAATGCACTCTGACTGTCACTGAAGATGGTGGTGGCAAAAGACTGACCAACATCCAAATAAGCCATAAGGCATCTGAGCCACACACACTAATAATCGTTGTGAAAGCTACCCTATACTCAGCCTCACAATTGGAAGTGGCCATAGTAAGCTGCTTCTTGCTCAACCAAAATATACATAAGATACTAGGTGTGGTAATAGGTTTATAATCTTCAAGGCCAAAACACTGCAATAATGTGTCAATATATTTGGTTTAACAAAAAGCTATTCCACCATCAACTTGCAAAGACTGAATGCCCAAATATTTTGCAAATACCCTAAATTTGACATCTCAAATGAGGCATGCAAATCAGTCTTAAGCAATATGCTTCTCATGAGGACCAGTGAGCAACATGTCATCAACATACACAACAATGATGAGAAGCACATCATTTGCATGCTTAACATATAAGGTGCTTTCAATTGGACTATTCTCAAAACCATGTGTAATCAGATAGGCATGTATCTTTTCATACCAAGCACGTGGTGCTTGGTTTAAACCATATAATGCCTTCTTTAACCTGCTCACTTGGTTTTCATGCTCTTTCTGCACAAAGCCACATGGCTAAAAAACACACACTTCTTCATGAAAATCACCATTTAGAAATGAAGTTTTAATGTCCAATTGATGTATATTCCAGCCACGATGAGCTGCAAGTGCATAGATGCTGCAAAAAGTAGTCGTTCGACAAGTTAGAGCAAAGGTCTCATCAAAATCAATTCCTCTTTCCTAAGCATAAACAATTGCAACAAGCCTAGCCTTATACGTGTCAACTATTCAAATAGGCTTACACTTTAGCTTGTATACCCACTTAGTGCCAATGGCCTTCTTGTGAGGAGGCAACTCACACAAAGACTAGATACCATTCTTCATTATAGCATCATATTCAGATTGCATAACAACCATCCAATTTTTTGAATTTTGTGCTTCATCAAACAAAACAGGGTCATTCTCATCACATAGACTAGAGGCAGGCATAGCATAGAAATCTGATGCAAAAGAGGCACTAGAGCTTGAATGAGTACGATATGATAGAGGTACATCTAATTTGTTGTTGTGCAAAGTCTACATCAGCCATTTTGGCATAATTTTTACCTCCTCAATATCAGCTCTCTCATCAACAAGTGCATCATGTAAATCTACATAAAAAATGGAATGATTTGCATCATCACATGAAACCTATAAAGGCTGAGAAGTTGCGTCATTAGGACCAGCTCTAGACTGTTCACTTGTAAAAAGCGGGAGCAAAGTATCATACATGTCTTTGGAGCTAACATATGTCTCCTTAGTACATGAAAGTAGTGGTTGAGTAATATCTTCCACATAAAAAACATCACGAGTAACCAAAATGCATTTATTCTATGGATGATACAAACGATAGCCTTTGCTTTCAGAATTGTATCGAACAAAAATACATTTCACTGCTTTATCATCCAATTTCCTATGTTGTTGTTTAGGCACTAATGCATATGCCAAACAACCAAAAACACGTAGGTGAGCAACAGATGACTTATGAACATGCCAAGCCTCATATGGAGTGATAGACTGCAATGCTTTAGTGGGACACCTATTAAGTACATATGCTGCACACATGACAACCTCAAGCCAGAAACTGTGGTAAAGCTTGACTCTTGACCATACACCTCGCCATCTCCATAAATGAACTATTCTTCCATTCAACAACTCCATTATATTGAGGTCTATATAGCACTATACAATGATGTTTTATCCCACATTCAATCAGGAAATGCACTAAAGTCAGAAGACATATATTCCCTCCCCCCCGATCAAAACAGAGGGTGCCCATTTTACATGCTGATAGATTTTCAGCCAAAACCAAAAACTGTTTGAAGCACATAAATAGTTGGACTATATACACATGCATGCTTTGAAAAATCATCGATGAAAGTCACGAAGTAAAGATAGTTCCCAAAAGAGGGTGTTTGCATAGGATTACATACATCACTGTGAACAAGCTGCAATTTTTGAGTAGCTCGAACTAAACCATGTTTTGGAAAGGAGGAACGCTGCATTTTGCCCAAAATTCACCCTTCACATACATGTTTAGGAGGTGTCTCAAGTTTGGGCAAAGAGGATATCATTTCAGATTTTTGCAGGTGTAACAAACTAGCAAAATTTAGATGAGCAAAGCGTGCATGCCAAAGCTTTGCATTTGATATAGCCCGAGAATCATGTACTACACATGCCCAATCCTTCACAGATTTTTCATAGTCTATGAGCTTATACGACCCACGATATAAAATGCCAGAAGCAATAATCACATTTTCATTTGATAGATCATGGACTTTACATCTGTTATCAACAAATTTCTCAACCAAGCCAATCTTGGCTAAAATTGAAACGGATAATAAATTCTTCTTGATCCTGGCACAAATAAAGCATCCGAAAATCTAAAAGAACTAACATCAGCAATAGTGAGAATGATCTTACCAACTCCCATGACAGGATAAGAGGAGTTGGTTGCACCTATGAGATTATTCCCTATAGGGGTAGGTTCGAGTGAAGTGAAGAAACTATGCTGCAAGGTAATATGTTTGGTTGCCCCACCATCAAAGTACCAAACATCTGAGTCTACTACAGATATACATTGTTCAAGAGAAGATGGGTCAAAACTGCAAACAATAGTAAATGCCCATTCTTCATTCTACACTAGATTAGCAGACTTTGTTTTTGATGTAGAGGCCTTTGCATCAACCATTCCAATCTCTTTTTTCTTTGCCTCTTTAGCAGCCAGTTTTGGACAAATCTTTATGACATGATCATTTGCTTTACAGTATTTGTAAAACAATTTTTGCTTTTTTGTTTTCTTCTTGTCTCTGTTATTCTTCTTTGATTGTGCAAAATCAGCAGATTTCTAGTAGAAGAGCTCCATTTACCTTTGCTCTCATGACTAGCTAGGAAAGCTTGATTTGCAACACGCATAATGGACATGTTCTGCCTAGACTGATCTTCTTGCAACAAAACACAGACTAACTCCTCAAATGTCAAGGAATTTCCTTTCATCATCAAACAAAGAGTAGAAGCAAGACTCTGGTATGAATCGGGGAGAACATTTAAAATAATCTGCACAAGTGAAATGTCAAGTAAGACTTCATCAACAAAAATCAACTGTTCCTTCAAATCTTTGATCTTTGTCAGAAAATTGTCCATGGAATCTCACTATTCAACTGTTTTCAGAGGTAAGCAATACGAGCCTGATTCCTTGCCTGGTATAAAGTGGTAAGTGTATCCCAAGGATCCTTTTTTGCAAGAGCGAATGTGAGGAATAATGGCACGTTTGACAGACAAGGCTATCAATGCATGTGCATGAGCATCTTTGCCATCCCAATGAATTTGATATGTAGTAGTTGCAGCAGGAGCCGCAAAACGAATAGGAACATGAAGAATATTATCATCTTCAATGCCATCTACATCACCTTCAGCAACTATGTGTGCAGGTATAATAGGACGTTTTTCAACACCTTGCGAATTATTCCAAAATCCTTTTGTAACCAATACATGGCGCATCATATAAGACCATAATGGGTAATTGTATTGTCCAACTTATCCTCAATAGCCAACATACGAAATACATCACTCCTTTCAGCCATGGCCATTGACTAAAATACTTTGATGTAGAAAAATGATTGTATCTTAAAAATTTGAACAAAACTATCCTATCGAGTTCTACTAAATCTATAATAGATTCAAGATGCTTAAATTGATGAGCCGAAACCTATATATATCTTTGACATAAATAGACGAACTTGCAAAAGCACTATGATAGTGCGTTTAGAGGTCAAAACGAGCTCAGATCGCAATTTCGGCACCACAAAGCAAAGTAGTTTTGATCTCCTAATTGTTGAGATATCAAGCTCAACATGAAGTACATCGAAGGAGAGAGTGAAAATGCTCCGCAGTTACCAGAAAGGAATCGGACTGCATATCAGTTAAGAGCATACGAGGAATGGAATCAAGGAGCAGGAAAGGTAATGTACTGGCTATCTGTTAGCATACAGGATAGCATGATTGGACACATATAGGATGCCAAGACTCCGAAAGAGGCTTGGAACAGTTTGATCACTTTGTATGAGACCAATACAAAGGCACGAAAATTGAAACTCAAGAATGAGTTGCATACATTGGAGAAAAAGAGCATGTCGATAAGTGACTACACTCTAAAAATCAAAAGCATATGTGAGTCACTTGCATCTATTGACGTGAATGTAGATGATGAGGATAAAGTGGAAGTGTGCGTTCATGGTTTAGGAGCTGTATATAAGCAGTTCAGAACTTCTATACAGACCAGAGAAAATATTTTGAATTTTGCTGATTTGGTATCCATGCTGATTATTGAAGAAAAGAATCTTGGTGAGGATTCAAACTCCCAAGGAAAGTCCAGTTCTAAGCAGGTATTCTACTTTGGCAGAGGAAGAGGCAGAGGTAGAGGTTTCATAAGTGGAAGAGGAAATAATAACCAAGAACAAGGTCAACAACAGAATCATGCAGGAGGAAGAGGACAATTTCGAGGCAGGGGGAGCCAAAGAGATCACAGAAATTTCCAAAGAATTTATTCTGGTAATGACAGTAAAGGATGCTAGAATTGTGGTAAACCTGGACACTTTGAACGTGATTGCAGGTTGAAGAATCAAAATAACAGAAGGCAGCATAATAACTATGCATCCACAAGTGCAGATGATTCTGAGAAGTTGTTCATGGTTCAACATCACATGATCAATATATTGTCTGCTGGTGTTTCAAAATCAAATGATAATGTCTGGTATATGGATTCAGGTGCTTCAAATCACATGACCAGTCATGCGGAATGGTTTAGTACTTTGCAGAAATTGCCAGTTCTTGGATATGTTAAAACAAGTGATGACACATCACATCCTATTGAGCATACAAGAAACATAGCACTATCGATGGAGGATGGAAAGGTAAAACATCTTGCTGATGTGCTCCGTGTTCCAAATATAACAAAGAATCTGGTTTCTATTGGACAAATGGTTGACCAGGGGTTACAAGTCAGGTTCAATGCTGATGGATTATATATAGAAGAGTACAAGCAAGATGGACAATTGGTTGCCAAAGGAAACAATAGGATATTCATCTTAAATGTGAAGATTCCTGAAATAAATGCAGCCATGTTTGCAAAAGGTGCAGGAGTTATTACAAGTATAGAGATGTGGTACAAACGGATTGGACATGCAAACTTGCAAAGGTTGAAATTGATGCAGTCAAAGGAGATTGTCCATGGACTACCAAATTTCAAAGTTGCAGAAATGCAAAAGGTATGTGCAACATGTCAATTTGGTAAACAGTAAAGAGCATCATTTCCACATGACAAGCATGCTAGTGAGAATATACTAGAAGTAGTACATGCAGATGTTTGGGATCCAGCAAAGATCACATCTATGGGCGATTGCAGGTTTTATGATACTTTCATTGATGACCATACACGCAAAGTATGGGTATATTTCATCAAAGAGAAGAGTGAGGTGTTCACTCACTTCCAGAATTTTAAAGCTATGGTGGAAAAGCAGACAGGGAAGTACATTCAGACATTAAGATCTGATGGAGGAGGTGAATACATGTCAAATGAGTTCAACTGTTTTCTAAAAAATCATGGAATTCGGCATCAATTTTCATGCAAGTATACACCACAACAGAATGGCGTTGTTGAACGCAAAAATAGACATTGCAGAAATAGAAAGAGCCTTGATGGTTGAGAAGAATATGCCTCATTGTTATTGGGCAGAAGCTCTTCATACTGCTGTATACATCATGATCAGAACTCCGACTGCTACTGTAAATCAAGTTACACCTGAAGAGAAGTTTACAGGTAAAAAGCCAAACTTATCACACATGAAAGTTTTTGGCTGTCTTGCATATGTACATGTCCCAGATGAATTGAGGACGAAGCTTGATCCAAAAGTAGAAAAACGTGTCTTCATTGGATACTCCCTTGAGCAAAAGGAATATAAATGTTATGGCCCACTCACAAGACATGTAAAGGTGAGCAGAGATGTGGTATTTGATGAAATGTCAAGCTTCTATGCAGATGCCAAAGAAGGACTGAATCTTGAACCAAATGACAAAGAAAATGCTAAAAAATCAAGTGCAGAATCTCAAGTTTTGAGTGGACTGGATGCATCACCAAGCAATAGTTCCAACTCAAATCCATGGAGTGAAAGATTGTGTGGAAATTTCAGTCCGGGAAATTCATCAAATACATCCAAGAAAGGTAAAGAAAAGCTTTCTGTAGGTCATAAAACATGTGCAGGTTTTGAAGATGTTGATGGAGATTCAAGCGGCTCAAAAAAGAGTCTTGATGAGGAACTTGGATTGCCCTCTATGAAGACTCCAGGAGTAAGAAAGGCACATGCAAACGATACAAGGAGAAGTGACCCAGGACCAAGAAGATATGGGAGGATGCGTAATTCAGTGCAACGATTGACATATGATAGTTACATGGCTCATTATTGTGACTACATGACAAAGGTAATACAAGATGCTGAACCTTCTTGCTTTGAAGATGCAATTGGAATTTCACATTGGGAAAAAGCTATGGATGAGGAGATGGCTGCACTTTATGGAAACGATACATAGAAGCTCGTTCCATTGTCGCAAGGAAAGAAATCCATAGGCTGCAAGTGGGTTTACAAGGTAAAGCACAATGCTGATGGTAGCATAAGCAGGTATAAAGCACGATTGGTAGCAAAAGGATATGCACAAACTTATGGCATTGATTATGAGGAAACATTCAGCCTTCTAGCTAAAATGTCTACTGTGAGAACACTTGTTGCATTAGCTACAACAAAAGGATGGATTTTGCATCAGATGGATGTGAAGAATGCTTTTCTACATGGTGAGTTAGGAAGAAATATACATGGACCAGCCACAAGGATATGAAGATTCAAAGCATCCAGAATATGTTTGCAGGTTGCAAAAGGCTTTATATGGGCTGAAGCAAGCACCTTGTGCATGTCATGCAAGAATGGCTGATTACTTAACCACCATTGGGTTTTCTATGTGTGATGCAGATCATTCACTATATGCAAGGAAGGATGATGATGGCATCACAATTGTGGCTATCTATGTTGATGATTTGATTGTAGGTGGTGATAATGAAGAAAGCATTAAAGGGATAAAGCAACTTCTTATGCAAGAATTTGACACGAAAGATCTTGGTTGTTGTGTACTTCTTGGGTAATGAGTTTATACATACAAAAACAGGTATATGGATGTCGCAAAGGCAATATGCCTTGAATATGCTGCAAAAGTATGGTATGGATGCTTATAAGCCAATTTCTATGCCATTAGGTCAGAATTTGAAGTTGGATACTACATCAAGTGAAGCATTGAAAATGCTACTATGTACAAGAAAATTGTGGGAAGTCTTATATATCTCACAATTACAAGGCCTGATCTAAGTTATATTGTTTGACTTGAAAGTTAGTTTATGTAGGTTCCCAGAAAGCCACATTTGGATTTATGAAGCTAGTATAGATTTGCAGTTTTATGAAGCTAGTGGCTTTCTATTCTCACTTGGAGGTGCAGCTATTACATGCAGCAGCAAGAAGCAACCCACTGTTGTTTTGTCGAGTACAGAGGTTGAGTATAGAGGTGCTACAATGACAGCATGTGAGGCATCATGGCTAGAGATGCTACTTGCAGATTTAGGTGTGGAAGTGCAAAATCCTATCACTATCTATTGTGATAATCTTAGCAGTATACAGTTAGCACGGAACTCTATTTTTCATGCCAGAACAAAGCATATCGAGGTACATTATCACTTCATCAGAGAGAAGGTATTAGAAGGTGATATTGATCTTGTTTATGTGAGAATAGATGAGCAGGTTGCTGATATTTTCACCAAAGCGCTTGGAGCTGAGAAGTTGAAGAAGTTTCGGGAGATGCTTGGATTACACGATATGGCGTTGAGCTTGAGGGGGATTGTTAAGATATCAAGCTCATTTTGTGACGATCCAGGATAACACGTACCAATTTTTGTTTCTCTGACATGATAGTGGCCATGCCGATACATGTCAGGGATACTTCATTGAGCTTTATTAGATTTATCTACCGAGAGTGATGGCACATTTGTTCCTTTCTAGCTCACTCATTCACGGACATTAGGTTTTTCCTTATGTACTGATCTTTATATACTGCACTTGTTGTATTCTTGTTTTTAGGTCATTCTTGTACATGCCTTTTTATGTAATAGAAAAAGAAGAAGAAGATCATTCTTCCTTGCCTCAATCTGTATGTGTGCTTCTCTTTGAGAGTGAGAGTGTGTACGAGCTCTCTTCCTTATCTCCTTCCTCGTGACACTAATCACCTTGAGTATGCTCATCAAATTTCATGAGATTTTGAGACAGTGATCAGAGGGGTGTCGACGATGCCATAGATGAAGCGGCGACCTGCTCTGATACCAATTGTTGGAGTTTGAGGTCTGCAGAAGCATGTGAACAACACAACAAGAAAAGAAGAAGCTTGGAGCACAACACACAATACTGAATGTACTACCACTAGAATGTATAAAGATAAGTGATGCGTTAGGGTGATAGGTGTATATACAAGTCGGGGGAAAAAACCTCCTAAAGAGGGAAAAAAGTGCCTTGATAGTCCTAGTGTGTTCACACACATCGCTACTCAAATATATCAACACGTCTCTTATTCCACACTTCAAGCGCACTAAGGTGAATAGAACTATGTTCCTGGTTTCTCCTACTTCAAAAGTAAAGAGCCTTCCATGCTTCTCACCTCTGGCTATCTACTTGAAGCCTTGCCATGGATCTTCCACAAAAGCTCCCTATTGGGTGAACCTAACTTGCAAGCCTTTTTCAACTATTTGACCTACACTTATTAGGTTTTTAGTGATAGTGGGTACATAGAGAACCTTATTCAAAATGTTTATCCTACTATCAAAAGATTTGACATTAACATTCTCCACATTGTGCTTTGTGTCGTCCCCTATTTGAAATTCATGTCTATGCTTTGGACTTTCCAAATCAGATAGAAGAGCAATGTTGCCTGCAACATGATTTGAACATCCTGAATCTATGTAGAACAAATGATCATCTTCTTTACCTTCTTTGTGGCTTAGATTCATTAGAAGAAATCAATCTTCATGTGCTTGATTTTTAGAGTAATTGTTGTAGTCGCTTCTATTATGGCCTCTATTTTTATTGTTCAAGTTTGTTGGAATCAATGTTCACTCATGGTCCAAATATCCTCATGTTATAGCTATAGCAAGATTATGTTCTTTTTATCTACAAAAAAACGCGTGGGCACCTTGTTCTAGGAGAAACAACTTAAAAAAAACATTAGATCAACAAGGGTTCAAGTCTCGTAATCGGCGCAACAACGTGGAGATCTTTTGGGAAAAGCAAATTGGTGCTTTAATAAAAGGCACAAAAAAAAATTAGACATAGCTTTTAGTGACACCGTTTTCACACTAAATCTTTTCGATGAAGATCGTTTGCTTTATTTAGCTTATGCTTTTGGAGATTCGACCAAAGCTATATAAGAGAATATTAGCTCATTGTTCAAATCATCAACTCAAGGATTTCTCAAGCGCTCAATGCTGAGGAGAGGAGGTGATCAAGATCTTGGAGAAGATCTTTGGAGGCCAAGGGAGTGTTCACATACACTCTTGGAGGAGTTGTGGTCTACATCTCGATGATTATTTGGAGGATATTCTGCCAGCTTACCATCAACATCCCTTGTTGATTTACTGTGAGTAGCAAGTCTATTTCCATTCTTACTTGCTAGGTCACTCATTTTTGGTTAGGTTGATCAGAATTTGGGTTTGTTGTACAACAATTCTAAACTGTTTGTATTCTCCATATTCTCACACACACTCTTCATACCTCTTAGGCACACAATCTCTTGTATCTAGTTCCTATTTCTACCTAGATACAGATATTGCCAGTTTGTATCATATACACACATTGTAATTTGACATTCATATATAGATAGTGTAGGTGAGCCTAATAGCTTACCGTTAAACTTGAAATCTTGTTTATTCTCTTTCTATCTCTCACACACCTATTTTTGAGTCTTAAGGTGAGTATGTTAAGGTTCATATGTTGGAAGATCCTGTAAACCTGTGATATATTGTTATTATGGCCCACTACCACTTCCAATATGGTATTCATACCTTAGAATACCAACATTTGGTATCAAAGCCTAGTTGACGTACACCCTTGATAAGATGAGTGACTATAGACTTGAGAATGAAGACAAGCTTGAGGGCATGTCTAATTACCTAATGTGGAGTTTTATGATGATGAATCTGTTAGTAACAAAGGAATTATGGAATATTGTCAATGGCACTTATCAAAGGCCAAGACAAGTCGGAGAAGAGGCTACGTCATCTTCTAGAAGACCTGCTATTCCTATTTCTACTCAACAGGAGGTTAGTGAAGAAGAATAAACTCTTTCATCATCAGGAGTCCATACTACTACTAGATTGCTTCCTATAGAAGAGCAATCTAGATGGAATTCAAGGGATGCTTTAGCACTTTCATATATTGCTAAGGGAGTCAAGAGGCATATTATACCCTAGATCAGGTCTTGTAGAACCTCTCATCAGGCTTGATTGGAGTTAGAGAATCTCTATCAGAGTAGAAACCCTGCTAGGAAAGCTCATCTAAGGAGACAACTAGCCAACACAAGGATGAAAGTTGGTGAATCAATACAGACACATATTTTGAAGCTCAAAGATCTAGGAGATCAATTACTCAATGTGGGAGTAAACATTTTAGATGAAGAGATGGTAAATACACTTTGAAATTCACTTCCATCTACATATCACGTTTTTATTACTGCTTTATCTCTCTCCACAAGAGATAGAGAAATTTCATTTGAAGAGCTACAATTCCTATTACTTCAAGATAAAGATCAACAAAAGGGTATGGAAGAGAATGATGAAGCTATGTTATCATCATCAAAGGGAAAGAAGAAGAAAGAGACAAAGAAGGAGGAGAAGATTTAGCAATCCAAGAAGGAAAGTAAGTCTTCTAACCCTAAGTTTTCCAGTTCTATCCCTAATGCTTCCTCTACACCCTGTTGGAGTTAGACGTCTGCGGAAGCATGTGAAGAACACAAGGAAGAAGAAGAAGCTTGGAGCAAAACACACAATACTAAATGTATTACTAGAGAATGTACAAGATAAGTAGCCCATTAGGGCAATAGGCGTATATACAAGCCGAGGGAACAAAACCTCCTAAAGAGGGAAAAAAGTGCCCCGACTGTCCTAGTGTGTTCACACACATCACTACCTAAATATATCAACAAATCCCCCTTAGGAGTGATGCGATGAACAAGGAGCTGGCACTCATGTATAAGGAAGTGCCAAGCTATGTGGAATCAATCCACAAAAGGAAGTAAGCCCAAAGCTTTGCGGAAAGATTCAAACTACTCCCTAGGTAGAGCCTTTGTGAAAAGGTCTGCAATGTTCTCTTGCGTGGGCACATATGCCAAGCTGATCTCCCCAAGAGAGAACCTCTCCTTGACATAAGGATACTGCACCTCAATGTGCTTAGTGCAAGCATGGAACACAGTGTTCGTCGCAACTGTCAATGCGTGACTGTCAGTGAAGATGGTGGTGGCAGAAGACTGACCAACACCCAAATCAGCCATAAGGCATCTGAGCCACACACTCAATAGTAGCAGTGAAAGCTTCTCTATACTCAGCCTCACAACTGGAAGTGGCCACAGTAGGCTGCTTCTTGCTCAACCAAGATATACGTGAGCTACCAAACCAAGCATGAAGCAAAATCCACTGGTGGACACACGAGTGTCATGGAAACCAACCCAGTTAGAGTTAGAAAAAAGCATGCAAATGTGGCGGTGGTGATCCCCCCTTGGGATAAATCAACCCAAGTAGCCGAGTACCACTCAAGTAGCAAAAGATGCGCTTAACCGCCTGCCAATGCTTGACACCTGGGCAATGCATAAACCTGCTCATCTGTGAGACAACAAACTGAATATCTGGCCGATTAATGCATAAGTAATCAAGAATCCAAAAGCCTTCTGATAGAGAACAACATCAAATGCATCTCCAACATCCTGAAGACTCAATCGTAAACCTATCTCCATAGGAGTGGCAATAGGCTTACAGTCTTCAAGGCCGAAGCGCTGCAATAATGTAGTCAATATATTTTGTTTGACACAAATCCATTCCACCATCAACATGCATAAGCTGAATGCCCATATAGTGATGCAAATGCCCCAAATCAGACATCTCAAATGAGGCATGTAAATCAGCCTTAAAATCAACAATATGCCTCTCATGAGGACTAGTGAGCAGCATGTCATCAACATAAACCACAATGATCAGTAGTACATCATTAACACATTTAACATATAAGGTGCTTTCAGTTGGACTATTCTCAAAACCATGTGCAATCAGATAAGCATGTATCTTTTCATACCAAGCACGTGGTGCTTGCTTTAAGCCATATAATGCCTTCTTTAACCGGCACACCTGGTTCTCATGCACTTTCTCCACAAAGCCACGGGGCTTAGAAACATACACTTCTTCATGCAAGTCACCATTCAGAAATGCTGTATTTTGATATCCAACTGATGTACATTTTAACCCTGATGAGTTCCAAGTGCACAGATGCTAGGAACAATAGTCATTCGACAAGTAGGTGCAAAGGTCTCATCAAAATCAATGCCTCTTTCTTGCGCATAAACCTTTGCAAGAAGCCTAGCCTTATACCTATCAACTATACCATTAGGCTTATGCTTCAGCTTGTATACCCACTTAGTCCCAATGGCCTTCTTTCTAAGAGGCAAGTCACATTAAGACCAAGTACCATTCTTCATTATAACATCATATTCAGATTGCATAGTAGCCATCCAATTTTTTGAATTTTGTGCTTCATCAAAGGAAACAGGCTCATTCTCATCACAAAGACTAGATGCAGCCATAGCATAGCAATCTGATGCAAAAGAGGCACTATGAGAGCCTGAACGAGTACGATATGATAGAAGTGCATCTAATTTGCTGTCACGCAAACTTTGCACTAGCCATTTTGACATAGTTTTTGCCTGCTCAATATCAACTCTCTCATCAACAAGTGCATCATGTAAATTTGCATAAAAAATGGGATGATCTGCATCATCACATGAAAGCTGCAAAGGTTGAGAAGTTGCCTCATTAGGACCAGCACTAGACTGTCCACTTGTAAAAAGAGGCAGCAAAGTATCATACATGTCTTTAGAGCTAACAGATGTCTCCTTAGTACATGAAAGCAATGGGTGAATAGCATCTTCCACAGAAACAACATCACGGCCAACCAGAATGCATTTAGTTTGTGGATGATATAGACGATAGCCTCTGCATTCAGAACTGTACCCAACAAAAATACATTTTATTGCTTTATCATCCAGTTTTCTGGGATGTTGTTCAGGCACTAATGCATATGCCAAACAACCAAAACATGCAGATGAGCAACAAATAGCTTGTGATCATGCCAAGCCTCATATGGAGTGATAGATTGCAACACTTTAGTGGGACACCTGTGAAGTACATATGCTGCACACATAACAGCCTCAAGCCAGAAACTATGTGGTAAAGCCTAACTCTTGACCATACACCTCGCCATCTCCATGAGTGACCTGTTCTTTCGTTCAGCAAATCCATTTTGTTGAGGTGTATAGGGCACTGTACACTGCGCACTTAATGCTAGTGGCCAAAGCTTATGTGGATGTTTTTGATAGGCACCTTATGAGATCTTTTTTCTTCCTTCTTTGATTGTGCAACGCTGGCAAATTTTTGCTTACTAATAGATAAGCTCCATTTACTTTTTCCCTTCTAACCAGCCATGAAAGCTTAATCTGTAACACACATAATTGACTTGTTCTCCCTAGACTCATCTTCCTACAACAAAATGGATACCAACTCCTCAAATGTTAAGGCATTTGGATCGCCTTTCATAATCAATTGAAGAGCATAAGAAAAAAAATCTAATATGGATCTCGAAAACCATTAAGAATAGTTTGCACAAGTGATCTATCTAGCAAGATTTCATCAACAAAAATCAATTGCTCATTCAAATCTTTGATCTTTGTCAAAACACTGTCCATAGAATCTCCTTCATTCATATGATCTCTCCAACTTTTTTCAGTGGTAAGCAACACAAGCTTCATTTCTTTCTTGGTATAATGTTGTAAGAGTATCCCAAGCATCTTTTATTATCTTGTAGGAGAAAATATGAGGGATAATGGCATGTTTGACAGATAATGCTATCAATGCATGTGCATGTACATCTTCACTATCCCAATGAAGTTACTAATAACTATATTATCAAATAGAGCCATTATTCTTCATTTTGATGAACTTATAGCTTTATGCATGATGAAAGCAGTGAGAATGACATTAAATGCATAAGACAATAGAATTTCAAGAGATCAATCCTTCTTTGAAAAATAAAGAAGAGGATGATACATAGGCAAAGAAGTATCAAGAAACCTAAGTTCAAGTGGTAGAGAATATTTACCCATCTAAAGAGAGAAGAGAAGATCAAGTTTCAAAGGTTGAAGTACATCATGATTAGTAGGAAATTCTTTCTAATGTGACATATATAGAATTTATGTCTTCACTCCTTACTAATATTGTAGGGTTTTGTATCTAAAGGGACTTGGATTCCCATGGACTTCTCAGCTATGGTAACTCTTGTAAAGAAATGGAATCAAAATCTAGCCTTTCTCTCGATTAGTGACTTCTTGATCTCTATATAAATATGGAATATCTAGTTCGAATTGATCATGTAGATCAACAATCTCTTGAATAGGGGGGACACCTTTGCTCATTATCCCACTTCTCTTCTTGGATTTCATGCAAGATCTCCTTAGAATACTTGGTAATAGGATGAGCTATTCTAGACTCTATCGAGTTAGGAACATATGAATAATTTGGAAAGAATTCTCTATTCTCAAGGTTGGTCTCCATTTTCACTAATCATTCTAATAGTCCTTGAAAATTCAACTATGGTTGGACTAAGTTGCTTTGGTTGAGTTAGCTAGTTTTGAACATATCCCATGCTTGTTCTATCATTTTGATGCATAGCTTCATTCTCTAAACCTCTAAATCTGCTCTAGGATAAGTTTTCACTAGTGCATCTACGTTAGGTCCTTCTTTAATTCATGTCTCGTATGCCTTGCACATCATATCTTAGTCTTCGGGAATGGGCTCTATGAGGATTAAACCTAGCTTAGGTATGGGTGATGTCTTTGTTGGGGCTCAAGATGTCTTCCTCTTCCACTTTTGCTTCACTCTTTCCCTCATGTCTTTTCATGCTCTACCTTTCTTTCTATTGGATTCTCCTATTTCACTTAACTCAAAATCCTTCTCTTGCTCTCGTTACTTGGCTTGCTATAAGGATTGTGCTTAGGTGATTCTCCGAATTGGAGCTCACTTGGATGGATTCCGTTCTAGCTTTGTGATATTCCTATTACATTGATTAGGGTGACGTTTGATGCATTGGCTAGGTTCTTAAGGCACTCATGGATGATATGTACTACATTGAGAATAGAAACTTTGAATTTTGATAGATTGAGGTTGTCTTATAGGTAGAGGATGGAGACATTCTTGTATGAAATGATCTCCCGGGCACCTTAAACATGGTCCTTTAAGATCCGGTGCCTTTTCTTGCCTCATATGGAGTCTAGAATTGGGATTTGTATACATGAAATTAGAATAATCAGGTTCCCAAATGTATTCCTTTGGGGACTTCATATTGATAGGTCTCAAGATGCTCTACTGACTCTGTGTAGTAGGCTGGTGCATTATCCCCATATGAAGAGTCAAAGCTATCCACATTTGAATAATTTTTTCTATCGGGGGTTGTTGGTATCTGTTGGAACATCAAGATTACATTATGCTTGAGGTGAATTTGATCCACATAAAAAAACTATGGTTTGGATTATGCCAAAATATCCGTTGAAGCATTCTTTTACCTATGCTCATTTATTGTATTTTTTAAAAAGATTTTTTAAGAATTTTTTACCATTGTAAAAGCTTAGAGCTTCACACATGTAAAAAGGCAAAAAAGAGAGCTAAAATTCAATGAATTTGAGGTGTTTGAGTTGCAACCAATGAATCAATTGAATTTGAGGTGTTTGAGTTGCAAGCAATGAATCAATTGATCACCTAAAAGTAAATCAAAATAAATAGATCTTCACTTTTCCTAGATTGTAGGAAAGTGAATTGACTACCTCCAACAACCTTTACCACCTTTATTTGAATTGAAAATCCATTTGTAGAAGTCGTGGAGCACTTCAAGAGTCTATATAAAGACTTCAAATCACTTGTACATTACATTGAAGTAATATACATACACTTGTGGCCATCATTGTCTTGCTCCTACATTTTTTGGCATCATCTTCTTCAACAATGGTAAGCTTGCAGGGGCTGCTGCTCTCTCTACAGAGGTTCGAATTGAATGAGATGTAACTGATTTGCAAGTTGTTAGCATCTACTTTATGTGTATAAAGTTTCAAAGCATTTGGTTAAGCAAATTGGAAGAATTCTTAGTTTTTGTCTCTCGGGGTCTATCTATGCATATTCCTGAAAAATAGGAGGTACCATTGTTGGGTGTCAAGTTCATTCCAAAAGCATATTTTGCTTATTTCTTGTACTCTTGTGCATTCTATACACTCAAACCTATTTTTATTACTCCTACAAAAGGCTTTTTTATAAATGTAATCATGGTGGCTGCTATGGGCATTTGAAGTTCATTGTCTCATCCAAAGATAGTAAGTTTTTGAGCTAGTCAATGCACAAACCTATCTGTTTTATATCGACTCTTTCTCCTTTTTGCTCCAAATTACATAGTGCATTTTATTGCACTTATCAAATGCCTTTAAGGTCTATTTGATTCTCCATATGCTCAAAGGTTGGTCTTGTGCCGGTTGGGTTGACTGAACTTTGTCGCCTCGCAACTCACTTTTCTACATCCTACAAGCTTCTCCAAGTTCTTTCAGTGGTATCAGAGCTAGATCAAGATGGGTGAAAACTTTCCCTCAATGATTGAGAATATTGATTGACACAACTATGCAGTTTGGAAAATGAGAATGGAGGCCTATTTGCAAGGTATAAATCTTTATGGAATTGTAGCAAGTGATGAAGCTATGCCTATTCCAAGATCCAAAGGAGGACCTACACAAGAGGAGATAAATAAGCTCACACTTTGGTGTGCAAGGGATGCTCATGCAAGGTCCTGCATACCAAACTCTATCTCTGATTTTCTATTACCACATATAAGAGGATTCAAGACATCTCAAGAGACTTGGGATGCCTTGGAGACTTTCTTTTATGCTAGTGCCAAAGCAAGAAAGAATCATCTTTGGAATGAGTTCAATCAAATCAAGAAGGCACATAAAAAAACCATCACAAAGTTTGCTACCAAGGTCAAGGAGGTTGTGGATTAGTTAGCATCCATTGGAGAGGTGATTGAAGAAGAGGCTATCATGAGGCAAATTCTCAATGGGATTCGAAGTGATAAGCAATGAAAATTCTTCACCACGGCTTATGATCTCATCATGGATGTGCAAACTCTAGACTTCAACATCTTTCTTGGACAAATCTTTAATCAAGAGGCCAACAATAGCATAAAGGAAGGTAACTCCTATCATGGTAATTCAATTAGTGTGCTATATGCAAATAAGAAGAACAAAAAACTAAAAGGCAAGAAGAAGAAGGAAAATGACAAAGACTTCCCAAGCCAACTTCGCAAGCAAGAGCAAGTGGAAAGGGAAGAAGAAAGGACCAAAGAATGAAAAAGCCAAAGGTCAGAATGTTCAACCTTGCATCATCTGCGCTAAGACCAACCACACCACTCAGAGCTGCTGATTCAATTGGAAGAAACAAAAAGGAAGTGGAAGAGGTGGATATGGTAACAATAGAGGAAGAGGTAGACACAACTTCAACAATAACAATAGAGGTTATAATAGATTAAGGGGCTTCAATAATTATTCAGAAGGTCAACCACATGAAGACTCATTGCTTCTTATGAATCTAAGCCACAAAGAAGGTAAAGAAGATGATCATTTGTTCTACATAGATTTAGGATGTTCAAATCATGTTGTAGGCAACATTGCTCTTCTATCTGATTTGGAAAGTCCAAAGCATGGACATGAAGTTAAAAAATGGGATGACACAAATCACAATGTGGAGAAGATTGGTAATGTCAAAGCTTCCAATGGCAGGACAAACATTCTGAGTAAGGTTCTCTATATACCCACTATCACTAAAAACCTAATAAGTGTAGGCCAAATATTTGAAAAAGGCTGGCATGTTAGGTTCACCTGACATGGAGCTTTTGTGGAAGATCCAAGTCAAGGCTTCAAGAAGATAGCCCAAGGGATCTTACTAATTTGAGGTTCTTTAATCTATTTATCCCTGACCCTTTAGCTGATTATTTTATTTTCAATCACTTGTTCTTTGATTATTTATTTTTTAATTCTTGTCTTTTTACTACATCATAAGGAATAATTTGAGTGTCTTACAATTCGGGTTTCTTTGCATTTTATGCTATTTTTTCTTTAGATTTTGAGATGTCACAATGTGATTTACGAATCTTGAACTTGATGTTAGTTGTATGTTGAACTTGAAGTTCCTATCATCACCTTGAAATTCAAACCCTATGGCTATGTGCTTAGCATAGGACAAAATTGACCAAGGGGTTTTAGGGTTTTTTACGCATGCTTGATGGTGGTTCCCCACAATAAATATATCATCCAAAGCTAGTTTCAACTCACGAGCACAACAACACAATGCCATGGAGGCACTTGGAGCCTTTGACAAAAAGTTAAGCCCGTAAAAATCAAGAAAAAGCATTAGTTTGGACCCCAAAATAAACTTTTTGAAGAGAATTTCCTATCTCTATGTTTGTTGTGATAGGTAGTTCTATTCCTAGAGAGGGGCCTATCATGATAGAGTGCTTTATCATAATAGATGGGCTCTATCATGATAGAAAATTGCTATCATCTTTTGGTCGATCACAACAGAGGATGTCTATCATGATAGACAAGGCCTATCATGCTGGGCCTTTGCCCTAATAAGGCAATCCATCCTAAAAGATGGTTCTCTTGTGATAGAAAAGTGTTCCGTTGGGGTTTCTCTGTTGTGATAGAGTGCTTTGTCATGATAGATGGGGTCTTCCATGATAGAGAGACTCTATATTTGGGAGTCTCACTCTATCATGATATACGAGGTAGTCTCTCGCAATAGATAGGTCTATCAAGACAAAGGATGGTCTCTTTCAATACACAGGTATGTCACAATAGGTTGCGATCTATCATGGGAGAGGGTTCTTTATCACGATAGTAGGTCTATTGCAATAGGGTGTGATATGTTGCAATAGATGGGTATGTCGCAACAGAGGATGGTCTATTGCGATGGAAATGTCTAATGCAATAGGTTGTGGATAGTCATGATAAAGGGATGTCTATTGTGATAGTGAAATCTCTCACAACAGACGGTTCCATCTCAATAGAGCCTCTCAATCAAGTTATTTATATGTCTCGACAAAGCCAATAAATTTGATTTTGTTTGCTTTGTCTACTGCTAGGATGGTGTTGAGAGGATCTACAAACTTGTGTTTTACTATTTCCCAAAATGTAACTTTATTCATTTGTTGTGATGGACAAATCTATCACTATGGGATGAGGGAAATGGTGTGTTGCACCTCTATAGGCCCGTAGATGTGATGGTGGTCTAGAATCTGCAAGAAAATTGGCAAGAACACAAAGAAAATCACACACAATACCTCTCTCTCTCTGTTGCACACAAGAAAATGAGGACAACTGAGGGGAGGGTCGTTATATGATTAAGAATTTGAAATTTTTGCAAAGATGAAGATGGTGTACATGAGGATGATATGATGATCGTGAGTGAGTGATGTGTGTAAATTTAAAAGAATAAGCACACTAGATGCACACACACATATAAACACAACACATAGGTCTATTGACATTCATGATACACATGTATGGCAGGATTTAGATGCTCGAATGGATGCACATGTAGAGCATTTTTGGATGCTCTTGATGCTTATATAGAGCATGATTTTATTGATCATTTGGATGCTCTTATGGAGCACACTTTGGATGATCAGTTTGATGCTTTAGATGACGTGGATGCTCAAGTAAAGCATTGTGATGATACTCAGTTAGAGTTTGATCATCACTTTCACCTTGGTATTGATGTTATGCGACTAGCTCATCTAGAGCATGATCATACACTTGATTTGGTAGAGCAAGATTGCTCTCATGGTGCACATTGTGTGATAGAGCAGTTTAGTTCTCGAGATGCATAACTAGACACATCCTTTGTTGATAGGATGACTGATTTAGATGTTGATGAGTCAGTGATCATGCAGTCATTCTTGGATTTGCTCATGCCAGATGTGGACATAGATATGTTAGGACATGATGTTGGTCTTGATGATGGTGCCTTGGATGCCTTCGATATAGGTATGGCTGACATGTTTAGGTTAGCCAGGATAGCACGTGTTTTGTCAGCATTCAGGAGTTTGATGTATGAGTTGTTATGCTCGAGACTAGACATTGTAGTTGCTATTGGAGCATTTGCACTTGGAGTTATCGGCCGTTTGATGATTGATATAGGCATAGAGCAAGTAGGAGCTTTGCAATAACTTCATTTGTTCTTGCATCAGTTAGATGTGAGCTCCACTCTTATCGATATGAGTCTAGTGTAGTTTGAGGTGCATGGATACACCTTGTTTGAGGCAGTTGGTGTAGGCTGATTTGTATGCATTGAGATCCGAACTCTTCCTGTACATTATTGTATAGTCCTACATCATTCTTTGTATGCATTACCACTTATGGTCACAATCACCCTTAAGTGGGAGATTGTTGGGGATGTAAGGGTCATGTGACCTTTCCCCTATATTCATATATAAACATCATATATAGAGCATTGCCTGAAGAGAGATCATTATGTGGGTTTTGAGGATCCCATGCATGTATGCACATCTCTCCTCTCCTCTCTCTCCCTTGATCTTCTCCTTGATCCTCTTGTTCAACACACCAAATCCCTTTCAGAATCTTCCTATACATGACTGTATAGTCCTACATCATTCCTTGTATGTGTTACCTCTTACCGTCACATTCAACCTTAAGTGGGAGATTGTTGGGAATGTAAGGGTCATGTGACCTTACCCCTATCTTCATATATATACATCATATATAGAGCATTGCCTCAAGAGAGATCATTATGACTCTTGAGGCTCCACGCATGTGTGCATGTCTCTTCTCTCCTCTCTCTCCCTTGATCTCCTCCTTGCTCCTCTTGTTTAGTACACCAAAGCCCTTCATTGCTATCAGTAGGTCTCTCCATACTATACACGTTATCTGATTGACTAGTTTCTAAACTTAAGTTTGATTGATGTCCAACTAATTGTTTTATAGAGGACCAAGCAGTGTGATTGCCACCATTTTTCAAGGATTTTAAGATTTTTCAATCCACTACCTATCTACCTCAATAATATGAGGTTCATTCATTTATTTATCCCTCACCCTTTAGCTGATTATTTTATTTTCAATCATTTTTCTTTGATTATTTATTTCTTAGTTCTTTTGTTTTTATTAGTTCATGAGGAATAGCTTGCATGTCTTGCAGTTAGTGTTTCTTTGCATTTTTATGCTTTTTTTTCCTTCATATTCTGAGATGTCATAGTTGTCGTGAGGAAGGAGATAAGGAAGAGAGATCACACATACACTGTCACTCTCAAGGAGAAGCACCCACACTGATTGAGGCAAGGAAGAATGATCTTTTTCTTCTTCTTCTATTACATAAATAGGAATGTACAAGAATGACCTAAAAACAAGAATACAACAAGTGCAATATATAAAGATCAGTACATAAGGAAAAACCTAATGTTCTCGAATGAGTGAGCTGGCAAGGAAGAAATGTGCCATCACTCTCGATAGATAAATCTAATAAAGCCCAATAAAGTATCCCTGACATATACCGGTGTGACCACTATACATGTCAGAGAAACGAAAAACTAGTACGTGTGATCCTAGATCATCACATGTTGAGCTTGATATCTCAACACTCCCCCTTAAGCTCAATGCCATTTCTTGTAATCCAAGCATCTCCCCAAAATTCTTCAAATTCTCAGCTCCAAGTGCTTTGGTGAAAATATCAGCAACGTGCTCATCTATTCTCACATAAACAAGATCAATATCACATGCTAAGACCTTCTCTCTGATAAAGTGATAATGTACCTCGATATGCTTTGTTCTAGCATGGAAAACAGGATTCCATGCTAACTGTATGCTGCTAAGATTATCACAATAAATAGTGATAGGCTTTCCCACTTCCACACCTAAATCTGCAAGTAGCATTTCTAGTCATGATGCCTCACATGCTACCATTGCAACACCTCTATACTCAGCCTCTGTACTCAACAAAGTAACAATGGATTGCTTCTTGCTGCTCCATGTAAAAGCTGCAATCCCAAGTGAGAATAGAAAACCAATAGTAGATCTTCTATTTGGAATGCTACCAGCCCAATATGCATCGGTGTATCCATAAACCTGTAAATCTACACTAGCCTCATAAAACAATGCATAATCCAAAGTAGCACTCACATAACGTAGAGTGCGCTTTAGAGCATCCGAATGTGGCTTCCTAAGAACCTGCATAAATTGATTTTCAAGTCCAACAGTATAACTTCGATCAGGCCTTGTAATTGTGAGATATATAAGACTTCCCATAATTTTCCTGTACATAGGAGCATTTTCCAATGCTTCACCTGATGTAGTAGCCAACTTCAAATTGTAATCTAATGGCATAGAAATTGGCTTACAATCAGCCATACCATACTTTTATAGCATATTCAAGGCATATTGCCTTTGCGACATCCATATACCTATTTCTGTATGTATAAACTCAATACCCAAGAAATAGCGCAGCACTCCAAGATCTTTCATGTCAAATTCCTACATAAGAAGTTGCTTTACCTCTTTGATGCTTCCTTCATTATCACCACCTACAATCAAGTCATCAACATAAATAGCCACAATAGTGATGCCATCATCAGACTTCCTTGCATATAGTGAGTGATCTGCATCACACATAGAAAAAACCCAATGCTGGTTAAGTAATCAGCAATCCTTGCATGCCATGCACGAGGGGCTTTCTTCAGCCCATACAAAGCCTTTTGCAACCTGCAAACATATTCTAAATGCTTTGAATCTTCATATCCTTGTGGCTGGTCCATATATACTTCTTCTTGTAACTCACCATGTTGGAAAGCATTCTTCACATCCATCTGATGCAAAGTCCATCCTTTTGTTGTAGCTAATGCAACAAGTGTTGTGACAGTAGACATTTTAGCTACAGGGCTAAATGTTTCCTCATAATCAATGCCATATGTCTGTGCATATCCTTTAGCTACCAATCATGCTTTATACGTGCTTATGCTACCATCAACATTATCCTTTACCTTGTGAACCCATTTGCAGCCTATGGGTTTCTTTCCTTGCGGCAATGGAACCAGCTTCCATGGATCATTTTCATAAAGTGCAACCATCTCCTCATCCATAGCTTTTTCCCAATCTGCAATTCCAATTGCATCTTCAAAGCAAGAAGGTTCAGCATCTTGTATTACCTTTGTCATGTAGGCACAATGACAAGCCATATAACTGTCATACGTCAATCATTGCACAGACACTACAACATATCGGGCATATACCGAGGCTTCTACCGAGGAAAATGAACGGGTGCAAATTTGCCCCGACGTTGGTGTAAGGGTCGGTGTAGGCATCGGAACCAAAGCGCCGGTATAAGCGTCGGTATAAGCATCGCTATAAGCGTCGGTATAAGCGTCGGTATAAGCATTGGTATAAGCGTCGGTATAAGCGATGGTATAAGCCACGGTATAAGCCATGGTATGCCCTTGGGAAAAATAGTCGGTATACGCATCAATATGTGCCTGGGGATACCGACGCTTATACCATCGCCTATACCGACGACCATATCTGCAAATTTTTTTTGGGCAGAGTATGTTGTCTCTTGCTACAACAACATTCCCATGTTGTTGTGTAGCAAAAGACAATACACTCTGCCCAAGACAAACCCGAGTACATGTGACATGTATGACAGGAAACAAAAACATGATTTGATAAAGCAAAACATACTGTCAAATACAAAAGACATGAGAGAAATCAATCATGAACCATTTACAAAGAAATGAGACACATTGACATGATATTTATAGACAACAACCAGAACACATGTATATGTGTGTATGACTATGTATATACATGTGTATGTGTATATGTATTATGTGTGTATATTTGTATATGTGTAAATATTTATATGCATTTTTAAAAACCCTAAAACCCTAATCCTAATGACCTAGACCTAAAACATGTCTATGTGTGTATTTTTGTGTATATATATGTGTATGTGAATATATATATGTGTATGTGTGTGTATGCATATGTGTATCTATGTAAAAACCCTAAAACCCTAATCCTGAAGACCTAGACCTAAAACATGTATATGTGTATGCATGTGTGTATATATGTAAAAGCCAAAAACCCTAATCTTAAAACCCTAACCCTAAAACATGCATATGTGTGTATGTATATGTCACATGTGTGTATGTGTGTATGCATGTATATATATATATATATATATATATATATATATATATATATATATATATATATATATATATATATATATATATATATATATATATATATATATATATATATATATATATATATATATATATATATATGTGTGTGTGTGTGTGTGTGTGTATGTATGTGTGTATGTGTGTATGCATGTGTATATATATGTGTATGTGTATTTGTATTATGTGTTTATATGTGTACATGTGTATATGTGTGTATATATGTAATATATATATATATATATATATATATATATATATATATATATATATATATATATATATATATATATATATATATATATATATATATATATATATATATATATATATATATATATATATATATATATATATATATGTGTGTGTGTGTGTGTGTGTGTGTGTGTGTGTATGTGTGTGTGTGTGTGTGTGTATGTGTGTGTGTGTATGTCAACTCATCAACAATGTGCAAATATGAGGACAACAACATTGGATGGAGTCAAGCCAAAGAGATTCAAATAAATGATTGGATTGCAAGAGATTTTGAAGGATTGAAGACTCAAGCTTCTTAGGTTTGAGGGGGAGTTGTTGGTGGAATAAGAACACCTCAGAACTTTGCCTTAACTCTTGGACTACTTTCATAATCTAACTCACACAGATATGATCATGTGAATAGATGTTTGTAAAACTTCCAAGAGTAGAGCTCATGTAAATATCTTGGCCATTTGTAAAAGCTAAAAGTAGAAGAGGAATCTCATAGATTGAGGAAGCCAATTTCCACGACTATGTTTTTTGGGAATCAATTTTAAATCATCCCTAAAGTATACCATCACTTTTACGTGGATGACTCACCATATTCAAATTCAAGTTCATGTATAATTACAACTACTTCTTAGTCACAGGATATGAAGACTATTCCTAAGAGATTTATCTGACTCTTTGAGTGTACATTGTGCTCACTTCATGTAAGATTAGTCCTCCATAGTTACCTTGTGCCATATGTGCAATATCAATACACATTATGATTCATATATCTTGATTTCTCATTCTCTATGCATTACTAGAGTTTGTTGAGGTATAGAGTGATATCCATGTACAAAGTTTCACTATAATTGGATAACTATGTCTTGAGTTATGAATGTATTAAGGCCACTATGTCTGCACTTCACCTTGTTCCTAAAAAGTCAAGGTTCCCCCCCAACTTGCTAAACTTGTTTCCCTCTGTATCTTCTAGGTACGTTCATCTATTGCATTGCTTTAGTTATCTATACACTTTAATCACATGTGTGCAAAATATCTCTAGTGAATTCATCTGATGTTTGAGCTTTAAGCATTTTTCTATGAGCTTCGCATCCCAAAATAGAAGGTTTCTTCAAAACTTGTAAAGTGCAAGTTATATGTTTTGATGTAATCATTTGAGAGGGGAGAAAATTTCTCCTTAGTGACAAGCCATAGAAGACGAAATAAAATTCCTCTTAAGTGAAGTGAAGATGAAGTTGATCCCAATATGAAGAAGGAATCTACCTACAAGGTAAAGCAATTGATTGAAGATATTTCTTTTCCCATTCATGAAATCAAGATGAATGCAAGAAAAGGAAGAGCAAATCGATGTCCAGAGTACGTTTGCATACAACACTCAATCTATGTGAGATAAAGTGTTAGAAGATCCCAAAGATGGAGAGGACTCTTTAGACACAATGATGGATAGGGATCTAGTCAAACAAATTCAGCTAGGCACCCAAGAACCTCTTATCCCATATTAAAAGATGTATGACATGAAGAAGAGCAAGAATTGATAGAACTAATCAAGGAATATAGAGGTGTATTTGCATGGACCTACAAAGACATCAAGGGAGTAGATCCATCCATTTGCTCCCATAGAATCCCAATGACACGTGAGGCAAAACCCTTGAAACAATGACCATACACATATAATGATGTCTAATCCGCAAAAATTAAAGAGGAAATCGACTAGTTATTAGTTGCAGATTCATCTATGAGATAGAGCATATAGAATGGGTATCACTCTTGGTTGTAGTACCCAGGAAGAATGGTAAACTTAGGGTGTGCATTAATTTGAAAAAAGTGAATGGAGCTACTATTCGTGATAGCTACCCTTTACCTATAACCGACCACCTCTTAGAAAGAGCAGCAGGCAAGGAAGTCTACAACTTCCTAGACGGATTCTATGGGTATAACCAGGTAGCTAGTGCTACAAAAGACCAACATAAGATAGCCTTTGCAACTGAATGGGGAGTGTATGCTTTTTGAGTGATGCCATTCAGGCTCACTAATGCTCCTGCAACTTTCCAAAGATTGATGTGTCATGTATTCAAGGAATTTCTAAGAGAAAACGTGGAAGTTTATGTAGATGATTTGTGCACCTACTCTGGTCAAAGAATTGAACACAGTCTCGAGCTACGAAAGATATTTGAAAATTATAGACAATATCGAGTATGCTTGAATCCAGAGAAATGTGTTTTTATGGTAAGGCAAGGAAAGATTTTGGGGCATATTGTTTCCAAGAACGGAATTTCCACTGATGAGGATAAGATAAAGGTAATCTTGGACTTACCTACCCCTAAAAATGCAAATGAAGTACAAGCTTTTATGGGTCATTGTGGATACTACTGACAGTTTATCCACATGTATGCTATAATTGCAAAACCATTGTATGGGTTGCTGACTCAATTCACTTGGACGGAGGAATGTGATAAGGCATTTAATGAATTGAAATGACGATTAAGTTTAACACCTATCTTAAAGGTATCCAACTGAACAAACCATTCCACATCCATGTGGAGGCATCAAATTTTGCAATAGGATGCATACTAGCTCAACCTATGGATGAAGGAAAATTAGATCATCCTATCACATATGCTAGTGACAATTAAATCAAGCAGAAAGAAATTATACCACTACAGAAAACACTTTTCATAATTCCCTTTTGTTGTCCACCTTAATCTCTTCTAAATATCATTCCTCTGAATGGAATTCTGGCTCCATCTATATGCTCTCATAATCCTCCCTCCATTCCTTTTCTAGTAATTCTCCATCTTCCATTTCTTGAAGGATTACCATGTAAACATTTACATCAAAACTTTCTTCATCCACACACTTGTTCATGGTTGTTACTTCTTCATTTACACACACATCTAGTGTGGCTAATATTTCCATCCATCCGTGTGGTTTGAATGCTTCATCAAGGAATATTTGAGGTATGTATGTTCGATCATATGTCCCATCTATGGGCCTATAGTTTTGATATCATATAGGCCATAACTGTGCTCTTTTTCTTCTCTTTTTGCATCCTTACACATCCATAGCTGAACACCTTCATTCATCCATGATTGGTCACGAGATCCTACGCTATGAATGAATAAGTCATCCTCTTCCTTTTGTACTAGGTTCCATTGTAATTGGGGTACATCTCTATAGGCGAGGGTATGTAAGTTCATCTTTGTAGTCGTCCCTTGGTGTTGTAAATACAAGGCATCTCTTCCCCAATCTTGTACTACTCTGAGTTGTCTCATGAATGGTGGTCCCAAAATCATTTCATAATTGTTGGCTTTTCCAAACTGACATATGGCTAGAGTGTGTTCAAACTCTACTTCGTAGGTGCTCGACCTAATTTTTTCCGGTATTCTTAGTGGCCTTTCCACACGACCATGTGCTAAATGAAGTTTCATGTGTGTTGGTCGCAGGGCTAGCTTTCCCCATTTTTCCCAAATCTCTTTGGTGGCAATGCCTACACTAGCTCCTATGTCTAAGATTGCTTTCATCATGTACCCGTTAAATGTAATGGGTAGACACATATTTCCTTCATCTCCCTCACTAAATTATCTAACTTTATCTATTGGGATCTTAATGGTTGGTAGAGCTTCTACTCCTTTGTTCTCATTCATAGATTCTCCAACTTCTATTCTCAAGTGTTCTGCCAATTTCTTCCACACTTGGGGTTTTGCTCATAGAAATTTTTCTATCTGTAGTGAACATTGTATTTTGGTTTTCTTGATTTTTGATAAGTTACGTGACATTTCATCTTGTGATCTTTCATCTTTGCCCTTGATCATGGGAGCATGGAATACTTCCGATTTTCTCTCGTACTCTCCCATGTAATTGGGTAGCGTCGATATGTTGTTTTCTTCATCCCCATTTTGATCCAGGATTGATACTTCCTCATATACTTCTTCTAAGTTTTTTATAGGTTGATTTTCCCAAGTGTCTAATTCTTCAAAGGATGGTGGAGAGTTCTCATCCCTTTTCCACCGTTCCTCTTGAATCTTGGCCCATAGATCGTGTGGCCAATTTTTCTCTAATTCTAGAATCATTGAGACATGTTCTTCCTTACTACTCTGCATGTCTTCCTCCCTATTCTCCACTTGTTGCTTCTGTACTAATTTTAGGTTGTTAGATTCCATGCATTCATTGAACTCGTTTTCTAGTATCCTCATCTTCCGAAGAGTTGGGATAGTATGTTCCAGTGTGGTTTGAGCTATTTCTATTAGTTTCCTACATATTTCCAATCTCTCCTTCTCCAACTCTCCTTGTGGATAGAGTTTTTCATGTTGCTCTATGCTCAGTCCAATCATGATCCTAGACTGATAAGCCTTCAACCACATGTTCAAGTCTTCTGGGTCTGCTAGAATTGATCCTTTCTCAATTGGCTTCCATTCTTGGCTCATTTGATGAGCGTTCCCTTGCTCCTCTCGTTCTTGACATTTCATCTTTTCCTTCATTGATTCTCATCCTCTTCACTCTTCTTTCTTATCCATTTATTTTTTATTTTTTCTCTTCTCCTCTTCCATCTTTGATTTTTCCTTGTTTTGTTAGTTTCCTTGAGGTCTTTTGAATCCTTAACTACCTAAATCTTGGGTTCTAAACTTTTATCTGTCTCAAGCTCGGACTATATCTCTTGTACTGCATTCCCCTTAGCTTGGGCTCTAGTGATAGCCTTTAATGGTACTCTGTACTCCTTATCACTTCCCAATGGTTCAATCACTTCTATCACATTGATCTGGGTGGTGTTTGGAACCTTCTTGGGGTTTGTAGGGCAATCTCTAAATAGATGTTCCTTACCACAGTCATAACAATACCCTTCCCATTCTCTGGGGGGTGGTGGGTTGTATGGTAGGGTGCATTCCCTTATAAAGTGATCTCCTCCACACCTATAACATGGTCCTCTAGGGATAGATGGTCTAGTGGATGGTCTAATTAGAGCTGGGACCTTAGGTGTGGTGTACATAAGGTTCACGTATTCTGGTCCATATGACTTTTCATATCCTTCATGCCCCTAGTATTGTTGCTCTTAGGTTTGGTCATATTCTATCAGGCTTGCATCATAAGGGTAGTACTCTCCCTAGGCCTAATCAAATCCCTGATTTGCAATTTCCATATTGGCTAAGGGTGTTGTAGGTACTATAGCTCTTTCTAGATTTTCCTCCAATTGAGTGTATTTGACTGGCACCACATTCTGTGGATGGGGTGGTTGTTGTCATAGTACAGGTTGTGGTTGGCCATATCCTCCTTTTTCATACAGTCTAGGTGCTCCCTGAGGTCCTAGGTAAGGGCTGTACCTAGGAACTTCTCTGCCTTGTTCCCTAGGAGGATATCCATACGGTCTATAGCAAGGTTGTGCCACTAGTTTTGGTTGCCTGGCAACAGTGCCAAAAACATGTGTACCTAAGTCATAGAGCCTTAGGGACTTGTGTCAACTAAGACTGTACCTCAATCGCCCCACAAGTGCATATAATGATGGATTAATACATGTTTAATTATCAATCCATGAATTTAGACATATCAAGTGTATGAAGACATTTGCACCCATGATGGTAAGTGAAGTGAAAATGCTATAATGCATGTAACTTAGCTCAGCTACCTCTCCTACTCATTAGTCCTCTCAAAATGCATATCGCAATACTTGTTACAGTAGTATGCACAAATTCAAACTTTTCTCTCAACTCCAAACTCCGAATATGGTCAATAGCTACTTTCGAAGCTCTAGATGAGAGGCATCTAATGGTGTAACTTTTCGTCGAATCTAACAAATGTGCTTTAAGTTATGAGCAAAATAGTGAATGGTGAGAAACACCAACACCCGCTCAACAACTCCTCAAGCTTCACATGTGCACTAGAGCAGTTCAAACATGAATGGGAGGGGTAGACAACAGCGCTAAGCACACATTTCAAGCATGAAATACACACACAAACTCTTGGAGAAGAAGATAATCAATAGAGAAGAGGCAAATTTGAAATTTCAGCTTCAATCTTCACAATGGCAAAAAGTTCTTACAAAGAGTCATCAAGTGACATATATACATGTGCCCTAAAAATGGTCCTTTCACACAACAGACTGACACCTTTGTTGAAAAATACTAATTTCCTACTATGTTACAAGGATTATGTTACAATAATTGGAATTCATGCATCTAGAGGACTCCTCTAGTGCATTTACATGGCTTCATAAGGTATTTCGTAGAAACTTAAAGAAGAAAATTGATGCCTATAATTCAAAACATTTTGGGGCTCCCTTTTCTGTGCTCCTTTCCTCTACAACATAGTGCGACAGTGTTCAAGTAGAAGTACTGCTTGTAGTGTTCTTCCAGTGTTGTGAATTGCTGCAGAGATGGCAAACACAGATGGAATGAGTGAGCTTATGAGCGATAAGCTGGACAAGAACAACTTCCATGCTTGGAAATTTAGAATGAAGAATTTCCTAATGGGAAAAGGCTACTGGAATTACATCAAAGGAGAGAACGAAAATGGTCCATAGTTACTAGAGAGGAATCCGACTACGGACTAGTTAAGAGCATATGAGGAATGGAATCAAGGAGCATGAAAGGTAATGTATTGGCTATCTGTTAGCATACATGATAGCATGATGGGCACATACAAGATGCCAAGACTCCAAAAGAGGCTTGGAATAGCTTGGTCACATTGTATGAGACAAATACAAAGGCACAAAAATTGCAAGTCAAGAACGACTTGCATACATTGGAGAAAAAGGGCATGTCAGTAAGTGACTACACCCTAAAAATCAAAAGCATATGTGAGTCACTTGCATCTATTAGCATGAATGTAGATGATGATGATAAGGTGGAATCTTTGTGGTTTAAGAGTTGTTTGAGACCTCTAAATCTCCAAAGGTTTGATCTATATTGATTTAAGATCACATCTATATCAGTTATGGATCAAACTTTACACAAATGTTATCTTCATTTACCAAAACTTTCAACTATCACTTCTCTGAGTGAAAATCTTCATTCTTTAATAGTCTGCTTCACTGATTGACTTCATAACCTGCATATATCTTCAAATTTCTTCAAACCAATGATGCACATATCTCCACACTACCTTTGTACAATCATATCAACCATTAGTCCTTCAAAAGAATCATTAAAACTTTAATTTGATCCTTAAGATCAAAGGTATGTCAGAAACTGTCTTCCTGAACAAGCGATTTTGACATAGGTAACTTCTAAGGTTGATTTCTCACAGCACAGATCCCGTTTTGCTAAATGCTTTTAGCCATAGCTTCCTTATCTTCTAACTTAGATTTTGAATGCTCACTTATCAAAAACTTTACACTGTGCACTGAGATATAAGCAAAACATTGACACGAAAAAGTGCGCGACTTTGAGAGGTCTACCTGCAGACTTTACATACACATGTTCCTATTGATCATACTCACAGAATGAAAAGAATCAGACCATGAAACTTTGAACATAGCTTCATTAGCTTCTAGATTAGATGTGTACAAAAGGATTTTTGATCCACGTGATCAGACTGAGAGAAATCTATGAAATACTCATCGCTATTTTCTGAAGATGACTCTCTTCACATCTATCTCTATGACACTTGTCTTCTAATGACTCTCTCATGTATTTCTTTACATCATTGACTTATATACATATGATTCTAGACTTATCCCCTGTCTATTACATTACTTCTTATCATCCTAAGGATTGTCTATACTTAAATTACAAGATTTTCCAACTGTAATATACATATGTATACAAGCTTTACTTCTGAGATCTCTTCATTTTCTCAAATGACTTCTTGAACTTCAACCTGATCATTGACATGCTTCAAGCTCTTTGTAGTCATCAATTTGTGATTTTTTTGTTCCAAAAACTCCCCCTCAATCACTAATTGTGATTATTCCATTCTTCTTTATTCCTTTCATCTCTTTGAACCTCTGTAGCTTAGGTCCATCCAAGCTTTTTGTCAACATATATGCAACTTGCTCTTTTGTTGGAGTATACAACACTTCAATCTCTTTATCAAGTACCTTTTCCCTCAAGAAATGATACTGAATCTCTATATGCTTAGTTCTGGCATGAAAAACAGGGTTAACTGCCAAATATGATGAACTCATATTGTCTCCAAAAATAATTGGAGTACTCTGATCAGTTCCAAAACTCTTCAACAAAGTCTTTAACCATATCACTTCTTTTGCAGCCTCTACCATTCCTTTATACTCAGCTTCTATAGATGACAAAGCAATTGTATGTTGCTTCTTTGAGCACCAAGAAACTAGTTTCTCCAATATAACAGAGATACCCATGAGTAGACCTTCTATCATCCGAATCACCTGCCCAATCTGCATCACTAAACACTTTGATTCTTGTATTAGAAGTAAATCCATAATACAAACCTTCACTTAGGGTTCCTTTGATATATCTACGTACCCTTTGAGCTACAATCCAATGAGTCTTCTTTGTACAATGCATAAATTGTGATAACACACCTACTGCATATGATATATCTGGCCTTATCAAGGTAGCATAGATTAGACTACCTACCAAACTCTGATATTTCTTCATTCACCTCCATATCTGCTCAACTTATGATTTACCTCCAATGGTGTAGTTGAAGGCTTGCAATCCTCCATGTTGAACTTGACCAGAAGAATCTTCAAGTATCTCTCTTGTGTAACATATGCTCCATGTTGAGTATACACAATCTTCATTCCTAAGAAATAAGATAAGTTTCCCAAATCACTTATCTTAATGTCCTTCTCTATTTGTTTCTTAAGCTCATTGATTCCTTGAGCATTTGTACTTGTGACAATAATATCATCAACATAAATACACATGTATATGTGTCCATTTTCACTTGCCTTCACTAGCAAGCTACTATCTGCCTTTGATGCTTGAAATCCACATTCATTCAAGAACTTAACAAGCCTGTAATTCCATGCTCTTGGGGCCTGCTTCAAACCATACAAAGCTCTCTTGAGCTTACACACATAATCTGATTCATTGGATCCATGAAGCCTTCTGGTTGCTCCATGTACACTTCATCTGCAATGTATCCATTCAGGAATGCATTCTTCACATCTAATTGTGATAACTTCCATCCTTTACAAGCAGCAATAGCAATCAATGATCTAATTGTAGACATCTTAGCAATAGGACTAAAGGTTTCATCATAATCTACCCCATAAGTTTGGGCATAACCTTTAACCAGAAGTCTAGCCTTGTATCTAGACACTTTTCCATCTGCAAACCTTTTTGTTTTATATACCCACTTACATCCAATGACCTTCTGATTCTTTGGTCTTGGTACCAACTCCCATGTTTCATTTTCAAGTAGAGCATCATACTCTTCTTGCATTGCCTTCTCCCAATTCTGTTTACCTTTAGCTTCTTCATATGTGATTGGATCCTCTTCTGTGATTGGATCGTCTTCTGTCTTATGTGATTGGATCCTCTTCTGTCTTCATATGTGATTGGATCCTCTTCTGTCTTCATATGTGATTGGATCCTCTTCTATCTTCATATGTGATTGGATCCTCTTCTATCTTCTATTTACCTTTAGTTTCTTCATATGTGATTGGATCCTCTTCTGTCTTCATATGTGATTGGATCCTCTTCTGTCTTCTCCCAATTCTGTTTACCTTTAGCTTCTTCATATGTGATTGGATCCTCTTCTGTCTTCATATGTGATTGGATCCTCTTCTGTCTTCATATGTGATTGGATCCTCTTCTGTCTTCTGTCTTCTGTCTTCTGTCTTCTGTTTACCTATAGCTTCTTCATATGTGATTTGATCCTCTTTTGTTGTTAAGAAAGATGTATCATAGCTATACCTGATAGGTTCTTTTCTTTCTCTCAAGGATCTTCTGATCTCTGCACTTCTTGAAGTCTCATCCACATTTGATTCTGGATCAAATCTTGGCCCATCTTCAAGTTGAAGAATAAAAAAATTTGTTCATGGTCCAACATCATATGATGAATACGATGTCTCTTGATGTTTTAAAATCGAATGGTAATGTCTCGTATGTTGATTCAGGTCTTCAAATCACATGACCAGTCATACAAAATGGTTTAGTAGTTTGCAAAAAATTGCTAGTTCCTAGATATGTTGAAATAGTTGATGACACATCACACTATTGGAACATCAAGCATACACTATGCTTGAGGTGGATTTGATCTACATCAAAAAAGCTATGATTTGGATTATGCTAAAATATCCATTGAAGCATTTTTTTAACCTATACTCATTTATTGTATTTCTTAAAAAAGTTTTTTTATGGATCATTTATCATTGTAAAATCCTAGATCTTTGCACATTTAAAAAAAGAGAGCTAACTTCCACAAATTTGAGGTGGTTGACTTGCAATCAATGAATCAATTAATCACCTAAAAGTAGATCAAACTAGATCATCACCTTTCCTAGATTGTAGGAAAGTGAATTGATTCCCTCCAACAACCTTTACTGTTTTCATTTGAATTCAAAACCCACTTGTAGAAGTCGTGAAGCACTTCAAGAGTCTATATAAAGACTTAAAAATCACTTGTACATTACATGAAATCAATATACATACACTTGTGGCCATCATTGTCTTGCTCCTTCAATTTTTTTGCATCATTTTCTTCAACAAGAGCAAGCTTGCAGAGGTTGTTGCTCTCTCTAAAAAGCTCCAAATTGGATGAATAAGCACTCATTGGAAAGGTATTAGTGTTTAGTTTATGTGTAAATATTTTCAAAGCATTTGGTTTATTAAATTAGGAGACATATTAGTTTTTCTATCTCGGCGTCTATCTTTGTGCATTCCTGAAAAATAGGAGGTACCACTATTGAGTTTCAGGATCAAAGGCATATTTTGCTTATTTCTGGTACTCTTGTGCATTCTATATACTCAAGCCTATGTGCATCACTCCTCAAAAATTATTTTCTCCAATTCTAATCATGTTTCCTGCTATGAGCATTTGAAGTTGATTGTCTCATCCAAGATAGTAAGTTTTTTTAGCTAGTGAATGTGCAAACCCATATGTTTTGTATCGACTCTTTCTCCTTGATGCTCCAAAGTACATAGTGCATTTTATTGCACTTATTGCATGCCTATAAGTTCTATTTGATTCTCCATAATCTCAAGGGCTAGTCTTGTGCCGGTTGGCTAGACCGAATGTCGCTTCACAACTCACTTTTCTACCTCCTACAAGCTTCTCCAAGTTCTTTCAGTGGTATCAAAGCAACTTCAAGATGGGAGATGGCTTTCCATGAATGATTTAAAAGCTTGATAAACACAATTATGTTGCTTGAAATCAGAATGGAGGCTTATTTTCAAGGAAGAAACCTATATGGGATTGTATGAGGTGATGAAGCAATGCCTACTCTAAGATCCAAAGGAGGACCTAATCAAGAGGAAATAGATAGGGTCACACTTTGGTGTGCAAGGGATGCTCAAGGAAGGTCATACATACTCAACTCTATCTTTGATTTTCCATTACTACATATTAAGGGATGCAAGATATCTCAAGAGACTCGGGATGCCCTAGAGACTTTTTTTTCTGCTAGTACAAAAGCAAGGAAGAACCATCTTTGGAACGAGTTCAACCAAATGAAGAAGAGTCTAAAATAAACCATCACTGAGCTTGTTAAAAGGTCAAGGAGGTTGCTGATCAATTGGCATCCATTGGAGAGTTAATTGAAGAAGAAGCCATCATGAGGAAAATTCTTAATGGGATTAGAGGTGATAAGCAATGGCAATCTTTCATCATAGCTTATGATCTCATGATGGATGTGCAAACTTCAGACGCCAACATCTTTCTTGGACAACTCTTCGATCAAGAAGCCAACAATAGCATTAAGGAAGGTAACTCCTATCATGGTAATTCAATTAGTTCTCTATATGCAGATAAGAAGGACAAAAATCTAAAAGGTGGGAAGAAGGAAGAAGATAAAGAGGAGACTTCCCAAGCCAACTTTTCAAGCAAGAGCAAGTGGAAAGGGAAGAAGAAAGGACCAAAGCATGACAAGACCAAAGGTCATAATGTTCAACATTGTCCCATCTATGATAAGACCAACCACACCACTTAGAATTGTTGGTTCAATGGGAAGACCCAAAAAGGAAGTGCAAGAGGTGGATATGGCAACAATAGAGGCATAGATGGACACAACGTTGTTGGTATTCTAAGGTCTGAATACCATATGTTGGAAGTGATAGTGGGCCACAATAACAATATATCACAGGTTTATAGGATGTTCCAACAGATGAACCTTAACATACACACCTTAAGACTCAAAAATAGGTGTGTGAGAGATAGAGAGAGAATAAATGAGATTTCAAGTGTAATGGTAAGCTATGAGGCACACTACACTATCTATATATGAATGTCAAATTACAATGTGTGTATATGATACAAATTGACAATATCTGTATCTAGGCAGAAATAGGAACTAGATACAAGAGATTGTGTGCCTAAGAGGTATGAAGAGTGTGTGTGAGAATATCGAGAATACGAATAGTTTAAAACTGTTGTACAACAAACCCAAATTCTGATCAATTTAAACTAGAAACGAGTGACCTAGCAAGTAAGAACGGAAATAGACTTGCTACTCACAGTAAATCAACAATGGATGTTGATGGTAAACTAGCAGAATCTCCTCCAGAATAATCACCAAGATGTAGACCACAACTCCTCCAAGAGTGTATGTGAACACTCCCTCCAAAGATGGCCTCCAAAGATCTCGATCACCTCCTCTCCTTAGGATTGAGCACTTGAGAGATCCTGAGTTGATGATTTGAACAATGAGCTAATACTCTCTTATATAGATTTTGTTGAATCTCCAAAAGCATAAGCTAAATAAAGCAAACAATTGCCATCGAAAAGATTTAGCGTGAAAACGGCGTCGCTAAAAGCTATGTCTAATTTTGTTTCGTGCCTTTTATTAAAAGCACGAATTTGCTTTTTCCAAAAGATCTCCATCCTGTTGCGCCAATTACAGGACTTGAACCCTTGTCGATTTGGTGTTTCTTTTATGTCGTTTCTCCTAGAACAAGGTGCCCATGCCTTTTTGTTATAGATAACAAGAACATAATCTTGCTATAGCTATAACATGAGGATATTTGGACCATGAGTGAACATTGATTCCGAAAATCCCTCCCTTCAATGTCGCAATGGTACATGGTTCAATAACTTGCAAAGCTTCTGATATCTGCAAATATCTCTTAACTGATTTCCACTGAATGTTTAGTTGACTGTGTATGAACCTGTATACTTGAGAAACTGCAAACTAAATGTCCTCATGTGTATTACATAAATATATCAAGCAACCAACTGCTTGACTATATAATGTAGCATCAAATGACTCTGAACATGCTTCCGACTGTAATACTACATTGACATGCATAGTTGTTTGCTTAGGCTTAGAATCTGTCATCTCAAACCTTTCCAATAATTTCTCAATGTATTTCTGTTGTGTCATGTAGATACACTTATCTCTATACTTGAACTCAATCCTGGGACTTGTGATAATCATATCGCTTTGTAGTGCATCTTGAACACAAGCTGGTTCATTCTCAACTGAAGTAAGAACTAAAACATTATGAATCTCAAAATGTTTTGCATAATTTACCCAATATCCTTGTTGTCTTCCTGTGTATTCCTGTATACCACTATTCTTCTAAGTTTGATATAACCACTTTGGCGTATTCCTGAAAAGTGGCGATATCTCTTCTCGTTCTTCAGTATCTCTTTCTTTTGGAACTCTAGAACCTTCTCCAACTTCATAAGTCGGAACTTCAAGAGGTATTGATGATGGACTAGGTACTAATCTAGGTAATGAAATTCTCTCTTCACCTGTATCTCGTAGGATTTGAGTAGGTTCATCACCCCCCTTCTATGGCTGAATGTAAGCATCCAAATTCCTTTTGAAAAATGCATAGTCATCTAATTTTATGAACTCTGGAATTTCTTCATTCTTATCATAAATATGACTTTTTGCAACATATGCATTGCATGAGAGTAGGATATCACCTGTATCTGGAACAAAGAATCTGTATCCTTTTTTTTCAATCGCATAACCAATAAAGACCACTTTAATGGCTTTTACATCAAGCTTACCACAATCCTTCTTCTCAATGTGAACATAAGCTAGGGAACCAAAAACTTTGAAGTAACTTACATTGGGTTTCTTCCCATAATAAGCTTCATAAGGTGTAATGACCTTCAAAGCTTTTGTGGAAGACCTATTCAAAGATTCGTTGTAGCCTACCTGGTGTAGTTGCGCTCCTTTACTTCATGGTCAAGATTTGTTGTATGTACTGCATTAAACCAAAATTTGGGAGAAAGACTTTTGGATGACATCATACTACTGAGGAAAATAGCTTTCTACAACCTGTCATATGCTTACTAGCTCTAGAATAAAAAATCCAAGGATTATCTGAGATTGCATTTAATGATGCCTGATCAAAAGCTATCTCTTCAATAGTAGCACATGCATCTAAATCTACCTTTGAAGAGTTAGGTTTTGGATCATCTTTAATACTTTTACCTGATGCTTTCTTCTTCTCATTAAAAATCCTTGCTCTGCATTCTGCTATGTAATGACCTGGTTTCTTATAGTGATGGCATACTCCTTTCTTTGAATCAGATGTAGTTGATTCTTTGGGTGTGTTGATATATTTAGGTAGTGATGTGTGTGAACACACTAGGACCGTCGAGGCACTTTTTTCCCTCTTTAGGAGGCCCTAATGGGCTACTTATCTTTGTACATTCTCTACTAATACATTTAGTATTGTGTGTTGTGCTCCAAGCTTTTTCTTCTTCCTTGTGTTGTTCGCATGCTTCCGAAGATGTCTAACTCCAACAATTGGTATCAGAGTAGGTCTTCGCTTCATTTAGGGCGTCGACTACACCTCTCTGGTTACAGTCTTAGAATCGCACAAAATATGGTACGTATACTCAGGGTGTTTCAGAAATCCAAACCAAATTTGCTTTGTGGTGTTGAAAACGCAATCTGAGCTCGTTTTGGCCTCTGAACGCACTATCACAGTGTTTGTGCAAGCTATTTCATCTTTTTGTGCCAAAGGTATATACCAGTTTTGGTTCGCGAGTCTAAGGGTCTCAAAGTTTGCTACAGGTCTAGCAGAATTCGTCTAGGCAGTTCTGTTCAATTTTTTGAGATACACTCAATTTTTTGCATCAAGGTATTTTAGTCACCGACCATGGCTGAAAGCAGTGATGTATTCCGTATGTTGACTGCTGAGGATAAATTAGATGGTACCAACTACCCTTTATGGGCTTATATGATGCGACACATATTGGTTGCAAAAGGACTGTGGAACATTGTGCAGGGTGTTGAAAAACATCCTATCACACCTGCAATTGTTACAACTGTAGGTACAAAAGCTGTTGCAGAAGGTGTCGAAGATGATGATATTTTGCATATTCCTATTTGTGTTGCGGTTTTTGTTGCATCTACTGTAGAGCAGATTCGTTGGGATGGCAGAGATGCTCATGCACATGCATTGATAGCTTTGTCTATCAAACGTGCCATTATTCCTCACATTCGCTCTATAGAACAGCAAAGGATGCTAGGGATACACTTACCACATTGTACTAAGCTAGGATGAGGCTCGTATTGCTTACCTCAAAAAATAGTTGGAGAGTGAGCGCATGATTGAAGGTGATTCTATGGATAGTTTTCTAACAAAGATCAAAGACTTGAAGGAACAATTGATTTCTGCTGATGAAGTTATACCAGATAGCTCACTTATGTAAACCATTCTGAATGGTCTTCTTGATTCATATCAGAGTTTTGCTTCTACTCTTTGTTTGATGATGAAAGGCAATCCAAATGCCTTGTCATTTGAGGAGTTAGTCTCTGTTCTCTTGCAAGAAGATCGGTCCAATCAGAACAGGTTCATTATGCGTGCTGCAGATCAAGCTTTCTTGGCTAGTCAGAAGGGCAAAGGAAAATGGAGCTCTTCAATTAGTAAGAAGAAATCTGCTAATTATGCACAATCGAAGAGGGAAGACAAAGATGAAAAGAAATCAGAAAAGAAAAAATTGTTTTGCAAGTAATGTAAAGGAAATGATCATATCATAAAGAACTGTCAAAAACTGGTTGCTAAAGAGGCAAAGAAGAAAGAGGCTGGAATGGTTGTTGTAGAGGCCTCTACACAAAAAATAGAGTCTGCTAATCTTGTGCAGAAAGAAGAATGGGCGTTTACTACTGTTTGTAGTTTTGACCCATCTTCTCATGAGCAGTGCATATCTGTAGTAGAGTCAGATGTTTGACAATGAGGCGACTAAACATATTACCTCACAGCGCAGTTTCTTCTCTTCACTCGAGCCTACCCCTACAGGGAATACTGTTACATGCACCAACAACTCCTCTTATCCTATTATGGGAGTTGGTAAGATCATTTTGACTACTCTTGATGTTAGTTCTTTCACTTTGTCAGATGCTTTGTTTGTGCCAGGGATCAAGAAAAATCTGTTATCAATTTCTGCATTAGCCAAGACTCACTTGATTGTGAAATTTATTGATGACAGATGTACAATTCATGATCTGTCAAATGGTGATGTGCTTATTGCTTTTGGTAGAGTATTTATGTAGAATATCATTATGTGTGTTTTGATGTTCCCATGCATGTGTGCGCATCTCTCCTCTTCTCTCTCTCCCTTCATCTCCTCCTTGCTCCTCTTGTGCAACATACCAAAGGGCTCCACTAGTACCAAAGCATGTTGAAGGTTGAAGTGCAACAAGCATCAATGGAGGATGTGGGCAAAGAGGTGAATTTATAGGTTGACATTTTCTTGATAATAGGTTGGTATTTTGACCATAAATCAAGCTAGGAAGCTCTGAATGAGGCAATTTAAAGTTTTTTTGTAGTTAAAAAAAACATCTACAACTCTAAAGGGTTGCATATCTGGTCTAGAGCTTTATGGTGCCGAAAATTTGAGAAAAATAGAGTGATGTAGAAGTCATATCTATAACCATGTTGATATCAAGTCGATACTTTAATAAGTGATGTTTTGATGTGCTCCAATTTTTCAGTGTTCATATGTTCCGGTGTCATGGTGTCCATGTATTTGTTCTAGTGTTTGCTTCGATGTTCCACTTTGGTGTGCAAATGTTTCAAATATTTGCCATATGTAATAGCTAAAGTCTCAAAGGTGTGGATGACAAATGGACCTATCATTCATAGGCTTAATATCATGAATTTTAGCGGCCAAGAAGTTTCAGCCACTTTCCTTAATAGCTTACCAAAATGGTTGAGTGGTTGATTGAGAGAAACTTGCAAAATTGTAGGAGCACTTTTGACAGCCTATATGTGTATGAATCCAAGTCATGTGTTTGAGTTCAAGACCTCTAATCTCTTTGTAAGTTAGTTTAGAGTGTAACGAAGGTGCTACATATAGCCATCTTGCTGAATTAGTCATTTTGTTAGCTTATACTTCTTTGTAGTTAGCCATTAGACACTACCTGTTTGAGGAGTGATCCAACATGATTTTGTTTTGGTTGTAAATCCTTCTTCCAATATCCATTTGGAGTGATTTTACTTTTGTTTGATTTCCATAGAGTCTATTAAGTGTGGTATAAAGTTCATGATTGTTCTCGAAGTGGGGCTTGAGTGAGGTTGCAAACACTGAAGGTGTGTCTATGCACATAGACATACAATATCAAGGACAACTAGTCTCGGTTGCAGAGGCTAGTTCTCTGTGCTGAAGTATCCAAATCAAGTGATTTAAAGTGTTGTGGATAGCCAAGAGTTTCTACATTTCGTTTTGTCATTTTCTTTTTGGAATCTAGGTTTTGAGCTAGAGCAAAAATAAATAGTGACTCTAGGTCACTGTGGAAAACAACTTATGAGGTCCTACAACCTTCCTGAGCTACATAGAGGTTTTAATTCATTTGCCAATAGTGTCATTAGAGCATTTCAAAGCCTTTAAGATTCTTGAAGGAGGCCAAAGAAACGACTCGAATTTGAAAAAGCTCTCGAGAAATGACCTAGAGCAGATTGGCAAGCTACATCAATATTTAGAAGTGGATTTTTAAAGCTAAGACCAAACACCTCAATACATATCAAGGGAGGAAGCTATAAGAAGACAATCATTTTTTAGCTTTGCCAATTGCATAACACTCAAGGGAAGCTTAGGAATCATATAAGCTTAATCAATGGCTGATTATGCAACCCAAATAGGGAAGTTGGAGAGAGGAAATTACCAACCTTGGAGATTTTGAATTAGCAATTTCCTCATGGGCAAGGGACTATGGGGATTAGCTAGTGGAGCTGAGTGTAGGCCTCAATATGCAAAGCCATTCACTCAGGCACAAGAAAGGGAAGTGAATAAGTGGATTTAAAGAGAAAGGAGAGTCATATTCATCTTATCGAAACATATTATTAATAGAATGGTCGGTCACATCCAAGACTTACTCATCGAAGAAGGTGTGGGAGGATTTGGAGAGATTATACTCCACCTCCACAAAGGCATGAAAGATTCACCTCAAGAATAATCTGAACAACTTAAGGAAAGCTTCAAATAGCAACATCATTGATTGTATCATCAAGGTAAAAATAATTGTGAATTTCGTAGGATGAATAAGCATCTCCATTGACGCTGATGATTCAATAGCTCATACACTCAATGGGCTGAGGGATGATGAAAAATGGAGGCCATTCACTACTTCATTATATATGAGGGACTCATTAAAAGATTCTGAGCAATTAGTCACACTCATGATGATCAAGGCAATGAACCTCAATGGAGGTAATTCAAAGGGCAATGAGTCCCAAGTCTTTTTCGCATGTAAAGGCAAAAGAAATAGAGGTGGAGACAATGGAAAAGACAAAGGTAGAGTAAGATCAAGCAATGATCAAGAAGCTTATAGTCAAAGCTATGGAGCAAGGGGGAGGGGAAGAGCTAGAGGAAGAGGATGTTGAACCCAAGGAAGGAACTACACAAAGGAATGCTACAACTATGGCAAGTCAGGCCAGCTTGCAAGGGACTATTACTCAAAGGGTAGCCAAGGAGGCTATAAGAAGAATCAAGGTAACTTTGCAAATACTTCAAATACATCAGAGAATGATAATCTTTCAGCCATGATGCAAAGAAGTGGTAGGAAAGAAGGCTTAAACACCACCTGGTACATCAATACTAGATGTTCAAATCACTTGAGCTGCAATAGGGAAATGTTTTGTAATTTGCATCAATCAAGCACACAAGGGAACATAGAAATAGGGGATGACATTGATCATAGGATCATACACATAGGTAATGTTCCTTTGGATGAAAAGGAGAATGAAAAGTGTCTTAAAGATGTGTTACATGTACTGACAATCACAAAGAATCTATTGTCAGTTGGAGAAATGGGGTATGTAATCAAGTTCAACAACAAAGGATGCTTTGTGGAAGATCCAAAGAAATGCTACAAGTTGATAGCTAAAGGCAAGAAGGAAGGAAGGATATTCACCATGGAGGTAAGACAACCCTCATCACATACGGTCTATTGGCCATTTGCCAGCAAGCAAATAGCTTAGGTGGATTTGTGGCACAAGAGGATCGGACACATAAACCTTCAAAAGCTGAAGAATATGCAAAGGATAGGTGTGGTAAGTGGTCTTCCAAATGCCCACTCTCAAAGTATGTAACATTTGTGTAAAGCGTATCGATTCGAAAAGAAAGCAAGGCTTCTATTCAAGGATAGTACACTAAGGAGCAGATTTCCAATGGAGCTCATTCACACCAACATATGGGAACCAACCAAGGAGCATGCATTGGGAGGGCATATGCATTTTTTTTATATTCTTCATTGATGATCACACAAGATTGTATTGCATGAAGTCAAAGGATGACATGTTTAGTCACTTGAAAGTTTTCAAAGCACTTATTGAAAAGGAGATGGGCATGTAGATAAAGACTCTTAGATTGGATAGAGGGGTAAAATACTTATCCAAGGAGTTTTATGAATTTTTAAGTCATAATGGCATCAAAAGGCAATATAGATGCAATTATAGACCCCAATAAAATGGGAATACAGAGAGGAAACATAAGCACATAGCCCAAGTGCCAAGATCGATGCTCAATTAGATGAATGTGCCCAATTACTATTGGGAAGATGCGGAAAGTACAACCATCTACATCATGAATAGGTGCCCCACTTAAGGTGTACATGCGTTAAGTCCATATGAAGCATGGTAGGGTAAGAACCTTGATCTATCTCATCTCAAGAACTTTTGGTTGTATATGTTATGTGCACATGCCTTATGAATTGAGGCATAAACTTGAAGAAAAACTTGAAAGCTATATATTTATTGGGTATTCAAGTGAGCAATAGGGTTTTAGATGCTATGATACTAAAACCAAAAAATGAAAGGTATCTAGAGATGTTATCTTTGATGAACTATTAGATACCTCAAGAGGACTATAAATGAAGGTTTATTCTATTCATATGATCAATATTTATTGGTAAAAGATTATTGTGATGCAGATTGGGTAGTCTCAAAGGATGATAGGAGGAGTACAAGTGGCTATATAGTCATGATTGGAACAAGAATATCTTGTGGAGCTCCAAGAAGTAGATAACACTAGCTCTATCTCTCACTACTATATCCATCAATTATATATTTCTTTGCCTTGCCATCAAATTTTTTATGTTGTTGTGATTCCACAAGTCATATGACAAACAACCAAATATTCATATATGACTAACCATTGGGTTTTTCCCACTCCAAGGCTCATAAGTTGTAATGAATCTGAATGCTTTTGCATGACAAGGATTCAATACATAGTGTGCAACGATGTCTAGTTTCATCCAAATAGTATGTAAAAGATGGATTTTCTTTAACCATACATCATGCCATTTCAATAATTGTCCTATTCTTGTGCTATGCAACACCATTTTGTTGAGCTATATATGGCATTATTTATTGGTGCACAACACCTCTTTCACAAAGATAAACATTAAATTCATATCACATATATTCACTACCACAATCCATGTGAAGATTCAAAGGCTTATTTCCACAAACATTTTAAGCCATAGCTAAAAATAATTTAAAGCAATAGAACACCCCATTCTTTGATTTCATAGGATACACCCAAGTATGAAGAGTTGCATCATGTATGAAGGTAACAAAGTATAGATTCTTTCCAAAATATGGATTATTGACGAATCAAATATATCATTATGAGAAAGTTGCAATTTTTGTGTAGCATGTGGTGTCATTTTTGGCAAAAGAAGCACGATTCATTTTTTCAAGTAAAAAAATCTTCCCAAGCATTTTTTTTAATGGACTCAATTGTTGGCAAATAAATAAGCATATCAGTTTTTAAAAATAAAAAAAAAAACTATTAAAGTTCAAATGATCAAAACCAACATGCCACAACTCCATTTCAGCCATACAAGAAGTACGTAAAAGAAAAGAATTTGATGCAACTCTCTTATATGTATGCAAGCGATACAAGCTATTACATAAGTTCCAACATGTTATCACCATCTCCAAAATTATGAACCAGACACTTGTTATCAAAAAACTATACATGAATTTACACACTAGCAATACTAGGAGCTGAACTCAAGTTTCTCTTGATAAAGCATTCTCTAGAGTGACAATACCCCATTTGCAGCTATAAGCGTAATTTCTCCAACTCAAATAATGGAATAAGAAGCATTTTGTGCACATACAACATGTCCTCCCTTGGGCACATCTTTCAAAGATGCGAAAAATCTTTTGCATGAAGTGATATGATTTGAAGCACCTCTCTAAAGAAAAACAATCTGTATTAGCCTCATTGACAATCATATATGTAGAATGTGATGATGAAACATACTGACATGTAACTACACATGCCCAAAGATTATGAGAAACATTAGGTTCATCATTCTCTGCACCAAAAGTATTCTCAACGATAGACATGCCAAATTCTCTCTTCTTTTCATTATGCTTGGAAAGCTTTCTATTTTCATCAATGGTATGTGCAGCCTTTGCACAATACTTGCACCTTTTATAATTTTTTCATATTGCTATAATGAGAGAAAGAAGTGGACAAGGAAGATTGAGGCTTTGGTTTCGGTGAACCCAAAGTTGAAACATACTTTCTTTTACCCTTTGCCTAATACCACATGATTATGTCCCCTCAACGCAACCACTTGCATTAACTATTGATTGATCTTCTTACAAAAAAAGAGAAAAAAACGCATCAAAATTGTACATTTGGATTTCCTTTTGCAAAAAAATGAAGTGTAGTAGCAAAAGTTTGACAAGAGTCCAACAATCCTTTGAGTAATGTGGAAATGAGTGATGCATTTAGAATGGTCTCATGAATGTTTGCCAACTTGTCTTTCAAATTCCTTATGTTTGTAATATATACATCCAATGACTCATTTTAAACCATACATATATCTTCAAGTTCATTTCACAACCAAGCAACGTGTGCCTCATTGATCATTGGATATAAAGAAACAAGTGTATCCCAAGCTTGACTTAAGGTAGTGCATGATTGAATGTATGGAACAATCTGTTGCTTCACACAAAGAACAAACAATGCATGAGCATGAGCATACTTTCTATCCCAACTAATTTGCTCTTGTGTAGTTGCGGACCACATAGTCACTATACTTGAGGAAGAACCTAAATTTATGACAATATGCTATGTAGTAACCATTGGGTCAATTATCGACATCTCCCGCTATGTTCCATAGTTTCTTTGCAACAAGAACATGTTTCATCATGTAAGAAACATTTCATAGATCATCCCATGAAGCTTATCTTTAGCTTGAATCATGCCAAACAAGCTATTTTTAGTTTCCACTACACAAAATAACTAAAAAGTAGTAAGATATGATCTTCAAGAAAGTTGAAATGCAGCTCACAATATGTAACTCCAATGAAAAATTGACTACATGAATGGCTTTGAAAGGGGGTAAAGCCCTAGTACACCTAGTGGAAATGATCTTGGAGTGCTGAGCTTTTATTTTTACGCTCTGGATTTGAATTGCACTATTAAAAGTGTGTTATGGTAGACAAAAAATAGCAAGAGCTGAACTTGCTCTAATGCCACTATTGGATGTGTGAGAGAATGAGGAAGTACGAACAAAATTACACATAAGGTCAAAGAAGAAGATTGAATCACCGAGGAAAAGTCAATGGTTAGAAGAGATCTCTATAGATAAATGATAAAAATTTTGACAATGAGTGAAGTGAGAGCTATTAGTGGATGCCTATGTACCACCACATGTGAGTGTAGAATATGTTTGTAGTTACATGAGGAAAAAGCCTTCAGCCAAAAATCTAGTAAAAAGTGACCATGTATAGGGAATCAATTCACATGAAAGGTATTTGAGAGACACATAAGTATAACACATTACAATGAATATAATAAAATTATACACATATTCCATTAAATATATATTCACACAAATTTAATAAATAATAAAATAAAAATATTTTTATATTATTCTAATTCTAAGGTGGGATCAAAAATGATTTTAACAAATCTATTTTATTACAAGGCGCAAAGGGAGCTCAGAATTTCCCTCATGGATTTTTTTTACAGAGGCACTACTAATAAGAGTGCACATGATCAACGTATCAATGAACACAACCAAGGGGTTTGGAGGTTTCCCAAAAGTTATGGATAGGTAAGTTCTTCAGACTATGATCACTTAAGGATTTTGGAAACAAAGCCTTTGTTTATGTCCCTAAATAGATTTTTCAAAAGTTAGATGCAAAATTAGTAAGGGCATCTTCCTTGGCTATGACATGGTTGGAGAGTTCAAATATCTCTTATGAGATCCAACATCCAAGAGGATAATCCACATAACCAATGTCCTTTTCAAAGAGATGATGCATCACTAGAGACCCATCAAAGTAGTGGAGATTACATGGAGGCTGTCTTTGATGACTCAAGAGTGATAACCCATGAGAATACTATAGATGTGCAGATAAAGATCATAATGGAGGCACCAATTCGGGTATTAAATTTCCTCATCTAATCAAAGATGCAGCTATAGAGCTTGGAGATCGAATGCATGAGGTACCATTTTTCACATTCCCAACACAAGAGACATCTACTCCACGAAATATATGAGCCCTTAAGCGCTAAGAAAGTTATGCAATCTACCATTGATTTAATGTGGTTGAAGGCGATCGAGATTGAAATGTAGTGATTCTCAAAAACAAAATTGGGAGTTGGTCACTCTTCTAGTAATGTAAGAAAGCGGTACCTTGAAAGTGGCTATATAAATAAAAACTTATAGTTAATTCGTCTAAATCCAATGCAAATCTCATCTTGTGACCGATGGATTCCAAAAGGAATAGGGAATCGAATTTGTGGAAGCCTTTTATCTAGTGTTTAAGATGATAATCTTATGCATACTTCTTGTGGTTGCAGCCTATGAGGATATTAAGATGCATTAAATGGACGTAAAGAAACTTTTATACATGGTTACCTCAATGAGGAGGTATACATGGATCAACTAGTTCCAATGGGAAAAATGGTTTGGAGAGGTTTGTAGGTGAAATTCAATGAAAGAAGATATTTTCTATGTTAGATATGCTCAATACTCCACCCTCATGTGACCACAAATGATCCATGGTGCTCTAAGTTGTAAGGCCCCCATTATGAGGAGAAGCCATTATGAGAGCCCGGACATTTGTGGAACCCTAACTTCCAAGTTAGATGAGGTCTATGTGTGATCGTTGATGGTTATAGATGATCTTTGTGAGCCTAGCCATTAGGTTAGGTAGGGCATAAACTTCCAGGCCATTGGGTTACCATTTAAGGTGAAAATAAAGGCCCTGTGGCATCGCGCGGTTTCCCCATAGAACCTTAATGGGGGGAGTGCAGAGGGGGGCTTGCCCCCTTCTGCGGGGTCCGGGGGGCCTATCCCCCCGGCCCGTAGGGCCTAGACGGTAGGACTTCTGGTCGTGGAGATGTTGGTGGATCATATATTTTACCGACTATTTTGTATCTCCCGACTATGTTTATCTATACCGAACCGCCTTGTAAAAGCTATATAAGCACGACCGAGGTTCAGCTTTACATAGCATTGCGCACTAGTAAGCCCTTCATCTAGAGTCTGTCTAGATCACCATCTAAGCTCCACAGTGGGAGTGCACGGGTGGACAACGCCATCATTGTAACTGCATTACGCTTGGCAATCTGAGAATTTGAGTTCTCTATCTCTCAGTCTACGTCTATCTTTGTCTGCGTTTTTCTCTCAAATCTGTCTACAGGTCTATTCCGCTGTGCTGTTATTTTCTTACCTGGTATCAGAGCTCAGGAGGCTCTGAGTGGTGTAGAAGCAGAAACGCAGAGGTTGTAGAGGTTTGAACAACAAAAGAGAGAAGATGTCAAGCGGTGTGTCATCATTTACGACTGGGGGCCAAGGTGGTTCATCAATAGGAGTAGGTGGCACACAAGCAGGAGCAGCAATGATGCCGGTCATCCCAACGTTGCGGATACGGCCACCAGCCTTCACAGAAGGTAAATTTGATGGTACGAACTACACCCTTTGGAAGTTCAAAATCACTTCTATTCTTGATTCATATGAGCTCTTGGAGACTGTTCTTGGGACTGATCATGAGCCCCAAGAAAGACCTTATCCAAATAATCCTAGTCGAATGATTCCTCCTGATGCTGATCTTCTACGTGCTTGGAAACGTAGAAATGCAGATGCACTCTGTGCTGTTGTTACAAGTACTTCTGATAGTGTTCTGACTCTCATTCAGCATACTACGAAGGCATGTGAAGCATGGAACATATTGAGAAATCAATATGAAACTCGTAATCAGACACGGATTCAGAACTTGGAGAATCAGCTTACAGTAGAACGGTTTGCTGATGGGGAGACTGCAGAGGTGTTTATCACTCGTATAAAGAACTTTTGATTTTCCTTGTAAATTGTTATTTGATGTGAGTAAAATGTTCGTTCCCAACTTAGCCATCCATACTTTCTATCGTACAAACAGATCATATAACATTCTTTAATATGTCCTCAAGAAAGTAACTATCAAGAGCACTTGAAGAATTATGATTTTCGACAGGCATGCTTCGATGACCAATCCTCTCAATAGTGATGCTTTGAATTGTTTTAAGTGATTGATCTGCACACAATCATTCTTCTTTACTGTGAGATCATAAGTAATATTGATGATCATTATCCTGAAAATTTATGGTGCTCTAGATGATTAGCTTATGAATGGTCAAATCTACGCGATAAATGAAGATGGCGTCTCATGGTTCTTGAACCTTTTAATGGTGATAAATTTGTCCCTGTTAGTATATGATGAAAACCTACTTGGAAAAAGCTTCAATGATTGATCCTTTAGATAGACATGCTTCTTTAGATTGTACTCAACTTAATGATACACAGAAAGACCAAGCTCATTCAATTTTAGATGATTTAAATGATGATGACAAAAAATCATGCTGCTTATATATATTGTTAACTATCAGTTGTGAAATGCTTAATAAATAAATATCCCGATTACTCGTTTCATAACTTTAATGATGGTAAGGCTTTCTCAACAAGTTAATCATGAAAATCCAACTACTAACTCATCAGTTCTGAAATGCTTGATAAATAAATACAGCGATTACTCGTTTCTTAACTTTAATGATGCTAAACCCTTCTCAGCTGGTTGATCATGAATATTCACTTGAAAAATAAAGGTATTCAATGCTCCGATGATTCTAAACTCATCAATGATCCTACCGAGTTACTAAATTCTGCCAACTAAAACGATATCGAAGATCAATCATGTGCATTACTAAATGAGTTGTTATTATGATTATTAATCTTTCCATAGATTATGCGAATGAGTTACTGAACTCCACTCAAACAATTAAGCAATTATACGGATGTCCCATAAGGGTAATTCTCACACCGTTTTTCATGAATTCCACTATAAAAAGTAATGACCCATCGTATGCATAATACAATCGTACACGCTTGATTTATACTTTTCAGAAGGCTACACATTTGGCATGGCAACTTTGGCAAGCTTGAACATGCATCTAGGCTCTAGAGTGCATACTGCAGAACATGCATCTAGACTCTAGAGTGCTTTATTCTGAGCGCGTACGTAGATAGTCTGTACAAAGCAGAAACTCTTAGATACGCGACACGATCCTCAGTTTGAGCGCCTAATGACCATGGATGTCCGTGCGGAAAACATAGAATCAGAGACTAGATAGACGGATGTGAAGGCGAGACTAGATCGACACATGTGAAGGCAAGCTTAATGGCCATGGATGTCCGTGCGGAAAACATAGAATCCGAGGGTGAATCCGAAAATGACGGAAAGAAACAACCCCCCGTTGAACGACATGACAGCCAGCATGAGGAGATAGAAGATCGTCGTGCGGGTGAAGAACACACAGGTAAGTAGAAGCTTCATCCATAAGAGAGGATGCTTCTGCGGGTCCATGAATGTTCTATCTGTTCGGTGAATGCCGCTTTCATAGGGCTTGCTTACAGTCTGTTCAGACCAATTACTATGGTGTGATGAATTTGCGCTTCCATATCCTGCATTGCTGAACCACAAAAGAAGCGGAGAAGAAGATGGAAGTGAGGCGATCAAGGAACTGAATTTAGAAAGACATTAGAAGCAAAGCAACCAAACAAGTGGCGTAACTTCTGTTTGAAGACACCTTCCAGTCTTCAAAAAGAATCGTGAAGCTTTTGTCCCAATAAAAGGTCATCTGTTTAACAAGCATCATATTCATGCTGCGAAGCACGGACGCAGCATCTAAAAGGGCTGTTGTTGTGGCATTGCCATGATGAAGGTCCATCGCTTATCCTTGTCACCCTAGCATACGCTCGTTCAAGTTCGCTAGCAGGATACGAGGATTCGAACATCACAGGTAAACAACAGCGCGAGGATGAAGACAACAAAGGATGACAATGGTGTTGTTGAATTGGCAATGTGAATCGTGATTCGTACTTAGCATCCACAAAACTTGTGGGTAGTTAGCATGCATGTTGGGTAGCGACGGACACACGTTCTGCCTGTTCTACACCTCGTAGACTACCCAAGAACGATGTGGAATCGAACAGAGCTATTTGCTCTTCCGCCCTACTACGCTTCACACCTAACACATCGATAGGATACCAAAGCAGTTGAAGGAGATGTAGGTGGGTTCACACAAAATGCTGGAAAAAGTTGTCTCTATTTAGGTAAAGTGATGGAATTATGATATGTATGGATTATTTGATGAATCTCTAGGACAAGCTCCGTTCCATATTAGTTATTAATCTTGATTATTGAACTATTATGACAAGTTCATTGCCTAATGATCACTTTGAGGTTATCTACATTTATGCATTCACACAGCCTATTGATAAAAGAGGTTGTTGGTGCAAGACGTCGGTTGTCATAGTCCGTTTGATAGCTCTTCAAATAAGAGATAATCCAACTTGATGGTGGACATGATATATGTTTCATAGAAATTGAATGAAAATACTCTAGCTAGAGTTTAGGTATTGATTGATGGTTCACACTACTCCATATGACCAGATGCACTGAGTTGCCCCTACTAAAGAGTACTATTACGTGAGCACTTGGCAAAGCACTTGTTGCTTAGCCTCCCAAACATTGAAGATAATTGCCACCTTCTAAGAGTTAGAGTATGTACCAACCATCAAAATTCACCCATACAAATACCTTTAGGCCATCTAAGCTTGTCGTGTGTCCAAGTCACATAGTTCCCAAGAAGGGTTCTTCACATGGGTTTCTAAGTCAAGCATTCACATGGTCTCACATAGAATGATATGGGATTGTTGGAGATAGACGTTTGCGGAAGCATGCAAACAACACAAGGAAGAAGAAGAAGCTTGGAGCACAAACACACAATACTGAATGTATTACTAGAGAATGTACAAAGATAAGTAGCCCATTAGGGCAATAGGCGTATATACAAGCCGGGGGAAAAAAAACCTCCTAAAGAGGGAAAAAAGTACCCCGATAGTCCTAGAGTGTTCACACACATCACTACCTAAATATATCAACAAATCCCCCCTGGGAGTGATGCGGTGAACAAGGAGCTGGCACACCATCTTCATCAGCTCCAACACCTGTATTTGCAGTACCTGTCGTTACAGGTGTAACAGGACGTCTTTCAACACCCTGCACAATGTTCCACAATCCTTTTGCAACCAGTACATGTCGCATCATATAAGCCCATGGTAGTTGGTACCATCCAACTTATCCTCAACAGCCAACATACGGAATACATCACTGCTTTTAGCCATGGCCGGTGACTAAAATACCTTGATGCAGAAAATTGATTGTATCTCAAAAAGTTGAACGGAACAACCCAGACGAGTTCTGCTAGACCTGTAGCAGACTTTGAGACGCTTAAACTGGCGAACAGAAACTGGTATATACCTTTGGCACAAAAGGATGAAATAGCCTGCACAAGTGCTACGATGGTGCGTTCGGAGGCCGAAACGAGCTCAGATCGCGATTTCGGCACGACAAAGCGAAGCCGTTTTGATCTCGAAAACACCCTGAGTATGCTCACCAAATTTCATGCGAATCTGAGACTGCAAACGGAGGAGTGTCGACGGCGCCCTAGAAGAAGCGACGACCTGCTCTGATACCAATTGTTGGAGATAGACGTCTACGGAAGCACGCGAACAACACAAGGAAGAAGAAGAAGCTTGGAGCACAAACACACAATACTGAATGTATTACTAGAGAATGTACAAAGATAAGTAGCCCATTAGGGCAATAGGCATATATACAAGCCGGGGGAAAAAAACCTCCTAAAGAGGGAAAAAAGTGCCCCGGCAGTCCTAGAGTGTTCACACACATCACTACCTAAATATATCAACAGGGATCACTGGAAAATCTCATGATTTCTTAAGAGAGGAGCAATAAACTTGCACATACATATATACTCAAGGAGCCTTGACTTGAAACATCCAATTAATAAAGCTCCATACCTTAGGATGAAAATCCTAGTAATCAAACGAGTCAATTTCAATTTCATTCCGAAGGATTCCTAAATAAAACCCAAAGGTTCTTCAAAGCTTTTCCAAGGGTTTTCTCTAGAAAACCCAAGCATCTTGAACCTTTAAACCCATGCAATTACCCCTAATTAAACATGATCAATCTCATCGATCATGGACTCACTTCCAAATATTTTCATCATTTTTTAACTTAAAATTGGAAAAGAGGGAAATTTTTTAATGATGGAATTTATTCATGAGCAAGTGGCACTTTCTTTTGTCCCATCCTTCCATTTAACTAGCCACTCTTTGTATAAATGATTCCTCATCTTTTTATCTCAATTGTGTAGTGTTTTCTCCAGTCCATGAGGGATGTTCAAAGTGAGATCGATTGGACTATAGTATTTTTTGATACAATAATATATTTTTAAAATAGTTTTTTTTTTCAATCTACTAACAAGAAATACTAGACAAATTGCACAATCGTCTCGAAGCTTCAACTCACAAGCCAAACTCCTAAACTTTTTGAGACTTCCCCTCTTAGGGTCACTATATACTTTAGCTCTATCTTGGGCATTCCTCAATCTTTGTAAGCTAATTTGAGCTTGAAGTTTCTATCTTCCGAGAAATCTTTGACTTCTTGGAATTTTTCATTTGCAATCCAAATGCATAGAAAGCCCTTTGACGGAACATGTATATTAACATGAAGGGACTATATTGAGTTGTTCAATGCGTAGCATTGTTGTAAGCAAACTCAACTAAAGGTAAATAGTTTTCCCAATTACTTTGCTTTGAAGATATGTAACTCCAAAACATATCAAAATGACTAGCGGATTTCTATCTCTATTTCACACTATGCCTTATGGTAGACCATAGATCAGGTGGTAAAGATATTAGCTAGTTTTATTTTTTTACCTTTAGTTTGAGTACGAACAAATTGATCCATTTTAGTCAAATGATCGACTATAACCCAAATTGCATCATATCCCTTTTCAATTTGAGGCAAGCCCATATTAAATTTTATGGAAATATTTTCTAATTTACCATAGGGAATTTTTAAAGGATCTAACAAGCCTCCTATCTTGAACTTCTTTGCTTTTTTTACTTGATAGTTTGTACACTTAACTACATAGTCTTGTACATCTTTATGTACACTTGGCCAATAAAATTTTCTTTTGAACGATTCATAAGTTTTGTTGAGTCCTAGATGATTGGCATTTGGGGTATCAAGGCATTCAAAGAAAAATTTCCTTGTAAGTTCTTGATTATAGGGTACACATATTGTTTCTTTGTATAATAAATATTCATGTTGAATAGTGTAATGTTTAAAATTATCTTTAGATGATTAGTTTGTACCTTGTTTTAAAGCCTACTTCCATGATTCCTTGAGACTTGTATCTTCTTGATACTTACCTTTCTTTAACTCTACTAAATTGTTGGTAGCAGCTAGGGTAGTCAAGGCCTTACGAGATAGGGAAGCCAACAAAGGTAATCAGAGTGAGGAGAAGGACCAAGTAGGCAAAGCACTCAAAGAAGATCCGATAATTAGGTCATATAATTTTTCCAATGATAAATCTTTTTCAATGGTGGTTTTCATAACTACATGAACATTGTAAATATCGTTTTTGGTAGATTAGACTCTATTTTTTTCAAGCCGATGAGTCCTCAAGCTTGAGGAGTATTAGAAATAGCCACATACCAATTTTCATCATTTTTAGATCCGTTTGAGCTTCAAATAAGCCTTAGAACCTAATTTGTAACTAGGTCGGATATTAGGTCTGGACAGTGTGAAAAGCTAGTAAAAAACTATAAAAAGAGCTAGAGAGCTCATTTTTGAGGTTAGCTTGTTAGAGTTTTAAGTTATCCTAAGGGACTTCTTGAGTAATAGAAAGCACTCCATTGTTCCTCTCATGGTTCTTGCCTTGTGTGCATGTGTGTGTATGTGTGTGCATGCTTGTGTGCTTCTCACTCATGTACTTGTGCCTTCACTTGCTCATAGTCATCACACTAGTTCTCACATCTCCACAGATTGACATTTATGAGGTGGATCTCCTCACATTGGTACTTTTCATTGTGCAAGAGTGACACCAAATTTGGTGTCGTTGTTGGGGAGAGAGCTTCGAGGACAAGCGTGTGATGGTAAGACGTAGAATTGTGATGTTGGAGTTGTAGGTAATTTCTTTACTTTTCCTCATTTTCTCTTTCTTTTCTTCACCATCATCATCCTCGCTATCTCCCACCTCCATATCCATCTTCGTTATTTTTTTAGTTATATGGTGATATCACCTTCCCCACCTCATTCCCGTTATTTCACTTGTGAGAGAGAGCAAATTTTTGTGTGTTGGTTTTGCACGTTTCTTCAACATTCATGTAGGTACGAGCATCCACATCAGTTGCACCAACTCTAGTAAGTACAAAAAATGTCTGCACAGGACTTGAGGCATTGACCTCTGCCAATCCTGATTGACCAAAAACTCAATCATTTGGTAAAATTGAGTGCATATTCTTAGTCTATAGGCCTTGCACATCACAAATCCACCAAAATTTAAAAAACCTTTGCATTTTCTCTGTCCATCGCAATTGACACCATCAACCGTGATTGACAATGTCCATTGAGATGGATAGCATGTCCATCGTGATTGACAGACCCCGACAGACACCTCTGTGCATCATGACAGACGGTATCCATCATGACGGACACCCCTGTCCATCGTGACAAACAAAAATTGTGGCTGACACCCAAACTCAGCCAAAAGTGTATCCATTGTGACTCATTGAGACCCGATTGACAAAAGACAATGTGAAAAAGTGAAGATTTTAGTCCACCACGATTGACAGCCCACGATGGACTACTTGCCCATCGTGATAGACAAGTCTCCATTGCGATAGATAGGTGTCCATCATGACGGACATCCCTATCCATCGTGACTAACAGAAAAAATCATGATTAATACTCCAATTGGACGAGAAACGCATCCATTGCAACTTATAGGCCACGATTGACAAGTATTCACACAAAAACCTGAAGAAATCAATCCATCATGATTGATTGTTCATCGAGATTGACATGATCAATCGCAACCGACTCTGTCCATCGTGATTGACACCATCAATCGCAATCGGCTCTGTCCATTATGATTGACAGGCCACGATGGACAGTTTTGTCCATCGTGATTCAAAGCCCTATTGGGGTTTTTAATTTTTCAAATTTTGGTCAATTTGGAGCATAAATTGCAAGCAATTGGAGCATTGTGAGGACCCTACACAAATTATTTAGGAATTCTTGTTTGCCTGTTAGCCTGTTTTAACCCTATTTTAACCCTAGAATCTTAAACTGCGATAACCTTTTCATATGAGATCCATTTCTAGTGATCTATAGCTCATTGGAAAGCTCGTTTAAAGCTATAGATATGCTATTTTGAAGTTGACCTTCCATAGGGGATGTGAAGTTAAACAATCTCTACGGAAAATTTTCATAAAAACATAGGGAAATTTGGTCCTTGAATTACATGAATGAAAATGGATTGTTATGTCCTTTAAATTTAACTCTTGATCTAACTATGGGATTTTACAAGTCATTTGAGAGCCTCAAAGGGCATTCAGAGCAAGGGTGAGTTGCAAGCTTGAGAGCATGTGTCTTGAGCATTCAACGGTGATCAAAAGGAGAAGCAACTTGAGGTTGGATCATTTTTAACCTGGCTATCAATTCCTATCTTAGGCTAAGTATGGATAGAGGTTTTCATTAATTAGGGCAACATTAAGCACGATCAAGTTTAAGAACCCTAATTTCTCAAAGTGCAAGCATCAATAACTCAGTTCAGTGACAAAATCTAAGATGAAAAAATATAAATCAAGGGATTAAACTTCAACTACAAAAAACCTAAGTATTCCTTGTGATGAGAACTCATTGGACAAGAAGTGATAGCCTAAGGAAAATAAAAACAACAAGAGACTAACAAAAAAGAACTTAGCAATGAGGTTGTACTGGGAAAATTGGGATAACCACCAAGGCATATGAACCTTAGGTCAGGAAGATATCTAAGGAGAGATAGACAATGCCTCAGATCTTCTGAAGCTAATATCAATCATATTGCTAGGTCTTGGGCCCTACAATTGAGTGATTACCCATATGCTCTAAATTTCAAAATGAGTGATTATGAGATGTCATATAGCATGGAGAGACCCATAGGTAGCTCATGAGTGGCATACCTAGAAAAACTAGAAGGACCTTATAAGATTGAATTGGAATATATCAAGACCAACCGATTAGGTGCTCGCATCTATGAGGACAATCTGAAAAGATCTGTTGTCTAGATTAAAAACTTGAATCAACCCATTAGACTAAAACATCCAATCATCAAATTTGAAAATTGTGCATACATATATAAAGAAGGGACCATGTATGTGGTTACCAACCAACAAGATAGGACAGAGGAGTTTGGAAATATAATCTCAGAGGCTGAAATAGGTGACATAGAGCAAACGAACTTAGGAAGAGAGCCAAAGTTCCTTTGAGGAAAATCAGTCCTGACTAGAATAATCACTCCATAGTGGGTTCCCCAAGACAATAAGAGCATAGATGTGCTCTTAAACCAAGAGGTTGATGAGGCCTTGTGGAGGTATAAACCCAACCAGCCTAATGAAGTGGGAATGCCTACAATTTATGAATTCAAAGATCTTGATACCCTAGGAAAAGTGACCTACTTAGACAATACTTTAGAGAGAGTCTTTGTGGACTCGGAGCATGTTAAGCATGTCTACACTTGGAAGGGTAAAATTTTTCTCCCCAAACAAGGTCCAATGTCTCTTATGGTCACCAAGGATCTAGAACATCCCAAGCTCATGGAACGCAAAGGGAGAGGAGTAGAGGTAGACCAAAGGTAAGCATTGCTAACCCACTAGGACGAGAAAGAACGAGAATAGAGATGGATAGAGTGGAAAATTAGAGAGATAGATACCCACAAAATCAAAGAAATGTAAATGGGTTCCCTCTTCCAAGGCCAAGAGAACACACTAAGACCTTGAGGCCTACACAACTGGTCAAGTCCATGAAGAACTATTTTGATGGTACAGGAGACCCCTATGATCATCTGGCAGAACTTATGTGGTTTCAACCACTACATTAGAGGATATTCAGGAACATAGACCAACTACTAGAAGCCTTCATCATGGAATTTTCTAAGAGTGGCATAAGACACAACACTTCTTCATTGACCCATAACTTTAAACAAACACCTTAAGAGATAGTGAGACTTGCAAGAAGAAGATTCATGCAATACGTGGAGAGATGCCCTGTGCAAGAGTTACCTAGTCCAGCCAAACAAGTGGCTTTATTCTTGGATGGATTATTAAGTACCAAACTGAGATCTTATGTGTACTTGAAGGACCCTAAATCCATAGAAGAGTGTGTACGCATGTGCATAGATATTGAGGATAATCTAGGGGAGGAATTAGATCTTTACAGCTAGTAGGGATATGGTATTTGATGAAAATAACTCTTCATTTGAGGATGGTTTTAGGAAAATAAAGCTATCCTATGATTTGGAGAATGATTTTCCAAATCTCACCAAAGAAGAATAACATACATCAGAGGATGTCAACTCAGAAGATGAAGAACGAATTGATTTTGAAGAATTCAAAGCTTGGAAGTCCAAGGGCAAAGTAAAATTCAAAAATTTGGAAGACATTCCAGAGTCATACAATCAAGCACTTAGAAGATCTCAAAGGGAAAGCAAGAAACCTATAAGGTATGGCTATGACACATCACTAGTCACCAAGCATTCTATATATGTAGCTAAAGACCTTATGTTAGAGGAACCATCTTCATTTGAGAAAGCGAACAAGGAAGAAGAATGGAGAGAAGCTATGCAAGAGGAAATTGAAGCACTTCAAGAGAATGGCTCTTCGGATTTTGTTTCCAAAAAACTATTCATGAAGGTAATATGATCCAAGTGGATTTACAAAGTGAAAAAGAATTCAGATGACACAATAAAGAGGTATAAAGCAAGGCTAGTAGCAAAGGCGTTTTCTCAAACCCATGGAGTAGATTATGAGGAGACCTTCTCACCTTTAGTCAAGATGCCAACTATCAGAGTTTTAGTAAGTATTGCTACTTCAAAGAATTGGAACTTGTACCAATTAGATGTTAAAAATGCATTCCTGAATGGGTGGATCTCTGAAGAGGTCTACATGCCGCAACCACCAAGATATAAAGACAAAGACAAACCTGATTATGTATGTAAATTAAGGAAGGCATTGTATGGTTTCAAGCAAGCTCCTAGAGCTTGGAACCATAGGCTAGTCACATACATACAAGACCACAGTTTTGTTGCAAGCAAAGTAGGTTTTTCATTGTTCAGTAAGAAGACTAATTCAGAGTTTATTTATCTATGTGTTCATGTTGATGACATTATCATTATAGGAAATGATGCCAATGGAATAAAGAACATTAAAACCTAGATGAAGGAGGAGTTCAAGATCAATGAGCTTGGGTTGCTTACATTTTGGTGTTTTTAGTACTCAGAGAAAGTACATCCATGATATACTAGTCAAGTTCAAAATGGAAAATGCAAAAATTACAGGCACACCCATGGAATTGAATCACAAACGTAGTGCTCATGAAGGAAAGTTGCTTGACGACATTATAGGTTATCAAAGTCTTGTTGGGAGTCTCAATTATGCAACCCTAACAAGAGTGGATATATGCTATGGGGTGAGTACATTGATTCAATTCATGCATACACCAAGAAAACCTCACACGGAAGCTACCAAAAGGATCTTAAAGTACTTGAAGGGTACCATAAATGAGGGGCTATTTTATCCATTTACATATGACTTGGATATCAAGTTATACTTTGACGTAGATTGGGCTGGCTCAAAAGATGATAGAAGGAGCACCTCTGGCTACTTATCTTTTGTAGGGTCTAAGTTGATTTCATGGTCATCAAAGAAACAACCAACTATGGCATTGTCATCAATTGAAGCTGAATATAAGGGCCTTGCAAATGCAACACAAGAGGCAATGTGGTTAAAGCTACTCTACTCAAACTTGGGGCTACATACATACACTCCAATGATCTTTGGAGATAATACTAGCTCACTACATTTGGATGCTAATCATGTATATCATGCAAGGACTAAGCACATTGAAGTGCATTATCATTATGTGAGAGAGAAGCTACTTAGCTAGGACATACAATTGTCCTATGTATCAACAAACTTGCAATGTGCAGATATTTTAAGTAAATCTTTGGATGGAGCTAAATTGAACAGGTTCAAGATGATGATTGGATTGTATGAGATCAAAGAGAGTTGAAGCCCAAGCATGTTATGATTGAGGGGGAGTTGTTGATGCAATAAAAGTGCACATGTAAAAAGAGCACTTGCAATCAAGAGTTCTTAGGAGATATCTTTACGAGTTGGTTGGTGAGTTAGATGAAAATTGAATTCCTAAGTTATAGGGATATTTTTTATAGGAATGGCTCCAAGTTTAGCTATAAAAGTAGACTTCAAAAGTCGCATAGTAAGAGCCTGATTTGGAGAGACAATCAAAGGGATTTCAAGTGGATATTGAGCATATCTTTACCATTCCCTCATATTGTGCAATCATTCATTGTCAATATCATTGTCATATAAGTGCATTAACGCATACACTTTGATTATCTTTCATTTTCTATTCTATGGCATGTATCACTCAAAATAGTAAACTTATCTGATCCACTTCTATGTGGACTTGATCATTTGTAGTGATTTAAGTTGTTATAGATTCAATAAATAGTCTATTTGAATGCTACAAAGGTTCATTTTAATTGCCTCAGCCATTTTGGAGTTATGTGCAAAACATTGCCTTGTGGTTTGCATACTCTTAACTCCCGAAAATGTCAGGATAGACATCTAATTTGTTAAGTATCATTCTCTGAGCATAATTGATCATTCCAAGTGAGATAACTTGTGAAAGCTAGCTATCATAGTTAATTAGATATACCCAAAAGGATTTGATCCAATATTTTTCAGGAAAGCAGTACTATTCATTTTCCTGACCAAGTGTGATGACCCAAATAGCAAGTTTTGGTTGATAGTGAAAAGTTTAAGTTATCTGTTTTGATCCAATGATTTGAGGATCATCTTCCAAAGTACTTGAGTGATCATTTGGGCTTCTTTCAAAGCTCAAGAGGTCTACTTTACACTTCTCAATTCATTTTTGGGTGGTGTGAAGCAAGAATTTGTAGCACCACCTCATCTCTAGAAGGTGTCCACCATCTCCTCCAACAAGAGGTGCCCACCACCTAGTCCTTCATGTGTAGTTTCAAGGAATTGCCTTGCTTCCTTTTCTTCCATGCACTTTTGCAAAAAAATATCCTTCATTAAATGTAAAAGGATTGATTTTGATTAGCAAGCTCTTCCTTTGCAGAACATTGGCTTCAACTTGATACATTCCAGTCTTTAGAAAATCTTTAAGGTCATCATACACTCCTTGTGCTTTAACAAAGAATAACTCAGCATCTGCAAATTCATCTTCCAATCCAATCGCTTGTTCCTTTATTCTAATCTTGAATAGATGATTAGCCATAACATTTTCTTTTCTTGCTCTATGTACTATAATAAAATCAAATTCTTGAATTAAAAGAAGCCACCTCCATACCCTTCCTATTGGATTTGGTTTGTTTAATAGATACCTAAGTGATTGATGATCATTAGTTATAACAAATTTTATTCCTAGCAAGTAATGGTGGAGCTCTTTGAAAGCCAATACCATTGCTAAGGCCTCCCTCTTTGTTGTACTATATCTTCTTCTGCTTTAGTCAAAATCTGACTGACATACTCGATGGGTCTATCTAGCTTGTACTATTCATTGGGTTGAGTGAGGACTGCTCCCATTGCATATGCACTTGCATCTACATGGACATGGAAAACCTTAGACCAATCTGGTGTAACAAGAATCAATGCGCCCCGCACTTAGATATCAATGTCTGATAAGCCATTTCCTCCTCTTCATCCAACTTAAATGGAACTTCCTTACATGTAATCCTAGCCAAAGGCCTAGCTATATCTACATCCATTTTAATAAACCTCCTATGGTAACCAATATAACTCAAAAAGCTCTTAATTTCTTTTGGTGAATTGGGATTAGGTAACTTCAATATGGCAAATTTATCTAGGTCAGGGCCATATCTTTAGCACATACCACATGTCCAAGGAGCATACCTTCTATCACTAGGAAGTGTTATTTATTAGGATTCAATTTCAATTTTATCTCCTGACATCTATTGAAAACCTATTGTAATTGAAAAAATGATCATTTAAGCAGTCCATAGGACTACTTGCAAAAGTACCTAAGAAGGATGAAAAAGCATCCATGAAAATTCACAAAGCCTCCAAATGTAAGGGTCCAAAAATAAGGTTCACAGTCTTGTTCAAGGTGGCTAGGGCATTTCAAAGTCCAAAAGGCATCTTGACATAAACATGTGTGCCCCAAGGAGTAATGAAGGTTTTCTTCTCCCTATCCACCGTGTGGATGGATGCTTGGTTATATCCATAGAATCCATCCATGAAATTGTACAATGTATGTCTTGCCACTTCTTCTATAACATACTCTCCTAAAGGCATAGGAAATCCATCCAAATTGTTACCTTATCAATGCTCTAAAATTCTCACATATGCGGATTTAGTTTGTATTCTTCTTGGGTAGTATGACCATGGGGCATAGCCACTCTGAATGCTCCACTAGAATGAAAATATCGGCATCCTCCATTTTTTGGATCTATAGGTGGAGATTGCATACTTTGGATTTAATATGTACATTTTCCCCCTTAATGGGTTGGCTCCTTCAATCAATGGAATCTTGTGTTCCCCAAAGCTTGCAGGTACTCCTTCTAAATTTTTGTGATGCCATGCAAGTACATGCGCATAAATTTTCATAAAAGATGTTACCTTTGAAAGTAGCTCTAGGTAAATCCATTCCTCTTCCATGGTTACTATCACTTTCTTGGTTTGTTCCTTATTATCATAAATCTCTCCTTCCTGGGCTTCTCTCTTGGGCATTTGAATTTCTATCTCTCGTTCTTCTACTTCGTACCTTTTGAAATGTTCTAGAACTTCAAAGAGATTTGGTGGTTGCTCTACTCGATGTAGCATTTCCTCACTATCCTATCTCGTTTGAACCTCTTCACGATAATGTGAAGAGGGTGTCCAACCCCAACAACCTCATGTGCTTCTTGAAGAATTGGTACAATTTCCTAAGGAAATAAGACTGGAGGAGTGTTCCATCATGCCCTTGCTTATGCAAGATACCTACAATGTATTTATAGCTTTTACATTTGATCAATAATCATCTCTTCTCCATGAGTGTAAGCTTTGGAGGAAAGGAACCCTTCATCAGTAGGCCTTGCACCTTTTGATACCAATTAGGAGAACGACGAATTCTAAACAATGAGTTGTGTGGGAAATCATTAGAAATTCCATGTTTTGGTGGTGCGTGGGAGGCGATTCGAGAATGTGATCAGCCAATATATGATGCCATCAAGGTTTTATTCTTATTTCAAAGTCAAATTCTTGAAAAAGCAAGAGCCACCTCCATATATGTCTAGTAACTTGAGGCCTTTTGAGTAAATACTTTAGGAAATAGTGGTCAGCAATGATTATGAACTAGACACCAAGCAAGTAGTGTTGGAACTTTTGCAATGCAAAGACAATGGCTAAGGCCATGGTTGTTATGCAATCAGAATATGATGCTATCACGAAAAATGGTACTTGGTCTTTGTGTGACTTTCCTCCTAGTAAGAAGGCCATTGGCACTAAGTGGGTGTAGAAGCTGAAGTGTAAGCCTGATGGAACAGTTCACAGGTATAAGGCTAGGCTTGTTGCAAAAGGTTATGCTCAGGAAAGAGGGATTGATTTTGATGAAACCTTTGCTCCTACTTGTAGTTCATCATGGTTGGAGAGTACATAAATTGGACATTAAAATTGCATTTATGAATGGTGATTTGCATGAAGAAGTTTATGTTTTTCAGCCCCATGGCTTTGTGCAAAAAGGGTGAAAACCAAGTGTGTAGGTTGAAGAAGGCATTATATGGTTTAAAGCAAGCACCACTTGCTTGGTATGAAAAGATACATGCCTATCTGATTGCACATGGTTTTGAGAATATTCCAGCTGAAAGCACCTTCTATGTTAAGCATGCTAATGATGTGCTTCTGATCATTGTTGTGTATGCTGATTTTAAGGCTGATTTGCATACCTCATTTGAGATGTCTGATTTGGGGCATTTGCATCATTATTTGGGCATTTAGTTTATGCAAGTTGATGGTGGAATGGCTTTGTGTCAAATGAAATATATTGACACATTATTGCATTTTTTTGGCCTTGAAGATTGTAAACCTATTGCCACTCCTATTGAGAAAGGTTTATGATTGAGTCTTCATGATGGTGGAGATGCATTTGATGTTGTTCTCTATTAGCAGGCTGTTGGATGCTTGATTTACTTATGCATTACTCGGCCAGATATTCAATTTGCTAACTCATAGATGAGCAGGTCTATGCATTGCCTAGGTGTCAAGCATTGGCAGGCAGTTAAGTGCATCTTGCTTCAAATCAAAGCTGCTGAAAAGGGTGATGTAACTTATAGCCTAATAGGTATGGAAAGATCTTGCTATCAATAAACAAGCATGTAGGTAGCTTATCAAGAAATGTAAGGTACAAATTTTCATCATCTTTGTAAATAGTGAGTATAAATCATACATCCTCACCACAAACTTCCATGGCCCATCTATGTTAGCTTTTGGATTGGCAATTTAAGTTTTTTTTTCGATTTCATGCAAAGTCACTTATAAGTCTTATGTGCTCCTCAAGTTCTTGGTTCTTTTTGTGAGATACAATGAGTGTGGAAATACAAAACAAAGTTTGGAGCATGGGAAGTGGGATTGTGCACGAATAGAAAAATGAAGAATAAGCTCTAGAGTACAACATGCAATGATATTACTAATCATAAAATGTACACAATGGCTAGTTCAATTTATGGTCATATGTAGAGCTCTATTTTTCTTTACTATTTTTTGGATTAGAGGATAGTTTCTCCCCTCCTAAAGAGGGAAAAAGTGTCTCAATATTCAATACCATATTGTACTAACAGAATCCTCCATGTGCATGATATGGTGAAGTAAGAGCCCACGCTCATTTAGGAGGAACTTCTGAGCTATCTGGATTTTGAAAAATCCATAAAATTGAGTGAGCCCAAAGAAAGTTTAGAAATATATTTATTATTCCTAAATAATGTACATTCTGTTGGAGTTTGAGGTCCACGAAAGCACACAAACAACAAAAGGAAGAAGAAGAAGCTTGGAGCACAACACACATTGAATGAATTACCAAGTGAATGTACAAGAATGAGTAACACTTTAGGGTTATAGGCATATATACAAGCCAATGGAAAAAAACATCCTAAAGAGGGAAAAAATTGCTTCTCCAGTTCTAAGTGTGTCCACACACATCACTGTCACAATATATCAACAAAACCCCCTAGGAGTGACACGGTGAACAAGAAGTTGGCTCTCATGTATAAGAAACTATCAAGATATGAAAAAAGGGATCAATCCACAAACGGAACTAAGCCCAAAGCTTTGTAGAAAGCTTCAAAACTCTCCTTAGATAGAGCTTTTGTGAAAAGTTATGCAACATTATCCTATGTGGGAACATATGCCAAATTGATCTTTCCATCAGAGAATCTCTCTCTAACAAAATGATAGTGCACCTCAATGTGCTTTGTGTGAGCATGGAATATAGGGTTCTTGAGAACTGCCAATGCCCTCTGACTGTCAGTGAAGATGGTGGTGGAAGAAGACTAACCAACACCCAAATCCGCCTAAAGGAAATGTGAGCCACACACACTCAACAATTGTTGTGAAAGCTGCCATATACTCAGTCTCACAACTAGAAGTGGCCATAGTATGCTACTTCTTGCTCAACCAAGATATGCATGAGCTACCAAGCATGAAACAAAACCACTAGTGGACACATGAGTGTCATAGCAACCAACCTAATCAGAGTCAAAAAAAGCATGTAAATCTGGCAGTAGTGATCCTTCCTTGGGATAAAACAATCCAAGTAGTCAGGTACCACTCACGTAGTGAAACATGCGATTAACCACCTACCAATGCTTGACACTTGGGCAATGCATAAACTTTCTCATCTCTGAGATAGCAAACTAAATATGTAGCCGAGTAATGCATAAGTAAATCAAGCATCCAACAGCTTGCTGATAGAGAACAATATCAAATGCATCACAAGCATAATGAAGACTCAATCGTAAACTTGTCTCCATAGGAGTGGCAATAGGTTTATAGTCTTCCAGGCCAAAACATTGCAATAATGTGTCAGTATATTTTATTTGACACAAAGCTATTCAACATCAACTTGTATAAAGTGAATGCCAGAATAACGATGCAGATGCCCCAAATCTGATTTCTTTTTTTAATAAAAGGAATTTCAGCCTTGGCCTACTCTCTCGAACTTTAATTAAAATAGGAAGAAAATGTTACAAGTGAATTTGACTAGTGCCCTTGGGACCCCCTAAATCCCATAGAGGACGGGTAGAACATGTGGATCTAGAGCATGTTGCAAAGGAGGTTAATAAACCTCTCATCCCTTATGTGGGGCCCACTTGGGTTTAAGCTTGCTATTCTCAACGAGAGACACTTTATGATGCCTAAACGGTGGGAACTCTTGCACTTGGAGATTCTTTTGCCAAGGAGGAATAGAGACTTCTCGATTGACCACCCTTTAGGAGGGTATCCAAATTTGTAGGCACACCGCTCCCTCCAAATCTTCCAAAGGGTTTACCCTCTTATAGCATTCCACAGTGCTGCTAAGATTTGTTGATGACATCTGTACACTTCATGATCTGTCAAATGGCTGTTGATATATTTAGGTAGTGATGTACAACTTTTTGAGATACAGTCAATTTTCTGCATCATGGTATTTTAGTCACCGGCCATGGCTGAAAACAGTGATGTATTCCATATGTTGGCTGTTGAGGATAAGTTGGATGGTACCAACTACCCATTATGGGCTTATATGATGCGATATATTTTGGTTGCAAAAGGATTGTGGAACATTGTGTAGGGTGTTGAAAGACGTCCTGTTACACCTGTAACGACAGGTACTACAAATACAGGTGCTGGAGCTGATGAAGATGGTGTTGAAGATGATATTCCGCAGATTCCTGTTCGTGTTGCTGTTTCTATTGCACCTACTGCAAAGCAAATTCGTTGGGATGGCAGAGATGCCCAGGCACATGCATTGATAGCTTTGTCTATCAAACGTGCCATTATTCCTCATATTCGCTCTTGCAGAACAGCTAGGGATGCTTGGGAGACACTTACCACATTGTACCAAGCTAGGAATGAGGCTCGTGTTGCTTCCCTCCGAAAATAGTTGGAGAGTGAGCACATGAATGAAGGTGATTCTATGGATAGTTTCCTAACGAAGATCAAAGATTTGAAGGAACAGTTGATTTCTGCTGATGAGGTTATACCAGATAGCTCACTTGTGCAGACCGTTCTGAATGGTCTTCCTGATTCATATCAGAGTTTTGCTTCTACTCTTCGGTTGATGATGAAAGGCAATCCGAATGCCTTATCATTTGAGGAGTTAGTCTTTATTCTGTTGCAGGAAGATCAGTCTAGGCACAACAGGTCCATTATGTGTGTTGCACATCAAGCTTTCTTGGCTAGTCAGAAGGGCAAAGGAAAATGGAGCTCTTCTACTAGTAAGCAGAAATCTGCAAATGCTACACATTCAAAGAACCAGGATAAAGATGAGAAGAAATCAGAAAAGCAAAAATTGTTTTGCAAGTACTGTAAAGGGAATGATCATATCATAAAGAACTGTCCAAAACTGGCTGCAAAAGAGGCAAAGAAAAAGGAGGCTGGAATGGTTGTTGTAGAAGCCTCTACACCAAAAACAGAGTCTGCTAATCTTGTGCAGGAAGAAGAATGGGCGTTTACTATTGTTTGCAGTTTTGACCCATCTTCTCATGAGCAGTGCATGTCTGCAGTGGACTCACATGTTTGGTACTTTGACAGTGGGGCGACCAAACATATTACCTCGCAGCACAGTTTCTTCTCTTCACTCGAGCCTGCCCCTATAGGGAATACTGTCACATGTGCCAACAACTCCTGTTATCCTGTTATGGGAGTTGGTAAGATCATTCTGACTACTGCTGATGGTAGTTCTTTCACCTTGTCAGATGCCTTATTTGTGCCAGGGATCAAGAAGAATCTGTTATCAGTTTCTGCATTAGCCAAGATTGGCTTGGTTGTGAAATTCGTTGATGACAGGTGTACAGTTCATGATCTATCAAATGGCGATGTGATTATTACTTCTGGCATTTTATGTCGTGGCCTGTATAAGCTCATAGACTATGAAAGATCTGTGAATGATTCGGCATGTGCAGTTCATGATTCTCAGGCTATGTCATATGCAAAGCTTTGGCATGCACGCTTTGGTCATCTGAATTTTGCTAGTTTGCTATGCCTGCAGAAATCTGATATGGTGTCTTCTTTGCCCAAGCTTGAGGCACCTGGAAAACATGTATGTGAAGGCTGTATTTTGGGCAAAATGCAGCATTCCTCCTTTCCAAAAGATGGTTCAGTTCGGGCTATGCAGAAATCGCAGCTTGTACATAGTGATGTCTATGGTCCTATGCAGACACCCTCTTTTGGGAATTACATTTACTTTGTGACTTTCATTGATGATTTTTCCAGGAATGCATGGGTATATCCACTTAAAGCAAAGTCCGAAGTTTTCATGTGCTTTAAACAGTTTTTGGTTTTGGCTGAAAATCTGTCAGCATGTAAAATGGGCACCCTCCGTTCTGATCGAGGGGGGGGGAATATATGTCTTCTGATTTTAATGCATTTCTGGCTGAACATGGGATAAAACACCAGTGTACAATGCCGTACACCTCAATAGAATGGAGTTGCTGAATGAAAGAACAGGTCACTCATGGAGATGGGGAGGTGCATGGTCAAGAGTCAGGCTTTACCACGTAGTTTCTGGCTTGAGGCTGTCATGTGTGCAGCATATGTACTGAACAGTTGTCCCACTAAAGCGCTGCAGTCTATCACTTCATATGAGGCTTGGCATGACCGCAAGCCATCTGTTGCTCATCTGCGTGTTTTTGGTTGTTTGGCATATGCATTAGTGCCTGAGCAACATCGCAGAAAATTGGATGATAAGGCATCAAAATGTATTTTTGTTGGGTACAGTTCTGAAAGTAAAGGCTATCGTCTGTATCATCCACAAACTAAACGCATTCTGGTTAGCCGTGATGTTGTCTTTGTGGAAGATGCTATTCAGCCATTGCTTTCATGTACTAAGGAGACATCTGTTAGCTCCAAAGACATGTATGATACGTTGATGCCTCTTTTTACAGGTGGACAGTCTAGTGCTGGTCATAATGAGGCAACTTCTCAGCCTTTGCATGTTTCATATGATGATGCAGATCATTCTATTTCTTATGCACATTTACATGATGCACTTGTTGATGAGAGAGCTGATATTGAGCAAGCAAAACTATGCCAAAATGGCTGGTGCAGACTTTGCGTGACAGCAAATTAGATGCACCTTTATCATATCGTACTCGTTCAGGCTCTCATAGTGCCTCCTTCGCATCAGATTGCTATGCTATGGCTGCGTCTAGTCTTTGTGATGAGAATGAGCCTGTTTCTTTTGATGAAGCACAAAATTCAAAAAATTGGATGGCTGCCATGCAATCTGAATATGATGCTATAATGAAGAATGGTACATGGTCTTTATGTGACTTGCCTCCTAGCAAGAAGGCCATTGGCACTAAGTGGGTATACAAGCTGAAGCGTAAACCTGATGGTACAGTTGACAGGTATAAAGCTAGGCTTGTTGCAAAGGGTTATGCGCAGGAAAGAGGCATTGATTTTGATGAGACCTTTGCACCTACATGCCGTATGACTACTGTTTGGAGCATTTGTGCACTTGCAACCCATCATGGTTGGAATGTACATCAGTTGGACATTAAAACAGCATTTCTGAATGGTGACTTGCATGAAGAAGTGTATGTTTTTCAGCCCCGTGGCTTTGTGCAGAAAGGGCATGAAAACCAGGTGTGCAGGTTAAATAAGGCATTATATGGTTTAAAGCAAGCACCACGTGCTTGGTATGAGAAGATACATGCCTATCTGGTTGCACATGGTTTTGTGAACAGTCGAACTGAAAGCACCTTATATGTTAAGCGTGTTAATGATGTGCTTCTGATAATTGTTGTCTATGTTGATGACATGCTGCTCACTAGTCCTATTGAGAAGCATATTGCGGATTTTAAGGCTGATTTGCATGCCTCATCTGAGATGTCTGATTTGGGGCATTTGCATCACTATTTGGGCATTCAGTTTATGCAAGTTGATGGTGGAATGGCTTTGTGTCAAACGAAATATATTGACACATTATTGCAGCGTTTTGGCCTTGAAGACTGTAAGCCTATTGCCACTCCTATGGAGACAGGTTTACGATTGAGTCTTCATGGTGCTTGAGATGCATTTGATGTTGTTCTCTATCAGCAGGTTGTTGGATGCTTGATTTACTTATGCATTACTCGACCAGATATTCAGTTTGCTATCTCACAGATGAGCAGGTTTATGCATGGCGCAAGAGTCACGCATTGGAAGGCGGTTAAGTGCATCTTTCGCTACTTGAGTGGTACTCCGCTACTTGGGTTGTTTTATCCCAAGGGGGGATCACTACCGCCAGATTTGCATGCTTTTTTTGACTCAGATTGGGCTGGTTGCTATGACACTCGTGTGTCCACCAGTGGTTTTTGCTTCATGCTTGGTAGCTCATGTATATCTTGGTTGAGCAAGAAGCAGCCTACTGTGGCCACTTCCAGTTGTGAGGCTGAGTATAGGGCAGCTTTCACAGCGACTGTTGAGTGTGTGTGGCTCAGACGCCTTATGGCTGATTTGGGTGTTGGTCAGTCTTCAGCCACCACCATCTTCACTGACAGTCAGAGCGCATTGGCAGTTGCGAGGAATCTTGTGTTCCATGCTCGCACTAAGCACATTGAGGTGCATTATCACTATGTCAAGGAGAGGTTCTCTGCTGGGGAGATCAGCTTGGCATATGTGCCCACGCAGGAGAACATTGCAGACCTTTTCACGAAGGCTCTGCCTAGGGAGAAGTTTGAAGCTTTCCGCAAAGCTTTGGGCTTACTTCCTTTTGTGGAGTGATTTCCACATAGCTTGGCACTTCCTTATACATGAGTGCCAGCTCCTTGTTCACCGCATCACTCCCAGGGGGGATTGGTTGATATATTTAGGTAGTGATGTGTGTGAACACACTAGGACCGCCGGGGCACTTTTTTCCCTCTTTAGGAGGTTTTTTTCCCCCGGCTTGTATATACGCCTATTGCCCTAATGGGCTACTTATCTTTGTACATTCTCTAGTAATACATTCAGTATTGTGTGTTTGTGCTCCAAGCTTCTTCTTCTTCCTTGTGCTATTCGCGTGCTTCTACAGACGTCTAACTCCAACAATGACGATGTGATTATTGCTTCTAGCATTTTATGTCGTGGGTTGTATAAGCTCATAGACTATGAAAGATCTGTAAATGATTCAGCATGTACATGATTCTCAGGCTATGTCAGATGCAAACCTATGGCATGCATGCTTTGGTCATCTGAATTTTGCTATTTTCTACACCTAAAAAAATCTAAAATGGTGTCCTCTTTGCCCAAACTTGAGGCACTCGGTAAACATGTATGTGAAGTCTGTATTTTGGGCAAAATGTAGCGTTCCTCCTTTCCAAAAGATGGTTTAGTTTGAGCTACTCAAAAATTATAGCTTGTTTAGAGTGATGTCCGTGGTCCTATGCAGACACCCTCTTTTGGAAATTACCTTTACTTCATGACTTTCATTGATGATTTTTCCATAAATGCATGAGTATATCCATTGAAAGCAAAGTCCGAAGTGTTTATATGCTTCAAACAATTTCTAGTTTTGGCTAAAAATCTGTCAGCATGTAAAATGTGCATCCTCCATTCTGATCGGGGGGGGGGGGGGGGATATATGGTCAAGAGTCAAGCTTTACCACAATTTTTGACTTGAGACTATTATGTGTGCAGCATATGTACTTAACAGGTGTCCCACTAAAGCGCTGCAGTCTATCACTCCATATCGGGCTTGGCATGGTTGCAAGCCATCTATTGCTCATCTACGTGTTTTTTGTTGTCTAGCATATGCATTATGCATGAACAACATCGCAAAAAATTGGATGATAAAGCAATAAAATGTATTTTAGTTGGGTACATTCCTGGAAGCAAAGGCTATCATCGGTATCATCCACAGACTAAACGCATTCTGGTTAGCGGTGATATTGTTTTTGTGGAAGATGCTATTCAGCCCTTTGATGTATGAAGGAGACATATGTTAGCTCCAAAGATGTGTATGATAATTTTTTGCCTCTTTTTACAGGTGGATAGTCTAGTGTTGGTCCTAATGAGGCAACTTCTCAGCCTTTACAGGTTTCATGTGATGATGCAGATCATTCCATTTCTGATACAGATTTACATGATGCACTTGTTGATGAGAGCTCTGATATTGAGCATGCAAAAACTATGCCAAAATGGCTGGTACAGACTTTAACTCACAGTAAATTAGATGCACCTCTGTCATATCGTACTCGATCAGGCTCTCATAGTGCCTCTTTTGCATCAGATTGCTATGTTATGGCTGCCTTTAGTCTCTGTGATGAGACTGAGGCTGTTTCATATGATGAAGCACAAAATTTTGAACATTGGATGGCTGCAATGCAATCTGAATATGATGCTATCATGAAAAATGGTACCTAGCCTTTATGTGACTTGTCTTATGGCAAGAAGGCCATTGGCACTAAGTGGGTATACAAGCTGAAGCGTAAACCTGATGGAACAGTTGACAAGTATAAGGCTAGGCTTGTTGCAAAGGGTTATGCGCAGGAAAGAGGCATTGATTTTGAGGAAACCTTTGCTCCTACTTGCAGAATGACTACTATTTGTAGCATCTGTGCAGCTCATCATGGTTGGAATGTAAATCAATTGGACATTAAAATAGCATTTATGAATGTGTATGTGTTTTAGCCCTGCGGCTTTGTGCAGAAAGGGCATGAAAACCAAGTGTGAAAATTAAAGAAGGCATTATATGGTTTAAAGGAAGCACCACGTGCTTGGTATGAAAAGATGCATGCATATCTGATTGCACATGGTTTTGAGAACAGTCCAACTAAAAGCACCTTATATGTTAAGTGTGCTAATGATTTGCTTCTGATCATTGTAGTGTATGTTGATGACATGCTGCTCACTGGTCCTCATGACATGCATATTGCTGATTTTAAGGCTGATTTGCATGCCTCATTTGAGATGTTTGATTTGGGGCATTTGCATCACTATTTGGGCATTCATTTTATGCAACTTGATGGTGGAATGGCTTTGTGTCAAAAGAAATATATTGACACATTATTGCAGCGTTTTGGCCTTGAAGATTATAAGCCTATTGCCACTCCTATGGAGACAAGTTTATAATTGAGTCTTCATGATGCTAGAGATGCATTTGATGCTATTTTCTATCAACAGGTTGTTGGATGCTTGATTTACTTATGCATTACTCAGCCAGATATTCAATTTGTTGTCTCACAAATGAGCAGGTTTATGCATTGCCCAGGTGTCAAGCATTGGCAGATGATTAAGCACATCTTTTGCTACTTGAGTGGTACCTGGCTACTTGGATTGTTTTATCCCAAGGGGGGATCACTACCACCAGGTTTGCATGCTTTTTCTCACAATGATTGGGCTAGTTGCTATGACACTCATGTGTCCACTATGTTGGAAATTAGGTAGACCCATAACAAATTCCACAGGTTTCCAAGATCTACAACACGATTCCAGCATCTTCCAATATTGACAAACATGAACATACTTCACTTAATCATACAAATGATGAGACAAAGATTGAGAGAAATTAGACGTGTCAAAAGTGTTATGTAAGCCATTGTTTACTCATACCATCATATATACAAATGTCAAATTACAATGTGGGATTCAAAATCTCAACCACTCTATGTGAACAGAAATAGATGGAAGAGTGTTTGTACAGAATTTACAAGAATATTCAGATGTAGGGACACAAATCTGAATATGTATAAGATGTATGACCTGATAGGTTGTAGAAGAGTGAATATGAGTGACAGAAGAGGAAAGATTAGTTTGAAATTGATATTCAGCAAAACCTAAACTGAATTTAGGCTATGGAAGACCCTAAATCATATGTGTGTATGATAGATCACATACTTACAGAATTAGCGTAGAATGCTAACATATTGCTGATAGAAATCCTCATACTCATGTAGAAACACCTTCTCTAACACTTCATCTGATGCATATAGCATGCATGTACTGATTCTCCTTTATGGATGCCACTACCTCCATGTATGCGGAATAAGACTCCTCCTGATATGGATGTCACCACCTCCATAAGCTCCAAGTAGTACCTATGTGCATAAAGAGAATATGTAGCTAAATAGTTAACATAAGATGCAATCTTATGTTAAGCTCCATCCAATGTCTTTGATGTACTCCATCTTCATGTAGAAGACAATCTTCAAATACATCATGTAGATGGATCATCCACACCAACAAGCTGTTGATAGGTAAGTCTTCTCCATAAACAAGAGTGTGAGAACACTCTTCTCCAAGAAGAACTCCATGGCTGCTCCTAATAGTCTTCAAAAGCTGCTCCATATAGCTGCCCATATGTGCACCATGGCTGCCCCATGTGTGCATCAGCACAACAACCCTAAAATCTAGCAAAGTGTGGCATTGGATATCTTCCAAAGTGACCACAAGCTTCTGTTTTATAGGCTACAAGCTCCATGCGTTAAAAAATAAAGCACTATCGCTTGAAAAGCTGATTTTTGGGAATAAAACTGAGATCGTGAGTTTTTTAAAACTCCATCGCCTTTTTTCATAACATCTGCTTTATTTTAATGTTGTTTTTAGCTATTGCTAAAAACACCCTTTTGACCTGCATTTACCACATTTTGACCACTTGATATATGAACTGTTGACATTTTTATGACCTGCAAGCTGAGAGCTATCAAATGAGGTAAAAACCCTAAATGAGCAAAAAATTAGGATTAGGGTTTTCTCCAAAATCTGATCTCTGATTATTACATGTCATATACTATTAGAAAGTTCTCTTCAAGCTCTACAAGATAGGCTAATAAAAATTTTACCCAAATTTTGTGCCAAAATTGACCGAGTATCAAAATTAGGGTTTTTGCCTAAAAGGATTTTGGACTGATGTGACATTTTTTTCCAACAATCCCCCCTGCAATGTCATATTGGTACAAACTGAACTGGATATGCAACTTCATTCATCTGCAAACTGACACAAGCTTCAAACTTGTCCTTCAGAATTGACCTTCAAACTTTATCTTCAAAAGTTCTTCTTCAAAACTGAATATGAACTTCAAACTTCAAAAATCTGAATTTTCTGAATATGAACCATAATACCTTAGAAAATATGCAAACTAGATATCCAATAGTGTTAGCATACATCAAACAATCACTGCTTGATAACATATGTAGCATGAATTGACTCTGAATCTGCTATCTCCTGAAATAAGTCTTCTCAAACCTGTAAGAATACACTAGGATCCATATATTTGCATTTACATTAAAAAAAGGTTTCTCAACGTACTTCTTATGTGTCATGTAAATACACTAAACAAAATCAATAATTAAATCCTAGGACTTATGACTGACAACTCACAACTTAGTGTATTATGGACACTAGCTAGTTCATCTCTGACTGTACTCAACTCAACTCATGAGAGTCTCACCAAAATTTCATATCTTTGATGTCATCTTGTCTTCATCCTTGTTCTATCTGTAAGTCTTTCATACCTCTTTCCTTAAGATTTTGGTATAATCAAGTATGTGTGCACCTCATAAGTAAGAAACCTCTCTGAAATATCAAGCTTCTCTGTAATAAAACTTTGGAACTTTCTCCCGAACAAGAACACCTAACAGGAACTTTCTCCAGACATTCTTCTTCTTCCTTCTTCTTAAAAAGTTGGAACATAAAGAGAAACTGACAAAGGAAATATAGAAATACCTATAGGTATGATTCTGCATTCTTTTACATATGGCTGAAAATAAATCTTCATGTTTCATCACCCCCCTCGATGATTTAACACTAATATCCAAAATTCTTCAAAGTACATCAGACTATGAAATTTGGAATGTCTTCCTTCTTTTAATAAATCTGATCTTCAGTAATTTAGCACTGCTACCATATCATCAATGCATGTGTCTGAAACAAAATATATGAACCCTTTTTATTAGCACTATAGTTGCTAATAGCTTTCACTGTTACTCTTCAGCTTCTCATATTATAGAATAAGGTTACCTGATCCTTACACAACAAAAATCTTGGTGAAAGCACTTTTAGGATTCATAATCTTCTCCAACATAACAAGTATCTTCTTCTATTTCTCTGCAACACTAATCTAATAGAAACTGAATCTTTGACTTACTTTTTCCAATGCTAAGAACTTTACAAACAAAGGATAGACATCTGACTTCAAAAAATACTCAAGATCATTCAAGATCATTCAAGATCATACAAGATCATAGATCTCTCCAACACAATACCTGTGTAGAATCTGCTCTCATCAAACCTTCATGACTGAATGTTTGATTTGCTACCTGAATGTCTCTAAGTGTCCATGATTCTTACATAAAGTTGTAAAACTTTTCTTCATCTAAATCCTTCTCAAGAATCTGTAACTCCTACTGAAATCACAAGTGGACAAACTCTCACCTTGAGAACTCCAAAAGCTACAAGTTGATACTTCATATCTTCATATTCTTCCCGGGTGAAATGTGATAGTATCTGCGTGACTTTCTTTTGGCTAACTCCACTTCTCAATCAAGTGATAGGATCTGATGGAACACCTTTTTGAATACAAGCATGTATCAAAAAGTCAACACAAACATAGAAATTCGATTCTCCTTCTAACTAGTTCATCAAAAAAAAACTAAATTTTTTTTTTAAATACTGAATTTTTTGAATTATCCTGAAAATCCTAAAATTTTTTGAAGTTTTTGAAAATACTGAATTTTCTAAATTTTCCTCCTGAAAAAATCTGAATTTTCTTATTGAATATACTAAATATGAGGTAACTTTTCCAAATAAAAGAAAACTCACTCCAAGACTCCAACATCTATTATAAATACTCTTTTACCTCAAGAGTTAGATAAAGAAAAAAAAATACTTCTCTGCAACTTGTCATATAACAAGTAGCTCTGAACTGACACTCCAAGAATTCTTTGAGGGAACATATAAGCTGCTTGCTCAAAAGCTTCAACTGAGTCAAAACATATAAGCTGTCTTAGATATCTACTGCTTTTCTTTCTCTCAATGCAATTCTTTGTCAAAACCTTACTAAAACATGACCAAGTATATTGCAAAACAAGAAACTACTACTTCTTTAAACTATCTTCTTCACACAAGATGTTCTCGTAGACTTGTCTTTGGATGTAGAGGATAAAAGTGTTGATATATTTAGGTAGTGATGTGTGTGAACACACTAGGACCGCCGGGACACTTTTTTCCCTCTTTAGGAGGTTTTTTTTCCCCCGGCTTGTATATACGCCTATTGCCCTAATGGGCTACTTATCTCTGTACATTCTCTAGTAATACATTCAGTATTGTGTGTTTGTGCTCCAAGCTTCTTCTTCTTCCTTGTGCTGATCATGTGCTTCCGCAGACGTCTAACTCCAACAATTGGTATTAGAGCAGGTCGTCGCTTCATCTAGGGTGCCGTCGATACTCCTCCGTTTGCAGTCTCAGATTCGCACGAAATTTGGTGAGCATACTCAAGGTGTTTCATAGATCAAAACAGCTTCGCTATGTGGTGCCAAAATCGCTATCTGAGCTCATTTCGGCCTCCGAACGCACTATCGCAACGCTTGTGTAGGCTATTTTGTCTTTTTGTGCCAAAGGTATATACCAGTTTTTGTTCGCCAGTATAAGTGTCTCAAAATCTGCTAGAGGTCTAGCAGAACTCGTCTAGGCAGTTCTGTTCAACTTTTTGAGATATAGTCAATTTTCTGCATCAAGGTATTTTAGTCACCGACCATAGCTGAAAGCAGTGATGTATTCCGTATGTTGGCTGTTGAGGATAAGTTGGATGGTACCAACTATCCATTATGGGCTTATATGATGCGACATGTATTTTTTGCAAAAGGATTGTGGAACATTGTGTAGGGTGTTGAAAGACGTCCTGTTACACCTGTAACAACAGGTACTACAAATATAGGTGCTGGAGCTAATGAAGATAGTGTCGAAGATGATATTCTGCAGATTCCTCTTCGTGCTACTGTTTCTACTGCACCTACTAGAGAGCAGATTTGCTTGGATGGCAGAGATGCCCAAGCACATGCATTGATAGCTTTGTCTGTCAAACGTGCCATTATTCCTCACATTCGCTCTTGTAGAATAGCTAAGGATGCTTGGGATACACTTACCACATTGTACCAAGCTAGAAATGAGGCTCGTGTTGCTTACCTCCGAAAACAGTTGGAGAGTGAGCACATGAATGAAAGTGATTCTATGGACAGTTTCCTAACGAAGATCAAAGACTTGAAGGAACAGTTGATTTCTGTTGATGAGGTTATACCAGATAGCTCACTTGTGTAGACTGTTCTGAATGGTCTTTCTGATTCATATCAGAGTTTTGCTTCTACTCTTCGGTTGATGATGAAAGGCAATCCAAATGCCTTATCATTTGAGGAGTTAGTCTATGTTCTGTTGCAGGATATCAGTCCATGCAAAACAGGTCCATTATGCGAGTTGCAGATCAAGCTTTCCTGGCTAGACAGAAGGGCAAAGGAAAATGGAGCTCTTCAACTAGTAAGCAGAAATCTGCTAATTCTGCATATTCGAAGAAGGAAGATAAAGATGAGAAGAAATCAGAAAAGCAGAAATTGTTTTGTAAGTACTGTAAAGGGTGATCATATCATAAAGAACTGTCCAAAACTGGCTGCTAAAGAGGCAAAGAAGAAAGAGGCTGGAATGGTTGTTGCAGAGGCCTCTACACCAAAAACAGAGTCTGCAAATCTTGTGCAAGAAGCAGAATAGGCGTTTACTACTGTCTGAAGTTTTGACCCATCTTCTCATGAGCAGTGCATGTCTGTAGTAGACTCAGATGTTTGGTATTTTGACAGTGGGGCAACAAACATATTACCTTGCAGCACAGTTTCTTCTCTTCACTCGAGCATGCGCCTACAGGGAATACTGTTACATGCACCAACAACTCCTCTTATCTTGTTATGGGAGTTGGTAAGATCATTTTGACTACTGCTGATGGTAGTTCTTTCACTTTGTGAGATGCTTTATTTGTGCCAGGGATCAAAAAGAACCTGTTATCAGTTTCTGCATTAGCCAAGATTGGCTTGGTTGTGAAATTTGTTGATGACAGGTGTACATTTCATGATCTGTCAAAAGGCGATGTGATTATTGCTTCTGGCATTTTATGTCATGGGTTGTATAAGCTCATAGACTATGAAAGATCTGAAAATGATTTGGCATGTGCAGTAAATGATTCTCAGGCTATGTCATATGCAAAGCTTCGGCATGCACGCTTTGGTCATCTGAATTTTGCTAGTTTGTTACGCCTTTAGAAATCTGAAATGGTGTCCTCTTTGCCCAAACTTGAGGAACCTGGAAAACATGTTTGTGAAGGCTATATTTTGGGCAAAATGCAGCGTTCCTCCTTTCCAAAAGATGGTTCAGTTCGGGCTACACAGAAATTGCAGCTTGTACATAGTGATGTCTGTGGTCCTATGCAGACACCCTCTTTTGGAAATTACCTTTACTTCGTGACTTTCATTGATGATTTTTCCAGGCATGCATGGGTATATCCACTCAAAGCAAAGTCTGAAGTGTTCATGTGCTTTAAACGGTTTTTGGTTTTGGCTGAAAATCTGTCAACATGTAAAATGGGCACCCTCCATTCTGATCGAGGGGGGGAATATATATCTTCTGATTTTAATGCATTTCTGGCTGAACATGGGATAAAACACCAGTGTACAGTGCCATATACACCTCAACATAATGGAGTTGCTGAACAGAAGAACACGTCTGTCATGGAGATGATGAGGTATATGGTCAAGAGTCAGGCTTTACCTCATAGTTTCTGGCTTGAGGCTGTCATGTATGCAGCATATGTACTGAACAGGTGTCCCACTAAAGCGCTGCAGTCTATCACTCCATAGGAGGCTTGGCATGACCGTAAGCCATCTGTTGCTCATCTGTGTGTTTTTGGTTGTTTGGCATATGCACTAGTGCCTGAACAACATTGTAGAAAATCGGATGATAAGGCAGTAAAATGTATTTTTGTTGTGTACAATTCTGAAAGTAAAGGCTATCGTCTGTATCATCCACAGACTAAACGCATTTTGGTTAGCCATGATGTTGTTTTTGTGGAAGATGTTATTCAGCCATTGCTTTCATGTACTAAGGAGACATTTGTTAGCTCCAAAGACATGTATGATACTTTGATGCCTCTTTTTACAGGTGGACAGTCTAGTGCTGGTCCTAATGAGGTAACTTCTTAGCCTTTGCAGGTTTCATATGATGATGCAGATCATTCCATTTCTGATGCAGATTTACATGATGCACTTGTTGATGAGAGAGCTGATATTGAGCAGGCAAAAACTATGCCAAAATGGCTGGTGCAGACTTTGCATGACAGCAAATTAGATGCACCTTTGTCATATCGTACTCGTTGAGGCTCTCATAGTGCCTCCTTTGCATCAGATTGCTATGCTATGGCTGCGTCTAGTCTCTGTGATGAGAATGAGCCTGTTTCTTTTGATGAAGCACAGAATTCAGAAAATTGGATGGCTGCTATGCAATCTGAATATGATGCTATAATGAAGAATGGTACATGGTCTTTATGTGACTTGCCTCCTGGCAAGAAGGCCATTGGCACTAAGTGGGTATACAAGCTGAAGCGTAAACCTGATGGTATAGTTGACAGGTATAAGGCTAGGCTTGTTGCAAAGGGTTATGCGCAGGAAAGAGGCATTGATTTTGATGAGACCTTTGTACCTACATGCCGTATGACTACTGTTCGGAGTATTTGTGCACTTGCAGCCCATCATGGTTGGAATGTACATCAGTTGGACATTAAAACAGCATTTCTGAATGGTTATTTGCATGAAGAAGTGTATGTTTTTCAGCTCCGTGGCTTTGTGCAGAAAGGGCATGAAAACCAGGTGTGCAAGTTAAAGAAGGCATTATATGATTTAAAGCAAGCACCACGTGCTTGGTATGAGAAGATACATGCCTATCTGGTTGCACATGGTTTTGTGAACAGTCGAACTGAAAGCACCTTATATGTTAAGCGTGTTAATGATGTGCTTCTGATAATTGTTGTCTATGTTGATGACATGCTGCTCACTAGTCCTATTGAGAAGCATATTGCGGATTTTAAGGCTGATTTGCATGCCTCATCTGAGATGTCTGATTTGGGGCATTTGCATCACTATTTGGGCATTCAGTTTATGCAAGTTGATGGTGGAATGGCTTTGTGTCAAACGAAATATATTGACACATTATTGCAGCGTCTTGGCCTTGAAGACTGTAAGCCTATTGCCACTCCTATGGAGACAGGTTTACGATTGAGTCTTCATGGTGCTTGAGATGCATTTGATGTTGTTCTCTATCAGCAGGTTGTTGGATGCTTGATTTACTTATGCATTACTCGACCAGATATTCAGTTTGCTATCTCACAGATGAGCAGGTTTATGCATGGCCCAGGAGTCACGCATTGGAAGGCGGTTAAGCGCATCTTTCGCTACTTGAGTGGTACTCCGCTACTTGGGTTGTTTTATCCCAAGGGGGGATCACTGCCGCCAGATTTGCATGCTTTTTTTGACTCAGATTGGGCTGGTTGCTATGACACTCGTGTGTCCACTAGTGGTTTTTGCTTCATGCTTGGTAGCTCATGTATATCTTGGTTGAGCAAGAAGCAGCCTACTGTGGCCACTTCCAGTTGTGAGGCTGAGTATAGGGAAGCTTTCACAGCTATTGTTGAGTGTGTGTGGCTCAGACGCCTTATGGCTGAATTGGGTGTTGGCGAGTCTTCTGCCACCACCATCTTCACTGAGAGTCAGAGCGCATTGGCAGTTGCGAGGAATCCTGTGTTCCATGCTCGCACTAAGCACATTGAGGTGCATTATCACTATGTTAGGGAGAGGTTCTCTGCTGGGGAGATCAGCTTGGCATATGTGCCCACGTAGGAGAACATTGCAGACCTTTTCACAAAGGCTCTGCCTAGGGAGAAGTTTGAAGCTTTCCGCAAAGCTTTGGGCTTACTTCCTTTTGTGGAGTGATTTCCACATAGCTTGGCACTTCCTTATACATGCGTGTCAGCTCCTTGTTCACCGCATCACTCCCAGGGGGGATTTGTTGATATATTTAGGTAGTGATGTGTGTGAACACACTAGGACCGCCGGGGCACTTTTTTCCCTCTTTAGGAGGTTTTTTCCCCCCAGCTTGTATATATGCCTATTGCCCTAATGGGCTACTTATCTTTGTACATTCTCTAGTAATACATTCAGTATTGTGTGTTTGTGCTCCAAGATTTTTCTTGTTCCTTGTGCTCATCGTGTGCTTCCGCAGACGTCTAACTCCAACAAAAAGTAGGAAAAGTATATGGAAAATATAAGAGAAAAAGGAAGTCTTACTTTCCCTTTGGAATTGTTGACCTTCTTCTTCTGCATCTTTCTTCCACCTGATGATGTTAACATCTTCAAACTTCTCTTCCATACCTTTTGTTCTCTTCATCTTGAAGTAGCAAGCATTCTTAACTTCTTCAAATGAATTTTTGTCTTCCTCTAGTGCTTAAGAGTAAGTGACAAAACAAACATGGTATACAAATGGAAGTGAACATAGGAGATAAAACATGCTTCTACCATCTCCTTATATGCTCAATCAAAACTCTGCTTCAAATGTGACTGATATGACTGAATTCACCAACCTTTTCTTAGAGTTGGTTGAATGTTGAATTACCTCTCTAGGTACAAAATCTGATCAAAAAACTTCCAACCTTGTATTGGTTGAAAACAAAACTGATCTCATCTCCAAGTTTTTCTTCTTAGATGAGTTTTCTTGCCATGAAAGAGATCTTCTATCAAAATTGTCAAGAACAACCTCTAGATACCTGATTTGATGTAGCTAATGCTTTAACTTTCAAAGTAATGAAAGTGTTTAAAAGCACTTATTGAATCCTTCAAATCTTTTCATAACTGCTCTTCTAAGATATGACCTGCAAATGACAATCTGATAGTAGAAACTAATACCTATGATTTGATGTTGATCTGGTTCCTTCATCTTCTCCAAACCATTGTTTTTCCTTGAATTTGAAGTAGCCTTCTCTTCATCAAGTCTTGGTCTTCAATACTTTTGTCAAGTATCTTCATACTTCTAAAAGTATTTGGCCGCTAACAAATCATCAATTTCATACTCCACACTGATAAATAAACATGTGACTGAATTGTCTAATTCTCAAATCTCTACTCATCTAGATTAAGTGTGTATGTCATATGTCATATATTGGAAGCTACTCTGAAATCAAATGTTGGTAACCTGGGAATCTCGGAACTCTGATACCAAATGTTCGAAATTAGGTAGACCCATAATAAATTCCACAAGTTTCCAAGATCTACAACACAGATTCCAGCATCTTCCAATAATTTTTTTTTTTTTATATAAAGGAAGTTCGGCAATAGCCTACTCTCCCGGACTTGAATTAAATTAAGAAACAAAGGTACAAAAGAAGGGGACTAGTGCCCACGGGACCCCCCAAATCCCACAAAGCAGGGGAAGCTTGGTTGATTCCTAGGTTGCATTACAAAGAAGGTTGCATCTTCCAATATTGACAAACATGAACATACTTCACTTAATCATACAAATGATGAGACAAAGATAGAGATAGCTTAGACGTGTGAAAAGTGTTACGTAAGTCACTGCTTACTCACACCATCATATATACAAATGTCAAATTACAATGTGGGAGTCAAAATCTCAACCACTCTTATATGAACAAAAATAGATGGAAGAGTGTTTGTACAGAATTTACAAGAATATTCAGATGTAGGGACAGAAACCTGAATATGTATGAGATGTATGACCTAATAGGTTGTAGAAGAGTAAATGTAAATGACAGAAAGAGGAAAGATCAGTTTGAAACTGATATTTAGCAAGCCCTAATCTGAATTTAGGCTATGGATGACCCTAGATCACATGCATGTGTGATAGATCACATACTTACAAAATTAGCATAGAATGCGAACATGTTGCTGACAGAAATCCTCATACTCATGTAGAAACACCTTCTCTAACACCTCATCTGATGCATATAGCATGCATGTACTGAGTCTCCTTTATGGATGCCACTGCCTCCATGTATGCCGAATAGGACTCCTCCAGATATGGATGCCACTTCCTCAATAAACTCCAAGTAGTACCTGTGTGCATAAAGAGAATATGTGCCTGAATAGTTAACATAAGATGCAATCTTATGTTAAGCTCCATCCAGTGTCTTTGAAGTACTCCATCTTCATGTAGAAGATAATCTTCAAATACATCATGTAGATGGATGATCCATACCAACAAGCTGTTGATAGGTAAGTCTTGTCCATAAGCAAGAGTGTGAGCACACTCTTCTCCAATAAGAACTCCATGACTGCTACTAATAGTCTTCAAAAGCTGCTCCATAGCTGCCCATATGTGCACCATGGCTGCCCCATATGTGCATCAGTACAACCACCCTAAACTCCAACAAAGTGTGGCGTTGGATATCTTCCAAAGTGACCACAAGCCTCTCTTTTATAGGCTACAAGTTCCATGCGTTAAAAAATAAAGCACTATCGCTCGAAAAGCTGATTTTTGTGAATAAAACTGAGATAGTGAGTTTTTTAAAACTCCATTGCTTTTTTTTTATAGCATCTGCTTTATTTTAATGTTGTTTTTAGCTATTGCTAAAACACCCTTTTGACCTGCTTTTTCCACATTTTGACCAGCTCATATATGAACTGTTGGTATTTTCATGACCTGCAAGCTGAGAGCTATCAAATGAGGTAAAAACCCTAAATCAACAAAAAATTAGGATTAGGGTTTTCTCCCAAATCTAATCTCTGATGACTACATGTCATATACCATTAGAAAGCTCTCTTCAAGCTCTACAAGATAGGCTCATAAAAATTATACCCGAATTTTGCTGCAAACCTTTTTACGAAGGCTCTGCTTAGGGAAAAGTTTGAAGCTTTCCACAAAGCTTTGGGCTTACTTCCTTTTATGGATTGATTCCATATATCTTGGCACTTCCTTATACATGAGTGCAGCTCCTTGTTCACCGCATCACTCCCAAGGGGGATTTGTTGATATATTTAGGTAGTGATGTGTGTGAACACTCTAGGACCGCCGGTGCACTTTTTTCCCTCTTTAGGAGGTTTTTTTTCCCTGGCTTGTATATATGTCTATTTGCCCTAACGGGCTACGGGTCTTTGTACATTCTAGTGATAATACATTCAATATTGTGTGTTGTGCTCCAAGCTTCTTCTTCCTTGTGTTGTTCACGTGCTTCCGCAGACGTCTAACTCCAACAAACATAGCATACCAAAAGAAGTAATTATAATACAATTAGAGAGGTCATGACTTGTACACTATCATCAACAAATTTAACTACTAATTAATTATTGTTCTATGCTATCATTGACGCCAAGATCTCTTAACCCCTATCATAGATAAAGCATATGAAAATATGAAGGTACCACGATAAATAGGAATGAAAATAAACTTTTCAAAGTTCATAACACAATCAAGTAATTGTTTACACATGTCATATTATTTCTTATAGGAGTAGGCTCAATAGAAATGAAGAAATTTCAATATGATGTAATGTATTTTTTGCACCGGTATCAAAATAAAAAACATTTGGATCCATTAAAAACATAAAGTGATCATGAGAGAATGGATCACAAATACATTGAGTAGTATATTTCCATTCCTCTTTCTACACAAGAACAAAATCCTCAATCTTCATAGGAGAAGCATCTACAAAAACCATTCTAGCACCTGTGTCTTTTCCTTTCAAGCAACCAATTTAGGATAGCTCTTAATGGCTGATCATTAGTCTTATATTATTGCAAACATGTTTCTTTTCCTTTCAAGCAACCAATTTAGGATAGCTCTTAATGGCTGATCATTAGTCTTATATTATTGCAAACATGTTTTCTCTATCACTCATTTATTATCATCTATGTCTTCCTTCTTTGGCTATGCAACAGGTAGATTTTCCTTGCCAAAGGAAGAACTATCTTTAACCTTTCCCTTTGAATGGCAAAAAAAATCTTAATTTTTATATGCATGATATAATTTTCCTACCTATATTAACCTTATTGTATAGAAACAAAACTAGATCTTCAAATAATAAGACATTCGAATTTCCTTTCATCATTGAAAAATGACTACTAGAAAAACTTGAATAAGAATCATCATCAAACAAAGAGTACAGGAAAAACTCGAATAAGAATCAAGAAGATGACTATGAATAGTCTACAAAGCGATTTGATTGATAAAATTGCATCTATAATAATTAAATGCTCTTTCAGTAAGACTCTCAATAGAATAAATATTCATTTGTGTGCTTGCTCATGAATTGTCTTTCTATGTAACAAACACGATCCTCATTTCTTGTTTGATATGATGTGGCAAGATGATGCAAGTATTCCAAACTATTTTAAAAAAGTGGTATGAGAAATAATGGCATCCTTGACAAATTAAAAGATCAACATATATGTACATGAAATTTTGCCATCCGAATAAAGTTTCTCTATAGTGCATCCCAAACCAATATATTCTTTTTCTATTCAGTGTCAATATCTCACATACTCACTTCTTTTAAATATTTGTGAATATGCCTTTTCTTTCATTTATACTGTCATCTACTGAAGTCTAGGAGAGTTTACCCTTGAAATATCTTAAACCTTTCATGCGTTGAACTTTTGGAAGTCTCCTTCAACACCCAAGACCCTGATCTTTAACGATTGACAAAAAATTTGTATTCAACATTTAACGAGGAAAAAATTTAATTCTCAGAAGTTTTCCGTATGACAATTGCATTATCCAACAACATGTTTGCCTGGTGTAGTTTTACAACAGATATGTAAATCTGCAACAGCACCATGAAAAATGTACATCCATAGAGATGTAATGCTTAACTGCAAAATGCATCATGAATTTTGAGTGCCACGAACAAGTAAGACTTTCCAGCCTGGAAGTGATGACGAATTCACTCTCAAATAAACAAGCCATAAGCATTCTCCTATCAAGTCAAACCTTCAGTACCCATCCCAAGAAAAGGATACCGCATGAAATGGGAACCACTGCCTTAATAGTGTGGCTGTAACTGCATGATTAGCTCTTCCATATGCCTGTGAGAAACCATACACATGAATGCTGCGCTCAGCCACATCATGACTGATTCGACCACCTCCCAATACTTCTGCCTGATTTGTGCACACATACAAGGAAAGAAAAAAGAAAGAAATTCAGATCACATAATCAGAAATTATCGCGCATCTCTTCTTGTATGATTTGAGCATTACAGAGAAATCAATGGTTCAAGGAACTTCAAGAACTTAATACCTGCAGCCCAAGTGTCATCAACACTTGCCTAGTATGCTTGAAAATGTCAGAATGGTATGCCATGCTTTTATCGCCCCGCACTATCTGAAATGTGTGAAACATTGTCAAGGTATGGAACTTTGGAGCCTCTTGATCTTTGGATGCAGTTAGAATCCAAATGAAGACAAATTTCTGCCGCTCTTACTGCACCCCATTGTCCCTCTCTTCCTTGGATGTTTGAATGCAAGCACAGAATTATGGTATATTTCTAGCTCAACATGAGATGCAATCAAGCAGGAAACTTTAATCATCATAGTTGAAAATGTATAGACTAAAAAATAACAGAGAAATTTCAAACTCTCCAATCCAGTCCTTAAATGTTGATCAATGGAGAATGAAATTGAAGACAACGTGATATTAAAACCTGAATTCTGAGTGTTGAGATGAGATATACTAGTCACATCATCTATGATAACTTAATGATACATGTAACACAACCCATGTAGTCTAAATGCTTTAACATGATAGTAGATGCTAGATCCTATATTGAACATATCAGCTACCGAGGACCAAACATAACACCAAAAGAATCCTGAATCATGAATAAGGACTCTATACCAGCGGCGAATCATCATAACTCGTGCATCTGTTTTATGCTCATCATCTCCCATATATTCATCTTCCTCATTATCGCACCATCATATTAACATTATCATCATCAATAGCAGAATGGACCAACCTAACAGAGGATCTTCAGCTTCTAGAAACCATAGCTACACATGATTACATGAACCATGCAAAATAATATTATTGTTCCAGCCAATCATTCCTCCATTGCATAGTGAGCAATCTTGCATCATCTTGTTTTTCTATAAGGTCCATCTTTTCAGAACACATCTCGTCAACCTTTATAAAAGCCGCAAATTGGTGTATACTTGGACAACTGCTTTGATCCTTCTTTGGTTTGAGTGAGTGAAAATTCTGACAAATTCTTTCTGAATGGATGCATCTGCAATTCACATTCTGAAAACATTACTCGACAATATTGTACATTCAAAATATCAGCTCCAAAGATCATTCAACAACCAAAGCTAAGTCTCTTCACAGTATTGAAAATAGGCAAAGAAATCTTGGATCAACTTAGTGGATAGAAGACCATGCATTAGCATGTCGAACTTGTTGGTCATCTCACCAAAATGGTTTTAATCATTGGGTCACATTCTCTAGCTTCTTGTCAAATATACCCCGAGGATTCATCTACTTCCTCTAAATCAACATTATCAATCCAATTCTTTCACAATGCAACGTTATCTACATGTGAATGTCAAAGTACTGCATATTCTTGGGGATAGAAGCCAAGGCATCATGTCTCTACTAGGCTGATAATGAGTTAAGCAATCATAGGAGGTTAGAGATTCTTCAGTGACATATCCCTCATAGAACTAACAAATAGCTAGAAAAGTAGAGTCCACACCCAATGAGTAAAATTTGACAAGACATGGCAACCTGATCAGCTCGAGATAAAACCAAATCCAGGAAAAACCTGCCAAATTATCCCCTAAAGAATGAACTGTCTCAAATAATAGACAGGATTATGGAGTGAAATCATGTTACAATGCATGACCCATTAATTGACGTTTCAATTGCATTGTATGCATATACTATAATAAATAGGGGCAACATGACAAAACAAGTACCCCAGGACCACTCATATGCATGTCCACTGATGATGCTAGGAAGATGTTCTTCCAACCTTTATTGCCAAAGACATCCTTGCCTGACATCATGTGTCTCCAATCTCAAAGGAAAATTCACAACTCTCTGTGCACAAACAAAATATCGTATGCAACCATCAAATAGTTTGTATAAGACCACACATATATACATAAGTTGGACTTCACAACTTCTTCTAGATAAGGGATCAAATGTATGCAATCTCGAGAAAAAATCATGGCCAAACTATGAAGTCTCAACCATCGAAGGCATCCCAACTCCATCTTTAATGTATGGAAACACGTCTGAATCAAAACCCATCCTTGCAAAGCACTTTGCAATGCCTCCAAAACTGACACATAACAATCCTCTCAATCAAAATTCCCGTCACTAGACATTGAATTGTATCACATCTCATTCGGAATTTCCGTCACTAGACATTGAATCATGTTACATCTTTGAATGTTCTGTGCCTATATATGATGGAAACAAAGTACAGCATTATATTTTCCAATCTTAAATTTCAACTTGGATCCCTACCATGTAGGCCTTGAAGCACATAGGACATGAACTCCTTCACAGAGAAAGGAAATGCCTCTAAAAAGCAGCTGATGTACCTCTTATGCCTAAGGAATCATATATCATGCTTTAATATTAAGCTAAGAGATGTGCCACATGAAAGAAACAACAAGGAAGATGAGAAAAGTTGTTGCATCAAACTTTGATTCTATTATCATGTATGTGATTGATATCCAGGGCATACTAAAAAGGAAGGGCCACAATTGGCCTTCATCATCAACATACATTAGGTTAAAAACATTCTTCTCTAGTTGAGCACAGATTGAAGGTCATCACACAAAATTCATGACACACAAACGAAAGGTCATAATCCTTTCTGCTGATGAATGAAAAAACGAAACGATTGTGAACACACCCCGATTTCAAGAACTATTGGAAGAATTTGAAAATCTACTACTAAATGAGTTGCTAAAAGACCTCCCACTATAGTGAAATGCATACAAGTTTAATGTCATGCCAAGAAAACCTTTAATCATAAGGCTTATAGAGATCATGCAAATGTTTTGGAGCATAGCGAGCCTTACAATTATGTGACTATGAACAAATTTTAAAAAACAGTTCAGTGACACAATTGGATACTTATTGTGTATCCACATTATATGAGTAACATCCACCTACGTATATCCCTTCTTGGTTCCCCCTTGCATCCCTTCCACTAACCACCCATCCCAAACTCCCTTCCACAATTAAAGAAACGTCCTATGGCATATGAGGCAAGCAGACCAAGAAATACACAAACTTAACCATAAAATGCATTTCTTACCAGTTTCTTGTTTCCCATGTCATCGTTGACTTGAATTAGGACATACTTAAATACACCTAGACAGAAAAAGGGATTGAATTCAATTAGCGTATATACTATATATGCATCAGGACTATAGAACCCAACCTTCTCATAAACACATACCTTCATCTATATCCACATAAGGAACTGTATCACCTGCCCACTCTGACTCTGTTCCATTCTTATGTTTGGTCCATTCTTGCATAAGATGATTTGCAATGGCATGCCTACCAGGAACACTAAATGGCCCACCACCATGTGTTTGCTTATTTTCAAGAACGGCTTTTAAACGGCTCCTGTGGACCCATCTGGCATCCTTCAGAGAAATATAAGCATATGAATTAAGCTTCATAAAAACTGAGTTCAAACAAGAGTTCATGAATTGATGTGCAACAGCTTGCAAGTACATAAAGATAAGTTTTGGATATAACACGTTATAATCATCCAGAATATACAGAGCAGGTATGTAATTCATGTGCTTAAACATGTCAAACTGATTCGTGAATCGTTTGAGAATAAAATGCTGTCAATCACCTTTAGCCAATAGATAACTGCAGTAGCTACAAATAAACACATCAACTCTCATAGCTACCTCAAGCTCTTTCATGTCAACTGCAATAGCAGGAAGACTCAAATTCTCTGCTAGCAGATGAACTCCATAACTGCCAACTGGGACAACATCATCGACGAATTCTGGAAGGGATGCTTGCTTCTCTTCTGCCTCAGCAATAAATCCCACCATCAGCGATTGGGGAAAAGGCCAGGGCTGACTTGCAATATACCTGAACATTGAATTGTTCCCAAAAAAGTATTAGCAGTTGTTTTTCATCTTAGAGTGACCATAGACATGTTTGGAAAAAGACATTTGCGTAAATTCTCAACCAACAGATTAAAACACACAAAATGACCAGTTACAAAAGTAAACTGGTAAGGAAAAAAGGAAACCAATTTTTCAACACATCATAACAAAAAACATCACTTTAGTGTGTTGAAATTATGGACCTCATTCCTTCAATCTTCACTCTAACTCCAGACTCTTCATGAACTTCCCTTGCAACAGCCATCTCAAAAGTTTCACCAACCTCTATAAACCCTGCCAACAGGGAATATCTACCTGGCTCCCACCTGCTCTGAGCAGAGAACATTTTTCATCTCTCTCTCTCTCTCTCTCTCTCTCTCTCTCTCTCTCTCTCTCTCTCTCTCTCTCTCTCTCTCTCTCTCTCTCTCTCTCTCTCTCTCTCTCTCTCTCTCTCTCTCTCTCTCTCTCTCTCTCTCTCTCTCTCTCTCTCTCTCTCTCTCTCTCTCTCTCTCTCTCTCTCTCTCTCTCTCTCTCTCTCTCTCTCTCTCTCTCTCTCTCTCTCTCTCTCTCTCTCTCTCTCTATCTATCTAGGTCCGTCTATTTAGGTCCGTCGCCTTGCGGCCTTGCTGAAGGGTCCGTCGCCTTGCTGCTCTCCCCTCGCCTTGCTGAATCAGCCCGTCGCCCTGCTGAAGCAGCCCGTCGCCCTGCTGGTCTCTCTCGAGCTCCTGCTGAAGCATCCCGTCAACTTGTTGCTCCCTCTCGAGCTGCTGTTGTTGATGGAAGTATCAAGCGACTGCTGTGCCATCATCCCTCCTGCGCCATCACCATCTCTCTCTAGCTGCAGCGCCATCACTCCTGCGAGATCACTCGGCATCACTCTCTCACTGACGGTCTGGAAACCTAATCAGTGCCCGGAGTCGGTCTGAAACCTTCGAAACCCTAACCCCATGGAAACCCTAACCCCATGGAAACCCTAACCTCATCGAAACCCTAACCCTCGATCTTTAATCGAAACCCTAACTTAACCAAATCGTAACCTAACCTCCTCATGCCCATGCAATCTCCTGAAAACCTAACCCTAAACCTAACCCTAACCCTAACCTTAACCCAACCCTAACCCTAACCTTAACCCTAACCCTAACCTGAACCTTAGCCCTAATCCCAAACCCTAAGAAACCCCCACATCCCTCTCTCTCTCTCTCTCTCTCTCTCTCTCTCTCTCTCTCTCTCTCTCTCTCTCTCTCTCTCTCTCTCTCTCTCTCTCTCTCTCTCTCTCTCTCTCTCTCTCTCTCTCTCTCTCTCTCTCTCTCTCTCTCTCTCTCTCTCTCTCTCTAATCCTAAACATTGAAATGGCTCCCATGGACCGAAAGGAAGTGGACGACCTTATCGCTAAAGCTCTCAAAGAGGCCAAAAAGGAAGCAGACCGCAACCTCAATATGGAGATACGAAAGATGATGGAAAAGTTCAAAGGACTCGAAGAACAAGTAATGAATAAAGTTAAAGGACTAGAAGAACAAGTGAAGACTCTCACAGAAGAACGAGACCACTGGAGGACAGCTTATGAGCACATGAAAGAAGAGGGGGAGATCTCCAACGTGGAGATACTCAAGGAAGAAATAAAGAAGGAAATCAAAACGGAGGTAGAATCTACTCGAGAGTCATGGGTGGAAGTAGTACACAAAAGAGTTAAGAAGGAAGTAAGGGAAGACGTGCAAAAAGAAGAGCTCACACGAGTCCAGGATACACTTGAGGAGGAGAGGCTTCGACACACTCGAAGACTTCACATTCGGATTACAGGCCTACCCGAAGGGGTATCACCGGAGGCAGATGCCACTGACATTTGCCGTCGACTTGGATACGAGAGCATGCCCTACACAGACGCATGGAGGGTGGGGAGGGATACATCGCGTTTGCGAGCACTCATCCTCAAGATGAGTTCCGAGGAGGCACGGACCGCCTTTTTTAGACGTCGATCAGTACTACGTGGACTACCCGGCGGCACCCTCTACATGGACGAGGACCTCACGCGTATGCAGGTGGCACACCGACGCGCTTGCATGCCACAGATACTCCAGGCACGTCGAGAGGGGAGGAAGGCCTTTTACCGTGATGGTAAGGTCTTCATAGATGGACGCCCTATCAAATAGGGCCATGCGGCCTATGAGACATCACTACACCAGGAGACACCACTCAGAGGAGCAGTGTGGAACTGCAACGGGGCACTCTGGACGCGACCAGACAGAGTCGAGGAGATCCCCGCATCACATGACTTTGCGTGCATCACAGAGACACACGAGAGCCCAGAGAGAGGTCTACCACGCATTGCAGGTTTTCATTGGGAATCTGCATTCAGGACCACGATGAGATAGAGTACAGCACGAGGATCGGGAGGAGTGGCCATCGTATTTCGAAAGGAGATACAGAGTCGGATCCATATTATAGGTAGAGATGAGGAGGCACGATACATGTGGGTTCGCATGGAGATAGCACAGGGGAGCTCGATTTACATTGCTATATGCTACTTCCCACCAGGCGGATCTCGATACGCAGGACAGGATCTGGGGGGACCGATCCGAGATAGAGACTCACCATACACAGCGCTTTCAGATGAGATACTACATTACAGCACACTAGGTGAAGTCTTCCTTATGGGGGACTTCAATGGCCGCACTCAGTCGCATCAGTGCGAGGCATACGACATGGACCACCCACAGATCATGAGGGCCAGAGACCCCGATGAGATTAGCACGAGCAGGGGTATCAGCAGATACGGGTCAGGACACCACCGGCTATGGCAGACATCTACTCGAGCTAGGCAGCCGACATCATCTCGTTATATATAACGGGATGAATCGTTGGCCAGGTTCAGGCGGATTTACTTGCTTCCCTCACGGGGGAGGTGAGAGCACAGTCGACTACATTTTGGGTACTACCTCTGGAGCTTCACTCATCCCTTCACTTAGTATTGGACGACGCCCACTCGGTGCTGACCACACATTTATCACATTCACACTCTCATCTCCGATTCCATTAGACCCTCCCTCACCCACTGAGATACATACCACGATACACTTCACACACGAGCTCTCACATGTTTATGCACACCATTTACAAACCCGCCTACTCTCCCTTGATCCATTCTCACCTTTGGACACACTTACATCACATATCACCTCCATCCTACAGGACTCAGCTCTCCGCAGCTTCCCACACCGCACACATAGGCACCCTCCACGCACAGGATCCATGCCCCAGAACCGCTGGTATGATGCAGATTGTCGTGAGCTACGGAAGCACCTACGGATTTTAGAGCATAGAGGAGATATTACACACACACAGGCACAGCGTCGCATGCAGAGCCTTACTCGCCGCAAACGGCGGGACTGGGAGGAGAGACAGTATTGGGATATTTACCATTTGCTCATGAGTCGAGACAGTGCAGTGGCATGGCGACATTTGAGAGAGAGGAGACAGCAGACACCTATCCGAGACCCGAGCACTTGGCATAGCTATGCACGGGGCCTATACGAGATCCCAGGCCAGCCTCCCATTCCCAGACCGCAGAGCTCACGTCCTACTACCTCTGACTTCTTCACACCCACTATGGTGGGACGCGCTATTGCCCGGCTGCAGCATGGCAGGGCCCATGATCATTTCGGTTTACAGGCAGAGCACCTCATCTATGGAGGCACGACTCTCGCACCGCTCATTGCCCATCTCTTCAACCGTGCATTGGTTGAAGGGTTCCCAGACTCATGGATTGAGCACACCATAGTGCCCATTCATAAGTCGGGTGATACTATGGATCCAGGTACATACCGGACGATCATGATTGGCCCTATATTGGCCAAGTTATATGGGGCGGTACTAGAGACAGAGTTGAGTACTCTCGCTGAGAGGAAGGGCATCAGGGCTCCAGGACAGGCAGGTTTCAGACGAGATTACTCTACCATTGACCACATCTTCACTCTGAGATGCCTGATCGACCAAGCCAGGGTGAGGAAGAGGAGATTATATTGTTGCTTTGTGGACTTTCGCAAAGCATTTGACACTATTCCCAGGGATCGACTCTTCAGACGACTCCTTGACATCGGAGCTCCGGAGGAGATGATATGGGGGATCTACGCCTTATACGAGAGAGTATCCGGTAGAGTCAGATGTCCAGGGGGCTTATCTGATCCACTTACTAGCACTATCGGGGTGAAGCAAGGATGCCCTCTCTCACCCACCCTCTTTGGTCTCTACATTGATGAGATAGTGGATTTCATACAGCAGCAGGGGGGAGATGGCATTGAGGTACACGGGTCCACTGTCCATATTCTTTTATACGCTGATGATATTGTATTGGTTTCAGAGTCTGCAGAAGGTCTACAGCATCATCTACACGGCCTAGATGACTTTTGCAGACACGGAGGGTTATCTGTGAACCTTGGTAAAACCAAGGTCTTGATCTTTCATACATCAGCACAGGTACGCAGACATAGTTTGTTCACAGCAGCAGGTGGACCGATCGAGGTGGTCGGATCATATGTTTACTTGGGGGTGACATTTACAGCAGCATCAGGGGTCTTCTCTATGGCTCAGGCAGCCCGTGACCGCATCACACGTGGGTACGCAGCACTAGCTTTGATGGAGAGACAGTGCCACCAGGCATATTTTCAGGAGCCACGCACAAAGGGGTGGCTCTTTGACACTTTGGTTACGCCAGCACTCATGTATGGGGCAGCCATATGGGGACCAGGATTAGCTACATCAGTATGGACAGCATTAGAGAGGCCACAGATCCTCATGATTGCCAGACTTATCCGCAGCAAGCCTTCAGTACCACATGATATCATTAGAGCAGAGCTCGCTGCACCACCGATGCTAGTTGAGGCACTATTCCAGACGGTATGCCTATTACACAGACTTCGAGGCATGGATACAGAGCGCATTGCTTATCGTGCTTTCGAGGCATCACGTGATATGGCATTAGCAGGCGACACCTCCTCATGGTATGCACAGACACGAGACTGGCTTGCCCACCATGGCTTTGACATAGACAGGCTACCACCACTACAGTACGACTCTCATGCACCCACCTACTCGCTCTCTCATCAAGAGAGGAATAGGATCATTCGTCAGGAGATATGGCATACATACATACAGAGGACATGGGTGAGCCCTAGGGGTACATTGCCACCGAAAATGCTCTACTACCGCGAGCATTTTCTACATATATCGGGCACGGGCTTCATCGAGATTCCGAGATACATGCAGACCTACCTTCCCCACCACCCACGAGTCGTCATTGGGCAGCTCCGGGTTTCATCACATCAGCTCGAGATTGAGAGGGGTCGGTCCAGGGGAGTCCCCCGTGAGGAGAGGTGGTGCCCAGTATGCCAGACAGAGGTAGAGAGTGAAGAGCATTTTGTTATCAGATGTCCAGCATACATAGACCTACGAGCACAGTTCCAGATCGAGGAGTCATTCCAGCTGTGCATGACTATGGGAGACCAGAGACGCTTGGGACGCTTTCTCACAGCAGCATACGAGAGGCGAGAGCAGTCACTACAGCCCATACATCAGACACGGGTGAGTACCCAGCAGACCATTACCCAGTTCTTTCAGCGAGTTGAGCTACATCAGAGAGGTCCATCTATAGGGCTCACGCTCCACCAGGCAGCAGCACAGAGAGCACAGCGCCGACCACGCATGGGCGGATATCGTCGACCACGACTATATCAGGAGGATATCTCACGCATCAGGATTGCCTACGACCACATGATGGAGCATAGGCGTACCACCACCCCCTGGGTTGTCTTCCTTCAGGAGGCACTCAGACGACCACCGATGTACCACATACTACACCCACCTCCACCCATCACCAGTAGCTAGGGCGTTTTACTCACATTTTGGACCCCCCCCATGTATTAGGTGGCCACTATCTGCAGAGTCAGAGCCACATCTCCCCAGCCTTTTCCAGCCCTATATAGCTTTGTGTAGCGATATACTTTTTATTTCATTTTATCTTCTACACAGGGTTACTACACTTGTACATGGTTTTTGTCTCATAGGCCAAGTTTGGCCTCCAGAAGACGTTAATATGACTTTCTTTCTTTCTTTCTTTCTCTCTCTCTCTCTGTGTGTCTCTGCTCTTCCAACGCCTTCAGAGCTTGGGAGTACCATCAGGGATGATTTGGGCCATCTATGCACTCTATGAGCAGGTGACTGGGAGAGTACAGTGTCTTGGAGGTATGTCCGAGGCCATTGCTAGCACCATCGGTGTTAAGCAAGGCTGCCCGCTCTCTCCCACTCTATTTGGTCTCTACATCGATGAGATTGAGGACTATATTCTCCGAGCTGGAGGAGAGGGTGCAGACCTCGCAGGTACACATATCCACATTTTATTATATGCCGATGACATTGTCTTGATTTCAGAGTCACCCGAGGGATTGCAGCGCCACCTGGATGCCCTAGATGAGTTTTGTTACACAGAGGGGCTTGACAGTAAACCTTGGCAAGACCAAGGTCATGATCTTCCACACCTTCCCCATGGTGAGGAATGGAGCAGGATTCACAGCCGGTGGTGGGCAGATTGAGGTGATCACTTCCTATGTCTACCTCGGAGTCACATTCACGAGCTTACCTGGCCCCTTCAGCATGAGACAGGCAGCCACCGATAGACTCACACGAGGATATGCAGCTTTAGCCAGGTTAGAGCGGAGATGTCACCAGGCACACTTCCAGGAGCCCGGCACGAAGGGATGGCTATTTGACACACTAGTCAGACCTGCTATGATGTATGCTTCGACAGTTTGGGCCCCAGGCCTCACAGTCACCCAGTGGAGTGAGATCGAGAGGCCCCAGGTACGTATGATCTCGCGACTATTTCGTGGGAAACCGTCGGTACCACATGATATCATCAGGGCAGAGCTAGCTGCACCACCCATGGTAGTAGATGCACTATTCCAGACTATCTGCTTTATTCAGAGGATGAGGGAGCTCCCTACAGACAGACTCACACGCAGAGCTTTTGAGGCCTCTATACAGACATCAGAGTCAGGATATGAGAGAGCTTGGTACACTCAGGTTAGAGTCTGGTTTGATAGTCATGGGCTTGATATGGACAGATTGCCGCCTTTTCAGTATGACCCAGACTCACCTCACATCCACCTCTCTCGTCATGAGAGGAATGTTGTGCTCAGACAGGATCTTTGGCAGCTCTACATTAGTCAGACATGGCACACACCACACATGGGATTGAGACTATCGCACTATCGAGACCAGTTCTTAGACATACTGGCAGACGGTTTCATCCAGCGGCCACGTTACATGGATATTTACATGCCTCATAGCTTGAGGGTAGCGATTGGCCAGTTGAGAGTCTCATCACATAGACTAGAGATTGAGACGGGCAGAGCCGCAGACATTCCCCAGAGAGGAGCGGATATGCAGGGTTTGCAGAGTAGAGATGGAGGATGAGGAGCACTTTGTATGCAGATGTAGCGCATATGATGGCATCAGAGGCAGATACGAGAGTCTATTTACAGGGCAGCCCACCCTCCGAGAGATCATGGACTCTAGAGATCAGCGACAGCTCGGGCGATTCCTACTAGAGATACAGAGCCACAGAGATTCCCTACTCCAGCTTACTGTAGCAACCCATACAGGAGGGAGACAGAGTCAACTCACTGAGTTCTTTATTCCACGACATGTTGCAGCCCTCCCCCCCTCATCCCACACACCTAGAGGGGTGACTCTTCAGCACGCTAAGACTTCTCGAGCTAGGAGACGACCCCGTGCTAGAGGATATCGGGCGCCGAGACTTCACCGACATCAGATTGCGGAGATCCAGGCTTGTCACCATCGCGCCATGGAGGAGAGACGATTCCAGATGATGGCTGATCCCACTGCAGCCATCAAGATGGCCCTGACTCCACCTCCACCTATGTATCACATCTTACACCCGCCCACTAGCACAAGATGGAGCTAGTTAGTCGTTTTCAGATGCATTCTCATGCTTGTTGTACTACCATTTTGCATATAGACTATCGTTGATATCGCACTCCATACCCCCCCCCACTTTCATGGGTATCTCCACATGCATACCACGGAGATATGTTTCAGCTTTACCAGTTTCTTTTTCAGCACTTTTATCTTCTCTGATAGATAGAAGATACACCCATGTACATCGTTTTGTCTCATAGGCCGGTTTCGGCCTCCTAGTAGACGTAAAAACACTTTCTCTCTCTCTCTCTCTCTCTCTCTCTCTCTCTCTCTCTCTCTCTCTCTCTCTCTCTCTCTCTCTCTCTCTCTCTCTCTCTCTCTCTCTCTCTCTCTCTCTCTCTCTCTCTCTCTCTCTCTCTCTCTCTCTCTCTCTCTCTCTCTCTCTCTCTCTCTCTCTCTCTCTCTCTCTCTCTCTCTCTCATGGGGGGCACATGGCTTGAAGGTCGCCAGAAGTTTGGCCAATTTTCTGCTTTTGTGCCAACATGGCAATATGTGTTGCCGATCTGTACGGTGAAGCCTCGGGTGACCCGAACAAAATGTCACCCGACTATTTTTTCTCGTTCGGTGACCGGAATGGATCATTTGAGTGAATTATAAAATATGAAATCACTTATCTCATATTGTTACGAACTTTGCGCCACCTTCTTTGGATAACGAATGTAATATATATGTTATATTCTACAGTATGTCACCTGCACCATCATTATACATATATCTTATACATAAATTATACATACATATTCTACAGTATGTCACCTGCACCATTGTATGTCATCTGCACCATCATATGTTATATTCTCCAGTATGTCACCCAAGCCATCATATGTGTATTTACCAGACCACCTCTTCGTGTTACTTTCTACATGTGTTACAACTACAGAAGCATTCACTCAAGGATTTTTTTCCTTTTGATGGTTATGTCATATGTCATACTAAGAGTGATACAAGATTTTTTCCATGGAAATCTCATTTTTGTTCTTTTGCATTCATCATTTGTTGTGATGAAGAGTCGAAACCAATGATTTCATGTTTGTAAACCTTAATTTTGGTGGATAGAAGTCCGGTGACCAGTATGCATGTGCCCATAATTATGGTGATCGGAGTTTGCAAAATCTATATAACATGTGCCCCTAATGCTCCGTCCGGTGACCCTGGAGAAACTTCCATGTGCTCTCTCTCTCTCTCTCTCTCTCTCTCTCTCTCTCTCTCTCTCTCTCTCTCTCTCTCTCTCTCTCTCTCTCTCTCTCTCTCTCTCTCTCTCTCTCTCACACACACACACACACACACACACACACTCAAAGGACAAAGACAAAGAGAAGGCCAATGTGGCCTCTAGTGTCGTCAATGATCATTGAGGAGCTATCAGATACAGAAGATATTCTTTGTACTACTATTGCAAAAGATCATGCCAAAGTTTATGATTCTTCTGTTAATATTCATTCACATGATATGCAGATCACAGAGGGATCTGATTGATGTCTTGCTTACTATGAATGATGCTTTGTCACAAACATGGATTGTGAATTCAGGTGCATCGTTCCATGTTACTCCTATTAAGGAGTCTTTTACCACCTTTCATGCAGGAAGCCATGGACATATCTATCTTGGAAATAACCATGCTTGTTCTATTGAAGGGATTGGCAAAGTGCACCTCACTGTAGATGGCACTAATGAGCTGGTTTTGCATGATGTAAGGTATGTATCAAGCATCAAGAAAAGCCTATTGTCTATTGGGCAAATGGATATGCATGGATATAGTACCCTCTTTGAGAAGGAGTCATGGAAGCTTATCAAAGGCTCTAGGATGATTGTTAAAGGTACGAAGAAAGGGACTCTTTATTGCTTGAATGGTAAAGCCTTGTTGGGCAAGTTTATTGCTTTGGCAAAAATCCATTAACATATGGAATCATGGCATAAAAGGCTTGGCCACATGAGCCAAAAAGGCCTTGATAAAAACAACATTTTTGCATGGTGATTTAGACATAGAGCTATAAATGAAACAGCAAGAAGGATATGCCATTCCTCGAAAAGAGCATCTAGTATGCAAGCTGAAAAGGAGCTTATATGGGCAGAAACAAGTCCCCAAACAATCGTATAAGAAGTTTGATGCATTTATGCTCAAACATGGGTTCAAAAGAAGCCATGCGGACCACTGTTTGTACACTAAAAAGGGTGAAGATGGCAGCCCAATCATTCTTGTGCTGTATGTAGATGATAAGGTGCTGGTTGGGAAGAGAGAAAGCATTCTAAATGCTCTAAAACAGCAGCTGAACTCTGCGTTCTCAATGAAAGACCTTGGGGAAGCTGAGCATATTTACAAGTCTAAAGCGTAACTGTACAAATGGGGCAAATGAGGGAGGGTGGTCTTTAAGAGATGCCAAAAACAGAACAGAAACCTATACACTCTGGAGCACTTGTCATTTGACAGCACCTTCAACACCTCAAGTTCTTTTAATATGTTCGTCACCTCAATTGTATACTGAATAAGAAGTTGAAGTTAAGAAGTGTTTTGAAGTTAAGAAGTGTTAAGAGTGGAAGTATAGGAATGAAACAGCACACAATGACATCAAATTCTGACTTATTCTTCTTCCTTCTCATCCTTACACAGGTTAACATCTGGATTTATCCTGTGGTATCATAGTTTATGACCAGACAGTACTTTACATATATATCACTTGATATGAGAAGTTCAAGTTTTATTATATTTTCCAAATGCCTATTGCATGTACATTCATCAATATGCAGCAAAAACTTGCAGTAAATAGCCCTTTACCTGCCTACCCAAGAGAAGATAATCCCCACATGTCACGAGCACTATCACAGCTGGATCCTGCATGCAACTGAAATAGCTATTAGGAATGTACATTTATAATCTTGTCAACAATATGACATACCAAACTTTCGATTTGATTTGTTCGTAAACCCACACATAGGGTCTCTCTATTTGTAGACAAACCATAATAAATGAAGGGTGGAGCACATACGAAAAAGAAATGCAGTTTAATAATGAACAGAAAGTAGTTACTCTTTCACTAAGATGGGTGGAGATACCTTGAAACATCCTAGAATAAAAATTCCTTCAATGCTAGGCCACTTTGTTGAAGCAGAGAAATCAAGCTAAACTATTAAAACTGTTGACAATCTAGTTAAAATTTGAAAACACTACACTGTTCCATCATCCTCAGTACTTTCATTCCATGTTACTTCCTTAGCGTTAGATAAGGGAAAATTTTGTACTACGAAAGTCTATATCCACTGAAAATGCATGTACAAGAAATTAAAATCACTACAAGACAGTCATGCATCCTCAAGAACATGGATATCATACCAAACGGGGATATATTGCTCTTCCACAGTCGGCTGAAATGCATTGCAAACTATGGCCAGCTTCTTTGATCTCCATTTTTCCACCACATTGGGAACAGAATTTCTACATACAAAATGCACTAATTCAACTTTTGATTCTAGATAGCACAAAAGCATACATCAGATTTGCGATATCACAGTTCAGTGCAGCATGTGAATGTAAAATGATAATTCAGATCCCAGACAAAATATCTTCTAACACTATTTTTAACTTTTGTAGCTGCTGCTACTTTCCCATATCTAGCACAACTTGGAAGCTATTACCTTTACATAAAAAATACAAGACACATGACTAAACATGAGAAATAACACACAATTCAAATCATAGAGCACACACCCTCTTCAATTATGACTATTGATTTATGAGATTAGAATACTTCAAAGTGAAGTTAGAAATCATGATAATTCACTTCGTGCACAATCATATACACATCTAGCCAGTAATATGGTTCAAAACAAGCAGTCCATCAAGAGTGTGCATTGTAACTTTTCATGTGCTACAAACCTGGGTAGAAGGCACATATGTAGCATCAAAATCAATGAACCAAAAGAAATGAAATCAAACCCAATAACATCAAGAAAAATCTAAGCTGTTAACAAGGTACAACGTGTATCCATAGCATGAACCAGATACAGAAAAAGTCTTAAAAAAACTCATGACAAACTTGTCTTTTTTTATGGCTTTCTCATATGGATACCTTTAGATTTCCTTAATAACAAGACATCATTTTGACAACATTTTCAGTAGAACTTTCAACTTGATTAGCTGCATGATTTTCGTTGAGCAGACAAGCAGAAATCCACATTACTTGAATACATACATTCTTTGTGTGCCATTCCACCATTCCTCTGGCATATGCAAGAAGGCCAGCATCGGCACTGCTCAATTCTGAACCGTACTTTCGAAGATCCACCCATTCTGATCCTTCTGGCCAAAAATTCTGATTCAAATATTCACTGTTCACATAAACAGTGTGGATACATTAGCACAAATTAGCATTAAAAATATTGATAGATGATAAAAGCAAGATAGCATTGAGAAGTGCATTGTACACAAATTTCTACCTGGAAACACCAGTGACGTCAACTGCAAACAATGGTTCATCAGTCTCTCCCCTCACTCCCAAAAAAATGGGTTTCCAAATGCATGTTGAATTCAAAAAATGGTCTGTTGGAAAATTTTTTGATGGTAACATGACAGGTTCCTGAGATTTGACTAGACATTTGCTTCCTAATAAAGGAATTATCTACAGAACAATGTGATGGTGCTCAGAAAATATTATTTACATGGTATGTCTTTATCAAACAACTGAAGCATATAAACAGTTATATATGACAGAATACATGCTTACAAGGGAGGAACCTGAGAAGACTTCTGAAAGCCAAGCCGAATCAGTCCGTTTCTCAGTGACCCTTTTGAATGCTGGTTGAGATACCTGAAAAAAATCTGGAATGTTATTGCACATCTTCATAAAAGTTCTCATCATATGCATGAACAAGGACCTGCATTTAATGTCTGTACAAAGTGGCTTCATTAACTAAATCCAGAAAATGATTAATCAACAATCGTTGAAACTTGAGAAAGAATGTACCTTGAAAATATCAGAGGCATTGCTAGATGAGGAAAACGTACAAACAACCAGACACTTCTTCTTTTCACAAGTTATTGCCATCCCATCACCTGATTCAACCGTGACTATAGATATATAAAACTACTATAGATTCAAAACAAAAAGAGAGTACTATTTTTCATCAAGAATTAATAGACATTTCCTTATGTCCCCACATTTTAACATGATAATTTCTGATGTATGAAATGCAGGAACATTCATAACATTCTTGTTTAGTATGGGGACACAAGTAAATGTGTGGGGATATGCATAATGGCATTATTGGAATGTCAGAATGTGAAAGAACAGACAAACTCACAAGAATGTAAGTTTTCTGCCATGTTTTCAAAACTCTCTCTCTCTCTCTCTCTCTCTCTCTCTCTCTCTCTCTCTCTCTCTCTCTCTCTCTCTCTCTCTCTCTCTCTCTCTCTCTCTCTCTCTCTCTCTCTCTCTCTCTCTCTCTCTCTCTCTCTCTCTCTCTCTCTCTCTCTCTCTCTCTCTCTCTCTCTCTCTCTCTCTCTCTCTCTCCCAGCAAGAATGGTTGAGAGGGCCATAGGATGACTATAGCATGGCCGTTCCGTCAACCACACAAGATTGCAGAGCGAGCATCTCATCTACACAGCTCCCACTATAGCTCCGTTGATTGCACATGTCTTCAACCCGGCTATAGGGGAGGGCTTCCCAGAGGAGTGGACTAGGCACACCATTGTGCCTATCCACAAATCTGGCAACACCTTGGACCCATGGAACTACATGACCGTCATGATTGGCCACATCATTGTCAAACTATACGGAGCAATACTTGAGGCAGAGTTGAGCTCATATGCAAAGACCGAGGGGCTATGGGCACGAGGGCAGGTAAGTTTTCGACAGGGTTTCGACAAGCTTTCTCCACTATTGATCACATCTTCAGTCTACCCTGCCTCATTGATGGGGCAAAGGTGCAGAAGAAGAGAGTATATTGCTGCTTTGTGGACTTCCACAAAGCCTTTGATACAGTGTGCAACAACCTAATGATTACGACCACCACGTGCTTGAGAGATGACTCTCCTCCCAACCAAATGCCTCTATATATAGCTCTCTCCAGGGGACTGCTTTCTTGGGCAGGTGGATACTAACCATCCATGTGTCAGCCATGTAACTGCATGTGCGCCAAGTGTCCAAGTTAACTCCAGGGTAGATTCAGTGCGACGAATTTATAAATTTATCGGTGCGTTCGATTCGGTGCGGTGCGGTACGTTTTTTTTTTTCGGTTCGTCGTTACATGGGCACGAATTTTTTACTTGGCTGACTTATGACCTAGCTCGACTTTGCTCTATTGCTCTATCGAGCGACTGCCGACGGAGTCAGCTTCTGAGTTCTGAGTTCTCAGCCTTCATTGTTCAAGCCTTGGCCCTAGCCCCTTACTACTTAGCATTCAGCAAGTCAGTCCCCCCTCCTCCCCCCCCCCCGAGTTCATACATCAGTGACTTCACTCGGCTGCAGCCTGCCTCAGCGATTCAACCCGAGAGAGAGAGAGAGAGAGAGAAGGAGAGAGACTAGAGTTATAACTTATAACTTATCTGTGACACCATGCCTCGTGGAATCTCACCATTATGGGGTATTCATACCACTCATAATGAGTTGGTGAATAATACTTCATCCGGTTCTGGTACAAGAAGATGGGCATAAGTATTGTGGCAAGCAATTTTCTACCACAACTACACGTCTTATTCGACATGTATCAAGACTAGGAGGATCAGGCATTAGTGGATGCACAGAAGTTCCAGAGGACATTGCAGAGATTGTGCGCAAAGAGCATAAGCTTTCTCAAGATGCTTCAATGGCTCGTCGTCGTGAGTTTCTTGCAGCTTCTCAGGATATATTAGAGGAAGTTGAAGAGATAGGACAAAGTGCTAGCACATTGAAAAGTCGCACCTCTTCTGTACGTGATGAGAATGAAGGTTCTAATCCATCGGAAGAACATTCATCTCAAAAATTTAAAGCATCACATTCCTCTCTTCATTCCACTTTTTTATCCACTGGCTTGTTGAAGCAACGCCAGAGAGTAGCTGACATAGAGATAGAGCGTTGCATACTTGAGTGCAACATTCCCTTCAATGTTGTTCGCACAGATGCATGGAAGAGAATGGTAAAAGCAATAGCTCAAGCAGGTCCTTCTGATGATTGGCATGGAGTTGATTACAAGAGGTTGCGCACTTGCATGCTCATAGAAGAGAAAGAGAGAATTGAGAATCTTCTAGAGCCCATTAAGTTGGGGTGGCAAACATATGGATGCTCCATTCTATCCGATGGATGGAGTGACATTCGACATCGTCATATCATAAACATAATGGTCTCTAGTTGTTTGGGAACTTATTTTCTTAAGGCAATTGATTGTAGTCGTGCTGGCACACGCATCACTGGAGAGTTTATATTTGAGCACATTAAAGCTTCCATTGAGGAAATTGGTGTGCAAAATGTTGTACAAGTTATCACCGATAATGCCTCAAACTGTAAGAGAATGGGAGAGTCGGTAGAGGCTGAGTTTCCTAGCATTGTATGGAGTCCATGCGCTGCACATTGCTTAGATTTGTTGATCGAGGATATAGGGAAGCTCTCTTAGCTATCTCCCGTGGTCAGTGATGCAAAAAAGGTGATTTCTTTCATACGTAAGAATCACCAAGCATTAGCTATTTTTCGAGCTTATAGTGAGAAAGAGTTGATTCGTCCAGCAGAGACCCGATTTGGCTATGTCTACCATGTCTTTGCCAGACTACATGTATGCATGGATGCACTACGCATGACGGTTGTAGACCCTCGATGGCGGAGCATGGCAAGAGGACGCACAGAGAGAGCAAATTTTGTGCAACGAAAGATATTCGACATGGATTTTTGGGCAGAGATAGAGTGCATTATGCCTATCTTGCGACCGATTCATATAGTTCTACGATTTGCCGATATGGAGGGTTCTACAACTTGGCCTTTTGTATCATATGTACACATGGATGCAGGAGGCTATTTCATCTGTGACTACTCTATCGACTTCCATGTACATTTGAATTCTAATTTCTTAATTAATAATTTTTTGTGACTACATTGATGATTGTATAATTGCTTTTTATTTTTATAATTTGTATTGTAGACTACGTGATGTGACGGAGCTAGTGGAGTCGCGATGGCAGTTCTTATCGCGACCCATTCATAGTTTTGCAGCACTTTTACACCCTTACTTTTAAGGGTCCACATCTATGGTCACAGCCTCACATGCGACATATGAAGGACTTATACATGGACCGCATTATGAGTCCTGTTCAGCAGGTGACATTTGATAGTGAGTTTTCAGCCTATATGAGCAATGTTGGTATTGCCTATGCTAGATCCACCTCATTGAGGTCAGACGTCACAGCTCGACCTCTTGAGTGGTGGAATCATTATGGTTATGGTCACCCTTCGATTGCACCATACGCGCTCAGGGTCTTGTCACAGGTATTCCATATATTGAACCTTGATTTATCATTTGTGATTTATTACATAATCATAATCAAATGTTCATGGATATTAGATTATAGATAATAATGTTTAATGAATCATGATCAATGATAAATGTAGGATTGCTCTTCTAGCCCATGTGAGCGGAATTGGAGTGCATTCTCCTTGGTGCACACCAAGCTCCGCAATCGTTTGAGTGTGGAGCAGTTGCATCGTGTGGTCTTTTGTAAGGCCAATTTACGACTATTACGTACATTGCGATCTCTTACAGGTCCAAAGCAGGTAATAATATTGATAATTATAGTTTGTGTAAATATTTCTTGAATCTTGACTAATTTTAATGTGATGATTCATGAATGATAATTTATAAATTATAACATTCTTAAACTTTATTGTTTTTTTTTCAGACTTCGCCTATTGATTTTGAGAGTGCTTTCACATCAGCGGAAGTTTGCATAGAGGCATCCATTCTTGATGAGCAGGATCAGGTTTACAGGATGCTTCATGCAGAGCTTGAAAGCATCGATAGGAGGATTACGAGAGCACGATCACGTGCTACTTCCATGCCTCAGAGAGATCCACCCGAGGAGGGACCATCTACGAGTGCGGCACCAGTTTATACTGGGAGACGCAAGATGCGTCCTCGACGCAGAGGCCAGCCCATTGTCTTAGAGGCACAGCTCGAGGACATTGTAGAGGATGCACCAGAGGATCATGAGTTTGTAGAGATGGTTCCTACTGTGGAACCAGAGTATGATGATGAAGGGAATGTCATTCCTAGAGATGATATTTCTCTTTCATCATCTGAGGATTCCTTTGGCATAGATGATCTAGAGTAGATATTCTATGATGCATATATGGCATTACATACGATGATTCAGACTTTTTGGCAGATGATATATGTTTATCTTACCATGTATGATCATTGATCACTGATGTCAGTCTTTAGACTCCAGAGTACGATGTATCATGTTAGTTTTTGGATTCATACTTTTTGACATTGGATACTCGATAGTAATAAGTATGCAGGTCACATACTCCTTTTTGATGTATCCAGCTTCCAGTATAGATGTATGTTTCTGACTTGTCACTTCATATTTATGATTTATCAGAGTTCAGAATTTTCTCCCTCGACTATAGTGATTTTAATTTTATGCCACATGGTTCATCAATGGTATTATGGTTGTAATTTGTTATTTATAGGTTTTAACAAGCAAAATATAGATGTAATATGTATATACTATATTTATGAGCATATATGTATTTGTAACGACGCACCTTACGCACCTTACCTTCGGATCCCATTCGGTCCTCGCACCTTACGCGCACCGAATTGAACGCACCGAACGCACCGGACTACCTTGGTTAACTAGAGTTAACTCAAGTGGATGCTTCTAGAAGGCTCTAGATCTCTCTGGGCAAAATACTCTCCCCATGTCCCCCATGGGGATTGAACCCAAGACCTCCTCCTTCACATCCTTGAGACTTAACCACTAAGCTAAGTGGATCATTTGTTCACAAGAGCACAAGACCTTCTAGTAAGTCTAGACTCGAGATCTTTGGTCATATTCACAGATGACCAAACGGTGTCCGATTTCAAATCCGTCTGAACCGGCCGGACCCCTAGATCATAGACTTACTTTATTACATTCTTCCCCCCTTGGAAAGATATTTTCGTCCTCGAAAATTGAGCTATATATCTACTTTAGGCAACCCCCAACCCTCATGTTCTAAAACTTGAAGAACATAGTCATGTTCTAGAACTAGAAGAACATGTCTCATCTCTGTGGTTGCATCCCTGTCCAAATGATTCAAAAACACTATCTCTCTTTGCCCTTTGATAAACTGTTCAAAGTTCAAAGTAGTGAATGAATAATAAGAGTGGATCAAAAAACATCCCTAGCTAATTCACAATTTCTCGATGCGTAATCTAGGCACAAACATGTGAATTGGGTGGATTCAAGTTACTTGTCCATTTCTGGGCATGACTTGTGCATGGACTTAGTAACAAAGGTGGGATTCTTATCCCTCGCAAGACTTTGAGAACCCTTGATTCACTTGAATTTGTTTTGGAGAACTTGAAGTTTGGTTGTCCCAAACATCTAACTTGGATGTTTGTCCAATGGTTTACTCCTATCCAAGAGTTACTTGATTTTTTCACCCGACTAGAGGACTACTTTGAACTAATGAGTTAAAAAAATCATATGTAAACTGTAGGAGAAAGTTTACCATTTCCTTTGAGTCAACCATATTCTAACTTGACCAATTCAAATTCAAAATGAAAATTGTCCAACTTAGGACACTTTTCTCAAAGACTTGAGCTAAAAGTTCTTGGGAATTGTCAATTTGCTGAGCAATTCCTAACTTCTCTATTCTAGAGTATACTGGACTCTAGGAAATCATTTATGCTTTAACTTGAAGCAAACCCAATGAATAAGTCAATCTTGAACTTGTCATCTTTCGATGTTTGTAAAGGTTCTTGTACAGAACATCTATCTAGGATGTTTAATTTAGTTTCCTGGTTCTATCCGGCTAACCCTTAACTTTTATGAAAAGAATCAGATACCATATATGAGTCAAATCCAAAAGATTCGGAAAGCGGAAATAAAGAACTAAAACTTTGTTCAACCAATTCAAACTTCGAAGATACAAAAACTTGCAATGAGTCAAAGTCTAGATGACTCCGGACTTTAACTTCTCAAAGATCTGTTTCAACAGGGTATTGAAGCATTTTTCTTTCTTTAAGAGAAATAAGCTGGATTCTCAAAAAAGATTCAAAGAAAATCGAAAACATCATCCAAATACAAGCTACTAGTATGATAATCAACATCAGTGTGTCGACCCACTGATGTTCTGTTGATGAGTTTTGTGTTCAAATAATGCTTCACTTGAGACTAAGTTTAGGTTATATTCAGTCTTTCTGACTCCTTACTGGAATGCAATTCTTGTGCATTTCTTTGAGTCAAAAGAGTGAATTTACCAAGTTATACTAGGAACTTGGTGCTTGACTTAGTCCATCAAATCCTTGATTTGAAAAGATTAACTCAAAATCAAAGTCCAACTTTTTTCCGAAAGTTATCAAATATTTCTGAATCAACAATACTTTAACTTGAAGAGTTCTAAAAAGATCTTGGAAGTTACTTACCTTGCATCTTCTTACGTACTTGATCTTGAAGTATCTTGAGACAAAGCTTTTATCCTCCTTGCATTCAAACTTCTCCTTTGAAGTTTTTAATTTCCTTGAGAATTAGATCTAACTTCAAGATTTATTCTAAGACTAAAAGATAATCATCAGCTCACGGTCATATGTCCCATATCATCTTTCCTATATCAATCCGAGTATAAAATTTGGTGTCCCATACCACCCTATTTTATCCTCACATTGACGTGTGAGTGAAATTTTATCCTAAAGTCTAAACATATCTTGATAGAGTACCTTCTTGCTTCAATTCTTTGCGAGAATTTTGAAGTTTCAGGCATTATCTTTAAGGAACTTAAAAACCTTTTGATGGAACATCCATCCTTCTTTGCTAGGGTTGTCAAATGAAAACCAATCGGAATTCCAAGTACTTGAATTTTCATAGATTCAAGTTCAATTGGTTTATCCTTGACCAATTTGTAGTGACAAGAACTTTTGACTTCTTGTCTTTAGATTCCTTTCTTACTGATGTTTTAGGTACCTACCCAGGCCGGGTCTTTATAGGAATCTCTCTATTATATAAGTCTAAGCATCCGCTCATGCTCTCTGGACTTGTACCAAAATCCCTTTAAGGATAGGCAAACATTTATGTTTTACCTTCCACTTAAGTACCGTCTTCACGGTTGCAGACTACATTCTTGGAATTTCTTCACTCTGTTCAGACTTGGAACAGCTTACTCTTTTCACAATTTTCCACTGGATGAATGGAACCTGAGTGAATAATTCCCAAAAGGAATTTTATTGTCAATACTTGGGCAATCTATAGAGTAGTTCCAATCGCACATTATTGGACAATCATGGCCAAGCTTGATCAATTCTAGTTGATCTTGAGACTAAAATAAAGACTTAGTCTTTATCCTTAAGATCTAGGGGTCCGGCCGGTTCAGATGGATTTGAAATCGGACACCTTTTGGTCATCTGTGAATATGACCAAAGTTCTCGAGTCTAGACTTACTAGAAGATCTTGTGCTCTTGTGAACAAGGCAAATATACAGCTCATTAGCAACTTGTGGCAGCAACTTTATGCGTGGATAGGGAAAAGCGGCTTTTTTTCATGATGGCGCGGGTTCAAGCCCGGTGTGCCGTCCAAAGATGCCATCTGCATGCTACGTGCTGGATAGAAGATAATTTTTATAAAGCAGATGCGTTGTACATCAAGCAAGCGTAGCATAGCGGTTGGAGAGATGGTCCATATTCGCTATTTGCCCTGAGTTCGAATCTTAAAAGCAATAACGATTAGTATAAAGCAGATCGAAATGTTTTAACTAAAAGAGAAAACGTAGGAGCTACGTTTTATACCAAAGAACTCGAAAAATTAAAGAAAAATCATGCGCACACATGAATTTTGGACATAACATCGAATATATAAACAAACGAAATGAAACTAATCTTCATATAGAAGATCAACTCTGAAGGTCTCCATGTAAGCTTCATGGCTCCGATACCAATGCAACAACCTAATGATTACGACCACCACGTGCTAGAGAGATGACTCTCCTCCCAACCAAATGCCTCTATATATAGCTCTCTCCAGGGGACTGCCTTCTTGGGCAGGTGGATACTAACCATCCATGTGTCAGCCATGTAACTGCATGTGCGCCAAGTGTCCCAATTAACTCGAGTTAACTCAAGTGGATGCTTCTAGAAGGCTCTAGATCTCTTTGGGCAAAATACTCTCCCCATGTCCCCTGTGGAGATTGAACCCAAGACCTCCTCCTTCACATCCTTGAGACTTAACCACTAAGCTAAGTGAATCAATTGTTCACAAGAGCACAAGACCTTCTAGTAAGTCTAGACTCGAGATCTTTGGTCATATTCACAGATGACCAAACGGTGTCCGATTTCAAATCTGTCTGAACCAGCCGGACCCCTAGATCATAGACTTACTTTATTACACAGTGCCACGAGAGAGGCTCTTTCAATGCCTCCAGAGCTTGGGAGTACCATCTGAGATGATTTGGGCCATCGATGCACTCTATGAGCAGGTGACCAAGAGGGTATCGTATCAAGGAGGGTTGTCTCAGGCCATTGCTTGCACCATCAGTGTTAAGCAAGGCTGCCCACTCTCCCCCGCTCTATTTGGTCTCTACATCGACAAGATTGAGGACTACATTCTAAGAGCTACACATGTCCACAATTTATTATATGCCGATGACATTGTATTGATTTCAAAGTCACCCAAGCAATTACAGCACCACCTGGCTGCCTGGATGAGTTTTGTACACAAATGGGCTTGACAGTAAACCTTGGCAAGACCAAGGTCAGGACCTTCCATACCTCCCCCATGGTGAGGAATGAAGCAAAATTCACAGCTGTCAACGGACAGATAGAGGTGGTCACTTCCTATGTCTACCTCAAAGTCATGTTCACGAGCTTACCTTGCCCCTTCAGCACGAGGCAGGCAGCCACCGAGAGACTCACACAAAGATATGCAGCTTTAGCCATGTTAGAGGAGACTCCAAAGATGTCACCAAGCACACTTCCAAGAGCCCCGCACGAAGGGGTGGTTATTTGACACACTAGTCACACCAGCTATGATGTATGCGCGACGGTTTGGGCCCCAGGCTTTGGGGTCTCCTAGTGGAGTTGCGATCGAGAGGCCACAAGTATGCATGATTTCTCAACTATTTCACGGGGAACAATCAGTGCCACATGACATCATCGAGGAAGAGCTAGCTGCACCACCCATGGTAGTAGATGCACTATTCCAAACTATTTGCTTTATTCAGAGGTCGAGAAAACTCCCAGTAGACAGACTCACACGCAAAGCATTTGAGGCATCTATACAGATATGAGAGTCAAGGTATGAGAGAGCTTGGTACAATCAGGATAGAGCCTAGTTTGATAGTCATGGACTTGATATGGATAGATTGCTGCCCTTTCACAATGACTCATACTCACCTTATATCCACCTCTCCCGCAGTGAAAGGAAGATCTCTGGTAAGATCTCTGGAAGCTCTACATTATATCCACCTCCAGTAAGATCTCTGGCAGCTCTACATTATTCAAACATGGCTCACACCCCACACGGGGTCCAAACTATCATACTACTACGACCAGGTCCTAGACATACCGGCAGACAGTTTCATCCAATGACCACACAACATGGATACTTACATGCCTCATAGTTCGAGGGTAGTGATTGGCCAGTTGAGGGTCTCATCACATCGACTAGAGATTGAGATGGGCAGTGCAGCAAACATTCCCAGAGAGGAGCAGATGTGCAGAGTAGAGATGGAGGATGAGACGCACTTTGTATGTAGATGAACGGCATTTGATGACATCAGAGGTAGATATGTGGCTCTATTTACACGGCAGCCTACCCTCAGAGAGATCATGGACTCTAGAGATCAACGAGAGCTTGGGCGATTCTTACTAGAGATACAGAATCACAAAGATTCCATACTCAAGCCCACCGTAGTAGCCCGGACAAGAGGGAGACAGAGACAACTCACTGACTTTTCGTTTTGCGAGGAGCAGCAGCCATCCCCCCCTCGGCCGACACATCGAGAGGGGTGACTCATCAGAAAGTTCAAGACCTCTCAAGCTAGGAGTCGACCCCGTGCTATAGGCTATCGGGCCCCGAGCTTCACCAACACCGAATTGCAGAGATCGAGGCTCGTAACCATCATGCCATGGAGGATAGACAATCCTCGATGACGGTTGATCCCATTGCAACCATCTGGGCAGCCCTAAATCCACCTCCACCTATGTACCACATCTTACAAGTTACACCCACCATTTGTACAAGATGAAGCCAATTAGTCACTCATATGCATTCTCATGCTTGTACTACCCTTTCACATATAGACTATCATAGATATAGCGCTCCATACACCCCCCAACTTTCATGGCATCTCCACACGCATACTACAAAGATTTATATCAGCTTTACCACTTTTTTTCAGCACTTTTGTCTTTCCCCATTGACAGAAGACACACCATGTACATTAATTTCTCTCTCTCTCTCTCTCTCTCTCTCTCTCTCTCTCTCTCTCTCTCTCTCTCTCTCTCTCTCTCTCTCTCTCTCTCTCTCTCTCTCTCTCTCTCTCTCTCTCTCTCTCTCTCTCTCTCTCTCTCTCTCTCTCTCTCTCTCTCTCTCATTCATATTCATATATATGATGGATTGAATGAAGTTATATCACCAAAATGACCTCGTTATGTTATAAACGAGGAATTCAATCATGAGAGGAAGCAATTTGATGAGTTATGAGGTCTTTGTATATTTGCAGAAGCATACTGATCCATAGCCCGTCCTGAAGGTGCCCAAGTGAAACCATGTGCCAACTTGCAAAAAACATAGCCCTCATGAAGCTAGATATCATATTGCCAACTGTTTCAAATCTTAGTTCCCATCCTTGTGGAGATGAGACCATCACATATACCCAAGCATTCATATTATCAAGCATCTACTAGACTCGTGCATCAAACCATAGTCCACCTTGAATTCAAGGAACGAAGGGTAAGCATATATGCTTCATAGTGCATTGTCTCCCTAGGTAATCAGACACCAGCTTCATATCATGGACGTGGGACGGGTTCAAGGTTAGGCTTAAGAGGAGCCCCCCCATTTTGGTTCTCACCCTTCTTGATCCCTTTAATTAATGCATGTTTTGTAACATTATGGTATTTTAGTCGTCTATCATGACTTGAACGGTGTCCTATGAATGGATCCATGCAATTTCACTCAATCGTGTGGTCCAAGTCTGTGATCACATAGATTGAGTGAGATTGCATGAATGTGAGGTGTCCCTTGCAGAACCTCTATGGATTTGCAATGCGTGCTTCCATGTATAAGTAGAGTCTAAATTAGATGGATACTCCATTTACTTTTTTGTATTGCATTAGCAAATGTTTTGAAGGCGGATGCTCCACAGTGGCCTTTCTCATATCAAATCTTCTACAGACAGATGATCCATGGACTCCTGCAGGTCGGAATCTCTCCTCTAGACTCACACGAACGAACACTGATAGGTGATACATGAAGGTCTGTCCCGTCACGTGACCATCATATTTGCTTTTCTGTTTTTAGGTGAGGATCTATATCTTCCATAGCTTTCCCATCCGCTTTATTAATGTAAAGTGTGGTCTAAAATGCAAGCCATCCTGACCTCTCATCTCCCTCCTAAAATACAACCCTTAGGCTAATATAACACTCCTCGTCCTTTTACGAGAGGATGCACCCAGTTGTAACTACTCTGCTCATCCTTTTATGAGACGATGCATCCAGTTGTAACTCATTTTGCTTCTTCTACGGCACTCGATGTCATAGCTCCTACTGAGACGGCACTACTTCTCTAGCTACGTGTCAGAATAAACTCGAGAATATGTCATAACGGATGATAATATAAATGCCCATGCTTATAATGTACGATCAAGAAACGAAGGGCTTCCAGCACTGGCATACGAGCAAAGATACGTCTCCAGATCCGCGCACTGAGCGATGGCATCATAAACTGAAATTTGAATGAAAGATTGAGAAAGAACGCAAATGCACCGACCTTTTTGAACGACAGGACCTAGACACGCTAATCGCCTCCAGTAATGGCCTGCTGGACGCAGCAGCGAGCGCGACAACCACATTTCTGAAGACGGCCTTCCTTAAAATCATATACGGTATCGCCTCTTTGACTGCAGTCTACTTGTGCAAGTCTCCTCCTTAGCTCACTTCGCTTGTTCATAGATTGCAGGCTCGTAGCAAACGTATATAGTCTTGCTTCATCGTCGCTGTTTCATGCGTTTCATGGTGCACATGTTCACGGGATCGTCTTCAGCGAGCACTTTTTCTCTTTTTTCTTTTTTAATTCATTCATGGGCATTTGGCTACCTCTCAATTCATGATTTTTCTTAAAATTAAGATATTGTTCACACGAGATTGGTAGTTTTTTTTTTTTTAACGTTGAATCACAGTTAAGAAAGCGTTCACACGAAGTCGGTAAAACCTAAAAAGAAATAAGATTCTGTTTTGGTCTCTTCTCATTCTCATTAGAGCTCTCAATTTTTCAAAAAATATCCTATATCATATGGTTATAGTTTTTTTGTGAAGGGATCAAGACAACCTTTATGGATTCATAAATGACATAAAGTTATAATATCCATTCTCCTTTCCCTCCTTCTAGATTCATCATAATGTAATAAACACATTGGACCTTAGACTAGAGGTCTAGGGTTCAATACTTATAGACCGGTCTTATGTTAGCCCCTCAATGTGGGGATAAAGAGGGTCCACCCCAAACTATTTCAAAGTTTACCTTTAAGAATAAAGGATGGCTTCACATTGGGGGGACAGAACAAACTTTGAAAATACGTTTGTTCCACCCGGAATTGTTACGAGCTATGTTGTGTCGACGCGTGTATATTCACATATAAGCGATGGAATATTCATGCATTTGTATAAATTAAAAAATATTGGTAGATCAACATTGGTAAGTTGCAACCACACGACATAAAAAAGTATTAAGAACAAAAGTTTTTATGTTATAAAAATACACGTATTGAAATGGAGATGTTGGGACTTGTTAGGGTAGGAGGGGGGGGTCATAACTTTGCAGAGTTTTTGTACCACTTAGTCAGCATTGAATGAGCAAGTCTTTTCCCTATTCCACTACTCAATGTGAGTTCATGAATCATGTACATGTGGCTTTTAATAATTGGACTGAGCATGTGGAGTATTGTTACCGCCCTCAGTCTAAATCCACTCAAAGATTGCCCAAATGAAGAACATTGTCATTCACATGATTCTAGAAGCCACGAATTAGGTTATGCTATTCCACTCTATCGGAATAATGTGCTATTTATAAGTTTTTTCATGGTTGAAGTCTAATTTTTTTTTGGTCCCGATAGCATGAGGACCCATGAATGATATACATTGTACATACAATCATTGTTTTGACATTTTTAGTTGTAATTTTTATCATCTTTTTCTTAAACCCAACCTAAAATGTTAGATCCACTTCTAAGCTTCAAGCAATGACAATCCAAACATCCCCATTCCAAAGACTCTGATCACACTTCCTACCATATTAGGTAGATACAACTAATGTAAAATATGAATTTATTTGAACTTTAGATCACTATCAATGAGAGATGTGTGACGATGATAATGAGATTTTTGTGTTTGTACACGTTAGGGAGTGGTGATTCTTAAGATAAGCATAATGTCATTATATAGGCATAATGTCATTATGAAACATTGGAGGGAGATGTAAATATGTGCAAAAAATATTAATGCATCTTTTATGTTAAGGTTGATGGATGATGGTTTTTCCTACCTATGATGGTTGCATTGTGAAGGAAATGTGTAATTAAAACTTCAATGGAGTTATGATGCATGTAGAAGAAGTTTCACTAGAAATTCTAAGTGAGAGAGTGTGTGACATAAACTAGAGGGATAAGATTGCATAATCTACAATTTGGGAAGCCCATTGGCCTTTTTTCTTCATCAGTCATAAATTATATGGCCGTTTTTTTCATAGTCATAAATTATATGGTACATATACAGGCATAGGAAGGACATTGACACGTGTTATATAAACTTACCAAGAGTTTCTAAATCCACTCTAAAATTTAAAGTACATTCATAGAGCTCAAATGCATTCAATGGATTAGATCACAAACGCTTTGCATGAATCATTTTACGCCTATGAAAGTCACACTAAGTAATTGAACACACCAAGTTATGCATCATGTTTTGCCATTCTCCCAAAAGATTTTAAAAACATGTACCAACTAACTTGAATAATCAAGTCACATTATCACCACATGAAGTAAATAGACCTTGTGCATCTGTCAACCTATAACATTCTAAGAAAAAGGTAATTTTACATTAGTTTCAAACAACAAATTCCGTCTAACTTATTGAAATAATTTTCTTTTTATGGAAATATTGAGAAGCCTTTATAATGCACAATCCAGAAAAGATCGATATCAAATGTTGATCCTTTGGCCACATTAACGCATTCAAACTCTCCATAAAGAAGCTCCATATGTGGCGTGAAAAAGGCCAAAATGTAGTTATTGCAAAACCAACAAAGCTTTGGTGTGCCATTAAATGACATCCTCTAGTATAACTTCATCTGGGAAAAGGAGGCAAACATGCATTGGGGCCTTTTTGTTTGTATGTGTCAGAGTATGATAGCTATGGACTCATTCGCATGTGGAGTAGATGGGAGATGAAACGATGTAGTTATCTATGTGTGATCGACCAAGGGCTATCAAATCTCACCAAGCATCTTTAGATTACCCCACCATAAATGTGTAGGGAGGAGAAGAAAATCTCAAGAGAGCTTTCCAATAAGTAAGCTTCTAATCCCCATTTATTTCATGTATAGCACCATCCATGATAGTGCTCAATAGTGCTAGTGCATGCATGGATTCATGAGAGAGGGATTGAGGAAGATATCATCTTCCTCCTTCTGTTGTCATGCTTGTTTGAAAATGAGGCTCTATAGGAGCATATATGCCCCCAACATTCTTGTTGCTTAGGCTTCTAAGGGACAACCTTAAGCTCATACAAGCAAAGTTTTTGTATCTCCTTCATACACACCTATTCAGGTCCAAAAGAGAGATAATTTGAGCCCCTATCCTTAAATTGCACTATTGTACATTTACTTGCTACAAAAGAGAGAGCATAAATAGAGATAGCATAAAGTAGAAGGAGAAAATATATATTGTGAATTTCATAGATGAAAGTGAAGAAGAGGGAGAGGAAGAGAATATCTTGTAGAGAGTACACACATGGAAGAAAAATGAAATAAACAATGTCCTCAAAAAGGTAGAGATGATTGTGAGACTCAAAAGTGAGTAGACCATGAAATGGGAAAAATGACATGGACTAGAGTCATCTTGCCAAGATCATGAAGTGGGATCTAAACATTTATAAGCAAGTACAAAGTGGGGGAGAGGTCCTCCTTATATAGATTTGAAGGGGGCTCTCAAAATACATCATATGTGGGATAATTGCCCTTGAAAGAGAATGACCACACAAAAATCCAAGCTTACATCACCCCATTCTTCCAAAATTGTCTATAAATTGTGATCTAGTTCTTTGCAAGCGTACATATTTACGTATTGACACAAACCAATGAGAAAATTTATAGAGACAAGTAAGAAGTTTTGCATTCAGGTATAGGTCTACGTTTTGAGATTCCATTGAGAGAGGAAAGAATCTTTACAATGCACGAAATCGTTTGCATCCTTGAATTGAGCAATTATCTAGGATTCTTAAAGAAAAAAAAAAAATTGGAACTAATATATCAACAAAAGTAGCATCACTATCGAAGAGAGTGATATAGGCATTGAGTGATTCAGAAAGCTATCATAGTAATGGCCTCATCAAGTTCTAGGGATATGCAAAAACTTGAAATGAATTGGATGTCAATGCTTGAAGATGAATACCAAATTGGACTCATCTTCACACATACAAATGCATTAGGAGCCACCATGGGGGAGAATTATTAGTAGATAAGATGGGAGAATATAACATGGTCACGTATAAACTTGAACAAATCACTCCTCAACAGGTAGAATCCTAGATAATATGAGTTCCAACCCAAATCCACAATCTGAGAATAAAGTTGATCCCAATGTCTTACCTTCTTTAGGTAGAATCCTAGATAATATGAGTTCCAACCCAAATCCACAATCTCAGAATAAAGTTGATCCCAATGCCTTACCTTCTTTAGCAAGGACCCCACATGTTAGAAATGTAATTCATGATGGGTTATCTTCTGAGATATATGTTGTTATACATTCCAATGAGTCCTTTTGAATTCTACCAATGCCTACAAGTAAAGGTCCTTATCATTTGGACATTCATAAATTCAGGTATTCAAATCCAATCTTTCTACCCATGTATGAAGATTAAAGGAACATGTCATATTATCCAATTGAGGTAGATGGTCAACAATGTTTGACATTGTGATCTAAAATTGTGCGAATGGTATTCCAAGGATCATAGTCACTTTGACGCATGGCCTTAGGTGCCTAAACTCCTTGATTTTGATAGTTCCAACCAACTTGGTAACCATTAGTGTAGTGCAAGCACGAAGTTTATCATCAAGAATGACTTGTACAATAGTTCAATCTAATCATCTCTCCATAGCTCAAACATCTATAGTCACATCTCCGTTACATATCTACTATTAAATACTACAAACACTTGGCAACTTATGCATATCACTAAATTTGGTACAATGTTGGTAACTATGCCAATTCTAAGAATGCACAACCACCTCATCCTATGATACCCCAATATTTTCCTAGTGTTCACCTGAAATGCCATATCTAGTAATTCTCTTAGTAAAAAAAGTTCAACAAGCTGCTCCCGCTTCTCAAGGCTTGGGCACAAGAGCAACAAATACCACAAGTACAGCGCTAAATTTGGTACAATTTTGGTAGAAGGTTGTGACCTTCCCAAGTGGAAAAATGTATGTGAGAATCCTATTAGCGATAAGGTGGTCTTATGTAGACGAGTTTAAATTCAAAAAAGAATTGTGAGATAAGCAAGTATACAAGTTTTCCACACAACATGAAGTCTTTGAAATCATGAAAGGAACTACCCATCATGGTGTCAAACACTAAGAATGCAAAGTTTCCAAAACATAGATAAACTCTTGAAAGCTTTAATAGATGAATTTGCTAAGATGAGAGTGAAGCATGACAACTTAGCAATGACTACAAGCTTCAAGAAAGAATCCATGAAGACTTAAGATTATATGCTCATTACTACAAGCAATACATATTAGGATGCAAAACAAGGGACCTACCATTGGATGAAAAATTAATTGCACATTTTCTTGATGGCTTACAAAGTGCTCAATTATGTACTACAACATATTTGATGGACCTCACCGCTTAGGAAGACTCCATAAAAAAGTGCATTCATGTTGAGGATGACTTGGGTAAATCCATTCAAGTCTTCTTGCTAGCTACAAAGTCTACTCTCAATGTGTAATTGAGTTCCTCAACAATAGATCAAATGAAAGAGATTTGTTGATATATTTAGGTAGTGATGTGTGTGAACACACTAGGACCGTCGGGGCACTTTTTTCCCTCTTTAGGAGGTTTTTTTCCCTTGGATTGTATATACGCCTATTGCCCTAATGGGCTACTTATCTTTGTACTTTCTCTAGTCATACATTCAATATTGTGTGTTGTACTCCATGCTTCTTCTTCTTCCTTGTGTTGTTCACGTGCTTCCGCAGATGTCTAACTCCAACAATTGGTATCAGAGCAGGTCACCGCTTCATCTAGGGCACCGTCGACACTCCTCCATTTGCAGTCTCAAAATCGCACGAATTTTGGTGAGCATACTCAGCGTGTTTTCGAGATCAAAACTGCTTCGCTTTGTGGTGTTGAAATCACGATTTGAGCTCGTTTCGGCCTCCAAACGCACTATTGCAGTGCTTGTGCAAGCTATTTTGTCTTTTTGTGCCAAAGGTATATACTAGTTTTTGTTCGCCAGTATAAGTGTCTCGAAGTCTGTTACATGTCTAGTGGAATTCGTATGGGCAGTTCTGTTCAACTTTTTGAGATATAGTCAATTTCTACATCAAGGTATTTTAGTCACCAGCCATGGCTGAAAGCAGTGACGTATTCCGTATGTTGTCTGTTGAGGATAAGTTGGATGGTACCAACTACCTGTTATGGGCTTATATGATGCGACATGTGTTGGTTGCAAAAGGACTGTGGAACATTGTGCTGGGTGTCTAAAAACGTCCTATCACACCTGCAATTGTTACAACTGCAGGTACTGAAGCTGATGCAGAAGGTGTCGAAGATGATGATATTCTGCATATTCTTGTTTGTGCTGTAGTTTCTGTTGCACCTACTGCAGAGCAGATTCGCTTGGATGGTAGAGATGCCCATGTACATGCATTGATAGGTTTGTCTATCAAACGTGCCATTATTCCTCACATTCGCTCTTGCAAAACAGCTAAGGATGCTTGGGATACACTTACCACATTGTACCAAGCTAGGAATGAGGCTCGTGTTGCTTACCTCCAAAAATAGTTGGAGAGTGAGCACATGAATGAATGTGATTCTATGGATAGTTTCCTAATGAAGATCAAAGACTTGAAGGAACAATTGATTTCCGCTGAAGAGGTTATACCAGGTAGCTCACTTGTGCATACCATTTTGAATGGTCTTCCTGATTCATATCAGAGTTTTGCTTCTTCTCTTCGGCTGATGATGAAAGGCAATCCAAATGCCTTATCATTTGAGGAGTTAGTCTGAGTTCTGTTGCAAGAAGATCAGTCAAATAGGTCCATTATGCGAGTTGCAGATCAAGCTTTCCTGGCTAGTCAGAAGGGCAAAGGAAAATGGAGCTCTTCAACTAGTAAGCAGAAATCTGCTAATTCTGCACATTCCAAGAAGGAAGATAAATATGAGAAGAAATCAAAAAAGCAGAAAATGTTTTGTAAGTACTGTAAAGGGAATGGTCATATCATAAAGAACTGTCCAAAACTGACTGCTAAAGAGGCAAAGAAGAAAGAGGCCGGAATGGTTGTTGCAGAGGCCTCTACACCAAAAACAGAGTCTGCTAATCTTGTGCAGGAAGAAGAATGGGCATTTACTACTGTCTGTAGTTTTGACCCATCTTCTCATGAGCACTGCATGACTGCAGTAGACTCAGATGTTTGGTATTTTGACAATGGGGCGACCAAACATATTACCTCGTAGCGTAGTTTCTTCTCTTCACTCGAGCCTGCCCCTACACGGAATACTGTTACATGCGCCAACAACTCCTCTTATCCTGTTATGGGAGTTGGTAAGATCATTTTGACTAATGCTGATGGTAGTTCTTTCACTTTGTCAGATGCTTTATTTGTGCCAGGGATCAAGAAGAACCTGTTATCAGTTTCTGCATTAGCCAAGATTGGCTTGGTTGTGAAATTTGTTGATGAAAGGTATACAGTTCATGATCTGTCAAATGGTGATGTGATTATTGCTTCTGGCATTTTATGTCGTGGGCTGTATAAGCTCATAGACAGTGAAAGATCTGTAAATGATTTGGCATGTGCAGTAAATGATTCTCAGGCTATGTCAGATGCAAAGCTTTGGCATGCACGCTTTGGTCATATGAATTTTGCTAGTTTGTTATGCCTACAGAAATCTAAAATGGTGTCCTCTTTGCCCAAACTTGAGGCACCTGGAAAACATGTTTGTGAAGGTTGTATTTTGGGAAAAATGTAGCGTTCGTCCTTTCCAAAAGATGGTTCAATTCGGGCTACTCAAAAATTGTAGCTTGTACATAGTGATGTATGTGGTCCTATGCTGACGCCTTCTTTTGGGAATTACCTTCTTTTGGCATAGTTTTTGCCTTCTTCTTTTGGGATATTGAGCAGGCAAAAACTATGCCAAAATGGCTAGTGCAGACTTTGCGTGACAACAAATTAGATGCACCTCTGTCATATCGTACTTGTTTAGGCTCTCATAATGCCTCTTTTGCATCAGATTGCTATGCTATGGCTGCATCTAGTCTCTATGATGAGAATGAGCCTTTTTCGTTTGATGAAGCACAAAATTTAGAAAATTGGATGGTTGTTATGCAATCTGAATATGATTCTATAATGAAGAATGGTACTTGTTCTTTATGTGACTTGCCTCGAGGCAAGAAGGCCATTGGCACTAAGTGGATATACAAGCTGAAGCATAAACCGGATGGTACAGTTGACAGGTATAAGGCTAGGCTTGTTGCAAAGGGTTATGCACAAGAAAGAGGCATTGATTTTGATGAGACATTTGCACCTACATGTTGTATGACTACTGCTCTGAGCATCTGTGCGCTTGCAGCTCATCATGGTTGGAATGTACATCAATTGGAAATTAAAACAACATTTTTGAATGGTGACTTGCATGAAGAAGTGTATGTTTTTCAGCCCCATGGCTTTGTGCAAAAAGGGCATGAAAACCAGGTGTGCAAGTTAAAGAAGGCATTATATGGTTTAAAGCAAGCACCACATGCTTGGTATGAGAAGATACATGCCTATCTGATTGCACATGGTTTTGAGAATAGTCCAACTGAAAGCACCTTATATGTTAAGCGTGCTAATGATGTGCTTATGATCATTGTTATCTATGTTGACGACATGCTACTCACTGGTCCTATTGAGAAGCATATTGTTGACTTTAAGGCTGATTTTCATGCCTCATTTGAGATGTCTGATTTGGGGCATTTGCATCACTATTTGGGCATTCAACTTATGCAAGTTGATGGTGGAATGGCTTTGTGTCAAATGAAATATATTGACACATTGTTGTAGCATTTTGGCCTTGAAGACTGTACGCCTATTGCCACTCCTATGGAGACAAGTTTACAATTGAGTCTTGATGATGCTCGAGATGCATTTGATTGTTCTCTATCAACAGGTTGTTGGATGCTTGATTTATTTATGCATTACTCGGCCAGATATTCAGTTTGCTGTCTCATAGATGAGCAGGCTTATGCATTGCCCAGGAGTCAAGCATTGGCAGGCAGTTAAGCGCATCTTTTGCTATTTGAGTGGTACTCGATTACGTGGGTTGTCTTATCCCAAGAGGGGATCACTACCTCCAGATTTGCATGCTTTTTTTGACTCTGATTGGGTTGGTTTCTATGACACTCGTGTGTCCACTAGTGGATTTTGCTTCATGCTTGGTAGCTCATGTATATCTTGGTTGAGTAAGAAGCAGCCTACTGTGGCCACTTCTAGTTGTGAGGCTGAGTATAAGGCAGCTTTCATGGTGACTATTGAGTGTGTGTGGCTCAGATGCCTTATGGCTGATTTGGGTGTTGGTCAGACTTCTGCCACCACCACCTTCACTGACAGTCAGAGCGCATTGGCAATTGTGAGGAACCCTGTGTTCCATGCTCACACTAAGCACATTGAGGTGCATTATCACTATGTTAGGGAGAGGTTCTCTGCTGGGGAGATCAGCTTGGCATATGTGCCCATGCAAGAGAACATTGCAGACCTTTTCACGAAGGCTCTGCCTAAGGAGAAGTTTGAAGCTTTCCGCAAAGCTTTGGGCTTACTTCTTTTTGTGGAGTGATTTCCATATAGCTTGGCACTTCCTTATACATGAGTGCTAGCTCCTTGTTCACTGCATCACTCTCAGGGGGGATTTGTTGATATATTTAGGTAGTGATGTGTGTGAACACACTAGGATCACCGGGGCACTTTTTTCCCTCTTTAGGAGGTTTTTCCCCCCGCTTGTATATACACCTATTTCCCTAATGGGCTACTTATCTTTGTACATTCTCTAGTCATACATTCAGTCTTGTGTGTTGTGCTCCACTCTTCTTCTTCTTCCTTGTGCTGTTCACGTGCTTCTGCAGACGTCTAACTCCAACAAGATTGTTGCCAAAAAATTGAATCTACAAACTGCTAGGCCTCCATCTAGAAAGTTCTTGCTTTGTAGAGGAGATTATCCATCCCATGTCTGTAATAGAATACCATCTCCTCTTGTACAACCTTAACTACAATATTGTAAATTGAATAGAAGTAGACTAATCACTCAATTGATGATTGTTTCTACAATAAGAAAACAATCATTCAATATCCTAATCAACAAGATGAATATCATAATAGAACCATTATGGGGAATTATCAAGCCCCAAGGCTAATTTTGCATCCATAGTACCAATATCCATCATGATAGTCATACTTTGTCACACCTTAAATTCCATAATCAAAGGCTATCATCACAGTGCCATTGATTATGGAATCTAAGGTGTGACAAAGTATGACTATCATGATGGATATTGGTACTATGGATGCAAAATTAGCCTTGGGGCTTGATAATTCCCCATAATGGGTCTATTATGATATTCATCTTGTTGATTAGGATACTGAATGATTGTTTTCTTATTGTTTTCCTAGACCAATGTTGGATTATCCTACATCCCCAAATAGACCTATGTTGAGTCAATAGCCATCTACTCTCCACACAAAGCCAATTGAGTAGTGTATAATGTTGATAGTGCCTATTATTAAAAAATTGATGGGACAAGAGAGTGCTACAGAAAGTAGTCAACAAGACACATACTCTCATCAGTATGACCAATACATTGGTTATTTGGGTTATCAAGATTATTTGAGTCAATATTATGGCTACTATAGTCAAAGTTATAGATAGAGTGGACTTATGTATAGATTGATTTATTACATAAATGTTCCACCAAAAAACATGGCTAGACCTGAGGACAAATACACTCCTCCAAGAGATCCATACTTAAGGTGTAATGCGGATCATTTCAATAAAGAATGCCCAGATGCTTGAATTCCCCAATTACCACCCATATTGCTTAACAAATACTTTTGTAATAAGTGTATGGAGAGACTCATTTGTATAAGTACCATCCTCACAACCCTGACATGATATGTTGAATATGTTGAATAAATATTCATCCTCACAACCCTGACATGATATGTTGAATATGTTGAATAAATATTCATCCTCACACCCCTGACATGATATGTTGAATACTCATTTGTATAAGTACCATCCTCACAACCTTGACATGATATGTTGAATAAATTGATGAGTTCTTTTCCAAAAATTTTGGATCAATATCTTCATTTGGTTTCATGGGCTTATTACACTATGTGTAAGACTTCCTTGGGGTTCACATTTTTCAAACCTACCTATGGATTAAAAGCTATATCTCTTATGAAATTGGCTATGCCTAGTCTTGGAGTGACTATTTAGTAGAACCTTTTTCTCATTGATTCTTTGGAGTCTTGGCTTAGCATTTTGCATCATCTAGATGAAGTCCATTGTAGAGTTTGTTTACTTGAAGCATGAGTTTGATAGGCACAATGTGTTAAAGATAAATGTACAAGCTCAATTTCACATGAGCTATGCTTGGATAAAAATACCAAATATAAAGATAAAGGAAAAAAAGAGAAAAGAAAAAAAGAAAAAAAAATTCTAGTCAAAATTCATGATGAGTAAAAGATACAATATTTGCCTTGTAGTAAGTGGCATGTAGTGGGCAATCAAATGAAAGTGGTGAGTTAAGAAGGAGGCACAAACTTCTTCACATGCTCATTGTTTATAAAAGTGGAGTGGAAGGATGTTCTAAACAAGGAGAGAAAGAGGCAAGATCTCCCAATAGTCGGATCTAGTCATTTTGTCATTTTGTCTTCTCATAGACTCCTTCCAGTCGCATGTCATTTTGTACATAGCTTTGTTGTGAAGCTCATATCTCAGTGTATATTTAACCGTTTCTTGCATTTAAACACTCATTGGAAAGCTTATCTCATGTACTTTTTGTGTCGCAAATATTGCCTTCAAAGATTATATATTTTGTGAGAGGTTAGTCAAAGAGCGAAGTCCAAGTTTTTAGCATACCTATGTAGACAAGTAGCCTATTTTGGTTGGTGATTTTTTCCACCCAAAACATATATAGATTGCTTGATTTTTAGCTTGTTGGAAAGGTCTTTGCATGCACTTTCTCTCTCCCAAATACATCATTCAAAGGATTTATATTCTGTGAGATATCTATCAGAGAGTGAAGTCTAGTTTTTTAGTATACTTGTGTGCGTAGGTGGTCTATTTTGGTCAGTTGAGTTTCCTGACCAAAACTCATCCAAATTACTTGACTTTTATTTTCTTAGAAAGCTATTTGTGTGCACTTTGTCTATCTCAAATATCTTCCTCAAAGGATATATATTCAGGAAATTATTAGTCTAAGAGTGAAGTTCAATTCTTTAGCATACTTGTGTGGATAGGTAGCTCATCTTCGTTAGTTATGTTTCCTAATCAAAACTTGTCCAAATTAAGTCATTTATAGCTTGTTAGAAAGATCTCTTTGTCTGCTTTGATTCAACAAAGGAAAAGGTCCATTTGAGTTTTGTATTGAGAGCAACAAGCTATCTAAGGTGCATCTATTTGTCCAAGTGCTAGACATACAAGGGTTCACTACACGTTCTCGTTGCACATAGAACTCATTCTCCATAGTTGGTATCAGAGAAAACTTGGTGCTGAAGCTTCATCAACAAAGTTGGAGGTAAAGCAAAGCAAAAGAGGAGCTACAAAACAAGGGGGAGCTTCACAAATGCAAGCACAAAGGACAATATAACTATTCGAGGTAACTCTCAAAGTTTTTGATAGTCTTCAATGGCTAACTTGGGTCAACAAGTAGAGAAATTGGATAAGGATAACTATCCCATGTGGAAGTTTAGAATGACCAACTACCTAATGTGCAAAGGCTTGTGGGGTATTGTGAGTGGTGATGATGCTCAACCTCAAATCAATCAAGCTACAACCACCAAAGTCCAAAGGAGGCAAGCAAAAGAATGGGAAGAGAGGAATAGGAGAGTCATGTTCCTCATTTCAGAACTCATTACTAATGCCATGGTAGGGCATATTCAACATCTATAGAAAGCTAAGGATGCTTGGGAAGCTCTTGAAAGGATGTATTCAACAAATGCCAAGGCTAGGAAACTTCAACTCAAGAATGAGTTGAACACAATAAAAAAAAGTTCGAGTCAATCCATATCTGAATATACTTTGAAGATTCAGGAGCTAAGTGATGTGTTGTATGAACAACAAAAATACTCTAAGAGAGGCCAATCTAAACATTCTAAGTCAAATCAAACCCACAAGGGGTGAGAGATGCATGTCTCCACCCAACCAACTCCACTCATATATATACCTCAAGGCCAAGGGGGGAAATGTGAGGAGAGCTTGTCAAGTGTCCTCTCCACATGGATTCTAATCCAAGGCCTTCTAACCTTGCAAATCACATGGCCTTCACATGGATTCTTAAAAGGACTTCTCCCAAGCTTGTACGTACAATTCTCAAGGCTTGAGGGGCCTCCCTAACGGTTAAATACCATACCCTTAGGAAATATCAATCCTAAGGGTCAAAACCCTTCAATTGGGAGTAAATAAATCGAAATAACTGAAGGGTTCAAACCACACTCTTGGAGACACTTTCCCAAGGGTTTCCAATAGTGTCGAAAACTATCCTATGGTAGAGCTTTAGTCAAATCATCTGCAAGATTACATCGGGTATGAACCTTCTCAAGAATAATGCACTGAGTGGCTAAGTAGTCTCTAATGAAGTGATACCTCACCTCAAGGTGTTTGGTCTTTGCATGATAGACTGGATTCTTAGACAAAGAAATGGCACTCTAACTATCATTGAGTAAATGAGGTACATGCTGAGGTAGACCCATATCACAAGCAAGACAAGAAATCCACAATGCTTCCTTACATGCCTCAGTTACTGCAAGATACCCTGCTTCTATAGTGGAAATAACTATACGTCCTTGAAGATGGGATCTCCAAGAGATGACACCTCTAGTAAAATGAAAAATGTACCCTGATGTAGATTTACAATTTTCTACACAACCAACATAATCGAAATATGTGTAACCAATAATGGATGCTTTCCCTCTACCCAAGCATAGACACTTGTCCTGAGTGCCTCTCAAATATCTCAAAATCATCTTGACCACTTCCCACTGCTTCTTGCCAAGATCCGGTATATATCTACTCACAACTCCCACTACAGATGCAATGTTTGTTCTTGTAGCTACCATAACATACATGAGACTACCAACAAGAGATTGATAAGGAATTTGGGTCATGAATTCCTTTTCCTCATCTGATTTGGGGCAATCATCCTTGCTCAATTTCACATATGTGGGTAGAGGTGTACTCAATGCCTTTCCACCCTGCATATTGAACCTGTGAAGTACTTTGGATATGTACTCACTTTGAGACAAGTATATGAATCTTTTACTCCTATCACGAGTAATACGCATGCCAAGAATATGTTTTGCATCCCCCAAATCCTTCATATCAAATGTCTGACTCAACTTTTTTTTGAGAATCGACAAGTCATAAGAGGACTTCCTAGCAATCAACATATCATTGACATAAAGTATCAAGCATATCAAGCTCCCATATGAGCATCTCTTTATGTAGAGAGAATGATCCTCATTGCTTTGAGAATAGCCTTGAGACTTCATAAAAGCATAAAAAATTTGGTACCATGGTCTAGGGGACTATTTAAGTCCATATAATCTCTTCTTCAGCTTACAAACTAGAATTTCTTTGCCAAGAACTACATAACCCTCTAGTTGTTCTATATAGATCCCATCTGTAAAATCTCCATGCGTGAAAGTAGTTTTCACATCCATTTGGACTAGCTCTAAGTCCTTGATTGCAACAAATTCAAGCAACATATTCATCTTGACCACTCGAGAGAAGATTTCCTCAAAATCAACACCATGTTGTTGCTTAAAACCCTTTGCAACAAGTCGTGCTTCATACTTTGGTGAAGCACTATCTGATGTGAATTTTATTTTATATACACATTTACATGGTAAAGATTTCCTGCCCTTTGGAAAAGGTAATAAATCCAAAGTACCATTCTTGTGAATAGAACCCAACTCACTCTTCATGGCATGCTCCCACTTGACATCGTCCTCTGTCTGCATAGCCTCTTTGTAGCAAGAAGCCTCACCAACATCTGTTAGCATAACAAAATCCAAACATGTAACATATCTATCAAGTGGATGTGAGACACGTGCAAAGTGTCTCAATGGTTGCTGAGCTGGAACATTTGCAGACTGATATGATTGGGCATTCTCTTGAACATCCCTATGTGCAACATTTTTATGCATGCTAACTGGAGGAATTGTATCCTAAAACACCACTCTTCTCACTTCAACCTCCTTAATGGTTTGTTTATGCATCTTAGACTCATTGAAAATGACATCACTACTTCTGATCATAGAATCTGTTTCAGGATCCCATAAGTGATATCCAAATTGGTCTTCTCAACCATATCCAAGAAAAATGCATTTCTTTGACTTAAGGTCCAAATTTTTTCTGAGGTTCTTGGGTATATGAACATATGTTTCACACCCAAAAACTAGATGATCATAATATGGTGGCTTCCCTGTTCATAACTCTTATGCCAATTTCAAAATTTTGATAGTACTAGGTGAAAGGTTAATCACGTGAACTACAATTAATACTACTTCTACCCAAAAGCCTTCTAAAAGGTTTGCATGATGAAGCATGGAGACTACTCTATCCTGAATACTTTTATTCATCCTTTCAACTATACCATTTTGTACCGGGGTATAAGGAGCTATAAACTCTCTACGAATTCCTCTATACTGACAGAAAAGGGTGAATTCATGTGAGGCATATCACTCCCATTATCTGAATGTAAAGCCTTAAGCTTAGTCCCTTTCAAGTACACAGGGAGCACAAAGACAGATTTTGTAGGTGTTACAAATGCAGTCAAACTTCCAGTCTGTGGCTGACCAAGCCACTATATGTTTTATGAAGGAACATATAAAAAATTTTCTAATGACCATTTGGCCTTTCACATGGACACTAACGATACAAAACTCCTATTTGGAGGTTTTTGAATTGGTGCAGTGGCAATGCACTAGAGTGGATTACCCTTCACGATATCTTCACGATGATATCCTCATGGTAGAAAATTGAGGTCTAGATGTTGCACATAGTACTCAACACAGGACCTATAGAATATGCAAAAACCACATAGCTCATACATAGCATGAACTCAGAATCTCTAGGTTTCACAAAATGCAGTCAAACTTAGTCTCTGATTGACCAAGCCACTATATGTTTCATTATAAAACATATAAAAAAGTGTCTGACAACCATTTGGTCTTTCACATGGATACTAATGCTAAACATCTCCCACTAAATGCCAATATGGCCAAAGTGAACTATGGTAGATAATAGAGAATGATAATGGATGCCTGAGTGTAAGTATACAAACTATACCTCCCACCTGATGGGCATGTTACATTCTATACAAGGAATCATGCAAAATCATGAATCAAGTAACCTCCATCAAGTGACAACAATGTTGAAAGTTTTCATGTGGTAGAGCTTTTGTCAAAGCATCTGCAACATTATCTCGAGTATGAACCTTCTCAAGAATAATGTGCTCAGTGGCTAAGTAGTCTCTAATGAAGTGATACCTAACCCCAATGTGCTTGGTCTTTGCATGATAGACCAGATTCTTAGCTAAAGCAATGGCATTCTGACAATCACTAAGCAAATGAGGCACATGTTGAGGTAGTCCCATATCACAAGCAAGACAAGGAAGCCAAAATGCTTCCTTACATATCTCACTAGCTACAACATACTCTACTTCTACAGTGGAAGCAATTGTACATTCTTGAAGATGATATCTCCAAGATATAGCACCCCTAGCAAAGATGTAGACTTTCAATTGTCTACAAAACTCGCATAATCAAAATCTATGTAACCTATAATGGATGCCTTTTCTCTATATAAGCATAGACACTTATCCTTAGTTCTACTCAAATATCTCAAAATCATCTTGACGGATTCCCATTGCTCTTGCTAAGATTAGGCATATATTTGCTCACAACTCCCACTCCAAATGCAATGTCTGGTCTTATAGCTACAATAGCATGCATGAGACTAGCAATAGTAGACTGATTGTTGAAGTTAGACGTCTGCAGAAGCACGAGAAAAACACAAGGAAGAAGAAGAAGCTTGGAGCACAACACACAATACTGAATGTATTACCACTAGAATGTACAAAGATAAGTAACCCGTTAGGGCTATAGGCATATATATAAGCCGGGGGAAAAAACTTCCTAAAGAGCCTAGCCGTTAGGTTAGGTAGGGCATAAACTTCAAGACCATTAGGTTGCCATTTGAGGTGAAAATAAAGGCCCTGTGGCATCGCGCGGTTTCCCCATAGAACCTTAATGGGGGGAGTGCAGAGGGGGGCTTGCCCCCTTCTGCGGGGTCCGGGGGGCCTATCCACCCCGGCCCGTAGGGCCGAGACGGTAGCACTTCTAGTCGTGGAGATATTGTCGGATCATATATTTTACCGAATATTTTGTATCTCCTGACTACGTTTATCTATACTGAACCGCCTTGTAAAAGCTATATAAGCACGACCCAGGTTGAGCTTGACATAGCATTGCGCACTAGTAAGCCCTTCATCTAGAGTCTGTCTAGATCGCCATCTAAGCTCCACAGTGGGAGCGCACGGGTGGACAACACCATCATTCTAACTGCATTACGCTCAGCAATCTGAGAATTTGAGTTCTCTATCTCTCCGTCTACGTCTATCTTTGTCTGCGTTTTTCTCTCAACTCTGTCTACAGGTCTATTCTGCTGTGCTGTTACTTTCTTACATGGTATCAGAGCTCAACAGGATTTGAGTGGTGCAGAAGCAGAAACACAGAGGTTGCAGAGGTCTGAACAACAAAAGAGAGAAGATGTCGAGTGGTGCGTCATCATCTATGACTGGGGGCCAAGGTGGTTCATCAACAGGAGTAGGTGGTGCACAAGCAAGAGCAGCAATGATGCCGGTCATCCCAACGTTGCGGATTCGGCCACCAGCCTTCACAGAAGGTAAACTTGATGGTATGAACTACACCCTGTGGAAGTTCAAAATCACTTCTATTCTTGATTTGTATGAGCTTTTGGAGACTGCTCTTGGGACTGATCATGAGCCCCAAGAAAGACCTGATCCAAATAATCATGGTTGAATGATTCCTCTTGATGTTGATCTTCTACGTGCTTGGAAACGTAGAAATGCAGATGCACTTTGTGCTCTTGTTACAAGTACTTCTGATAGTGTTCTGACTCTCATTCAACATACTACGAAGGCATATGAAGCATGGAACATATTGAGAAATCAATATGAAACTCGTAACCAGACACGGATTCAGAACTTGGAGAATCAGCTTGTAGCAGAATGGTTTGCTGATGGGGAGAGTGCAGAGGTGTTTATCACTCGCATAAAGAATCTACAAGATCAAATGTCGAGAGAAGGTGTTCAAAAGTCAAGTGAAGAGCTAGCTCGACGTTGTCTTCGAATCTGTCCACCTAAGTTTGATGGTCTGGTAACTGCTCTTAACACTCAAATCAGACCTCAACCACTAACTTTTGAAGAATTTAGTGCCTTACTCATGGAGGAGGAGCTGTGGCTCAAGGCAAGGAGTGGTGGTAGCAAAGGAGATGCTGCATTCATAGCAAATGCCAAGGAGGAAAAATAGACTCTTCAAAAGATGGAGACAAAAAGAAGAACGACAAAAAGAAGTTCAAGGGAGAGTGTTTCCACTGCAAGAAGAAGGGACACAAAATCCAAGACTGTCACATCAAGAAGGCAGAAGAGAAGAGTGGCTCTTCAAAAGGTGGAAAGGGCAAGGAGTCTGCCAACACAACAGAAATAGAGCTTGAGTTATTTGTTACGATAGAGGAGGTGTGCTCCTCGGCTAAAGATTCAAGAACAGATGACTCATGGGTGTTGGACAGTGGTGCATCTTGTCACATGATGAGTAGAAAAGACCTTTACAGTTCCTTATAGCCTCTAAAGGAACCCATGACAGTAAAGGTAGGAAACAATGCAAGATGTCCTGCAAAGGGCAAAGGTACGGTTTCTTTCATTAACTCTAATGGCGATATCAGAAAGCTTTCAAATGTACTGTATGTTCCACAAATAAAACGAAATCTACTTTCAGTAGCTTCTATAACTGATCAAGGTCATCAAGTATCTTTCAGTAAGACAGGAGCTAAGATTATGGATGGTAACAACAACATTGTTGGGACTGGCATAAGGAGGAACAACCTGTATGAGTTGTGTGCTCTTACAACCACTACAAACGTGGGCACAAGTAAGCTATGGCATGAGAGATTCGGCCACATTGGATACCCTATACTGAAGGAGATGCATCGCAGAGGTATGGTTGCACACCTACCATCGATTGTAGAAATGAAGGAACCATGTGAAGCTTGCATGATGGGCAAGCAATAGAGGAAGGCGTTTCCACAAGAAAGCAAGAACAAGGCAAGCTATCCTCTAGAGTTGGTGCATGCTGACTTGTGCGGAAAAATGCCTACACAGGCCTTGCGCGGATCTTCCTACTTCATGTTACTTGTCGACGACTATAGCAGGAAGATGTGGGTGTACTTCCTTCATGATAAGGCTCAAGCTTTTGGTAAGTTTAAAGAATGGCTTCAGCTTGTTGAAACTGAAACAGGGAAGAAGATGAAGAAATTCAGGACAGACGGTGGTGGTGAGCTCACATCAATAGAGTTTGAAGATTTCTGCAAGAGTAAGGGAATCAAGCATCAACTCACAATGGCACATAGTCCTCAACAAAACGGTGTTGCAGAATTCCGGAATCGAACCATCATGGAGATGGCAAGGTGCATGTTGAAAGGAAAGGGTTTGCCTAATAAATTTTGGGCAGAGGCTGTCAACACTGCTGTCTACATCTTGAATTGAAGCTACACCAAGGCACTTGATGGAAAGACTCCACAAGAAGCCTACACTGGTAAACAGCCTTCTGTTTCCCATTTCAAAGTATTTGGAAGTGTTGAGCCCATAAAAGTCAAGTTGGTCAAAGTCAATTGCAGTCAAAGTCAACTGGTCAAAGTCAACAAGGTCAAGGTCAAAGTCAATAGGTACAGAGTCAAAGTGCTAAAGTGCAGGTGTCAAAGTGCACAGGTGGTGCACAATTAATTGTCCACAAAGGGTAAATTGGAGAAAGTGGGTTGCAGGTGGCAGAGGTATTTTCTCTAATTTCCCTAAGGTTCAAAGTGTGTTTTAAAGTGTTTTGGAAGGTTCAGGTGAAACCCCCCTTATGTGCAAAAGTGAAGGCTTAAAAGGAAATGTGAAGGCATGTGAAGCGGCAGCAGCGTACGCACAGGTGAAAGTATGGCCCCCCCATTAAAATTTTGGTTTTATTCTAAAGTCACTACAGGACAAAACAGTGAGTCGTTGGCTACCACTTGGGAAGACAATCTTGGGACATCAAAGTGAGCACCAAGATACCATTGCAGTTAGGAGTGTACGTGATCGACACACTCAAATCAAGGCAAGGTCTATTCTTGGACCAATCTTAGAGTAAGCAAGAGAGCATAGTCTAAGGAAGCAAGAGAGAGAAGTGCAAGAGTCACCAGTGTGCGGCGCAGAGAAGTGGAAGTGAAGGAGTGCATAGGGAGTGCCTAAGGGATTGTGCAGAGAGTGCTAAGCTAGTCCCCCCCAAGTATCTCAAGGTCCCGTTGCAGTGGGCGCGTGCCGACAGAAGGTATTCACTCCTCCCCCTTTGTGGAAGCTTGGTGCAAGGTGTGCACAAGGATAAGCTTGAAGCAGGTGGAGGTCTGGTGAAGAGGAGGCTGGCGGCAAGAAGACTTTGGGATATTGGGTATTTTGTAATTGGGCACTCTGTGGGATTGTGCACAGAGGTATTGGCTTGTCTTGTACTTCAACATTTTAATTGTCTTACTGTAATCAATCGGCAGAAGCTTCCAGGTGTATTTTCTCTTCTTGTTTCTTCCCTTTTCTCCTACAAACCCTCAAACTCCTTCTTGTCTAAGAATCCCCCAACAAAATTTGGCACGCACGGTGGGACCTCCAAGGAGATTTGAGCTTAGGAGAAACCAAGTGCCAAGCATAGAAGAGATCAAGTGTCGACAGAACCACAGTGCTACTTCATCAAACAAAAGGTAAATATATTCTTATCAAGGGTCTTACATTCAGTGGGCTATGAGCTGCTCATGACCGCAACCCGGTCCCAAGTATTGAGGGTCACCTGCAAGCAGACAAGGAGGAAGGTTGTTAGAAGGTCCCCCAATCCACTATCTTCCACATCATCAGTCAAGAGCATGGCGGGTCAGGTAGACTTGGAAACTTTACTCTCTAGATTAAATATAAAGTTTCCTTCTTTCAAAGGCCTAGCTCAGGAGGATCCAGATAAACACATTAGGAGGTTTTTGGCACTATGTAAGACTAGAGGCCTAATGGGTAGAGAGGATGCTTTTTTGATTCTCTTCCCTGCCACATTAGAGGGATTAGCTGATAAGTGGTTCAGCCAGTTTGTCGAAAACCATTTTACCACTTGGGATGTGATGAAAGATGCTTTTAAAAATCAGTTCCAACATGGCAACACTGCGGAGATTATCATAGAAGAGCTAGAAAATTTAAGATTAGGTCCAGGAGAAAAGTTCCCAGAGTTTGTGACTCGGGCCAAAGCACTAATGGCTAAATTGCCAGATCCACCCCACGATTTTTTTGTCAAGAAATGGTTGGCTAAGCCCCTACCAGTGGCCACCCAATGCAAAATAAAGGAATTAGTGCTACCTACAGCCTCCATAGAGGAGTTCATCAGCACAACCACACGCTTGGAGCAGATAAGGTACCAGTATGGAACACCCTCTTCCCAACCAACATATGGTACAGAAATGGAGGATCCAGTGATACAGCTAAGGAAAGAGCTGGAGGGCTTAAAAAGAAATAAGCCCTACAAAGAGGAAGAGAATGTTGTTGCTCAGTTGAGAAGGGAGATCGAAGCACTAAAGCTCCAAAAGGAGGAGGAGGCCCAGGCAGAGGAATTGGCTCAGTTGTGACAGGAGTTGTAGGAGCTCAAAGGAGGTGGCATCAAGAGTGGACTTTGGTGTTCCATGTGCAGCAAGCAAGGTCACATAGTAAGTGAATGTCCTCTGTTAAGTGTGACTTGTCAATTATGCAGGAAGGTTGGCCATGAGGCCCATGAATGCCAATCAAGAGGAATGCCTGCAACAACATACTGGCCACAAGGAGGACCCCCAACACCAGCAAATGTGATGGCTGCTGCACCAAATCAAGGTAACAACTATAATCCTAGACAAAGGAATAACTTTGGAAATGGGCCGAGGAGGCCAATCATCTGTTTCAGATGTGGAGAATGTGGGCACTATCAAAGTAGGTGCACCCTACCAGAAAATGCCCCTCCTTGCAGGAACTGCCCTGATGCAAGAGACCATTATACAAATTGTTGTCCTAAGAATCAAGCCTCTTCCTCCGGGCCCCATATTCAAATGATTTCTGTGCACAAGGAAGAAGTGTGTGATCCAATCAATGAGCCATCTCCATCTACCAGGGTGGTGCAATTAGAAGAAATAGAATCTTTGACTGTGCAGATAAGAAGCAAGGGGAAGGCTCAAGCAGACATAGGACAAGAATCAAAGATTAAGGAAGGGAATCAAAATAGAGAAACATCTGAAGATAAAGTCAACACAGGTGCAGATTCAAGTAAAAAAGGAGATCTCATATGCACCAGTGATGCCATTGGGCATGCCTTCAACAGGGCTCATGAGGAGTTTGATAAGTCAACTAGAGTCCATGCTCTCAAGGAATCAGAGGCTTCAAAACTACTCAAGTCCATGAAAAAGGAGGTTAGTATTTTTTATTTAATAAAGATGGATGGGAAATTCAGGTCAGAGTTATTGCAGATAATTGATGAAGCTTCCACTACAAGTTTGGTAGCAAAGACGACTGTTTCACTATAAAAGTCCTCGGCTTACAGTATCTATCAAGGGTCATGAATTTCAAGGAGTTATTGTGGATGGTGGTTCTGGCATTAACTTGATGCCTGAACATACAATGGAAAAGATTGGACTCCACCCTTCAAGGCCTGCAAATTTCACTGTTACTTTGGCAGATCAGAGCAAAGTAAGGCCCTTGGGAGTGATCCCAAAAGTTCCACTTGAAGTACAAGGTAATCTATTCATTCTGGATTTTGTGGTTTTAAGATTGCCCCAGGTTGAAGGAGGATTTCCTCTCTTAATTGGACGACCATGGCTGAGGCATGAAAGTGTCATTCATGATTGGGGCAAGGACACTATGTGGGTACAAAAGAAAGGGCAGGAGCTGACACAGATTCATTTAGAAGAGGGCCCAGACAATCAAGGAAACACTAGTATGATGCAAACAGTTGGCATTTGCATGGAAACAGAATCCGAGGATCAACCCCAAATAGATTTTGAGGAAGAAGAGGATATTCTAAATTGGCTCCAAGCAGGCAACTCTTCCTCTTGTTTTGGAATTTTTCTTAATAATTCTTGCACGACTGAAGGTTATGATGAAGATAAGGAAAAAGTCCAGGTTGATGGATTGGGAGAGCCCATCACAGACCACAGAAGGGGCAGGAAGACACCCCTCAAATACAACTTGGAGCAGGATATGACAACCACAGATAAAGAGGTTACTAAAGCTAAAGGCAAGGTAAAAAATTCTAGTGAAGAATGTTCTTTCCCAATTCAAGAAATCCTTGCAGGATGGATGCAGGACAAGGAGGAACACATTGAAGTCCAAAATACACCTGCTTATGAAGCAATGCACGAAAAGCTAGTAGGAGAAGACAAGGAAGAAGATGCACACGAAGATAATATGGTAGAGAGAAATCCTGTCCAAGAAATACAATTAGGCACTCAAGACAATAATCAGCCAGTTTTGGTGGCCACTTGGTTGTGGAGCCACCCAGGGCTCCTTGAAAAGGTAAAATCATTCTTGACCCAGTATATAGATGTTTTTGCCTGGCATTATAAAGACTTAGAAGGAGTGCCTGCAACTTATGGAGAGCACAGAATCCCTCTGGTTGATGGAGCCAAACCCATAAGAGGAAAGAGTTATAGACTTAATCCAAAATATGTTGAAGCTGTCTATGTGGAAATCCAAAAGATGGAGGATGCAGGAATCATCATTCCTGTAGAACACTCAGAGTGGCTCTCACCTATGGTTATAGTACCAAAGAAGAATACTAATAAAATCAGAATTTGTGTTGACTTTAGAGCACTCAACAAGGTGACCATTCCAGATGGTTTCCCAATGCCTTTTGCAGAACAGGTCATTGAAGAAGTGGCTGGGCATGCATTATATAGCTTTATGGATGGATTTAGTGGCTATAATCAAATATCAATACACCCAGAGGATCGTGAAAAGACTGCTTTTATCACACCTTGGGGAACATATGTGTATGTAAAAATGCCATTTGGGCTCAGAAATGCTCCAGCCACCTTTAACAGAACGTTCAATCTCATTTTTGGCCCCCTATTGCTGGAATCACTTAGAATCTTCATGGATGACTTCTCTTCGTTTTCAGGATCTCACAAAGAAACTCCTCTAGATTGTTTGGACCACCACTTGAGGCAGCTGCATAATGTTTTCAAAAGATGCAGGGAGACTAAGTGTTGGCAGTAGTCTTGGTACACCAGGACTTACAAGACGTGAAAGTCAAAGAAGGGAGTCAGAGCGAAGGGACAGCACAAGCAAACAGGGCAGTCAAAGAAGATCTGGCAAGTAGGCCAATATTTTTTCAAGACACTAAGCTGGACACTAGGCCGGACACTAGGTCTGGACAGGGCCAAAGCTAGTCAAAAACTATAAAAGGAGCTAGAGAGCTCATTTTTGAGGTTAGATTGTAATTGAAACAAAATTGTAAGAGCTTTTGAAAGTAATCTAAAGAACTCCATTGATTCTCTCTCTTTGTCTTGCCGTGTGTGCGCGTGTGTGTGTATGTGTGTGCATGCTTGTGTGCTTCTCACTCACGCACTTGTGCCGCCACTTGCTCGAGGTCTTCATACCATCCTCACGTCTTCCCAGATTGACATTAAAGGAGGTGCTACTCATCACTGAGCTACACCAAATTTTGGCGCCGTTGCCGGGGATCGAGCTTTGAGGACGAGCGTGTGATGGTAAGACGTAGAGTTGACGCGTTGGAGTTGTAGGTATTTTCTTCACTCTCATCGATTTTCTTTTACTTTCTTTACCATCTTCATTTCCATCATCATCATCACCATCTCCCACCTCCATCTCCATCATCGCGAAAATTTCAGTTTTTTGACTATATCCCCATCTCCACCTCATTTCCCTCATTTCACTTGTGAGAGAGAGCGAGAGAGCGAATTTGCATGTGCTGTTTTTGCATGTTTTCTGAGCTGTCTTGCAGGTACAGGCTGCATCATCATCCCCAGCACTCCGCGCAGGTACGGAAATCTGAGTAATTGTCTGTGTGTCGCCGAGCTCTGTCAATCGCGACCGACAGAAAAATTGCTCTAATTGCTAAACAAAGTGCATATCCATGACCTACAGGCCTAGAGCTTCCCAAAAATGTGTTTAGTTTTTTGAGATTCCACAGATTTCTGTCAATCGCGATCGACAAACCACGACGGACAGACCTGTCAATCGCGATCGGCTCTGTCAATCGCGACCGACAGCCCACGACGGCTCTGTCAATCGCGACCGATAGAGTCAACGACCGATTGACCACGACTGACGGATCATACGCGCGACACATGTCAATCGCGATCGAGTCATCAATCGCGATCGACTCATCAATCGCGACCGACAGAGTCAACGACTGTTTGACCACGACGGACAGACCACGACGGCTCTGTCAATCGCGATCGACACAGTCAACGACTGTTTGACCACGACGGACAGACCACGACGGCTTTGTCAATCGCGATCGACACAGTCAACGACTGTTTGACCACGACGGACAGACCACGACGGCTCTGTCAATCGCGATCGACAGAGTCAACGACTGATTGACCACGATCGACAGACCCTTGCGACCGACCTGTCAATCGCGATCGACTCATCAATCGCGACCGACAGAGTCAACGACCCTTTGACCACGACTGATTGACTTTTTGTAACCCCTGTCAATCGCGACTGACCAGTCAATCGCGACTGACAGCCACGACGGACCTGTCAATCGCGATCGACACGTCGATCGCGACTGACCTGTCAATCGCGACCGACAGACTTTGCGAACACGTTAGAAGGGCAATTTAGGTCAAATTTTCAAGGCAAAAGTAGTGGTCTAAATTTTGGCCAAGTGTGGGACAAACACAAGGGTGTAGCATTGCATTACGAGGACACGACCCAAGTAACTTTAGAATTCCTGTTTGCCTGATAACCGAGCGCAATCCTGTTTTAGCCCCAAAACCCTGAACCGGCATAACTTTCTCATACGAAATCCGTTTGCCGTGATTTTTGTTTTGTTGGAAAGCTCACAGGGAGTACAACAAAAACATCGACTGGTTATAGTTAAATTAAGATCAGGAATATTTGCTAGGGAATTTTGAAGTTGACCATACCCAGGGGGATCAAAGTCAGGGGTCCTTAGGATTGTTTTCTTGAAAATCACTATGCAAGTTTGTGTTTGTGCTACATGAATGAAAATAATTGGTTCTGTCTTTGGAATGTAAATTTCAAAGCTAACTTTGAAACTCTTATAGAGCATCGAGAGGCGTTCTAAGCAAGTGTAAGTGCGAGCTTGGGAACACATTTCCTGGGCACTCAAGGGCGACCGAGCAGGAAACAAAAGGTTGGACACTTTTAACCCCCTCTGTCAATTCATAGCTTAGGCTAAGAACGACGAGAGGTAGGAGTAAGTTAGAGCGACGATAGGCAGTTATCAAGTTGAAGACTACCTAAAAACTCAAGTTCAAGCTAAAAACTTAATCTCTGTACTGTCGATAACATAAAGGAAAAGAATCTAACGTGGAACGGTCAACCTGAAAGCACGAAGAACATTCAAGTATTCCGACTACGTAACATCAGACAAGACCTTAAACACGATAAATAACTAAAAAGAATCAAGTGACTGATACCAATTGATCGGCAACGAGGTTGTACTCTGGGCCAAGAGTTGGGCTCCTTAGTTAGGCATATGAACCTTAGATCAGGACGACATTTAGCAAGGGAGAGACAAAGCCTTAGATCTTCAGAGGCTAGTGTCAACCACACTGCTAGGTCCTGGGCCCAGCAGTTGAGCCACCACTCGAACTACCCTAGCTCTGAGACCAGTGAGTCAGAGACGTCTCAAGGCATGGACAGACCTACGGGAAGTTCAGGTGTGCCTTACTTGTACAGGGTAGAAGGCCCTTACAAAACACAGTTGGAATACCTTAGGACCAACCGATTAGGTGCTAGCATCTATGAGGACGGCCTAGGAAGATCCGTGGTCCAGATTAAAAATCCTGATCAATCCATTGGACTAGAGCACCCAGCTGTCAAATTTGAAAACGGTGCATACCTGGATAAAGAAGGAACCATATACGTAGTCACCAGTCACCCAGATAGGACGGATGAATTTGGGAATGTAATCTCAGAAGCGGACTTAGGTGACTTGGAACAAGGGAACATGGGTGCGGAACCTAGAACCCCTCGAGGTAAATCAGTTCTCACTAGGATTATCACACCTGAGTGGGTACCCCAGGACAACAAGAGCATAGAGTTGCTCCTCAATCGAGAAACTGATGAAGCCTTTTGGAGGTATAAATCCAATCAGCCAACTGATATAGGAACAATCATGATCTATGAGTTTAAGGATCCTGATAGCCCAGGCAGAGTGACCTACTTAGATCACACTTCGGAAAGGATCTTTGTGGTGACAGAAAATGATAGGCATGCTTACACTTGGAAGGGTGAATTTATTTTCCCCCAACCAAGATCAAATGTATCCTATGGTCACCCTGGAGCTGGAACATCCCAAGCTCATGGTATGCAAAGAGAAAGAAGTAAAGATAGACCAGAAGTAAGTTTTGCCAACCCAGTGGGCAGGGAAAGAACGAGAACGGAGACGAATAGGGTAGAACCTGAGATGCTTAGAGCCCACAGGAACCAAAGAAATGTGGATGGATTCCCTCTACCGAGACCTAGAGAGCACGCAAGAACCCTGAGACCGACTCAGCTAGTTAAGTCCATGAAGAATTACTTTGATGGCACAGGAGATCCTTATGATCATGTGGCGGAGTTCAAGCAAGTCTTGAGAGCTGAACAAGTGGAGGATCTGTTCACGCAGTACAATGCCTTCGGTCTAACCCTTAGGAACACAGCACTTACATGGTTTCAGCCATTGGATGAGCGCCAGTTCAGGAGCATAGACCAACTCCTAGAGGCTTTCATTGTAGAGTTCTCTAAGAGTGGCATAAGACACAATACCTCCTCATTAATTCACAGCTTCAAACAGACCCCCCAAGAGACTGTCAGATTGGCCGGAAGAAGATTTAGACAATATCTTGAAAGGTGCCCTATTTTGGAGCTACCCACATCTGCTAAACAAGTAGCCTTATTCCTTGATGGATTGCTGAGTACGAAATCGAGATCCTATGTGTATCTGAAAGACCCTAGGACTATAGAAGAGTGTGTACGTATGTGCATTGACATTGAAGATAACCTAGGAGAAGAACTAGAGCTTTCCAAAACTTACAAAGATTCAGATAGTGCATCTAGTCACTCTTCCACGCAGTCCACATCAATTGAGGATTTTGCCGAAAAAGTAGCTCAGAAATTAGGTGTAACTAGCAAACAAATCCCAAGGTTTGCCCCTGTGAAAAGGTGCTATACATGCGGTGGTGACCATATGGCGAACGTCTGTCCCATTATGGCTCAACCCCAAGTTAATCCTAGTAGCCAGTACTGCACTATAGAACGGAAGTACACAAACCACACTACGCAAGATTGCCCATACAACAAGCAGGCAGTTAGGCAACCCTACCCTCAGCCATACCCTCAGCAAGGAAGATACCAGAACCCGTACCCTCCACAACCATATGGCAGGCCACAACAAAATTACCAACCACAACACCAAAACCAACAAAGGCCTCAGCCTGTGCTAGCTCAACAACCCCCAGCCCGAGCTAATGTGATTCCTGTTAAGTATACTGCTGCAGAAGAGAACCTGAATAGAGCTATAGTCCCTGTAACATCCTTGCTTTCTGAAAGTGACCCGAGTGACCATAGCTTTGATTCCACGCATGTTGATAGCCCCCAGGCCTACTACATGCAGTCTCCTGAGCATGGTGAGTCCTATTATAGCGAAGAGACAAACGAACCTAGTTGGGAGTCAGATTACACGAACGTCATGTATGCAAACCCCAATCCTAGACCTCAATCCAGGCAAGTAAGACCTCCATTCCCAAGAGGACCGTGCTACAGATGCCAAGGAGATCATCTCATTCGTGATTGTCCCTTGCCTCCACCTACACAACCCCAGTCAGTAACGATACAAGGTTTTTGCCAAGATTGTGGAAAAGAACATCTCTTACGAGATTGCCCTAAGAATCCTAATAATATGCCAAAAATCACTCCAATCAACGTTATTGGGTTAGTGGTAGATTCCACAGGAAGTGTCACCTCCACTGCTCCTGTACAGGTAGTCACTCGAGCTCAAGCCTTGCAGCAGAATCAAGGGGTAAACCAGGATAAGAACTCAGAGGTTAGTGAAACCGAGAGCGTAACAAAGAAAAGGACTAGAGCATGGAAAGATAGTCGGGAAAGAATGAAAAGACAATGGGCTAAAAAGATGAGTGAACTTGAGGAAAGCATAAGGGAAACCAAAGCTAGGATAACTAAAATCACCTCTCAAACCCCCTCTCACACTATCCCATCACCACCACTCCCATCGCCCTCCGACCCGCCACCTTCCAACCCACGTCATACGATTCCACCACCCCCTAGAGTAGGATCAGTATTAGCTGATCCCGCTCCTGAAGACATAGACATGATGCTCAAAGCATATCAGGCCAGAATCCAAGAAGGGCCAAACGTCACGGATCATGACAAGTGCTATCCTAGAGCTGACCTAGAGATAGAAAGAACCAAACTGTGCGCGAAAATGGTCGCATTGGCTCAGACTATGTTTGAAGCCAGTCGCCTTTTCAATTACTCGGGCTCAGCCAAAACGCAATTACACTTGGATGGATTCCTAGAGAAGTTAGAGGAAATAATTGCAAGATCTGCCAAGGAAGAAAAAAATCAAGAAAAAGATAAAGCAAGCAAAAACATGAAGCATTCCCCATCAGAAGTGTATGTGGCCAATTCCACTAAACCAGACACCTTCCCCTCCTTAGAAAGAATAGAGAGGCTAATTGCACAGTCAGAAAAGGAACCTACCCCTCAAAGAAAGGAAAGGGCAAGAGAACGGAAAAGCCAGCCTCTTCAGGAAGCCCACGTGCCTCCTCAAGAAGCTTATCTTCCCCCCAAAAGTCACAGGAGCCTCTCTCGAAAGCTTGTGTACCTCCACAGGTTGCCTACATTCCTTCTCAGGGAACGTATGAGCCTGCTCGGAAAAGTAATAGAATAAGTAACCCTCTCCAGGGAGCTTGTGCTCCAGCTATCTATGAGAACGAGGAAAGAGCCAACGATAGAATAAGCCCTCCTTCCCAGGTTGCTTATGTGCCCAATTCTACGGAGCCAGACACTTCTTCTTCTATGAATCGGTTTGCACCAGACTTCCTACGAGAGATTCAAGAAGACAAATGGGATAACGAAAGCGAGGTCGCCCCTCCTTTTGAACTTGTGGACGATACACACGACCAATTCCCACAAGACATCCCATCTATTTACGGGGAACATGAGAGTACTCAGTCTCACGAGAGATTGGACTTTGAGTCTAATTCCATACAAGAGCTACCCCACTTCACAGGCCCATGGGAAGCAAAGTCCACATGTATGAGAGCACCCACAGTCATGGTAAGGAACGACGACTCAGTCATGCCAAGGAACACGGAGGAAGTAACAAACACCAAGGTGCAACGCGATCTCACTTTGAAAGAACTGCCTGAGGATAGACCAAACGCGCGGAAATATGCAGCCAGTCGAGTCACTGAAGTTGCAAAACCTCGTTCCCGGGTAGGATCCCATAGGACAGTGCCAGAAATTCCCTTGGATAAGATAGGAGATATGTGTGAAGGTGAAGAAGGGAACACCTATCTTCCCATCACCTACCAAGAGTACACCACCAAGGCAATTTTGGACTCAGGTGCAGGAGTTGCAATTGCCACCACTTCCCTATGGAAGCGTTGGGGCAAGCCAGCACTCAGGCCAACGAGAATGAAATTGCAAATGGCCGATGGTCACATAGAGAGACCCCTAGGATTGCTAGAAGGCATAACTCTTACCACTTGTGGTGTTGAGTTTGAGCATAGCTCTGCTATATGTGACTTTAGCAAAAATCATGCCTATGAGATGATTTTGGGAAGACCATTTATGCGACAGTTGCAAGTGGTACAGGATTGGGGAACCAATTCTTTGTACCTGCAGCACTTAGGTGTTACCACCAAAGTCAATCTCAAGGATTATTCTCATAGAGATGTCCCGCCTATCCAATGGAATCCCATCCATAGAGCCAAAGATGATACAGAATCGGTGCATTCCATAGGGTCTGGATCCTCATGGATGCATGAAGACACCCACTTATGGATGTGCAAGGTAGCAGTAGAAGAAGAGAAGAGAGAGAAAGCCAGAGAGGTAGGTGCGAAAGAAACCCATAGATCAATCCAAGACCCAGCCTATGCACCTGTAGTTTTCCCAGATGAAGAATTTGAACCTCACGGTTGGGCAGAAATTTTAGCAACAATGGACGTAGCCATCAATGAAGAACAATGGACACCTCACTGTGATGAGGATGGCTATGACATTTCAGTCTTCTCCATAGAGCCAATCATGGGAGAGGCAGTTCTAGAAGAATGCGAACCTAGCCCTGATGCATTTGAGGATGCAAGTGACTCCGATCTAGAGTCAATCATTATGGACCCACCATTTGCATCAGATGAAGAATACTTCCATGAAGTAGAATTTCAACCCCAGAGGCATGGAGAGGTTACAAATGATGTAAAATTAGCAACGCATATGACCCCGAAGGAAGAAGGAAAGAAACGAAAGAAGAAAGACGTCTCACCAGAAGAGGAAGAATCTTTGTTTGAGGTCCCGGAAAATTTTAAGAAGTATGAGATAGATGACAGGAGAGTCATGATAAGAATGCCTAAACGAGAGGCACAAGTAGGAGAGGCCTATGATAACAAAGAAACCACCAAGAAAATAGTTGTGGCCATAGAAGAAGGAGAGGAGAGATGCACGTATATAGGCCATGACCTAACAGAAGAAGAAGAGCACGAATTGATTGCCTTGCTAAGAGAATACAGAGATGTATTCGCTTGGAGTTACAAGGATTTGAAAGGTGTTGACCCTGACATATGCTCACACACTATCCCCATGTCCTCAGATGCCAAACCCTCTAAGCAAAAGCCTTATACATATAACGATAATTACGCTGCTAAGATCAAAGAAGAGATAGATAGATTGGTTGAAGCTGGATTTATTTATGAAATTGAGCACACTGAATGGGTATCCCCCATCGTAGTGGTGCCCAAGAAGAATGGCAAGCTGCGCGTGTGCATTAACTTGAAAAAGGTTAATGCAGCCACAATTCGAGATAACTATCCGCTTCCCATCACAGAACATCTCTTAGAAAGAGTGGCAGGCAAGGAAGTGTACAGCTTCCTTGATGGATTTTCGGGCTACAATCAAGTAGCCATAGCTCCAGAGGATCAGCATAAGACAGCCTTTGCCACAGAATGGGGCATTTTTGCTTTTAGAGTAATGCCATTTGGGCTTACCAATGCACCAGCTACCTTCCAGAGGTTGATGTGCCATGTGTTTAAGGAGTTCCTGAGGAAGAGTTTAGAAGTCTATGTTGATGACCTTTGTGCTCATTCCAATGTTAGACAAACCCATATTCCTGAACTCAGACAAATCTTTGACAAATGTAGAGAATATCAAGTCTGCCTGAACCCAGAAAAATGCGTTTTTATGGTCAGGCAAGGCAAGATTCTAGTACACATAGTGTCAAAGAATGGCATATCTACCTACGAAGAAAAAGTGAGAGCCATAGCAGAGCTACCTAGGCCAAAGAATGTCAAAGAAGTACAAGCTTTCATGGGGCACTGTGGTTATTATCGACGATTTATACACATGTATGATGTCATTGCAAAGCCCATGTACGGACTTCTGACTAACTTTGAGTGGACGGATGAATGCGAGAATTCCTTCTAGGAGCTTAAACGAACATTATGTTCAACACCAATCTTAACCACACCAGATTGGAATAAGCCTTTCCATGTTCATGTGGATGCATCCATTTATGCTATTGGATGTGTGCTTGCACAACCTACTGGTGAAGGTAATATGGATCTTCCAATTGCCTATGCCAGTAGACAATTGAATGCGGCTGAACGGAATTACACCACTACAGAGCGAGAAGGATTAAGCATGGTATATGCAGTGAAGAAATTTAGACACTATTTGCTTGCAAATAAGTTTAAATTTTTTACTGATCATCAGGCATTGCTATATCTCGTAAACAAGCCATGCAATACAGGAAGGTTAGTGAGATGGTTTCTCTTGCTCATGGAATATGACTTTGAGGTTGTGGTAAGAAAAGGGAGGACTCATTTGAGAGCAGATCACCTCTCTAGGCTCACATCGGGAGAAGCCCCACAAGGAGTGTCAGATGACCTTCCTGATGCTTACTTGTTTAATTTGGAAGTTGTACCGCAGTGGGCTAAGCCATTGGTACCAGTATTGACATACGGGCCTAACCATCCAGTGGTAAACACACGGAATAGAGAGGTTGTAAAAGCCCAAAAGTACCACATCATGGCAGGAAGCATGTACAAGCACACCGATCAAGGGATCTTGGCTTGTTGCGTAGAAGAGGATGAGTACGCTAAATGGTTGCAATTAGCACATGTAGGTGCATTAGAGCAACACCATTCAAAGCAACGAACTTTACAGACTCTAAAGAGATTCGGAGTGCATTGGCCAACTATGGAAGCGGATGTCCAAAAGTTGTGCAAGGAATGCCCAATCTGTTGCACTAAACCACCAGTGGAACACGCCACTCTTTATCAAGTATCCATTGTGCCAGATTGGAGCGAACCACTAGTATCATTCCTGAGGACAAACACATTCCCTCCAGACATGACTCTGGCTAGGAAAAGGAGTTTAGAACAAGAAGCCCTGGATTACTCACTCATTGGTGATAATCTATATAAGCGTGGTAAAGATGGTTACCTGAGACTATGTGTCCACGAAAGTGAATATCTGAAGATCTTGGAAACTGCTCACCAAGGTGTAGCAGGAGGACACTTTGGACCGGATCGGGTGATCAAGGCAGTCCTATTTGCGGGCTTTTGGTGGCCTACCCTTCACATGGATGCACATACCTATGTGAAACGTTGTGATGTCTGTCAGAGGACTCAGTATCCTATACGCAAAGATGAGATGCCACTGAAACCTATGATGGGTGGACGTGCATTCTCTAAGTGGGGAATAGACTTCGTAGGTCCTATTAATCCCCCAGCTAAAGGTTCTCATGCGGAATACATCATTGTTGCAACAGATTATCTCACCAAGTGGGTAGAGGTAAAGGCTACGACCAAGAACGATGCTCAAACAACTGCCAAATTCTTGTTTGAGAATGTATTCACGAGATATGGACTACCTATAGAGCTTGTAAGTGATAGAGGCACTCATTTCTTGAACGAAGTGATTGAAAATCTACTCCAAAAATTCTTCGTAATACACAAGAAGTCTGCCCCTTATCACCCTCAAGCTAATGGGCAAGCTGAGAGCACTAATAAGATCTTATGCAACGTACTGACAAAATTAGTGAACACTAAACGCTCTGATTGGGACAAACAGCTACACCATGCTGTTTGGGCATACCGAGTTGCCTACAAAACGGTACTCCAAGCCACCCCCTTTCAGATGGTATTTGGCCAAAACGCGGTGCTACCCTTGGACTTCTTGATCCCTACATTGAGAGTAGCACAAGAGCACGAATGGACAGGTCACGAGCTCTCCTCTAGGATCTTTGACCTTGAACGATTAGGGGAAACAAGACTAAGAGCCGCTGCAGGAATATATGCAGCCAAGAAGAGACAGAAGGCATATTTCGATGCCCATGTGAAGGATAAAGGCTTGAAAGCAGGAGATCTAGTCTTAGTCTATACACTAAAACAACACGCGAGGAAGCTAGAAAAGAGAGGCTACGGACCTATGATCATCAATAGGATGTCCACGAGTGGAGCAGTACAATTGGCCACATTAGAGGGTGATGTTCTCCCAAATTATATTAGCGGTTGCAGAGTCAAGTTGTATCAGGAACCCCTCACGGAGGAAATGCTCAGCCGACTCAACACTGCTAAGAAACGCAAAGAGGAAGAAAAGCGAGTTCGAGAAGAAGCTCAAGCAGAAGCTTTAGAACGCATCAGAAGGATGAAATTACGTAGGCAAGGTAGAGAGCAGCCTAGGACAAATGACTATGCAGATCAAGGATATCATATGGCAATGTGTGCAGTCGCAGGAACCAGCTCACATAGGATAACTGATCGACGTCCTTTCGTAACCCTAGAGATAGGACAAGGAAAGAGTGCAAGGTCCGTAAGAGCCTTGATTGACTCAGGTGCAGCCACTAGTGCTGTTAGAGTGTCTTACTTGTTGGAGAATGTTAATCTCCAAAAGAACAACTTACTCTTGTGATTAGAGCACCTCTATACCAAGAGTAAGTCAAACACTTCACTAATTTAGAGGATCAATTGCTAACTTATCAGAAATTAATAAATCTGTGAAGTAGATGATACACAGAAAAGTCTGCTGCATTATTCATTCACATTGACCTATCAAATCTGTAAAGTTTTTTATGAAACTTTGTACGAATCATCTCCTAGAGATTGCGCAACTACTCCAAGTTGAATTACTCCAAAAGATTAAGTATAACTTGAGAAATTGATTTCACAAGTTACCTATGTCAGAAACTGTTATCCAAAACAGTCGACTTTACACCTGTAACTTTTAAGACTTGGTTCTCCTTGAATAGAACCCGTTTTACAAAATGCTTCTAGACATAAGTAGCTTATCTTCCAACTTAAAGATTAAGCCCTTACTCATGCAAAACTTTACACTGTGCTAGGAGAAATGACCAAAACATTAACTTCGAAATATGCGCCTGTTTTAGGAACCAGTGAATACACTTCACATATGAATGTTCCTACACTCAATTCACTCAGCCTGATTACAATTGGAAGCTGAAACTTTGCACAGAGGTCAAGCAACTCTCAACTTAGACTTGTACAAAAGCATTCCACAATTGATCTACTGTAGAAGGAGAACACACAGAAACATCGGGCGCAAAACTTTTCATTTACTCAGAGAAAAATACAACTGAGTGATGAGAGCTAACTCAAATTCACTTTCCTCTATCTTATGACTTCTCTCTCTCTCATTCTTGACTTCTAACTAATGTCACATAAGCTCTCATACATGCCCCGACTTTTCTCAAAGTATTTATAGATAATTTGTACATAATCTTTACTGAACAAAAGATCTAAGTCACCTATGACTATGCTAATGTACATATGTGTACACTTCTCTTGTCCTCTGATTGTAATCTTCTTCCACACTTTAGGAATTGATTCCTCCTTCATCATTTGATCTTCCAAGCCTTCAATTGGTGATTGGTATGCACCAACAGCTCCCCCTCAATCATCAATTGAGGTTTTCTCTGTCTTCTTGATACTTGCCATGTCTTTGAACCTTTGTAACTTAGGTCCATCCAAACTCTTTGTCATCATATCTGCCACCTGTTCTTTTGTTGGAGTGTACATCACTTCAATCTCTTTATCTAGTACCTTTTCCCTCAAGAAATGATACTGTATCTCTATATGCTTAGTCCTGGCATGAAAAACAGGGTTAGCTGCCAAATACAAAGAACTCATATTGTCTCCAAAAATTATTGGAGTACTATGATCAATCTCAAAACTTTTCATCAAGGTCTTCAACCATATCACTTCCTTTGCAGCTTCTACCATTCCCTTATATTCAGCTTCTGTGGATGATAAAGCAACTGTATGTTGCTTCTTTGAACACCAAGACACTAACTTGTCTCCAACATAACATAGATATCCATGGGTAGACCTTCTATCATCTGAGTCACCTGCCCAATCTGCATCACTAAACACTTTGATTCTTGTGTCAGAAGTGAAACCATAATACAAACCTTCACTTAGGGTTCCTTTGATATATCTGAGTACCCTTTGGGCTGCAATCCAATGAGTCTTCTTTGGACAATGCATGAATTGTGACAACACACCTACTGCATATGATAGATCTGGTCTTGTCAAGGTAGCATAGATTAAACTGCCTACCAAACTCTGATATTTCTTCATGTCATTGAACTCTTCACCTCCATACCTGCTCAATTTATGATTTACCTCCAATGGTGTAGTTGAGGTCCTGCTATCTTCCATGTTAAACTTAACTAGAAGATTCTTCAAGTATCTCTCTTGTGAAACATATACTCCATGTTGAGTATACACAATCTGCATTCCTAGAAAATAAGATAAGTTTCCCAAGTCACTTATCTTAAACTCCTTCTCTATTTGCTTCTTGAGTTCATTGATTCCTTGAGCATCTGTTCCTGTAACAATAATATCATCAACATAAATGCACATGTAAATGTATCCATTTTCACTTGCCTTCACTAGCAAGCTACTATCTGCCTTTGATGCTTGAAATCCACATTCATTCAAGAACTTGACCAATCTGTAATTCCAAGCTCTTGGGGCTTGCTTCAACCCATATAAAGCTCTCTTGAGCTTACACACATAATCTGATTCAATTGATTCCATAAAGCCTTCTGGTTGCTCCATATATACTTCATCTGCAATGTAACCATTAAGAAATGCATTCTTCACATCCAATTGTGATAATTTCCATCCCTTGCAAGTAGCAATAGCAATCAATGTCCTAATTGTAGACATCTTAGCAACAGGACTAAAGGTTTCATCATAATCTACCCCATAAGTTTGGGCATAACCTTTAACCACTAGTCTAGCCTTATATCTAGACACCTTACCATCTGCAAACCTCTTTGTTTTATATACCCACTTGCATCCAATGACTTTATGATTCTTTGGTCTTGGTACTAATTCCCAAGTTTCATTTTCAAGTAGAGCATCATACTCTTCTTGCATTGCCTTCTCCCAATTCTGTTTACCTTTGGCTTCTTCATAAGTGGTTGGATCTTCTTCTGTTTTAACAATGTAGGCATAATCTTTTGTTGTTAGGAAAGATGTATCATAACTATACCTTATAGGTTCTTTCCTTTCTCTTGTAGATCTCCTGATTTCTGCACTTCTTGAAGTTTCAGCCTCATTTGATTCTGGATCAAATCTTGGCCCTACTTCTTCATGATCCTGCACTCTACATCTAGAGTCAACTTCATCAACAAATTCTTCACAAACTTTTACCTTTGCCTTTCCTTTCCTTTGAATTTCTTCAACACCTGTATACTCATTTGGTGATCCTGTATACCATACATTTTGCTCATCAAATGTCACATCTTTAGTAACAAGAAATTGCTTTGTGGATGGACTCCACAACCTGTAACCCATTTGTCTATCATCATATCCAATAAACACATACTTCTCTGCTTTTGGTTCTAGCTTATGTCTTAATTGTGAAGGAACATAAGCATATGCAATGCATCCAAATACTTTGCAATGATCAAGACTAGGCTTCTTACCCCACCATGCTTCATAAGGGGTTCCTCCATCCAAAGCTTTGCAAGGCAACCTATTCACAAGGTATGTTGCAGTGTTAATGGCCTCTGCCCATAAGTAATTTGGACAATTCTTTTCCTTCATCATGGCTCTTGCAAACTCTACAAGAGTCCTATTCCTCCTTTCTGCTACTCCATTTTGTTGAGGGGAGTACCTGCAAGTCACTTCTCTTTTGATACCTGCATTCCACAAATAATCATCAAACTCTTTTGAGAAATACTCTCCCCCTCCATCTGATCTTAACCTCTTTAGCTTTTGTCCTGTGATCCTTTCTGCATAAGCATAGAAATGTTTGAATGTCTTGAAAACTTTTGATTTATCCTTGATTACATACAAAGTAATCCACCTGGTTGCATCATCAACAAACAACACATAATATCTGGATCCATTTATGCTATAGTCCCTTGAGGGACCCCATACATCTGTATGAACCAATTCAAGCATGTTTGAATACTTGTACCCTGATTTGTTATAAGAACTTTTATGTGCTTTACCTAATTGACAAGCTTCACACTTGTACACCATATGTTGCCCTTCAATGTTTGGCAATCCAAGCACCACCTGATTCTTTGACATCTCCTTTATAGCTCTCTCATTGAAATGACCTAGCCTCTTATGCCATAGGTCTAGTTCAGACACCTTTTGACCTCCATAGGTAAACAATGCATGTCCCACATTACCTTGGACTTTGAGAGTAAACAATCTTCCTTCCTTTTTACCTGCAATTATGTTTCTATATCCCTGATTTGGATCTTGTACATAGACACCATCATTTGTGAATCTTACTTCATATCCTTTCTCCACAATTTGCCCTACACTTATCAAATTTTTAGGAATAGTAGGAACATAAAGTACCTTACTCAGAAGTGTACTTCCACTCTTTGTCTTCACTGATCCAATGCTCTCCACTTTATGTTTGGTATTGTCACCTGTTTGGACTGTATGTCCATTCACCCTTGCTTCCATATCAGTCATCAAGGATAGATTCCCACTCAGATGGTTGCTGCACCCTGAGTCAATATAAAACACTCTTTGATCTTCTCCCATTGATTCATGAGTTGCATTCAAGATAAGAGTCATGTCATCCTTCTGATCTGATGCATAATTGTAATAATTATTGTTGTAGGACTGAGATTGGAAGTTTCTTCCACCTCCTCTACCATATGATGTCCTACCACCTCTTCCTCTGAAATTACCTCTTTGGTTTCTGCCTCCTCTACCTCTTTGACTATAATTCTGATTATTGCTTCCACCATTTTGATTGTTATACCAACAATCATTTGCCAAATGATTTGTTCTGCCACAAATCCAACAAGCTTTAGCATTATCTTTGTTCTTACCTCCTCTTCCTTTACCTCTGAAATTTGTCTTCCCTTTTGTGAAGTTGGCTTGATTTGAATTCCCTTCATCATCATTTGATTGCTTTCCTTTGCCATTCTTTTTCTTGTCTTTGGAGTACATAGCTTGACTTGTACTTCTATCATTGTCTCCTTTAAGATCCTGCTCAAAGGTTAGCATGTGTCCTAGCAATTGATTAAGGTCAGGAGTAAAGTGATCAAGTGACAAATCTATGGATAATATAAAAGGCTTCCACTTCTCATCACCTCTTAGACCTGTAAGTATTTGTCTTACCAACTTTTCCTCTTCAATATCTTCATCCACTGCTCCCAAGCTATCTGCAATATCTTTCATCCTTGCCACATAATCTGAAATTGATTGTGAGCTCTTCTTCTTGAAGGTTGTGAACTCAGCCCATAGTGAGGACTTCCTTGATTTAGTTGTATTTTGGAAATGCTCTTCCAAGGCATTCCAAACATCTGTAGCACTTTCTAAACCTCTGATGTGAGGTAGAAGGTAATCATTTACAGCCATGTAGATGATACTCCTTGCTTGAGCATCCTTTCTCATCCAAGTCTTCAACATTGCAAGTTCTTCCCTAGTAGGAATACTTGGATCTGCAAATTCTGGTTTTTCTTCATCTCCTGTAATAAATGATATAAGATCTTTGCTCATGAGGTGTGCTTCCATCCTCATGGACCATGCTGGATAGTTCTCCCTATCTAGCTTATCAATCTACAAGCTTTCTCCCATCTTGTATCCACCTGTGTATTGAAACTTCAAGCTTTACAAACAATGTATGTACCTTTACTTCGAATTGAACTCCTTTTGCCTTTCTTGATGTCAAATAGTCTTCTCCTCGAGCTTTAACTCCAAGCTTTCACTCCTTAGTCCTTCAAGTGTTGAATTTCTTGAATCTGCAGCAGTCGGGATCCTCCTTTCTTCAAATTGATGTCTCCTGCTCTGATACCACTGTTGGAGAATGTTAATCTCCAAAAGAACAACTTACTCTTGTGATTAGAGCACCTCTATACCAAGAGTAAGTCAAACACTTCACTAATTTAGAGGATCAATTGCTAACTTATCAGAAATTAATAAATCTGTGAAGTAGATGATACACAGAAAAGTCTGCTGCATTATTCATTCACATTGACCTATCAAATCTGTAAAGTTTTTTATGAAACTTTGTACGAATCATCTCCTAGAGATTGCGCAACTACTCCAAGTTGAATTACTCCAAAAGATTAAGTATAACTTGAGAAATTGATTTCACAAGTTACCTATGTCAGAAACTGTTATCCAAAACAGTCGACTTTACACCTGTAACTTTTAAGACTTGGTTCTCCTTGAATAGAACCCGTTTTACAAAATGCTTCTAGACATAAGTAGCTTATCTTCCAACTTAAAGATTAAGCCCTTACTCATGCAAAACTTTACACTGTGCTAGGAGAAATGACCAAAACATTAACTTCGAAATATGCGCCTGTTTTAGGAACCAGTGAATACACTTCACATATGAATGTTCCTACACTCAATTCACTCAGCCTGATTACAATTGGAAGCTGAAACTTTGCACAGAGGTCAAGCAACTCTCAACTTAGACTTGTACAAAAGCATTCCACAATTGATCTACTGTAGAAGGAGAACACACAGAAACATCGGGCGCAAAACTTTTCATTTACTCAGAGAAAAATACAACTGAGTGATGAGAGCTAACTCAAATTCACTTTCCTCTATCTTATGACTTCTCTCTCTCTCATTCTTGACTTCTAACTAATGTCACATAAGCTCTCATACATGCCCCGACTTTTCTCAAAGTATTTATAGATAATTTGTACATAATCTTTACTGAACAAAAGATCTAAGTCACCTATGACTATGCTAATGTACATATGTGTACACTTCTCTTGTCCTCTGATTGTAATCTTCTTCCACACTTTAGGAATTGATTCCTCCTTCATCATTTGATCTTCCAAGCCTTCAATTGGTGATTGGTATGCACCAACATTACTGTCAAGAGTTGCAGTTAACTGTCAATCCTGTGGAAGCATATCTCATAGGATTGGGAGGCGTGGAAACCCCTTGCATGGGCGAGGTGGAACTTCCCCTCTACATTCATGATGAGGCAATGACAGTTAAAGTACTGGTGTGTCAGGATGAGGATCTCACTGAACCTCTTGTCTTGGGTCAAGATTGGATCTATGACCAAGCAGTCAATTTAAACCTAAGAAGTGGACTTCTCCAGGTTTGGATCAATCATAGTCGAGTTACAGTAGAATTAGACAATGGAGCACTCAAGGAACTAGGAAAGGCACAGACTCCTGGTCCTTCCAGGGGTACACATGAAGATGACCATGCTGTTCTTGTCCAAAATTATGTGTTGCAGAGGAATGATATTCGCAAAAAAGGAGTCAGGAATGCAACGGAACTCCTTTCTTTTCCAAAGGCCAGAAGGAGGCAGCAACCCAAGGTGGATCAAAGGCAGAAGAAGCAGAGTACTACCTATGTCCGAGATCAAAAGTACCTGCTCAGTAGAATGTCTCAGAAAATAAACCATGTGTGGGTGCGGAAAGGCGAACAACCGGTTGCACCATGTGTGGGTGCGGAAAGGCGAACAACCGGTTGCACCACCGTCAGCTACACGGGCGAAGTTTCTTATTAATAACCGACAACATGACATTAATAAGAAGTATTGCAGAAATTCTCCTGCTAATGTGAAATCTATTTGGGTACCCAAGAAGTCGATGAAGGCTAGCCCACAATCAAGACAAATTTGGGTGCCTAAGGCTTGCTTGAGGGCACAAGTAGCTACGCCGAGGCCACAACCTAAACAGCATAACGCAGCTACGCATACTGCCAGTATTCACTCGTTCTCAACGCTCAAGAACACACCAAGACCCAAGAGCGTGCATGTAATCAATTGTAAATGGGTCCCTAAAAGGCCTCATTTTCAAACCGCGACACCGAGAAAGCTCTCTAGAGTCTCTCCGAAACCGAAAACAAAGCCCATCCACTGCATTTGGCAGCCTAGGACGTGTAATAAACCCCCCGACCCCAATTTGTAAATTCATACCCACTCACTAACTGCATTAGTCTCCTAGGACAACCCAAGCACTAACTACACACACTGTCTTCGTGCACTTACTAACCACTAACTCACCATCTACCTCATGTTAATGTTGTAACGGGGACAACAACGGATTTGTTCTGTCCATTACGATGTTAACACTTGGTTCTATATTCTCACAGAACCAACCAGCAAACAGGGCCATGGCAGAAGCAGGTGCCAGTTCTCAAGCCGGATCGGGTGCCCAGATTGTGGACATAGAAACACTTCTCCTCGAGCCACATCTCACCGCAAGGCCGCAAGAACTTCAAGCCGTGCATGTGCTCCCCATTCAGGATCCTCCTCAAGGGCACACTTCTCAAGTAGGTAAGCATGCGCATTGGTTCAGTGATGTTGCTGGACCACTGGGCGATGGAACCTATTTCTGGGAAGCAGAATTGGAATTTAATGGCAAATGGGGTCGATACCACTTTTTCACGCGCGAGTTTGAAAGCTATCAAAACGCCGAAGTCATGAGATCAGTTTGGATCAAAGCAAGTGTGGACAGTTATTTCAGGGCCCACTTACCAAAGCTGGATTTTTTACGAAGTTCATATCTGATCAGTACCATCACGCCAAGCAGGGCCAAGGGAGGCGACAGCACCTTTGTGTTGCCATCACTGCTGCCGGGTCATGAGCTTAAAAGATTCAAGTTGACCCTCAATCTGGTAAGAGAAGCATTGGGTATGTATGGCATGCACATCCCAACAGAAAAGGAAACCATGGTTCCAGGCCGAATGAAACACAAAGATCTTAATAAGTTGAAGGATATGGTAGCGATGACACCTACCATTGCGCTTCACCTGCGGACCCTCATGCAACATTTTGCTTTCCCCGCCCAGGAACGATTCACAATGCCCCCGAAGAAAATATGGTTCAGCTTGTATCTAGCAGAGACAGAAAGCCTTCCCATCAATGTGCCCCACTGGATCATGGATCAGATCCACCTAGCCCATCAAAGGTGGAACAAGAAGCAGAAAAATGTGCTCCACGGGTGTTGTGCTCTGACCAGAATAATCTATAGATGCTTGGCTTATGACGTGCCTGTTCAGCGGGCACTCGTATGGTCCCGGGCCCAAGAATTCCAGAGAAGACTATCAGCAGCAGGTCCCCCATCAAAGAAGATGAGGGGGGGAGTCCAACTACCCTGCGCTCAACCAAGGGGAGCCACCACTACACCAGAAATTACCCCTCCCCAGACACGACGCGTTAGGCCATTCACTATCCGGCTACCAAGACCAAGTATAGAGGGACCCAATCTGGTGTTTCCACCCATTCCATCAGATTTGGAATTTCCACAGGGATTTACTCTTGAGGACCTCACGGATGAAGAAATTGCCAGGTTGATCTATGACTCTAATCTCGAAACTGAAGCAGAGCGAGCTCAGGAACCACAACCCCAAACAACAACATCGGCCCCCACCCAACCACAAGTTGTAGAAGTCGATGTAGATGAACAAGAGGCAGGAGGAGACGAAGAAGAAGCCGACGAAGAACAACATCAAGAATATGACGAACTCTCCGAGTTAGCAAGTGCCCCAGCGTATTCGGCACAAATAAAAAGACTGTATCGAACCATGAAGCTAGTTCAAGAACAGCATAAAATGTCACTTGAAGCAGGCAAGAGACTCATGAACGACTTGCTAGCTGAGGAAGGTGTGGACGAGTTGTTCATTGAGTCCATAAACCTTCATGCCGACGCAGTAGGATTGGATGAGGCCATACATGAGGCAATGGCCTACATTCACAGATTTGAGAAAAGGGTTCCCGTTCGTCCCAGGAGGTCCGGGAAACAAATTCACATCAATGTATCAGCACCAGGAGAGACAACGCAAGAAGAAGAACATCAGGAAGCACCACTGTCACCACCATCCCCACCTCGCACTACACAATTCACTCCACCACATGACACTAGCACTACCACGTCCACTACCACTACCATTGTCATGGGCATCCCACTCTCTCTGGGAATCCAATTCGGGGGAGTCACCATGCCCACTTTCACCACCCTGTTCACTGACGTCACATCCACTCCACCCACGATCCCCATCTACACTGTCACTCAAACGATTGACACGATGGAAACATCACCTGCCACAGCACCGCTCCCTCCCCCCATGCCACCTTCATCTCCCATACCCCCTCCACCCACATCTCCGCTTGCATCCACATCATTCACATCTCCCATTCCCGCCCCCATTCCCCCTGCATCTTCACCCCTCCCAGCATTATTTAATGTAAATAGCATATTTTTAGCATTAAATCAATGTGTATACCAGCTCCAGAATGAGTACAGAGCTCTGGACGACCAGTATCAACAACTGACAACGCACCATCAGAACTTACAAAGACAATTTCACATTCTACAAACAGAAAATGCAGAACTGAATCAACGCTACACAACGCTTGAGCATGCTCACCAAACATTATTGGAGGCACCCCAACCATCGACAGAATCAGGTGTCAAACAACTAGAAGCTTTGCTCAAAGTATACCAAGCCGATAATCTCAGAGTCCGGCGTAACCTGGCACTCCTCAGAAAACACATGGCGGCCGCCCTTGAAGAGAACAAGAGACTGCAACAGCAAAATGAAGCAAATCTAGAAGCAGCAATGGAAGGCTCTCCCCACGAAATTGATCCAGAGCAGTTTAAAGCCGTACCCTCAGAGACAATGAAGACCATCTTGGAAAGCTATGCAGATCTATTAGATGCTCATGATGACTTGGAAAGGGAACGTGATGAGCTGCGCAATCAGCTCCAAGAGCAACAGACAGCACCCAGAGTCACAGAAACGACCACGACTTCAGAGGAAGTCAAGACATTGAAAGAGCAGGTGGCCGAATTACAGGAAAGATTACTCACACACGAAAGGCAGCCCTCTCCAGTTGTCGAACCAGAACCCGAGGATTTGGTACCCATCGAGGTAGATGAGACGTATGAGGAACCATACGTTCCTATGCCAATGCCAGGTGGTGAGCAAACCGCAGAAGGAATGGATACGTTAGAAATTGAAGTACCTGAGTGGCTCCAGACACTAGAGAAAACAGCATCAACTCATGAAGATCGAGTGGCAGTTCAAATCCAATCTATGGCAAAGATAGAGGACACTATTATTAAATCAGAATACTTCCGCAGCATGTCCCACCATAGATGGATCGGAACCAATGATGATCAATACGTGCCATATTGTATACTCCTGGCGGACTACAATGCAGATATCCAACAAAGATGTGGCAAACCTCCAACGTTTGCTACACAGTTCGGGCCAGATGACATCCCAGAGAGCGCTCAAAAAGGATCCATTCATCAACCCACCTGGAGGATCCGACTCCTTGAAACCTACCCGGAGATGGTTCGCACCTGGACGAATATGCCTCTTTTTATTAAATATAACCCTTGTTACGTTCCTGTCTTCCGCAGACGCACATGGCCAGAGTTTACCCTTGCAGTCAAGAATATCAAAGGCTACGCCAAATGGTTAAACTACGTCTATCTAGCACCCCCTCAAGGACCTCCCACCGTCAATTACATGATTTCCACCATACGGCACTGGAGCATCCGATTAAGGAATACCCCTGATGTGATGGCCCAGATGTGCATGAAAATTTTTGAATTAATGCTTATTACATTCAGGACATTCAAGAATATCAAGGACCCACACTTCTCAGGTGTCGGATTCCTTACAGGAAACCAGGATTTAGTTTATGACATGAGCACCACTCCTTCCATAGAGGTGGTATATGCTTGGCACGCCAGAATAAAATACCTCCCAGCCTGCTTTAAACAAACATTCGAGGAGATGTTCATAACAGGGTTCTGGGAATACCACTCAGAAATATTTGTACCCAGACCCTCACATCTCCTCCATTTATTTGCTGTGGAGCGAACCATTCACTCAGAACAATTACGGGTGCCACATCCAGATGTCCCAGGGCTAGTCAATTGGGATGCATTGCTGATAGATCTAGCAAGGGGACTCAGGTTAGAAGAACACCACCTCGCCGCCGATGTTGTCCAATATTACGTCCAAAAAGCAGCTAGACAAGGGTCTGTCAGGGGCGACAGACGCGAGAGTGGGGGGGGTGTTGGCAGTAGTCTTGGTACACCAAGACTTACAAGACGTGAAAGTCAAAGAAGGGAGTCAGAGCGAAGGGACAGCACAAGCAAACAGGGCAGTCAAAGAAGATCTGGCAAGTAGGCCAATATTTTTTCAAGACACTAATGCAGATCAAAGAGATGGACATGCAGGGAGGAAGAGCAAGTAGGGAGCTCGAAGATATGTATGGCAGATCACTAGAAGAAATCCCTACAACAACAGTGATTTTTATCACTAACAATCATTGTAAATATCATTTCACATTTTTGTAGCTCCATTTTGTGCAAGCCAAGGAGTCCTTGAGCTTGAGGAGCCTTAGAAGTAGTTACGTACCAATTTTCGTATTTTTTAGATCTCGTTTGAGCCCCCAAATAAGCCCTGGAACCTAATTTTTAACTAGGCCGGACACTAGGTCTGGACAGGGCCAAAGCTAGTCAAAAACTATAAAAGGAGCTAGAGAGCTCATTTTTGAGGTTAGATTGTAATTGAAACAAACTTGTAAGAGCTTTTGAAAGTAATCTAAAGAACTCCATTGATTCTCTCTCTTTGTCTTGCCGTGTGTGCGCGTGTGTGTGTATGTGTGTGCATGCTTGTGTGCTTCTCACTCACGCACTTGTGCCGCCACTTGCTCGAGGTCTTCATACCATCCTCACGTCTTCCCGGATTGACATTAAAGGAGGTGCTACTCATCACTGAGCTACACTAAGTTAAAGCTCAATCCAAACAAATGTCATTTCCTTGTGACAGAAGGAACTCTCTTAGGACATGTGGTGTCGGCTAAAGGTATGGCCCCAGATCCTGACAAAATCATTTCTATATTAAAGCTGCCTAAACCTAAATCCCCTAAAGAGATTCAGAGTTTCTTGGGGCATACTGGATACCATAGAAGGTTTATAAAAATGTATGCAGAGATAGCCAGACCTCTGGCTAGACTTACAGGTAAGGAAGTACCTTTTAAATGGGAAGAAGAGGAGGAAAAAGCATATCAAACATTACGGTCAAGGTTAGTGTCTGCTCCTATTTTGGTCACACCTGAGTGGTCAAAAATATTTCATATACATGTAGATGCCAGTGCCTATGCAGTGGGGGCAGTTTTGACCCAACCCAGTGAAGAATTTAAAGTGGACATACCAATTCAATATGCCAGTAGAATCTTGACCAAGGCTGAAAGGAATTACAGTACTACAGAAAGGGAAGCCCTAGCAATGGTCTTTGCTGTCCAAAAATTCCGTCATTACTTACTGGGAGTAAAATTTATTATTATAACAGATCACCAACCACTATAATACCTACTCAATAAACCACAAGCCACTGGTAGAATATGGAGGTGGTTATTGTTGTTCCAAGAGTTTGATTTTTCTGTAGTCCATAAACCAGGTAAAGAAAATGTTATGGCGGATCACCTATCCAGAATCAATATGATGAATCAAACTAGTGGAATCAATGATGACTTTCCAGATGCTCATCTGTTTGTACAAGCTCAAGGTTGGTATTATGACATCAAACATTTCATTAAAACTGGGTTGTATCCAGAAAAGGCTAGTGCTGTACAAGAGAAGAGACTGCTAATCAAGAGTAGACCATATACCTTCATTGAAGATAAATTGTATAGACAGGGCAAGGATGACAGGTTCAGGAAGTGTTTGGAAGAAGAAGAAGTGAGGGAAGTCCTTCACTCTGCACATGAAGGAACAGGTGGTGGGCACCTTCCAGGGCATATTATGAGTCAGAGGATACTGGATGTTGGTCTATGGTGGCCTACACTATTTAAGGATGCAGATGAATGGGGAAAGGCATGTGACATTTGCTAGAGGTGTGGACCTAAGCCAACAAAGCAGAGGCATAACCCCTTGGTTGTTTCCACTTCCTGGCAACCATTTGAGAAGTGGGGGCTAGATTTTGTAGGGCCCATCTACCCTCCCGCAATTCCAAAAAGAGAAAAATATCTCTTGATAGCTACGGATTATGCGACAAAGTGGGCTGAAGCTATTGCCTCCCCCGATTGCACTGCCCAAACTGTTGCTGATTTCATTTATAGTAGCATCATTTGCAGGTTTGGATGCCCACTTGAAATTTGTACAGATCAAGGTACCCATTTTGTCAATAAGGTCGTGCAGGAAATTTTCAACAGGTATAGAATTCTACATAGGACCTCTTGTGCTTACTATCCAAGAGCCAATGGACAGGCTGAGTCAACAAATAAGGTTTTAATCTCAATGTTAAGAAAGGAGTGTATGTTACAACCCACTTCCTGGGGCATTGCTTATCAAGGTACCCTATGGGCATACAGGTTAGCCTACAAAGAGGCCACATGATATTCTCCATTCCAACTAGTCTATGGCATATTGCCCATTGATCCCTTTGAATTTTTACATGGATCACCTAAGATAGCATTCATGCAGGGCAAGAAGGATTGTGATGTCTCTCAGAGGCTCGGAGCACTACATAAAGTGGAGGAGATTCGTCTACTAGCAACAAAACAATTGATAGAAACTCAGATGAAGAGGAAGGAGACACATGATCGACATCTGTGGAGCAGCAACATTGAAGCACGCATGTTAGTTCTTCTCCATAGACCTCATCTTCATACACAACTGAGAGGAAAATGGCTTCCACATTGGGAAGGACCTTACAGAGTCAAAACAATGCTAAATTGGGGTGCTGTGGAGTTAGAGACGCTGAAAGGAGAGGCCTTGCCACTGGTCAACATATCCAGGCTCAAGGCCTATCTTCAACACACTTGAAGAAGTATGGATCACCTGGAACCTGCAATATTTGTCCAGGTTGTACATAGTCTTTTCTCGTCATTTTTACTTAAGTTTTAGTAGTTTTTCTTATCCATTTCATGCTTGTTTCTTGAGTTTTTAGCAACTTTAGTAGCCATTTCATCAACTTTGCAAAGGTACAACTTTTTGAATTTTTAGGAATTTTTTTTCATAATTTTTCAAGCAACTTTTAGAATTTTCTAGCCTTTTTTCTCGTTTTTCATGTGTCTTTTTCTTGCCATATTTTAAGAATAAAGGAAGCTCTCTGTGATTTTGAGTGAAGAAACTGGCCTAAACCTGTAGGAATTTTTTTCAGAATTTTTTGAATATTTTTTGGATTTTTTTTTGGATTTTTAATGTATTTTTTATGTATTTTTTTAGTTTTTTCAAAAAAAAAAAAAAGAGGACTCCCCTAAGCGTTTTCTTTTTTCCAAAAAAAAAAAAGGCCCCACCCTAGGCGTTTCTCTTTTTTTCCAAATTCGAAAAAAAAAAAACCCCTCGCCCTTCCCCCCCTCCCCCCCTCCCCCCCTTCTCCCCCCCCCTCGCCCCCCTGCCCCCCCGCCCGCCCGCCCGCCCCCCCGCCCGCCCGCCCCCCCGCCCGCCCGCCCGCCCGCCCGCCTGCCCGCCCGCCTGCCCGCCCGCCCCCCCTCCCCCCCCCCCCCCCCCCTTCCCCAAGATTCTGACAGCCCACTCCCCCCCCCCCCCCCCCCCCCCCCCCGAAGATTCTGACAGCCCCCCCCCCCCCTCCCACGGTTCTGACAGCCCCCCCCCCCCACGCTTCTGACAGCCCCCCCCCCCCCAAGATTCTGACACCCCCCCTCCCACGGTTCTGACAGCCCCCCCCCCCTCCCACGGTTCCGACACCCCCCCCCCCCCTCCCACGCTTCTGACAGCCCCCCCCGCCTACCCCCCCCCCCCGCCCGCCCGCCCGCCCGCCCCCCCGCCCACCCCCCGCGCGCCCACCCGCAGAACACCCCCCCCCCCCCCCCCCACCCACCCGCCCGCCCGCAGAACCCCCCCCCCCTCCCTCCCCCCCACCCCCCCGCCCCCCCCCCCCCCCCCCCCCCCCCGCCCGCCCGCCCGCCCGCCCGCCCGCAGAACCCCCCCCCCCCCCACCCACCCGCCCGCCCGCCGAACCCCCTCCCGCGCGACCCTCCCCTTCCCCCGCCACTCTTTTTGTTTTTTCTTTTTTCTTTTGTTTTTGTTTTCTTTTGCCCCCCCGCCCGCGTGCCGCATTTCTATTGTCTTTTTTTTTTTTTTTTTTTGGTTGTTTGTTTTAGCTTTTGTTTTTATTACTCCCGCCCCCCACGGCGTCCCTTTTTTTTAAATTTATTTATTTATTTTATTATTTTTTTATTTTTTATTTTTTATTTTTTGTATTTTATGTTATTTTATTTTATTTTTATTATTTTATTATTTTATTATTTTATTTATTTGTTTTTGTTTATTTTAGTTGTTTATTTAATTATTTATTTTTTATATATTTTATTTTATATTCTATTAAAAAAAAACTTTATTTATTATTCTTAATTTATTATCTATATATTATTTATTATTATTTTAAAATCCATAGGTCAAAGCTTTTGGCTCTGGATTGTGCCTCGGTTGGCCGTTTTTTACAAAAATGGAGTCGTTTTCATGTTTTTTGGAACCTCTGGATTCAGTTTTTGACTTTATTTTTACAAATTCTCACTTTTTCAATGACTTTTGGTCCAAACCCACATGTTTTGAACACCTTTGTCACATGTTTTTATTTCACCACATTGTCCAAATGGTCTATTCTCACCTTGTCTACCTTATGTTTCATAATATCCCATCTGTACCGTCTGTAGCCCTCCAGTTTGATCATTTTAGCCTCCTCCCGACCCCTGATTCCTACTCCCAATCCCTCCCTTTACCATATGCCCAGCCACATCCTTACCCCTCCCTGCCCCATCCATCTTCGCACCCTCAGCCCTCCCTTCCCCTTCCTTTCTACCCTCCCATTGCTCCCCTTTTGCTTTTCCATTCCAAAATCCCAATTTTGGTTCTTCTTTGGTGCTTGTTTTCTCCGATGCTCTTGATGGTCTTGGTTGCTACTCAGATGTCCTTATCATGGTATCCTATATGCTCTGAGTTTGGCTGTAGCTCTCCGGGACGGACAGCACATTAGGTGGTGGGCAACTGTTGAGCCCATAAAAGTCAAGTTGGTCCAAGTCAATTGTAGTCAAAGTCAAAGGTCAAAGTCAACTAGTCAAAGTCAACAAGGTCAAGGTCAAAGTCAACATGTATAGAGTCAAAGTGCTAAAGTGCAGGTGTCAAAGTGCACAGGTGGTGCACAATTAATTGTCCACAAAGGGTAAATTGGAGAAAGTGGGTTGCAGGTGGCAGAGGTATTTTCTCTAATTTCCCTAAGGTTCAAAGTGTGTTTTAAAGTGTTTTGGAAGGTTCAGGTGAAACCCCCCTTATGTGCAAAAGTGAAGGCTTAAAAGGAAATGTGAAGGCATGTGAAGCGGCAGCAGCGTACGCACAGGTGAAAGTATGGCCCCCCCATTAAAATTTTGGTTTTATTCTAAAGTCACTACAGGACAAAACAGTGAGTCGTTGGCTACCACTTGGGAAGACAATCTTTGGACATCAAAGTGAGCACCAAGATACCACTGCAGTTAGGAGCGTACGTGATCGACACACTCAAATCAAGGCAAGGTCTATTCTTGGACCAATCTTAGAGTAAGCAAGAGAGCATAGTCTAAGGAAGCAAGAGAGAGAAGTGCAAGAGTCACCAGTGTGCGGCGCAGAGAAGTGGAAGTGAAGGAGTGCATAGGGAGTGCCTAAGGGATTGTGCAGAGAGTGCTAAGCTAGTCCCCCCCAAGTATCTCAAGGTCCCATTGCAGTGGGCACGTGCCGACAGAAGGTATTCACTCCTCCCCCTTTGTGGAAGCTTGGTGCAAGGTGTGCACAAGGATAAGCTTGAAGCAGGTGGAGGTCTGGTGCAGAGGAGGCCGGCGGCAAGAAGACTTTGGGATATTGGGTATTTTGTAATTGGGCACTCTGTGGGATTGTGCACAGAGGTATTGGCTTGTCTTGTACTTCAACATTTTAATTGTCTTACTGTAATCAATCGGCAGAAGCTTCCAGGTGTATTTTCTCTTCTTGTTTCTTCCCTTTTCTCCTACAAACCCTCAAACTCCTTCTTGTCTAAGAATCCCCCAACAGGAAGTGAATGTTATGTACATGTTCCAGATAGGGAGAGAAACAAGCTTCAACCAAAAAGCATCAAATGTATCTTCCTGGGGTACAACGAAGATAAGAAGGCTTATAAGCTTCATGACCCTGAGGCTAAGAAGAACATGGCGAGTCGTGATGTGGTGTTCAAGGAGGAGCAGCCACATGCAGTGGAGAAGGAAAAGAGAGCTTCCACTTTATCATCAGGTGAAGCGGCAATCCACTATGAACCTGGCCCAAGAACTATCCCTTCTACACAAGAGAAGGAAGCATCATCTTCAGATGATGAGTCTGAAAGTCACCAACCTGTCGACACCCAAGTGGAAAAGCCATTGCCACGTTGGGTGAGGCAGCTCTATGATTCTGCAAACCCCATCCCAGAGTCACTAGAACAGGTTGCAGATGGACCGAGGCGATCACAGAGAATAGAGGAACAGAGATGGGCAAGTGCCCATATTGTAAACACAGCCTTGATGGCTGATCTCATTCAAGAAGAAGCGAAGGAACCAAGCAATATGGAAGAGGCACTCCATGATCCGAATTGGAGGGCTACCATGCAAACAGAATACAACCATATCATGAAGAATGGAACTTGGGAGCTAGTGGATCGACCCCCTAAGCGTAAAGTCATTGGCACCAAGTGGGTTTGGAAGCTAAAGTACAAGTCTGATGGTACTCTAGAAAAATATAAAGCAAGACTTGTTGCACATGGCTACTCACAGTTGAAGGCATTGACTTTTGTGAATCATTTGCCCCGACTGCAAGAATGACTACTATCCGAGTAGTACTAGCTGTGGCTGCACATAAGCGTTGGCCAGTCTATCACATGGACGTCAAGTCAGCGTTCCTGAATGGAGACCTCAAGGAGGAGGTATATGTGTCTCAACCACCAGGGTTTGAGGCTCTCGATTTAGAGAACAAGGTATGTAAGTTGAAGAAGGCATTATGTGGGCTAAAACAAGCCCCTAGATCATGGTACCAGCGGATAGATAAGTATCTCTTGGACCTAGGTTTCAAAAGATGTGCTTTTGATGCTAACTTGTATGTTCTAAAGAGAGGAGGGAAGACAATTGTGCTTGTACTCTATGTAGATGACCTTGTGATTACAGGAAATGATGATGCTCTTCTTCAACAAACAAAAGATGCCCTGAGTTTAGAATTTTAAATGATAGACTTGGGCTTAATGCATTATTGCTTAGGTCTTGAAGTTTGGCAGGAACCAGGGAAGATTTTCATCTCTCAACAAAAGTATGCAAGACAAATATTGAAGGCATTCGACATGGAGGATTGCAAGGAAATTTCTACACCTATGGAGGTCAACACAAAATTATCTATTGAAGATACTTCACCTCCAGTGGATATTGGAAGATACAAGAAATTACTTGGAAGTCTAATCTACTTGTGCAATAGCAGACCAGACATCTCTTATGTTGTTGGAGTAGTAAGCAAGTTCTCTAATAAGCCTTGCCAAACTCATTGGAAGGCAAGCATGCAGATACTCAGGTATGTGAAAGGAACTACTGATTATGGTATTCTTTATGAAGAAGGATCATCTCTGGTTGGATACTGTGACTCAGATTGGGCAGGAGATATTGATACCAGAAAATCAATTTCTGGATATTGCTTTTCTTTAGGATCAGGGATTTTCTCTTGGATCAGTAAGAAGCAACCGACTGTAGCATTATCTTCTACTGAAGCTGAGTACAAAGCTGCATGCGTTGCAGCATGTGAAGCAGTATGGTTGAGGAGGATCCTATGGCACATAGGAATACAATGACAGGAGGCTACAGAGTTGAAGTGTGACAACCAAAGTTGCATGGCCATCGCCAAAAATCCTGTTTTCCATGCACATACCAAGCACATAGAAATCCAGTATCACTATGTGCATGAGTTGATTGAGGACAGGAGCGTGGAGATAACTTATTGCCCTACTGAAGAAAATGGAGCAGACATCTTCACCAAGGCTCTTGGGAGAGAGCAACTTCTTCGACACTTTCCAAAGCTTGGGATTGGACCAAGGAGGTAGTTCAGCATCAGGTGGACATTGAGGGGGGTGTTAGATATGCTGAATACTCCACCCTCATATGACCACAAATGATCCATGGTGCTCTAAGTTGTAAGGCCCCCATTATGAGGAGCTTACAAAACAATTTCTGCTTTTCTGATTTCTTCTCATCTTTATCTTCCTTCTTCGAATATGTAGAATTAGCAGATTTCTGCTTACTAGTTGAGGAGCTCCATTTTCCTTTGCCCTTCTGACTAGCCAGGAAAGCTTGATCTGCAACTCGCATAATGGACCTGTTTTGCCTGGACTGATCTTCCTGCAACAGAACAGAGACTAACTCCTCAAATGATAAGGCATTTGGATTTCCTTTCATCATCAATCGAAGAGTAGAAGCAAAACTCTGATATGAATCAAGAAGACCATTCAGAACGGTCTGCACAAGTGAGCTATCTGGTATAACCTCATCAGCAAAAATCAACTGTTCCTTCAAGTCTTTGATCTTCGTTAGGAAACTGTCCATGGAATCACCTTCATTCATGTGCTCACTCTCCAACTGTTTTCGGAGGTAAGCAACACGAGCCTCATTCCTAGCTTGGTACAATGTGGTAAGTGTATCCCAAGCATCCTTAGCTATTCTGCAAGAGCGAATATGAGGAATAATGGCACGTTTGATAGACAAAGCTATCAATGCATGTGCCTGGGCATCTCTGCCATCCCAGCGAATCTGCTCTACAGTAGGTGCAGTAGAAACAGTAGCACGAACATGAATCTACAGAATATCATCTTCGACATCATCTTCATCAGCTCCAGCACCTGTATTTGCAGTACCTGTAGTCAGAGGTGTAACAGGACATCTTTCAACACCCTGCACAATGTTCCACAATCTTTTGCAAAAAATACATGTCGCATCATATAAGCCCACAATGGGTAGTTGGTACCATCCAACTTATCCTCAACAGCCAACGTACAGAATACGTCACTGCTTTCAGCCATGGCCGGTGACTAAAATACCTTGATGCAGAGAATTGACTGTATCTCAAAAAGTTGAACAGAACTGCCGAGACGAGTTCTGCTAGACCTGTAGCAGACTTTGAGATGCTTAAACTGGTGAACAAAAACTGGTATATACCTTTGGCACAAAAAGACAAAATAGCCTGCACAAGCGCTGCAAAATAACCTGCACAAAAAGACAAAATACCTTGAGTATGCTCACCAAATTTCATGCGAATCTGAGACTGCAAACAGAGGAGTGTCGACGACGCCCTAGATGAAGCGATGACTTGCTCTGATACCAATTGTTGGAGTTAGACGTCTGCCGAAGCACGTGGACAACACAAGGAAGAAGAAGAAGCTTGGAGCACAAACACACAATACTGAATGTATTACTAGAGAATGTACAAAGATAAGTAGCCCATTAGGGCAATAGGCGTATATACAAGCCGGGGGAAAAAAAACTCCTAAAGAGGGAAAAAAGTGCCCTGGCGGTCCTAGTGTGTTTACACACATCACTACCTAAATATATCAATAGAGAACAACATCAAATGCATCTCCAGAATCATGAAGACTCAATTGTAAACCCGTCTCCATAGGAGTGGCAATAGGCTTACAATCTTCAAGGCCAAAACACTACAATAATGTGTTAATATATTTTGTTTGACACAAAGCTATTCTGCCATCAACTTGCATAAACTGAATGCCCAAACAATAATGCAAATTCCCCAAATCAAACATCTCAAATGAGGCATGCAAATCAGCCTTGAAATCATCAATATGCTTCTCATGAGGACTAGTGAGTAGCATGCCATCAAGATACACAACAATGATCAGAAGCACATCATTACCATGCTTAACATATAAGGGGCTTTCAGTTGGACTGCTCTCAAAACCATGTGCAATCAGATATGCACGTATCTTTTCATACCAAGCACGTGGTACTTGCTGCACACCTGGTTTTCATTCCCTTTCTGCACAAATCCATGGGGCTGAAAAACATACACTTCTTCATGCAAGTCACCATTCAAAAATTTTGTTTTAATGTCCAACTGATGTACCATCCAACCATGATGAGCTGTAAGTGCATAGATGCTATGAACGATAGTCATTCGGCAAGTAGGTGCAAAGGTTTCATCAAAATCAATGCCTCTTTCTTGTGCATAACCCTTTGCAACAAGCCTAGCCTTATACCTGTCAACTATTCCATCAGGTTTATGCTTCAACTTGTATACCCACTTAGTGCCAATGGCCTTCTTGCCAAGAGGCAAGTCACATAAAGACCAGGTACCATTTTTCTTGATAGCATCATATTCAGATTGCATTGCAGCCATCCAATGTTCAAAATTTTGTGCTTCATCAAACAAAACAAGTTCAATCTCATCACAGAGGCTAGAGGCAGCCATAGCATAGCAATCTGATGCAAAAGAGGCACTATGAGAGCCTAAACGAGTATGACATGACAGAGGTGCATCTAATTTACTATCGCGCAAAGTCTACACTAGCCATTTTGGCAAAGTTTTGCCTCCTCAATATCAGCTTTCTCATCAACAAGTGCATCATGTAAATCTACATAAAAAATGGAATGATCTACATCATCACTTGAAACTTGGAAAGGCTGAGAAATTGCCTCATTAGGACCAACAGTAGACTGTCCACATGTAAAAAGAGGTAGCAAAGTATCATACATGTCTTTGGAGCTAAGAGATGTCTCCTTTGTACATGAAAGTAAAGGTTGAATAGCATCTTCCACAAAAACAACATCACAACTAACCAAAATGCATTTGGTCTGTGGATGATACAGACCATAGCCTTTGCTTTCAAAATTGTACCCAACAAAAATACATTTTACTGCTTTATCATCCAATTTCCTACAATGTTGTTCAAGCCCTAATGCATATGCCAGACAACCAAAAACACGTAGATGAGCAACAGATGGCTTGCAACCATGCCAAGCCTCATATGGAGTGATAGACTGTAGTGCTTTAGTGGGACACATGTTAAGTACATATGCTGCACACATGACAACCTCAAGCCAAAAACTATGTGGTAAAGCCTAACTCTTGACCATACACCTCACCATCTCCATGAGTGATCTATTCTTTTGTTTAGCAACTCCATTCCATTGAGGTGTATACGGCACCGTACACTGATGTTTTATGCCATTTTCAACCAGAAATGCATTAAAGTCAGAAGACATATATTCCCCCCTCTATCAGAATGGAGGTTACCCATTTTACATGCTGTTAGATTTTCAGCTAAAACCAAAAACTTTTTGAAGCACATAAACACTTCGGACTTTGCTTTGAGTGGATATACCCATGCATGCTTGGAGAAATCATCAATGAACATCACGAAGTAAAGATAGTTCCCAAAAGAGGGTGTCTGCATGGGACCACAGACATCATTGTGAACAAGCTGTAATCTCTGAGTAGCTCAAATTGAACCATATTTTGGGAATGAGGAATGCTTCATTTTGCCCAAAATACAACCTCCACATACATATTTTTTGGGTGCCTCAAGTTTGGGCAAAGAGGACACCATTTTAGATTTCTATAGGTGTAGCAAACTAGCAAAATTCAGATGACCAAAGCGTGCATGCCAAAGCTTTGCATCTGAAATAGCTTGAGAATCATGTACTCCACATGCCAAATCATTCACAGAGTTTTGATAGTCTATGAGCTTATACAACCCATGGCATAAAATGCCAGAAGCAATAATCATGTCGCTATTTGATAGATCATGAACTCTACATCTGTCATCAACGAATTTCACAACCAAGCCAATCTTGGCTAATGCAGAAACTGGTAATATATTTTTCTTGATCCCTAGTAGAAATAAAGCATCCAAAAAAGTGAAAGAACTATCATTAGCAGTAGTGAGAATGATCTGACCCACTCCCATGACAGGATAAGAGGAGTTGTTGGCACATGTGATAGTATTCCCTGTAGCGGTAGGCTCGACTGAAGTGAAGAAACTGTGCTACGAGGTCATATGTTTGGTTTCCCCACTATCAAAGTACGAAACATCTGAGTCTACTGCAGACAGACACTGTTTAGGAGAAGATGGGTCAAAACTACAAATAGTAGTAAACGCCCATTCTTCATTCTGCACAAGATCAGTAGACTTTGTTTTTGGTGTGGAGGCCTTTGCAACAACCATTCCAGCCTCTTTTTTCTTTGCCTCTTTTGCAGCTAGTTTTGGATAGCTCTTGATGACATGATCATTTGCTTTACAATATTTGCAAAACAATTTCTACTTTTTTGATTTCTTCTCATCTTTCTCTTGCTTCTTTGAATGTGTAGCATTTGCAGGCTTCTACTTACTAGTAGATTAGATCCATTTACCTTTGCCCTTTAGACTAGCTAGGAAAGCTTGATCTACAACACACATAATGGACCTGTTCTGCCTAGAATCATCTCCCTATAGCAGAACAAAAACTAACTCTTCAAATGAAAGGGCATTTGGATTGACTTTCATTATCAACCGAAGGGTAGAAGAAAAACTCTGGTATGAATCAGGAAGACCATTCAGAATGGTCTGCACAAGTGAGCTATCCGATATAACTTCATCAGTAGAAATACAAAATTCCTTCAAATCCTTGATCTTTGTTAGAAAACTGTCCATATGATCACCTTCATTTATATGCTCACTCTCCAATGGTTTTCGGAGGTAAACAACATGAGCCTCATTCCTAGCTTGGTACAATGTGCTAAGTGTATCCTAAGCATCCTTAGCTATTCTGCAAGAGCGACTGTGAGGAATAATGGCATGTTTGACATACAAGGCTATGAATGCATGTGCCTGAGGATGTCTACCATCCCAATGAATTTTCTCTATAGAAGATGCAGTAGAAATCATAGCACAAATAGGAATCTGAAGAATATCAACATCTTCAATGCCATCTGCATCAGCTTCAATACCTGTATTTGCAAGTGTAATAGGACATTTTTCAACACCCTACACAATGTTCCACAATCCTTTTGCAACCAATACATGTCGCATCATATAAGCCCACAATGGATAATTGGTACCATCCAACTTATCTTGAAGAGCCAACATACATAATACATCACTGCATTCAGCCATGGCCACTGACTAAAATACCCTGATGCAGAAAAATGACTATATCTGAAAAAAGTTGAACAGAACTACCCTGACAAGTTCTACCAAACTTGTAGCTGACTTTGAGACACTTATACTGATCAACCAAAAGCTGTATATATCTTTGGCACAAAAAGATAAAATAACATGCACAAGCACTGTGATAGTGTGTTTGGAGGTCGAAACGAGCTCAGATTGTGATTTCGACACCAAAAAGCAAAGCGGTTTTGATCACCTAATTAGCCTTAGTATGCTCACCGAATTTTGTGTGATTTTGAGACTGTGTCTAGAGGGGTGTTGATGATGCCCTAGATGAAGCGGCGACCTACTCTACCAATTGTTGGAGTTAGACGTGTGTGGAAGCACATGAACAACACAAGGAAAAAAAAGAAGCTTGGAGCACAACACACAATATTGAATGTATTACCACTAGAATGTACACAGATAAGTAACCCATTAGGGCTATAGGCCTATATACAAGCCAAGTGCATGGGGTTGGATCAGGCCCCGGTGTGGGTCATCCTCCTTGTTCGGTGAGCGGCATCTGCACGCTGCTTCTCTACTGTGTTCTCTATCGTGCGACAACAACGCCGAACTCTTATATGTCATCATAGACCACCTTACCACCAGGTGCATTTTTTCTAATAGCTATGCAAAACATGTCCCATGACAATGGTAAGGTGCATAGCAACAAGAATGGTTTCATTTCATTATCCATTTTCATTTTTTGAGCCTCTAATTGAGAGAATATAGCATCAACCTCATTTAGATGAGCAACAACACTACTTGTGTCCTTCATGCAAAGGTTATATAACGCTCTCATCAGACACACTTTATTTGATGTCATTCCTTTTTCATATCTATTGCATAACTTCTTCCAAAGATCCTTTGCACTTTCACAGTCCAATCTATAAAGTAAACATTATCTATCAAGTGCATTCAAATGGTAGATCTAGCCATTTCATCCAGCTCATCCCAATCATCATCATTCATGTCAGCAAACTTCTTTGAGATTCCATTCATTGGCTTCCACTACATCCTCTAAATCAGCACACCTTTAATTTGATTCCTCCATAGAGCAAAGTTTGTTTTTTATCAAAATTTCGGATCTCAAATGATCTTTACCCTACAAAAGTTATAGCTCCTCTTGGGGACGCTGGCACTACACTGCAATCCACCAAATGTGCATGAGACCTCTGATGCCGTAATGATAGAGAACTGATTAAAATAGTAATAGAGCTAGAAGGGGTCCAAACACGAATAAGGCTCAAGAAAATGACCAAGTGTCAAATTCTGTGAGAATTTTGTTACATTAATCTCATGATACTACATATCATGATAATTTTCCTTGTTTCAATCTTCATACAAAGGACTTTGGGAATTATGTTGCATTTTCACAATCCCACCTTTTTCTTTTTTGGACATTCCAAAATGGGGTTTGAGTAGTACCATTGCTTTGAGCAAACTTTTGTGGGCATGATAAATACATATCATATCAATAGGATTTTGCATGTTTAATATTCTTATATGTTGTTCATGTCACCATGCAAGATTTTTGAGCTGTCCCTTTTATAACTTGTTATTTTTCATATATCACTTAGCTTAAATCATAAAGCATTTATTTGGATAGCGGATTTGTAAAAACCGATACCTTCATATTGAATCTGATTTCCATTCATGTTATACAATATTTTCATGGCTTGGTGTATATGAACTTTAATGGATTGGAAATGGGAGCCATTGGTATGGGATAGTGGATATCCATTCCTTTTGGGGACTCTTTGCGTATGGAAAAGAGAAAAGGACTCATTATATATAGAACAAAACCTACTCTAAACACATGGAGAGCTTGGTTAGATGCCTTTGAATAGGATTGAAAATATCAGGTATGCACCATCATGATGACAAGATCATACTTCCATTAAAAATTTTCATATGGGATATTTTCTATCCATCAATATCATATATGTAGAGATGATCATTCTCTTCAGTGAATGATTCTTTTTATATCCATTTAGGAAATACTTTTCACTCACAAAAATGCCCTATTATAGCATCCGATTAGATAATAGGCGTGTTTGCTCTAGGTAGAAATGTATTTTCTTCTACTCTTCATTACTAAAATATCCTTCATGATTACGAGTCATCTCTAGAACATGTGTATTCTTAGAAAGGAGACTATTCTATGGAAGGATGCTTTGTGAAAAATTCAAGGTATGAAAGGAAAATAAACATATCTTTCTAGAGAAAAGGAAAAGGGAGAGATGTTCCAAACTCAACCATTAAGAAAAAGCAACCAAAAACTAGGATCACTAAAAAGTAGGTACCCAAAAAATTTCAACCACAACCAAAATAGAAAACAATGCACACTATGGTTTTCAAAGAGATGTTACATTCCTCTTCTAGTTACCATAGTCACTCCTCCATCAGTCATAGATAAACCAAAAATAGTCGCCATACATGAGCATGCACACCACTTAAAATAATTACTCTTGAGACCCTTTGATTAATGTACACCTAAAGTTGTTGTAAAGCATGCCTATGTTTTTGAAAGAGTATCTCATCTACTTGTATATATGTATATATATGTTTCTTTCATTTGATTTCTTGATTAACATTGACGGTCTACTTCTCCAAGTTGAATTGATACAAAAAATTAGGAGCAAAGAGCTGATATACCAGAGACCAAGTAAACCTCTTTATGCAAGATCCATGTGCTTCAAGCACTATCCTATCTTTTGCACCATGATAATATCCTTGTACTTAATGTATGCATCTAATTTTAGGACCACATTACATAGGCTTGCATAAGAATCCATTGTGATATCTCATACACATGAGAAATGCCTTTTAATGTGAGGCTATACACATTTATACTTTGTTTTGCTACTCATATTTTCTTTTAGGTGACCCTCACTCTTGTTAACACATATTTATCAATGTTCTCCTAAGCAAGATAAACAAGAAGTGGACTAATGGTATTCATGAGGTTAACTTTTCCAATGTCAAACACATTCCTCTAAGTGAAGTTGATGATTGGATCTCTTTGATTATACACACTAATTGCTTAACATCCAAGCCATGTCAAAAATCAATGACATTGTTTTTCATGGAGTAATTGATTCGAAAGTGTTCTAGCCTATCTAGGGTACATTCTTTGAATATTCATGCAATTCTTTGCAATATGTATTTGGTGATTCTTGTATTGGACATGTTCACTTTTTAGATCGTATAAACATCAAAAAAATTCAAGGTTACTATTAGAGAATATAAAGAAGTGCAACTCTGACTAGTGCACATTGCAACTATGTTGATCTAGCACAAGATTTTCAGCAATCTTTTCTCATTATCTATGCCTTCCAACTCCTTAAACAACATGGAAGGGGAATTCATACATTAGGTGCAATATATTCTCTTCTTTTGCATTGCATGCCTTTTCTAAAATAGTAAAAAAAAAGAAATAATTCATCATAGTTTGGACATCCTCGTCATCAGCTAATGCTTGGGCACATTGCTCAAGACCCACATCTTTTACATCCCTTTTCAATAAATGCATCTCAAGTTGCATTCATAAGGCCACCCTTCAAGGTTGTGCATCTGACACTATTTGACTAATAGCCCACACACTATACTAAATACTCACCCTATGACAACTTCCACATATCCATCTCTAATAAACTCACATTTATTTTTAAGTGTTGGAAGTATCTTTAATTTCTTTTATCTCTCACTAGACACACATTCATCCCACCTCTCCATGTTTTTTTTCATTTTTTTCATCAATCTTTTATTTTCCCTTTTCTAGCAGCTACATATTACTCATGCACACCTCATTCTTGTTGGAGTTAGCACTCAAGTAGCAAAAGATGCGCTTAACCGCCTGCCAATGCTTGACTCCTGGGCAATGCATAAACCTACTCATATGTGAGACAACAAATTGAATATCTTGCCGAGTAATGCATAACTAAATCAAGCATCCAACAGCCTGTTGATAGAGAACAACATCAAATGCATCTCAAGCATCATGAAGACTCAATCGTAAACCTGTCTCCATAGGAGTGGCAATAGGCTTACATTCATCAAGGCCAAAATGCTGCAATAATGTGTCAATTATTTCATTTGACACAAAACCATTCCACCATCAACTTGCATAAACTGAATGCCCAAATAGTGATGCAAATGCCCCAAATCAGACATCTCAAATGAGGCATGCAAATCAGCCTTAAAATCAGCAATATGCTTCTCAATAGGACCAGTGAGAAGCATGCCGTCGACATAGACAACAATGATCAGAAGCACATCATTAGCACACTTAACATATAAGGTGCTTTCAGTTGGACTGTTCTCATATAAGGCATGTATCTTCTCATACCAAGCACGTGGTGCTTGCTTTAAACCATATAATACCTTCTTTAACCTGCACACCTGGTTTTCATGCCCTTTCTGCACAAAGCCACGAGGCTGAAAAACATACACTTCTTCATGCAAGTCGCCATTTAGAAATGCTGTTTTAATGTCCAACTGATGTACATTCCAACCATGATGAGCTGCAAGTGCAGAGATGCTCCGAACAGTAGTCATACAACATGTAGGTGCAAAGGTCTCATCAAAATCAATGCCTCTTTACTATGCATAACCCTTTGCAACAAGCCTAGCGATATACCTATCAGCTGTACCATCTGATTTATGCTTCAGCTTGTATACCCACTTAGTGCCAATGGCCTTCTTGCCTGGAGGCAAGTCACATAAAGAACAAGTACCATTCTTCATTATAGCATCATATTCAGATTGCATAATAGCCATCCAATTTTCTGAATTTTGTGCTTCATCAGATGAAATAGGCTCATTCTCATCACAGAGACTAGATGCAGCCATAACATAGCAATCTGATGCAAAAGAGGCACTATGAGAGCCTGAACGAGTATGATATGATAGAGGTGCATCTAATTTGCTGAAACCTGCAAAGGTTGAGAAGTTGCCTCATTGGGACCAACACTAGACTGTCCACCTGTAAAAAGAGGCAACAAAGTATCATACATGTCTTTGGAGCTAACAAATGTCTCCTTAGTACATGAAAGCAATGACTGAATATCATCTTCCACAAAAACAACATCACGGCTAACCAAAATGCATTTAGTCTGTGGATGATACAGACGATAGCCTTTACTCTCAGAACTGTACCCAACAAAAATACATTTTACTCCTTTATCATCCAATTTTCTGCGATGTTGTTTAGGCACTAATCCATATGCGAAACAACCAAAAACATGCAGATGAGCAACAGATGGCTTGTGATCATGCCAATCCTCATATGGAGTGATAGACTGCAATGCTTTAGTAGGACACCTATTCAGTACATATGCTGCACACATGACAGCCTCAAGCCAGAAACTATGTGGTAAAGCCTGAATCTTGACCATACACCTCGCCATCTCCATGAGTGATATTTTCTTTCGTTCAGCAACTCCATTTTGTTGAGGTGTATATAGCACTGTAGACTGGTGTTTTATTCCACGTTCAGCCAGAAATGCATTAAAATCAGAAGACATATATTCCACCCCTCGATCTGAACGGAGGCTGCCCATTTTACATGCTGACAGATTTTCAGCCGAAACCAAAAACTGTTTGAAGCACATGAACACTTCGGACTTTGCCTTCAATGGATATACGCATGCATGCCTGGAAAAATCATCAATGAAAGTCACGAAGTAAAGATAATTTCCAAACAAAGATGTCTGCATAGGACCACAAACATCACTATGTACAAGCTGCAATTTATGAGTAGCCCAAACTGAACCATCTTTTGGAAATGAGGAACTCTGCATTTTGCCAAAAATACAGCCTTCACAAACATGTTTTCCAGGTGTCTCAAGTTTGGACAAAGAGGACACCATTTCTGATTTCTGCAAGCATAGCAAACTAGCAAAATTCAGATGACCAAAGCGTGCATGCCAAAGCTTTGTATCTGAGATAGCTTGAGAATCATGTACTGCATATGCCGAATCATTCACAGATCTCTCAAGTCTATGAGCTTATACAACCCACGACATAAAATGCCAGAACCAATAATCACATCACCATTTGATAGATCATGAACTGTACACCTGTCATCAACAAATTTCACAACCAAGCCAATCTTGGCTAATGCAGAAACTGATAACAGGTTCTTCTTGATCCCTGGCACAAATAAAGCATCTGACAAAGTGAAAGAACTACCATCAACAATAGTCAAAATGATCTTACCAACTCCCATAACAGGATAAGAGGAGTTGTTGGCACATGTAATAGTATTCCCTGTAGGGGCAGACTCGAGTGAAGAGAAGAAACTACACTACGAGGTAATATGTTTGGTCGCCCCACTGTCAAAGTAACAAACATCTGAGTCTACTGCAGACATGCACTGCTCATGAGAAGATGGGTCAAAACTACAAAACAGTAGTAAATGCCCATTCTTCTTCCTGCACAAGATTAGTAGACTCCGTTTTTGGTGTAGAGGCTTCTGCAACAACCATTCCAGCCTCTTTCTTCTTTGCCTCTTTTGTAGCTAGTTTTGGATAGTTCTTTATGATATGATCATTCCCTTTATAGTATTTACAAAACAATTTTTACTTTTCTTATTTTTTCTCATCTTTGTCTTGGTTCTTCAAATGTGCAACATTTGCAGATTTCTGCTTACTAGTAGAAGAGCTCCATTTTCCTTTGCCCTTCTGACTAGCCAGGAAAGCTTGATCTGCAACATGCATAATGGACCTGTTCTGCTTGGACTAATCTTCCTGCAACAGAACAGAGACTAACTCCTGAAATGACAAGGCATTTGGATTGCCTTTCATCATCAACCGAAGAGTAGAAGAAAAACTCTGATATGAATCAGGAAGACCATTTAGAATGGTCTGCACAAGTGAGCTATCTGGTATAACCTCATCAACAGAAATCAACTGTTCCTTCAAGTCTTTGATCTTTGTTAGGAAACTGTCCATAGAATCACCTTCATTCATGTGATCTCTCCAACTGTTTTCAGAGGTAAGCAACACGAGCCTCATTCCTAGCTTGGTACAATGTGGTAAGTGCATCCTTAGCTATTCTGCAAGAGCGAATATGAGGAATAATGGCACGTTTGACAGACAAAGCTATCAATGCATGTGCCTGGGCATCTCTGCCATCCCAACGAATCTGCTCTATAGTAGGTGCAGCAGAAACCGTAGCACGAACAGGAATATGTAGAATATCACCATCTTCGACACCTTCTACATCAGCTTCAGTACTTGCATTTGTAACAATTTCAGGTGTGATAGGACGTTTTTCGACACCCTGCACAATGTTCCATAGTCCTTTTGCAACCAACCCATGTTGCATCATATAAGCCCATAACGGGTAGTTGGTACCATCCAACTTATCCTCAACGGCCAACATACGAAATACATCACTGCTTTGAACCATGGCCAACGACTAAAATACCTTGATGCAAAAAATTGACTGTATCTCAAAAAGTTGAATGGAGCTGCCCAGACAAATTCTGCTAGACCTGTAGCAGACTTCGAGATGCTTATATTGGCAAACAAAAACTGGTATATACCTTTGGCACAAAAAGACGAAATAGCCTACATAAGCACTGCGATAGTGCGTTCGGAGCTCGAAACGAGCTCAGATCGCGAATTCGGTACTAGACAACAAAGCTGTTTTGATCTTGAAAACACGCTGAGTATGCTCACCAAAATTTGTGCGATTCTGAGATTGCAACCGGAGGAGTGTTGACGGCACCCTAGATGAAGCGACGACCTGCTCTGATACCAATTGTTGGAGTTAGACGTCTGTGGAAGCACGCGAACAACACAAGGAAGAAGAAGAAGCTTGGAGCACAATGCACAATACTGAATGTACTACTAGAGAATGTACAAAGATATCTAGCCCATTGGGGCAATAGGCATATATACAAGCCGGGGGAAAAAAACCTCTTAAAGAGGGAAAAAGTTGCCCGGACAGTCCTAGTGTGTTCACACACATCACTACCTAAATTTATCAACAATTCTACCAACATTTTCTTTTAGTTTTACAAAATCTTTTATTTTCTATTTTCAGGGGTACACAAACAAAATATTCAAACAATCCAAAAACATTCTTCAAGACATCGCAATCCTCTTGTATAGAAGCTTTGAAGGTGCCAATTACTTGGTCGCCATCGTCAATCTCACCAAGTAACATATGTGCATCAATTCCCACACTCATCTCACACACCCATGAGAATATTGAGGGTGGCAAAAAGCAAGGAGCAAGGAATGTTGGAGGAAGCTCTGAAAATTGTCAAAAAAAGCAAAGTCAAAGGGTCAAAGCTCAGTCAAAGGATAAAGACTATGATCAAAGGTGGCCAAAAGCATGAAATTTAAGGAGAAATGGCTCTACCAATTTTTTCCAACTTTAAACCCTCTACACATTATGTTTGCCTCAATTTATGCCAAAATTTATGCCAAGCTAGAAGTTGTTTGTCATGGGCATTAGAAGTATCTCCACACAATTTTTCATAATTTCCTCCATATAGACCCTTAAACCTATTCTTAAACTAGGCCAGACACTTTAATGTGGACACAACCCTTCAAAAATCTATAAAAGTGAAAGAGCCCTCATGTTTAAGCCTAGAGCTTGTATGAGTTTTGTACTCTTATTGTGAGCAATACAAGGAGCTTCTTGAAGAACTCTTGCCTCTCCTCTACTTGTGAATGTGTGTGCATGTATGTATATGCTTACCTTTGCCTTGCTATGTATGTGTGTGCTTGCTTCTCACCACATATAGGTCTTGATACCACTGATTCATCACTCCACGGATTCAAATTTTTGTGTGAGGTTTCTCTCTCTTGATAGTTCTACAATTGGTACTTGTCAAGAAGCAATTCCATCTCAACTACCTATTATCACTAATTGCAACTAGATGAGGTCTACTTTTCTCAAAACAATATTTTTAAGGTTTATGAAGGTGCCACTAATATCATGCATGCAGCATTTGCTGCACTACAAGGGAGGAATGCCAACATTTATGAACCTGTAGGGATGTCATTTTTGGATTTTTGTGATTGCTTGAAATTCAGATATTGTTTGAGTTTCTTTTCATCTCAAGCAAGTATTACCCATTTCATCTCTTGCTCTTACCTCCTAGGGTGAAGGACTACATGTGGGAGTTGGAGTTTCTTCTTGAAAGTTGAGTTGCTATGTATTCTTCAATATGTATTAGTTTTTTGCTTGTTTTGTTGTCTTTCTTCTCATTAAATTTGTTCCTCTAGCATGAATGACAGTGTCCAAGTTTAGGATTGGTTATCATCCATCAAACATTGTATGAAGCATCGATCAACTAGGAGTGTTATTGTAATGAATCTATCACTTCTTTCCATTTTTTTGTTCATAGGGTAGTCATGATTTGTATATCAACTCTTGTTAGAGGCATACCCTTCACATACTTGATCATCCCTACAATGGCCATCCATCAATCCTCATCTTGTGGAAATCGATTCATGTATTCAAATTTCCATTGATCTTTTCTTCAAGGGATCATCTATCGCCTAAGAGCTGGGTGAAAACCTTCGATCAACCATTGAGTGTACATCAACCCTCCTCATTAGTGGTCCATCACCTCTTTCTAAGTACATCAATAAACCCTTGAATGGCCCATCAATTGAGTATTTTGGGAAGCATCTATAGAGTTGCCTTGTGGCCACAAAATTCTTGTGTCCATTACCTTGGTAGGCATGTCTCGATTGAACCCTCTTTAAAATTTTTTACCCTTCAAACTCACATAAGGATCTTCAATTGTCCATCAATTAGCTTCCAAAAAATGTATTACCTTGTCATACCCATCAATCTCTCTCATCCATAATCATATGACTTGTTCATCCATCAACTTCAATCTGAGTGCTTATCAAGCTTCTTCTTGAAGTGTCTATCAACCTTTGTGACACCCCTAAATCAACATCGAGGTTGTATCAATCGATCATGCACATAGGTGTCCATAAATTGAACTTTTTTTAAAGGCAAAGAACCATTGAATTTCCCATTCATCTTCTCTTCAACCATCCATATTCCCAATTTTTGAGTCCTCCATTGTTCCCCTTTGATAGGCCTCCATTGACCCTCATAATAGGGCATTCATCGAATTGACCTTTCATCATCCATGAACCTACTCCAAATAGTTGACCATCAACACTTGGGAAGGTGAGATATTCAATCAAGTTAAAAAGCATATATTACTCATTTTTTGGCTTTCAATTGATCCCTCTTCAATTGCTCAATCTTGCCCTCTTAGGAGTTTTCTATCAACGTCATCATGAACATTCTATTGTCCCTCTTGGAGGTCCTCCATTGACCTAATGAATCCATGTAATTAGCCCTCATAAGGACTCATAATTGCCTTTTTGCCCTCTTCTATTATCAACTCTATCTAAAGGGAAAAAAAAAATAAATAAATTTCCCACCAAACCTAACACCCCCAAAAAAGGCCACCACCTGCCCCCCCCCCCAAAAAATCCTATTTGCTTTTCCTTGTGAATTTTTAATGTGATGGTTTTTAGCAAGTCCTATTTAAGACCTCTTTTGGCCTTTGGCACTTCTCATTCAATATGTATGTTTTTGTAGCACCGCCCTCTAACATCCATCATTACCTAGTCTCCATCACATATCATTTTCTCCAATCATCACCGTATCCATTACCTTCTATTATCTATTTTAAACACCCTATCAACTTCATCCATCACACACATGTCAAACTACATGCCATTGCATATCCATATACCTCATCCATTCAACTATCAACCTCAACATTACGTGGTTATTTCCCATTTAAAAATTCTCTATCACTCCTCTAATATCCCATTGATCACCTCAAGCTTCCATCACCCCAACCCTCTCCATTTCCTCCATCATCCCTACCATCTCGTGGCCCGACATCGTCTAATACCCTTCATCCATCAATTTGGTCAACTATTCATCACCTAGATCTAGTGACCTTTCTCACCACCTCCATCTTGAGCATCCATCATCCCTTAGATATTCCATGCATTGTCCCCTTTTTAAGCAACTATTACCCCCAATGATAGGCATCCATTTCCTCTTATAAGAGTTCCATTGGCCATGTACTCACACTCAATCCCTTGAGATTTTTCAACATCATCCATCACAATTTCTTCATAGAAATCCATCACCTCTTGAATCATACATCATCTCCCAATCCATTCATTCTATGACCCTCTTTAGATTTATCCACCACCCTTCATTGTCCTCACCTACGCTCTCATTAAGTCCTATCCATCAACCCATTGAGAAGTAGTCTTTCTATTGCCTTATTGACCCTAAAGCTCTTGATCAATAACCTAGCCATCATTAACCATCCATCAACCTCATTGAATTTCTTATCCATTGTCTACATATAACTATCCATCATTATTCCCCGTTTCTGCTCCCTCCAAGTAACCCAACACATTCTCCATTAACCCCTAAAACCCACCCCTCATATCACATATAATCCTTCCACCAACCTTCCTCTTATTCATCAATCTCACCACCAATCATCCTTATTGTCAATAATTACGTGCCTCATTTTTTAGTTCTCACCATCTCATAGCATCCCTCTATCACCCAGAAAATCATGCCTTTTTTGTCCATTCATTTTTACAAGGTGTCCACTATCTTATCCATTTATCATGATCATATAGTTTTATTGATTTGATGTGAATATTGAACAAGTAGAATACTATACATTGGTGTATAAAAAAGTAAGTGTTTGTACCTAGATATCTAGCTTGGGGCTAAGGAAGCTTTCTTGCAAGTCCAAGTCACACACAAGCCTTGGAAAAATTTGATGTTGGTGCACCTACACTCTATCATCAATTGGATTTTGATTTTCTATTGGTTGGATTTTAGGTTATGCATTTTTTAGAACATTAAGAGTGAAAGTTTTGATTTTTTGGGAATTTGTGTCTAGAGACATAAGACATTTGACCTTTTTGGAGCCTCCTAGAATTTCAATGATAAAGGTCTCTAATGATGCTCCAATAGATAAATTTGCAATTTTGGAGAGAAAGATAGAGATTTATAAATAACCTAAGGACCTCCACCTTTTTCTAGACCACCAAATGAACTCATGGAATATGATAGGAAAGAAAAATAGAATGAGAATGAGCTTTAAGAAAGGCCAAGTATGAATAAACCCACTATGAGAAGATGTAATGCCAGACAAGGAATAAAGATCCTTCCCTATGTGAGGAGGTATTGGTAGATTATGCAGATGAGATGGTGTTTTTGTTACCCTTTGGACTTTTCCTCTCCAATCATTATAGCACAAAAGATCAACTACACATGTTTAAATTGTCAATCTGAGAAGTGTGCAAAGACCACAGCCCCTTCTAGTTAATGGAATCCAAGAATAAGAGTTGAGATGATTGTTTTTCTTAGAGATTTATGAAGAAGGAAGGAAATATCTAGGGTTTTGATTATCTTGAGTTCTACAACAGCATTTTCAATGATCTCTGTGCCTAAAGTGTGCCATTTTCATAGTAGAATACAAATATGAAGTCAAATTTCAAAAACAGTACCTGTATCACACAGACGAGACAATCGCGATTCTGTAAAAACTGAGAATTTCCAATTCCAGCTTTGTTCTTCTACACTTCCTTACTCAATACACTGAGAATCATCCATCTTCATTCACCTCACTCAGAAATACTCAAGGAAAGTTCACAAATTCCATGGATTACACAATCATAAAACTCAATAAATCAAGAGAAAGACCATGAAAGGAGAAAACACGATTTTTTGCAGGAAAGCTCTCACATTACTTGGATAGCATCAAAATAATACAACCAACCTCTTCAAAATAGAAGAAATTATCTTTTATACTTTTTCAAGTGTCCCTTTTCACACTTGAATAATGGTCCTTTTCACCTTCTATTCTAAAAATATGCTATCTAAGAGCTTCCAAAAATTCTAGGAAAAATACATGTGATCCTATTTTACATGAGGAAGACTCTTCCTCAATTTTTACATCATTTGTATAAATATTTTTTCAAAATTTTGACATTTTACAAATAGTTTTCCTTAAAAAAAAATGCTTCCTCTAACATTCTTCCCCTCCTAGACTTTTTGGCTCCTGACAAAAAATATTCTTACAGACAAGTAATGAGAGCTTCCTTCATTTCTTTTTTCTTTGATAAAACTGAGATAATAGATCATGCCTTTTTCTTTCTGTAATATTCAAATTGTTCACCATTTCAAACAAAACTTTCCTCCATTGTACTGCTGCCTCTGGTCTGTCTATCACATCCTTCTTCAAGTATTCTGTATAAGCGGCTTCATATGCAGTGAGTCTTGATTTAGTGACTACTGGTAAATTCCCAAAAATTTCTGACTCTCTTTCAAAAAACCCATAGTCAAAAGCATCTTCAAAGATTTGAAGATGATGGCTTCCCAAGAATACTATTCTGCTGTAATATGCCATTAAAAAAATTCTATCTAGTGTTTCACTCAAATCAAAGAGTAAAGCATCTGTAGGTGAGTTGAATCCAATGTAGTTGAGAGTCCTTACTTCTGTATCTGTGAAGGTTTCTATGCATGCCACCACAAGTCGCATCACTCTTACTAATAAAAAACAGGCTGGATCATTTACATCTTTGTATGTGGATATAACAGATTCTACTGTATCAATCATATACTTCTTGGTTGGCCATGTTCTTCCTTTTGGTCTTGCTATTTTTGGGAAATTCAGCCATTTTGCTGGAAGTTGTCCTACATTTCTTCTTTCCCAAAATATTGACCATTCTCTTCTTCTGGCTACTGGACAATAGGCTGGATTTATCTTTAACTTCAAAGGTGCCTCTTTCTAGCTCTTCTTGCATTCCTTGTTGGCATCCAACCATCTGTTCCTCCATTTAGGGTTAGCTTTTTCAAACAACTCCTTAGTGACATTAATATCTTCTTCATATTCCAAATATCTGTTTGGTGGTAGTCCTACTCTTACAATCTGATAATTCCTGACACTTTCCATAATCATACAGAATGGTATTCCTAACCCATCAGCTGCCCAATGATGTTGATCTAGATTTGCTCCTTTATTTAGAGCAAAATTTACAATCTGTTCCTCATACTCATTATGCATTTTCCTTATGAATTCCATTCTTGATTCCCTGTCTATTAAAAGCTTTTGAACAAATTCATCTGAATATTTCCCTGTTCTCCAACTTGTTTTTGTGAGCATTCCGAGTTTTTCTGTAACTTTTCCACCATCAACATTAACCCTTGATTCTGAGATATCAATTGCTCTCTCTCTGATTTCCATTCACCCCTTTCTTTTGTTATTTCCAAATGTAAATTGTTATATCCTCTCATTGCACTGGCAGTATGCACACTAGCTTGTTTCTCCATTTCCTTGGCTTCCTTCAATTCTACTTGTAACCTTAGAATTTCCTTATTCAACTCTTCCTTCTCATTTTGAGTTCTTTGTACAGTCTGACTTTCTTCTTTCATTTGACCTTCCTCTATCAACAATCTATTTATGTCTTCATTAGCTTTGACCATTATCTGATATGAACTCTGAAGAGTTCTAAATCTTCCTTCTACTTTTTTCAATTCCATTTCCATCTTATTAATATGCTCCAACTGCTTGGTACATTTGCTTTCAAGAAATTGAATTTTGTTCTGGCTTTGAACCTCTTGTCTTCTAATGAAATTATTCTTGTGGAAAAAATTTCATTCTTTTCATGGATGACCCTGATCTGATCTTCCAACTGCTCCTTTTCTTTCTTTTGCTCTTTGATCATTGTGCTACCTTTCACAAATTCTTACTCTACCACTGTCCCTGATATAATCATATTTGTGTTGGAGGGTCTGAATTGTTCTATGTTACTCATGATGATCTTACATGCAGATCTGATATCCTTCGGTATCCTTTCAAGGCCAGTTTCCAACTCAATTTGCTTTACTTCTATCTACTTTTCCTCTTTATATTCATTTTTTTCTTCATCCTCTTCCTCATATTCTGTAACTTGATTCTCTTCCTCTTCATAGTCTTTTTCTTCTTCCAATACTTCTGCCTCTTCTCCATCAAATTCCTTTTGTGTCCCTTGAATAACCTGCATTTCCTCTTTGTTTTCATGTATTAAGACTGAATCTTTTTCCACTGAATTCCTTTTTTGATCATTCACTTGCTGCTCTTTTTGTTCCTCCTCCTGTTCATCTATGTCCATAGGATCTGTCTCTTCTTCTCTTCCCTGATCCCCTATATGTGTGAAATCTTCATTATGTCCTAGATCAAAAAGTACCTCCTCTATACTCTAATTTATTTGGGTTTTTGTTTTTCCTTCTGTATATTCCTTAGAATCTGTTCTTGCTAATCTTTCTAATATTGCAACCTTTTCTTCCTTTTTACTTCCATCCTCTAGACTCTGCAGCTGACTATTTAATTGCGTTTTGCTTTCCAATCCTTGTTTTTCCTCATTTAGTTGATAATGAGGTTGTTGTGAGGGTTTTGTCTAAATAGCTGGAAATCTTGTGTCCATCAGTCCACTGCTGAGTTCTTTCCTTGCTTCAACCTCTTCTTCCCTCATTAGTTTTTTACCTTTTAATTTCCTTTTTTCCTCCCCAGGACTAAGTTGTTTTGTTGATTCTTCACAGACCTGTATCTCTTCTGACTTTTGACTCAATTCCTCTGGTGTTTTGTTTTTTACAAAAGCTTGTACTGTTGTTACTGGTGTGCTGGGTTCTGAGAGGTTTAAACTCTTGAGAAGGAAATTCTCTATATCACTTTTTGAATCTGATGAAAATTGTGAAGAGCTAGCTACCCCTTGTTTGTCCACTCTGTGCTCTTCTATTCCAATTGATTGCTTCTGATTCTTTTCTTTTGATAATATTTCTGATGATAATTTTACTGACTCTTGCATTTGTTCATGTTCAACTGCCTTACCCTTATTCTTTTTGGTTGACTTCTTTTTTTGGACAGGCTTTTTTTGGACTTTCTTTTTCACCACCACTTTGGTTCTAGTCTCTAGAGGACCTTGTAATTCCTTAAAATAAGCCAATAATTCCACTTCATTCTTAACAAACACTTCTTCAGTTTCTGCAACCATCATTTGATCATGTAATTCTTCATAATGTTTCACCTCTTCTTGTATCCAATCTGTTGCTTTACATGAATAATTTTCCAACATTTTCTGATACTGAGCTTCATAGATTGCCCTCTTATCATTACCTTGAGTCAAATAAGAATAAATTTTTTCTTTGCTAGTTTGAGGTGGGTGGGGTTCCTTTGAGGCCTGAACTTCTTTCTGAGCTGCTTCACATTCCTCTTTTGTCACTTCTTCTTGTTCCAAGACCACATTCCTTGGATCTAGTCTTCTCTTCTTTATTGGAATTACTTCATCTGATACCCCTTTCCTTTTCCTTTCTGATCCCCTCATGCTTGTCTAGACTTCTGCTTCTCTTATAGACATCATCTTTGAAGGACTTTTAACTCCTGCCATCAAACTCTTGAAATATTGAGCTTTTGGAGCCAACTTCAACTGATCCTCCATACCTAAAACATGGTATATAATTCTTGTTAAAAATTGTGCTCCATTCATAAACTTTCTCTGCTCCCAATGCTTTGCTGCTTCCTTCAATTGGTCATGGATGTAAGGAGTTACATCCATTACTCCAAATGGTTTAGTCTTGTCCTTATTATTGAACATAACCAATGTCACTGGCTTATGCGGCATTGTATATCTTGGCAACTTTGGAAAACACAGATACTGAAGAAACATTCTCGTGGAAAATTTTTCATTTTCTTTTCCTTTGAAGTCCACAAACTTTGAATATCCAGCATATGAGGATGCATTCTTCTTGACAAAACTACCATCCAATTTGGTTCCCATGGGATAGAACTGAAGAGCTGCCCTGATGTGTTCTGCTTTTATGGTGATCTGTACATCTTTGTTCTCTTTTTCCTTAACTGAACATCTGAAATATGCATCATTGCCTTTGCCAACTTCCAACAGACTAGACATGACTTGTGATACTCTCTCAAAATCTATAAAGAAGAGAGGTTCATCCAATAGTCTATGTAACCCCACTGCCTTCCATCTTTTATAATTAGTTGCCGCTTTTTGAAATTTGTAGAATTCATGACATAGCACGGTATATTTATGACCTCCAATTCCCACTATAAATATATGCTGACCAATGATATTGATAGTTTCCCTCAGCTCTTTGGCTATCTTCTCAGCTTCTGGGATATCCTGTTCTTCATCAGATTCTAGCTCTACATCTTCTGTTACTGCTTCACTGTCCAAAAACTAGTGTCCTCTTGACAATGTTACAGAGTCTGCTTTGAAGTCATGAATAGGTAATTCTTTTGCATTCACCATTCTGAAAGACATATAACACATCACACCAAAAATTCCCACCACATGAGTCACAAAAGATATAAAAGAGAACACCTTTGTCTTGAGATAAAATGATATTCAAGAAAAAATAAAAGATAATCAGTGACTTTCTTATTTGCATCATAGGTACAACACAATTGAAGTGATCATCACATGTGTTAGCAAGATATCTAGTGCTCTCCCTTTTTAAATAAGAAAATAATGAATGAAATTTAAAAGAATTTAGACAGATATAAGAAAAAATATCCAAAAGAAGAAATAATTATACAGTAATTCTCTTTCATCTCTTCCCCTCTTATTCTTTTTCCTAGAAAAAAGAATGAGGTAACGCACATGGAAATAATTTCAAGAGTGTCATAAATCCATCTCGATGAAATTCTGAGTTCTTGAGTAGGAATCCAATCATTTGTAGCTTTTCGTGCTTCTGCACTATTTTTGTATCTTCATCCTTATTTGTTCTCCATTGAAGTAGGTATGATTTTTTCACCCAAAAATACTTGATTCCTGTTGACTTTGTTTTTGGAGTAAAACAATCTTCTTTTGATAAACTGTGCTTGGAATTCTTTGGTTTCCACATCCATTTATTTTTTATGATTTTTTTGATGAGTAGTGCTTGAATGTCCTTGGTTTCCACATCCTTTCTGTCTTGATGCCTAGACGTTTCTGATTATTCCATACTTTCCACCTTTCTACTATCTTTTCAATACCTTTGGTTCCTTCAATTTCCTCCTGTTTTTGTCTGAAGTAGATTTGGTCATGGAGAAGTTTTGTTTGTGATTCCTTTGTAGCTTCTAGTGGAAAAGTAAATCCTTCCAAATCTAAGTCATAGATATCCTATTGATTTTCCTTTTCTTCATAACTCAATAAACACATTAAAAACCTTTTGTCATTTATTGTCAATTTAAGCTTCATATTTTCAAAATCCAAAATTACTTTACCTTGCCTTAACCATGGTTGTCCTAAGATCAATTTCTCAGTCATCATATGATCAGGCCATTCTTCACAATCTATTTTCATATTCTCTTCATTGAACTTAACTTCAATAGATGGTGAAGACAAGCTTTGTATTATCTGGCCCTCCAGTGTTTTGATAAATGTTTTACTCTTAGTCCTTTTAAAGTTGAACTTATCCAACAAAACTGAACTGATCAAATTAACTTGTGCACCTGAATCTATCAAAACCTTGATTTGCTCATTATGAAGATTCATTGTTATAACAGGCAAATGCTCTCTTACTCTTGAAGGTGTTTCACATAAGAAAACTTCTCTAAGCTCCTTAGCCTTTCATATTCTTTCCTTTGCTTCTTGTTGGGCTTCATTCTTGATTTTTTTCCTCTTCTTTTTTCCTATTTTGAGCTTGATGTATTCTTCTCCATTCACGAACAGTTAATGGAAGATCATATCTTTTTACCCTACATCCACTTATGAAATTTGGCATGATTTCTCCATCTATATTAGCTAACTGGATAGCTCCACTGTTACTTATTTGGTTGATAATATAAGGTCCATGCCTCTTCTTCTGAAATTTTTTCTGATGTTCCTTCACTGTATATGCCAAAACTAAATCCCCTACTTGCAAGTCTTTTTCTTTAATATGAACATCATGATAAACTTTTTGCCTTCTTTTATCTGCATATATGCTCATAATTGCTTGAAGTCTGGAAGCTCCAAGTTTTTCCAATTTCACCACTCTTTCAGATAACTCATGTCTAGTCCACTTGTATTGATTTCCTACCTTTAATGTTGGAATGAGAAATTCCAAAGGCAAAACTGCACTTTGTCCATATATCAAATTAAATGGTGTTGTTCCAATAGCAGTTTTGTATGCCACTCTATAAGCCCATAGGACATGATTAAGTTGCAAATCCCAATCATTCCTATTTGTATTTACCAATTTTGACAAAACAGTGCAAAGTACCTTATTAGTACTTTTTGCTAATCCATTGGCTTGTGGATGATAAGGAGCCGACTTTCTATGATTAATCATGAAGTACTCAGTTATGTTTTCAATTACTTGGTTTAAAAAATGAGTCCCCCTATCACTTACCAATTCAATTGGTAATCCAAATCTGATGATAATATTTTCATAAAGAAATCATGTTGTGGTTTGAGCATCATTCCTTTTTGTAGCCCTGGCCTCTGCCCATTTGGTCAGGTAATCTGTGGCTACAAGTATATATTCAGCATGAGACTGTTTTGCAGGAGGATGGATAGGTCTAATGAAATCCAACCCCCATTTGCTAAATGCTCTTGCTGAAACAAGTGGTACTAATGGCATATCATCTCTTTTACTTGGTTGACTTACTCTTTGACAAATGTCACATCTTTTCACAGATGTTCTTTCATCAGGAAATAGAGTTGGCCACCAAAAACTGGAATATAAAATGAGTTTAGCAATCCTTTCACTAGAAAAATGTCCTCCTGCCACTCTAGAATGTGCCATCTCTAACATTTCCATATACTTATTTTCAGGAACACAGATTCTTAGATATCTATCCATTCCTTTCCTGTATAATTGATCTCCTATCAATTGATATTCCTCAGAGATTATTTGTAAATTTCTTGAGTCTGCACTAACTTTCACTGGATCTCCTTTTTTGTTACTTCTTAACTCCTCAATTATGTTTGCACTCCAATCTGGATTTTTCTGAAACCAATACAAAGTTGTAATTTTTGAATTTTGCAAAGATTGACATTTTAAACAATTAGAAATATATTTCTCTACATCTTGAATCTTGGTCGGCCAATGTACGCCCATTCTATTGAGATTGTTTAAAGTGACTATCCTGGAAGCATGAGTACAAGGATTCCAATAATGAGCTTTCCTTAAATACTCCTGCTGCTCATCTTCTGGAGTACAATATTCCAATATACCAATATGATTTATATGATACAAATGCCCAGATAGTAATACAAATTTCCTACTTTATAGTACCGAATGTGTGTTATTTTCATGTGTTCTACAAGGTCCCATGGTTAGCAAAGGTACCAAAGTCATGGCCCAATTAGGAATACTTTCTATTTTGAATAGGTATGCATCTGGTAATTCATCATCTAAAGGTGAACTTGGCTCTCTGGTTTGTATTCTGGACAAATGGTCTGCTCTTAAATGAGTTTTTCCTTGTTTGGCCACTACCTCAAATTCAAATTCCATCAGTAGGAGGAACCATCTGACTATCCTCCCTGTGTGGCATGGTTTGTTTACCAAGTAGAGTAAGGCTTGGTGATCCACAAAGACTTTAAACTTCTTGGCTAAAAGATAACGTCTATACTTTTTTACAACAAATATCATTCCCAATCCTTCCCTTTCAGTGGTTGTATAGTTTTTTTTTAGCTAAATTCAATTGCCTACTGGCATAAGCAATTGGAAAGTCTAATTTGCTTCCTTCTATTGGTTGTGCTAACACACATCCCAAAGCATAGTTTGAAGCATCCACATGAACATGAAAAATTTTATTCCATTGTGGAGTTTTTAGAATCGGTGATGTTACCAAACAAGTTTTTAAAGTCTCAAAGGCTTGGTCACATTCTGTGGTCCATTCAAATTTTGTAATCAATGCATACAAAGGTTTTGCAATGTCTGCAAACTTGTGTACAAATTTTCTATAATACCCACAATGTCCCATGAAAGTTTGAAGTTCTTTTACATTTATCGGTTTTGGAAGATCCACTGTGGATCCTCTCTGTAAGATGATCTGAGTCTCATGCTTTCTTCTTCAACTGGTGTGTGTTTTATTGGTACTACATTTGTTGGTAATGGTGGTTGTTGTCCAAGTACAGGTCTTGGTTGCTCAACAAATCCAGATTCTCTTTGTAAGTTGTGTTGGTTCATAAATTCCCTTTCTTTGATGGGTTGTTTATCGTAGAAACACTCCTCTCTAGTATGGTTTGTCCATTTTCTTTCTAAAGTACAATATTTGAGTGTTTTCCTATCTTGCAAATGTTGCGGATTATGATAAGAACATTGTTGAACCAAATGAATCTTCCCACAATTATAGCACTTCTTACTGGTTGATATTCTGGTGTTTATCAAATTTGTTTTGGTGTTAACTTCTAGGGCTTTAGCAATGGCTTGTGCTAATTCTTTTGCTGGTGGAATTTTATCTTCATTTGTTCTTGGTTGATCAAATGCTAATAAATCTTGTCCTCTGTTATCCTCTAATTCTATTGCCTCTTTCACACAAGCTCCTAGATCAAGACATCTCCTATAATATAGCAAGGTTCTTAATTGTGCACTTCTCAGTCCTTCTATGAACAAAGACACTTGTCTTGTTGTTTAAAACTATGTATCAGGGTAGTTGTACTATGTTTAATTCCAGTTTTGGAGAATTCCCCTATAAAGGCTTCAAGGAAGGATTCAATATCTGGATACATTTCCTTTCTCAATGGAATGAACCAAGATAATGCAGGTCCAGTTAGGGTTAGACCAAATGCTTCGAATTGTACTTTGTAATCCTCTGCTTCTTCTGCCCTAATTAATTGTCTAAATTCTGCAGCATGAGCTGAGGATCAGAATACCCTTCATATTGATTCTTCATGCATTTTGCTACTTGATAGGGCCTAAGCATTCTTCCATGGTTTTGCCACTGATGTCTTCTTCTGATGGGAAAATCATTCATTTCTTTAGCTTCTCTTTCAAAAAGATTTGGAGAAGTGTGTAATCTCCTTCCTTGTTGTTGTTCAATAGAAGTGTAATTTTCATTTTGTCTTGGCAAGTCTGGTTGCCCTAGGTTTTGTTCCCAAGGTCTCTTGTCTACACACTGCCCTAAGTCATTAGAGTTCTCTCGATCTTGTGAAAATATGTACACACATCCCTGTCTATCCTCATATCTACCATCCTTGAATCGTGCCACTGGCATTATATTTTAAGGGAATTTTTAAGTTTCTCATCCTAATGAGGAACTTATGCATACCATCTTGATACACATAGGCTCCAAACCTATTCGTGAACATGTACTTGAGGATATTTCTAAAGTCACTAGCTTCCTGTGTTTCATTTGTCTCATTTAAGTTCTCCATGTTATTTGTTTGACCCAAATCCCTTTCTTGTAATTCACCTGACTCTGACTCTATCTCTTTCCTTTTTAACTCTTGTTTATCAGGTATAAGCAATTTATTACCAGATCTCAAAAATCATTCAATTACTCACAATTTTGTGAGAAAAATAAAAAAGGGAAAATCGTGTTTGTCACGATTCTATGAAGAGAATCGTGTTTATCACGATTCTATGAAGGGAATCGTGTTTGCCACGATTCTGTGAAGGGAATCATGTTTGTCACGATTCTGTGAAGAGAATCGTGTTTGTAACGATTCTGTGAAGAGAATTGTGTTTGTCACGATTCTATGAAGGGAATCGTGTTTGTTACGATCTTGTGAAGGGAATCATGTTTGTCACGATTCTATGAAGGGAATCGTGTTTGTCACGATGCTGTGAAGAGAATCGTGTTTGTCACAATCCTGTGAAGGGAATCGTGTTTGTCATGATTCTGTGAAGGGAATCGTGTTTGTCATGATTCTGTGAAGGGAATCGTGTTTTTCACAATTCTGTGAAGGGAATCATGTTTGTCACGATTCTGTGAAGGGAATCGTGTTTGTCACGATTCTGTGAAGGGAATCATGTTTGTCACGATTCTATGAAGGGAATCGTGTTTGTCACGATTCTGTGAAGGGAATCGTGTTTGTCACGATCTTGTGTTCCCTAACAATCGTGATTGCTCACAATGGTTAAAAACACGATTTTCTAATGAAAATCGTATTTTGGAAATCGCAATTTTGTGTTTGGTCATAGAATCGCGATTCTGTGCAACTTCTTGTAAATTTTTTATTTTTTGATTTTTTGATTTCTTATCCGACAGTTAGAAGCACCTTTTCAAAATAATAACATGCAATGAAGAACTTTCAACAAAGTGACAATTTTTCCTACAAAAAGTTCAAAAGTAATAAAATCACGATTCCGATTTTTTCAATGATTTTCAGTATTGTCAATCTCTATCCATTATTTCTAGCTTGAAAAAATGTAGAAATTTAATGTTAAGAAAAACTACCTTGTAGCTTGATCAAAAGCTGTCCAAAATCTTTGTGATTGCAATAAGTCGCGATTTTGATAGCTCTTCCCACTCACTCTCTCACTCAAATGAATGTTTTTTTGAGATTTTAGGCTTTTATAGACTTCAGACAATCGCGATTGTGAGTGATTTTCACAATTTTGAGTTCCCACCTTTATGATTCTTGTTCTTTTACAATTTCTGTTGTTTTATTTAAAAAATCTTATCTCTTCCAACAAAATTTGCCCGCTTTCCTCTACTGATGAAAATCGCGATTTTGTGTCCAATTCTCAAAGCTGATCACTTGATGCTCAATTCTTACTAAAATTTTGAAATTTTGATTTCCTTCACTTATGCAACTTATGAAACCTTTTAAAATTGCTTACCTTAATACCCAATAGTGCAACTAAGTCAATTTCTTTATCTTACTGAAAATCACCATTCCGAGTTGAGAATCGTGTTTTTTCTGAACTTCCCTACTTTTGCACTTTTTGACTTTTCTTCCCTCCTGGTCTTCTCCAATGTTCTTCACCAACTCCAGATCAATTTTCACCTGCAATTATACACCAGCAAACTCATTCAAAGAGATTAAAATTTAAAAAAAAATTAACAGCAACTTTTACTCTAAATATTTCTTGTTTTTCTTTCAATTTTTGGATTTTTTTTTTCACTATTCCTCTTCCACCATTCAACACCAAAACTTCTGTAAATTTTCCTTAGTAAAAAGAAATTTGTTTGGATTTTTATAGATTTTATGAATTTTTTTAGTACTTTAATCCCTAAATCAAGGAAAACACTTCACTTAGGGTTTTCTTGTTTCAAGATCCATTGATCTTTTGTCTCGTGATTGGTTATACTCTTTTATGCTTGCAATCTAATTAGTTTGGAAGTAGAGCTTTTCAACGAAATATGTGTTAAGAAGTACAAGTATCAATTTATGCAAAGATAAACTCAACATTTTTTTTTCAAGTGACAAATGAATCTTTTATCAAGACTATTATTTTACCTTGGATAAACAAATGGATCAATCAATTTGCACATAGCTACTTTATTTGACTTTCCTCATTGCAACCATGTCATCTTTTCCAAGATTTGACAAATTTTTCTTGGTACTTGGTCAAAAAGCAATCTACTTATGCAAAGATAATCACATTTTATCTTTCCTTTAACAATCTTGATTCAATTTTTGTTCACACACTTGCACTTTACTCTTAAAAGGTATGGGCAACTATCAATTTGTGAAAATTTCACAACTTCTTTATCTCAAAAGGTTAATTCATGCTTTCTTTTCCCAAAAGACAAGCAAAGAAACCTACCTTTTTAGTTTTTCTTTCTTGATTATAGAGTAGTACCTTTTCAATGTGTTCAAATACCATCAACAATGGAAGATCCAGCAAGGTCCAAGACTTCAATGAAGCTTTTGCTTTGTTCCCCGGCAACGGCACCAAAAAATGTTGTTGTTACCCTTTGGAGTTGTCCTCTCCAAGCATTATAGCACAAAAGATAAACTACACATCTTTAAATTGTCAATCCGGGAAGCATGCAAAGACCACAACCCCTTCTAGTTAATGGAATCCAAGAATAAGAGTTGAGATGACTGTTTTTCTGAGAGATTTATGAAGAAGGAAGGAAATATCTAGGGTTTTGATTATCTTGAGTTCTACAACAGCATTTTCAATGATCTTTGTGCCTAAAGTGTGCCATTTTCATAGTAGAATACAAATATGTAGTCAAATTTCAAAAACAATACGTGTATCACACAGACGTGACAATCGCAATTCCATAAAAACTAAGAATTTCCAATTCCAGCTTTGTTCTTCTACACTTTCTTACTAAATACACTGAGAATCATCCATCTTCATTCACCTCACTCAGAATTACTCAAGGAAAGTTCACAAATTCCATGGATTACACAATGATAAGACTCAACAAATCAAGAGAAAGATCATGAAAGGAGAAAACACGATTTTCTGCAGGAAAGCTCTCACATTACTTGGATAGCATCAAAATAATACAACCAACCTCTTCAAAATAGAAGAAATTATCTTTTATACTTTTTCAAGTGTCCCTTTTCACACTTGAATTTTGGTCCTTTTCACCTTCTATTCTAAAAATATGCTATCTAAAAGCTTCCAAAAATTCTAGGAAAAATAATATGATCCTATTTTACATGAGGAAGACTCTTCCTCAATTTTTACATCATTTGTATAAATATTTGTACAAATTTTTGACATTTTACAAATATTTTTCCTTAAAAAAAAATGCTTCCTCTAATAGAGGGTCTTTGCAAAATCATGCTCTAGACCAACCTATTTTTTGCTTGGATATTTCCAAATTCTAAGCATGAGAGAAAACCTTCTATTTATGGAAAGAAGGATCAATCCTCCTAATCTTCTATGAATTGATTAAAATCCTTTTGCACAGCTTCAAATGTGAAGCTAAGGGAGCTAATCCAAGTTATTTATGGAAAAATTCTCAATGCTCCTAACCTAGTATGACTTGAGTAGAATCCTTCTGCATAGATTCAAGTGGGAAGTTATGTGAACTAATCCAAGTTATTTCATGAATTAAAAATGAACAAAGAGTGAACAATATACTTAGAAACTCATAGGTATGATTCTGACATTTCAAGAAATAGATAGTTAACATACACAATCAAAGAGATTGATGCATTCCTTTACACACATAATTCCAGTTATCAAAGTATTGCACACACAAGAAGAGTGTTACCTTTATGATCCAAGCATTTGATGAGACAATGAGACCATACGTTCACTTCAATGACTGTGTGAAGTTGATAGACTTGAACAATACACAGACAACAATGGAACGTAGCTCAAGATGATGATGAAACTTCAAGTATATGTATAGATATGTAGTACTATCTCTGGAGGTGTTGGAGGACTACAATGGCTACGAGATAAGTACAATCACCACTCTAGAAGGGAGTGAGATCTCTACTATTATCCCACAACTTCTTTACTAGAGTATATATAAGCTTTTCTCCTTGATTATACTAGATATCTACTGATTGATCCTACCAAAATATTCCAATCCCTTTTTAGCTACATTTGAATTTTGAATTCAAATGTGAGTCTTGGGTATTTTGGCTACCTTCAAACCTACTTTGATTCTAGACTTTTCATCATAGAAAACCTTTACAATAGCTAAAAATATAGGAGACTTATCCTTAGTTGAGTTGAGATATATGAAAGCTCAATCGTCTTGCTTATAATCTTCTCCCTAAAGCTTGAGAATTCAAATAAAACACCCCTTGCAATTTTTGACTTATGTTCCAACACCTTATCTACTAGAAAAGATGAAGAAAATGTCTTTCTACATTTCGCATCAACTATCATCAAAGTAATTGGTTTGATCTTTTACCTATTGCGTCATTTGCCTATGACAATAGTGCTCATATATCCACTATGCAAACTCTTTTCTTTCAAAACTATGGACAAACCCAAGAATGCATATACACCTCTCAAACCATGTGAAAAATCTAATTGCCATAGATAAGTCCTAGTACCTCATGGATATTCACCAAGAACTCAAGCAACATATCCAGAAAGCTCAAGAACAATATAATTCTTATGTAGTCTTATGTAGATCAACACCATGTTCAAATGCAATCTATCATGTTGGGAATAAAGTGTGGTTACTCATAAATAATTTGCAGACTTTGAGACCCTACAAAAAACTAGATAATAAAGATTGGTTCATTTCATCATCTTTGCTGAAGATTAATCCAATCACCTTCAAGCTCCAATTATTGAGTGCTATTAGAATACATCCCATTTTTCATATATCCATGTTGGAACCATACCATATTTTTCCATTGAGGGCAAAGAGACCCAATCCTCCAGCACCTATTGGGATTGGGGATCATGAAGAACTCAAGGTTGAGCATGTCTTAGATTTGAGAATCTCTCAAGAAAATTGGAGTATCTTGTTCATTGGAAAGGGTATGACATCATACAACACTTGAGAACCTATGGGAAATCTTTAGAGAGCATCAAACAAGGTTCGTGTATTCCATAAGAAGAATCCAATGAAACCCAAGCTAGGAAACATGGAAACCACTCCTTGTGGAACTCCTCGCTTGAGGGGGAGGTCATGTCATGGACATCAAAGGAACCCATCCTAAACCTTAGATTTCTTGTGGCTTTCTATGTCTCATTATTGGTTCAAAATTTGGAGAAACACATCATTTCTAGAACATTCAAAACCCCAAGATCGACTATCTACTTACTTGATTTTGACATTTGAAGGTCCTACTTTTTATTGTTGAAATCATTGATTCGTAAATGCCCTTAAAAACCTATATAAGAAGTGCTTGGCCACATACGTCCTTTGTTTTGACAGTCTTGGGAGCTCAAGAAGTCACGATCTCCAAGTAAGTACTTTCCAAGCTTCAGTTCAAGTTCTAGTCTTGTTCCTTGTTCTAGTCTTGTCGAGTCTAGTATTTTGGACATCCTGTCTTTCCTCTTATAATCTCGTATTAAGAGATCTTGTCGTGTTAATTCTTAAACCTAATTCATCTCTCTCAAGGGAGTTCTTGTAATCTAGATATCTTGTTTCATACCTACAAACCAAGGTTGTGGAAAATATGAGTGTGTAGGTAGGTAGGTAGATAAGCAAGTTGGGTGGAGGCACTTGAGCCAAGAATTGTTGATATTTCCTTCTCTTCTTCTTTTGTGTTATTGGGGTACAAAGAAATTGTCGTGTAGAGGGACATGAAGGGGTCCAAGGGGAGATGAAAGGGGGACAAGATGCACATGACCCTAGTATGAATGAGAAATAAAGTTAGTGAGGCTTTAACTATGGTTTAATTATTTATTTAATTCGATTCATGTAGAAAAAAACTAATCTCCTTTTCATTGTATGGTGTTTACATCACATACACATGAGTACTGCCAAATTTTATATAAAAACCGACTGCTTCAAAGTACTAAAAAAAAACATATGATACCACATTATTAAAAAGATATTCATCGTCCAATCATAAACAATCATTCATGATATTCAAGCCAACATTGTGAGACAAAGAAGTTGGTCTAGAGCACTTAGGCTAAGGATGGTTCATGTTTCTTTCTCTTCTTTTTTTTTATGGGATTGAAGAAGATAGATATTATTTTGTGGAAGAAGAGAAAGGGGCCCGAAGGGGGGATGAACATGAACCTAATGGGCATGAGAGGGAGATATATGAGGTTTAAATCATGTATTACTATCACTCCCATAATGACAACATCATTTAAATTACTTACATCCATATCATGTTTGCTCACTAGAGTAATAATATGAAAGAGGTGTAGAGTGACAAGTTATATAGACTTGTTTATACCACAATGGAGATAATAAACCATGTAATCCTCTAAAATATAGAATAATTCACATAACAAAAATGATTCCAAACCCCTCTAGAACCAAAATGATAGACATACCCTCATGTCAATGTAGGTAATCCTAACCTTGAGTGAACTCATAAGTAATACTTTTTAACCTAAACTATCCTTATGACCTGTGCAAATCCATCATCCTTGTTCATGTATAAGAAATTCTAGGTAGCAAAAAAATTCTACATCCCACTAACCAAAAATTCGTTGGTTTGTCATCCATAAATTTAGACTAATTTATATTCAAAGAATGTGTAATGGCACTCATGCAAACTCTAGTAATTCCTCTCCCCTTTAGTTTTTCATATATTCAAATAATCCATAAGTATCAATCTTCCTCATTGGTGCTCAGCCATCATCCTCATAATAGAACAACAACCAAGAGCTTGATGCTTCTACTAGTCAAAACTATCCCTATCTCCAAAATCTGAGAGAGATAAGTCATCACTCAATCCAAATCTCTCTAATGCCAACAAAAATAACTCCTCGTCTAGTTGAAGATTATCACTAGAACTAGCCACTTTTATCCTAGAGTCTTCAAGTGAGACTCAATTTAACCACTATCTGTTGGAGTTTGAGGTATGCAAAAGCATGCGAATAGCACAAGGAAGAAGAAGAAGCTTGGAGTACAACACACAATACTAAATGTATTACCAAGAGAAATGTTGGCAATAGCCAAAGGCATATACACAGAGGAATCATGTAGAGGCAGATTACAAAGAGTCGTGGGGAGCCAAGCAATCATTTTTTTCAAAGAAATATACTTCATATTACTTTTCTAAAACTCCAAACAATGATTTTTCATTGTTTTGTAACATATGTATCATAAACGTACCCAATTTTTTATTTACTAGCTCCATTTTGTACAAGTCGAGGAGTCCTCGAGCTTGAGGATCTTAGTTAGAACAAGCCTACCAATTTTGGCTATTTTTAGATTTTGTTTAGACCTCCGAATGCCCCTTAGACCATATTTCTTAAGTATGTCGATCACTAGATGTGAAACCGACCAAAACTAAGCTAGAATCTATAAAAAGAGCTAGAGAGCTCATTTTTTAGGTTGGATAGTGTTAGGTCATATTGTATTGTATTAGTTAGTGTGAGCTTTGAGCTTTTAATAGTGTTATTAAGCAATAGAGTCTAATTTCTACCTTCCATTGTGTCTTGCTTGTCTCTCCCATGTGTGTGTGTGTATGTGTGTGTGCATCTCCATGCTTCTCACCTTCACTCTCACTACTTCTTGTGTTCACAATCTTCATATCACTCCTATCTCTTCCACAGATTGACAACTAAAGGAGGTGGTGATTACGCTTGAGCTACACGAAATTTTGGCAATGTTGCTGAGAATCGAGTTCTAGGACGAACGGTTTATGGTAAGAATATAGCAAGAATCGGCATTGGAAGGTAATTATTTCCGTTTTTGTTGTTGTTTTTTCATAGTTTTTAGTGTTTTTCATCTCCCCTACACTCCTCCTTCATCACCGTTGTTGGCACAAGAGCCAAGCCTATACACTTGGCTAGGCATTCATGTGAATGATTGAGGACCCATGAGAACTATTGCTTGAGAATAGTTACCTTTTATCCTTTGTAAAAGGCATCTACATCTAAAAGAATCTTTGTAAATGCACAAAACTCCTGGAGTTAGATGGATTGAAAAGTTACGAGTTTCTTAGAGAGAATATCTCCTAGATTAGTGGATCCCTTTGTAGTGAGAGCCAAAGTTGAATTCAAATTCAAATTTTGAATGAAACATCTATAAAAGATGAATGTAAAATCTCACGATTGAGATCACTCCAATTCTAAACCTTTGATTGATCACATTGTAAGAGAGTGAGGCTCACTTCATATCCTACACCTCTATCTATCATTGGGCATTGATTATCATGCCAATGATCATGTACAACATTGTTTTATAATACAATAGATCATTTCTTATATCTGTTGGTCTCTCTATCATAGTCACTCAGAATAGTCATTTTGTATCGCTCATATCTCAGTCATTACTCCACCATTTTCAATTTTCTATAGCTCATTGGAATCAGCCCTACGTCTACTACATGGTGACAAATTTTGAAGACATTCCATTTAGTGAATTGGGAGAAAAGCACGTCGAAGTGTTCAGTGGTCATTTTTTGCAGAGGTCCTAAAAAATCGGGGGTAATGCTACGCTTGCTAAATTGATTGCTCCGTGTATAGTCAATCATATTAAGTGATTCCACTTGGAATCATTAACTCTTTAAGCTAGTTTAATATCTCCAAAAGGAAGTTTTCTAATTCCTACTGTAGTGGAAGCATTGAGCATACCAAGTAGTAGGTGTGTGAACCAAAATAGAAATTTTTTCATTGGATTGTGAATTAAGAAGTAGTCTGTTTTCAATCAATCATTACTTCATCATTTTCAAAGTACATAGGCACTTGTTTAGTGTCATTGGAAAGCTAAGAGGGCCTATAACTTAACTCTGAAGTCAAAGAGGGCTGGTACAAAGTAGGGATTAGTAGTACCAACTCATTTTGTGGAGTGTTCATCCATCTTTCCGAACACTGGTATCAAAGCAAAGTTAAGGTAAAATGGGAGATGGTTTTCCTTCTTTCATTGATAAATTGGACAGGAACAACTACCAAGCATGGTCCTTGAGGATGAAGACATACTTGCAAGGAAGGAGCCTCTATGGATACATCTCAGGAGATGAGGAGATGCCCATTTTCAGAAGCAAAGGACAACCTACAAGAGAGGAGCATGAAAGACTCAATTCATGGTGTGCCAAAGATGCATTAGCAAGGTCATACTTACTTAACTCAATCTCTGATTTTCTTCTTCCACACATTAGGAACTGTAAGACATCCCAAGAGACTTGGGAAACATTGTCTTCATATTTTTCTTCCAACACAAGGGCTAGGAGGAACCAATTGTGGATTGAGTTTACCACTCAAAGAAAAACCCAAGAAAGGCATCTCAGAGTATGTGACCAAAGTCAAGGATGTGGCTGACCAATTGGCAAGCATAGGAGAGGAGATTGAAGAGGAGCAAATTGTGAGACAAGTGATCAATGGCATTAAGGCATATGAAAAATGGGAGAGCTTCAGAACTGCCATGTACTTGTACATGGACATGCAGATTCCAAATCTTACCACACTAATGAGGCAACTCTTTACGCATGAAGCCAAGCTCAACAAGAATGGAGATTCATCAAGAGGTAATAGCTCTTCTGCCCTATACACAGATAAAAGCAAGTCTAAAAGAGAAAGGGAAAAGCAAAAAGATTGAGGATGAAGGAGCTACCTCTCAAGCCAACTATGCAGGGAGAGGTAGAAACTCAAAAGGTAGGGGCAGAGGAGGTAAGCAAGGTAGGGGGAGACCTTTCAACTCTTCCCCATGTAATATTTGTGGTTTATAAAATCATACTACAAATGAGTGTTATAGGAACTTCAAGAATCAAAGAGGTAGAGGTTTCCAAAGAGGTGGATTTACACAATCAAGATGAAGATTCAACCATCATCAAGGCTACAATAACAACTACAAAAACAATTACAACAACAACTATCAAGGAGGCTATAAATCAAGGAAAGATTACAACAATTATATAGAGGAACAAGAGGATTCTCTTTTGATTATGAATATGACTTCAAAGCAAGGTAGGAATGATGACGATCTCTTCTACATTGACTCAGGATGTTCAAATCATGCGGCAGACAATGTAGCTCTTCTCTCTGACCTTGAGGAACCTAAGGGAAAGCATCAGGTACAAACAGGTGATGAAACCAAGCACTCAGTGGTCAAGGTAGGAAATGTCAAAACCTCTGATGGAAATAGAAATCTGTTGAGCAGGGTTCTATATGTACCTACAATTACCAAGAATTTGATGAGTGTTGGACAGATTGTAGAAAAGGGTTTACAAGTTAGGTTCAACAAATATGGAGCATTTTGTGGAGGATCCCCAACATGGATTCAAGAGAATTTCCAAAGGAGAAAAGACAGGTAGATTATTTATGTTTGAACTTGAAGATACAAGGAATATTGCACTTTATAGCTACAAAGATCAAACATTGTCAGAGCTTGAAATTTGGCATAAGAGATTATGACACATTGGTGAGAGAACTTTAAAGCAAATTTTCACAGATCAATGTGTGATTGGGATACCTAATGTATCCAAGCAACACATGATCTATAAATGTGGTGCTTGTTAGTTTGGAAAATCTCACAGGTTACCCTTCTCAAAGAAAGGTTACATGCATGAGGACTACTTGGAGCTTTTCCATATAGATGTATGGGGACCAAGTAAGGATCCCTCAATTTCTGGATCAAGGTATTATGTATCTTTCATTGATGACTTCAGTAGGTGGACTATCTTATATTTTATGAAGCACAAAGATGAAGTATTCAGTTGCTTTAAGAAGTATCTTGCACTTGTTGAAAACCAAACAGGAAGAAGCCTAAAGAGGCTAAGGTCAGATGGAGGAGGTGAGTACTTCTCAAATGAGGTTGATGCATTCTTGCAAGATAGAGGAATCAAAAGAGAAATTACAACAAGGTATACCCCTGAGCAAAATGGGATGGCAGAGAGAACAAATAGATTAATTGTTGAAACAGCTAGTTCAATGCTAAATGAGAAAAAATTACCTAATTATTTGTGGGCAGAAAGTGTATCTACTACTACTTATCTTGTTAACAGGTTGCCATCAAAGTCTCTTGATGGGATGACCCCATATCATGGCTTGGCAGAAGACCTTCACTTGATCATTGCAGGATCTTTGGATGTGTTGCTTATGTGCATATACCGTCTCAAATCATAGGTAAGCTAGACCCTAAGGCAGAGAAGTGTATCTTCATAGGGTATGACTTGAATCAGAAAGGATATAGGTTTTACGATCCTTCCAACAAAGGATTTATGGTCAATAGAGATGATGTCTTTGATGAGAATGATTCTTGGTTTGAAAGTGAATGCAGGAAAGAAAAGTTGCCTTATGAACTAGAAGAGGAATTTCCAAGTCTTACCAAGGAGGAGGTCACAAAGGGAGAGCAAGAAGCCAATCATATATGGGTATGCCACTTCTTTTGTTAATAAACATTCTATTTATCTTGCCAAAGATTTTTCACTTGAAGAGCCATCATTATATGAAGATCCAAAGACCAAGACAGAATGGAAGGAAGCTATGGATGAAGAAATTGAAGCACTGAAGGAGAATGATACATGGGAGCTAGTGCCAAAGAAGGAGTATATGAAGGTAATTGGTTCTAGGTGGATCTACAAGATCAAGAGGAATTTTGATGGATCAATAAGCACGTACAAGGCTAGACTTGTGGCTAAGGGTTTTGCACAAACCCAAGGAGTTGATTATGAAGAAACCTTCTCACCTATGGCCAAAATGCCAACCATCGGGGTATTGGTAAGTATGGCTACATCAAAAAATTGGTATATATACCAACTGGATGTAAAAAATGCATTTCTAACTGGATGGATTTCAGAGGAGGTGTACATCTCTCAACCTCCTAGATATGCGGACCCAAGCAAGGTAAATCATGTGTGTAAACTGAACAAAGCTCTTTATGGATTGAAGCAAGCACCTAGGGCATGGAAGCATAGGTTGACTACATACCTTCAAGATCAAGGATTCATCATGAGTAAAGCATATACTTCTCTGCTTGTTAAGAGTAGTAATTCAGAGGTGATATACCTATGTGTGTATGTTGATGATATCATACTTATAGGTGATGATGCTAATGGCATCAAGCAGATTAAGAATCAAATGATGAAGGAGTTCAAAATCAGTGATCTAGGGTCACTAAAGTATTTTCTTGGACTTGAGTTAGTCTATACTAACTCTGGAATTTACATTACTCAAAGAAATTATAAACAGGACATGTTAAAGAAGTTTCATTTGCAGGATGCCAAGGTAGCAAGCACTCTTATGGAGGTAAACCATAAATTAAGTGCTCATGAAGGTGATGTGCTTGAAAATATTGCAAGATACCAAAGCATAGTGGGAAGCCTAAACTATGCTACATTGACAAGGATTGACATTGCTTGGAGTAAGTGTTTTAAGCCAGTTTATGCACAAACCTAGAGCACCTCACTTGGAAGCTGCCAAGAGGATTTTGAAGTACCTTAAGGGCACTCAAAATCAAGGTTTATATTTTCCTTACTCCAAATTTGGATATCAAGATATACTAAGATGCAGATTGGGCAAGTTGCAAGGATGATAGAAGGAGTACCTCAGGTTATCTATCTTTTGCAGGTGACAAGCCTATATCATGGTCTTCCAAGAAGCAACCTATTGTTGCTTTCTCTTCAACAGAGGTAGAATATAGAGGATTGGCCAACGCCACTCAAGAGGCCATATGGATCAGATTACTATATGCAGATTTGGGATTGCACACTATATCTCCAATGATTTTTGGAGATAATACAAGCTCTTTACGTCTTGCAGCAAATCCTATTTATCATGCTAGGACCAAGCATATAAAGGTCCAGTATCATTATGTGAGAGAGAAGCTATTGAGCAAGGAAATTGAGTTGGCATATGTATCAACTAATATGCAATGTGCAGACTTATTAACCAAAGCACTTGATGGTACTAAACTTTGCAGGTTCAAAGCTATGATTGGATTGCAAGATATTCAAGAAGATTGATGAAGAAGACCAAGCCAAGATGTTTGGCTTGAGGGGGAGCTGTTGGTACAAGAGCCAAGCCTACACACTTGGCTAGGCACTCATGTGAATGATTAAGGACCCATGAGAACTATTGCTTGAGAATACTTACCCTTTATCCTTTGTAAAAGGCATCTACATCTAAAAGAATCTTTGTAAATCCACAAAACTCATGGAGTTAGATGGATTGAAAAGTTACGAGTTTCTTAGAGAGAATATCTCCTAGATTAGTGGATCACTTTTTAGTGAGAGCCAAAGTTGAATTCAAATTCAAATTCTGAATGAAGCATCTATAAAAGATGAATGTAAAATATCGCGGTAGAGATCACTTCAATTCTGAACCTTTGTTTGATCACATTGTAAGAGAGTGAGGCTCACTTCATAGCCTACACCTCTATCTATCATTGGGCATTGATTATCATGCCAATGATCATGTACAACATTGTTTTATAATACAATAGATCATTTCTTATATTTGTTGGTCTCTCTGTCATAGTCATTCAAAAAAGTCATTTTGTATTGCTCATATGTCAGTCATTACTCCACCATTTTCAATGTTCTATAGCTCATTGGAATAAGTCTACTACATGCTGACAGATTTTGAAGACATTCCATTCAGTGGATTGGGAGAAAAGCGCATCGAAGTGGACACTGGTCATTTTCTACAGAGGTCCTAAAAAATCGGGGCTAATGTGACACTTGCTAAATTGATTGCTCTGTGTATAGTCAATCATTTTAAGTGATTCCACTTGGAATCATTAACTCTTTAAGCTAATTTAATATCTCCAAAAGGAATTTTTCTAATTCCTATTGTACTGGAAGCACTGAGCATAACAAGGAGCAGGTATGTGAACCAAAATAGAAAGTTTTTCATTGGATTGTGAATTAGGAAGTAGTCTGTTTTGAATCAATCATTACTTGCATCATTGCCAAAGTACATAGGCACTTGTTTAGTGTCATTGAAAAGCTAAGAGGGCCGATAAATCAACTCTGAAGTCAAAGAGGGCTGGTACAAAGCAGGGATTAGCAGTACCAACTCATTTTCTAGAGTGTCCATCCATCTTTCCCAACAACCACATCATCTTCTTCTACTCCAAAAAAATAAAAAATTTCACCATATCCACCTATTATCCTCATATTCCTCATTTACGCATGAGAGAGAGAGAGAGCTATTGAGCTTACATATGTGTGTATGTTTTTGAGTTTTCTTGCAAGCACAATACTCGAGAATAGCAGGAGAGTTTGAAAACGGTAAAAACTGAGACTTTCTGCCATATCTGTCGAAGCTCTTGGACCATCATGATGGTCTGTGAAAGTCAAAATTTTTGGTACGCATGTATGGCATGAAACAGGCAACACTTGTGCACACACGAATCCATAGCTACATCCCAAGAATCTTCACTTTGGTGAACCCTCACGACAGACTCATGCCATCGCAATTGTGTCGCACCATTGTGATTGGCTCCCTCCATCGTGACGGCTCAGCCGCACCATCGTGACTGTTGAGTTGGACCATTGCAATGATCACTGACCATCGTGATGATCCCGTCGACCCGACGCCATTGCGATTGGCTCACGCCATCGCGACGACCCTCTTGCCATGTGTCATTTGAACCATCACGATGGTTCACTTGACCATCAAGACTCCTCATTAGGACAGACCATCACGACAGGTCACTAGACCATCACGACAACTCACTCAATTCAGGCCATCCTGACGATAGAGGCACACCATCCTGATGGTTCACGAGACCATCACGACTGGTCGATAAATTCTGACCATTGCAATGGTTCTAGACCATCATGACGGTTCACTTGGACCATCGCAATAGTCCCAAACCATCAGGATAGACCATCGCGATTGTCCACCTAAAATGCCAAAGTTAGGGTTTTGAGTTTTGGCAAATTCAAGGCCTATTTTGAGTCATTTTTGAGTGATTAGGCATATTAAAGACCCCTTAGCTCACAATTGGAGAAAAAAACCTGTGTACCTGTTTTAGCCACCGAGAGCCTGAACATCCATAATGTTTTCATTCAAAGTCTATTTTTTGAGCTCTAGGGCTTGATGGAAAGCTCGCTTCAAATTCGTCTATGGATAGTATAAATTGAAGTTGACCCTTCTGTGGGATTAGGAAAGTAAGGGGGCACTTGAGAATTTTTGCCAAAGGAAAAGGGACCCTTAGAGGTGTATACATCAAAGTTGAACATTAATTTAAGAATTGGTTTAAACATTGGATTTTGATAGGTCTACAAGTGGTCATCCAAGGGCATTCAAAGCAAGGCAGAGAGCGAACTAAGCAACGCTTGGGAAGCGTGACTTCTTGGGCATCAGAGCAATCAAAGAGGCTGACTCGAGGTTGGAAGAATACTCAACCCCCTCAGTCAATTATTAGCTTATGCTAAGTTCATGTAGCATTGTGGATTGAATTAGGATGACGATAGGAATGCATCAAGTCCAAGAGACAATTTTTTCAAGTCCAAGTGTAAAATAAAAGTGTTCGATACGAAAATCCTAAAGGAAAGACTTAATTTTGATGAAATGAGAACTTAAACGTACAAGGCAAAGTCAATTCCTGACGTATACATTGAGATAACATAAGAATTAAAAAAAATAAAAACTAAACAAGTAACTGAGAACAAAGAAGTATTGATGACGAGAACGTGTATTGAGTGAGCAAGGAAGATAAATTCATGAACGTTAGATCAGGAAAGCATATAGGTAAGTCAGATCGACAAAGCCTTAGATCATCAGAAGCAAGTGTAGGAACAATTGCACGTTCTTGGGCACAACAATTGAATAGCTATCCATACGATTTGGGCTCAGATACCACCGAGTCAAAAATGGCTTATAGCACGGAAAGACTGGAAGGAGGATTAAGTGTAGCGTATTTGCAAAGACCCTACAGGACTGTACAAGACCCAATTAGAATACGTCCAAACCAACCACCTACGTGCTCACATCTATGAGGATGGTTTTAGAAGATCAGTGCCAACCCTGACCAACCCATTGGATTGTAATGTCCAGTGGTGAAATTTGAGAGAGATGCATACCTAGACAAAGAACGAACCATGTACATAATAATGAATCGTCCTAACATCACTAATGAGTTTGGTGTAGTTACCCCTGATATAGAAGCAAGAACCCAAGGGAAAGAACCATTAGGAGATGAACCTAGGACACCTAGAGGGAAATCAATATTGACAAGAATACTAAACCCATAATGGATCCCTCAAGATAATAGAAGCATTGAATTATTCTTGAATAAGGACACTGATGAAGTGTTTTGGAGATACAACATGGAACAACCAAGTGAAGTAGGCTCCATTACCATTTACAAATTCAAGGACCCAGACACACCTGAAAAATTAGAGTAGCTGGACAACACTTCAGAACAAGTGTTCATAGTACCCGATCATGCAAGACATGCATATACATGGAGAGGAGAACTAGTGTTTCCCCCATCAAGAGCGAATGTAAACGTGAGCCATCAAGGTGCTGGGACATCCTCAACCAATGGACCTCAAAGAGAGAAGAACAAGGAAAAGCCAAAAGTGAGTTTCACTCATCCCATAGGGAGAGATAGACCAACCATGGACACCCATAGAATGGAGAGACCAAGAGAACCCAGAATACCAGGAGGTAGGGATGACTTTCCCCTAGCTAGACCCCGTGAACACCCAAGAATATTGAGACCTACTCAGCTAGTAAAGTCAATGAAAAATTACTTTGGCACGACAGAAGATCCCTACGACCATGTTGCGGAAGTTAAGCAAGTCTTGTGAGCAGAGTAAGTAGAAGACATGTTCATGCAATACAATTCCTTTGGACTCATGTTAAAGAACATGGCTTTGACTTGGCTCCAACCTTTACAACAAAGGCAATTCAGGGACATTCATCACTTGTTAGAGTCATTCATCACTGAATTCTCTAAAAGTGGAATTAGACATAACACTTCTTCATTGATTCACAGCTTCAAGCAAACACCTCAAGAAAGAGTTAGACTCGCAGGACATAGGTTTACGCAATGCATGGAGAGATGCCCAATGCCACAATTGCCCTCACAAGCTAAGCAAGAGTCTTTATTTTTGGATGGCCTCTTGAGCTATAAACGATGATCCTATGTATATTTGAAGGAACCTAGAACTCTAGAGCAATGTGTACGAATTTGGATAGACATTGAGGATAATTTAGGAGATGAATTGGAACTTTCAAAGGTCTACAAAGACTCAGATAGCTCATCCCAATCATCCTCAAAACTTTCTAGCTCGATAGAAGACGTAACAGAAAGGTGGCCCAAAAACAAACGAACATTGTTACACCTACTCAACCTCATTACTATAGACCCCCATAGAATTACCCTATCAGACTCAACAGAGACCACAACCTGTTTTAGCTCAGCAGCCACCCCACCAGCCAATGTCATTTTAGTCAAATATGTTGTTGTAGAAGAGAACCTCAGTAGGGCTTTAGTCCCTCCTTCACCCTTGATCATAGAAATAAATCCTATTTCTAACCATTTTGATTCCACCCATGTAGATAACCCACCAGCATACTACACGGAGTCTCTTGAACACTTGGAAACATATCAATATGATAGTCCATTGATGGAACCCAGTTGGGAACATGACTACATCAATGTAATGTATACTAACCCTAACCCACAGCCCCAATTGAGACAGCCAAGACCACAGGGCCCTAAAGGACCATGTTTTAGGTGCCAAGGAGATCATTTCATAAGGGATTGCCCACATCCTCCAATAGCAAGACAATCACAATACTATAACATTCAAGGTTTTTGTGCAGAATGTGGTAAAGAACATATCAAAAGATATTGCCCTAAGAACCCTATTAGTGCCTCAAAAGTGACCCCATTAACGTGATAGGCATTGTGCACACCCCAGACAGATCCACACCTATATACGTACCTATCCAAGCTATAGCAAGAGCCCAGGCGTTGTTGCAAAATCAAAAGCCTAATCCTGACAACATAGTCGATACTAGTGAAGTTGGAGAATCTAGTGGTCGAAAAAAACAAAATCTTTGAATGATTCACGAGAGAAAATCAAAAGGAAATGGAGTAAGAAAATAAGTGAAATCAAAGGAAGCGTGAAAGAAACTAGAGCTAAAATCTTCGAATTAACTTCACAAGAGTCAAATCAAAAAACTCCGAATCAGAAACCAGGATCAATTTTAACTGAATCCATACCTGAAAGCCTAGATATGATGTTTTGAGCATTCTAGGTAAGATTAAGACAAGGACCCCAAGTAGCTGAATTGAGTAAGAACTATCCAAGAGCGGACTTCGAAATTGAGAGAACGAAGCTTTGCATGACGATGCTAGAATTAGCCCAAACCATGTTTGAAGCCTCACAATCCATTAATTGGAGTAATATAGCAAAAACAAAGTTACACTTTCAAGGACTACTGGAGAGGCTAGAATATTTGATCGCTAGCAAGGAGAAGAGGAATCAGCAGAAGGACCCTACTGCTCCAAAGACACAGGAAGATAATGTGCCATCTTTTTCTCAAGTACCAAATACCGATATTGAAGACAATATGTCTTCCATAAAAAAGTATTCACAAGGGTTTCTAAGAGAAATCCAAGAGGAAAAGTGGATACGAGAGCAAGAAACCCATCCCCTATTCAAGAGATAGATGACTTGCAGGAACAATTTCCCCAAGACATACCTTCTATCTATGACGATGTAGAGGAAGAGAAACTTAGTGAACAAACAAATTTTGAATCTAACTTCCTACAAGAGTTACCTCAGTTCACAAGACCTTGGGAAGCTAAGTCTATTAGTATGAGAGCTCCCACCATAATAGTGAGAGGTGAAGAATTAGTAATCCCTAGAAACATGGAAGTGATCAAGAACACTAAAGTACAGTGTCATCTCACCTTAGGAGAATTGTTGAAAATCAAGCTAGAGTTGTGGAAGCACGTAGCAAACCAATTCCCAGAGGTTGCTTCCACTCACTCTCAGAAAGGTTCACATAAGAAGGTACCATAAATACATGTGAAAAGAAATGGAGATATGAGTGAAGGAGAAGAAGGTAATACCTATCTTCCAATAACCCACAAAGGATACATGACTAAATCCATCCTAGATTCAGGAGCTGACATAGCCATTGCTACCACTGCTCTATGGAAACATTGGGGTAAGCTAGCATTAACACCCACAAGAATGAAGCTACAAATGGCTGACGGACACATAGAGAAGCCATTAGGCTTACTAGAACGCATATCTCTCACCACTTGTGGTGTAGAATTCGAGCACACTTTCTCCATTTGTGACTTTGGGAAAAATCACGCTTACAAGATGATTCTAGGATGCCCATTCATGTGTCAGTTGCAAATTGTACAAGATTGGGGAACTAACTTTTTGTACTTGCAACATCTAGGAGAAACCACCAAAGTTAATCTCAAGGATTATTCCCATCGTGATGTACCCCCGATACAGTGGAATAGCATCCATAAGACACCTGAAGAAATAGAGTTTGTGCATTCATTAGAATCAGACCCATCATGGTTGCACCAGGACACTCATTTATGGATGTGTAAAGTATTCAAGCAAGAAGAATGATTAGAAGCTAGAACGTTAGGTTCACAACAACATCCACGAACCCTTCAAGATCCTTCTTATGCACCAATAGTGTTTTCATATGAGGAATTTGAGCCTCACGGTTGGGCAGAGATCTTAGCCATGATGGATATAGCAGTAAATGAAGAACAATGGACTCCTCATTGTGATGAGGATAGAAACGATATTTCCATCTTTATGATAGAGCCCTTAGAGGAAGACTTTATCCTACAAGAATGCGTGGAAGCGGCTCAAGAATCAGATGAGACTAGTCATGAGGATTTAGAGTCCATTATGATGGAGCCCTTCTGCTTGGTAAAAGAGGAATATCTTTACTTTGTAGAAGCCAAAACTCCTGAGATGGACAAGGAAAATCAAACTGAACAACCAGAGTTACTCATAGAAGATATAGAAAATGTTGGAGATAGACGTCTGCGGAAGCACGCGAACAGCACAAGGAAGAAGAAGAAGCTTGGAGCACAAACACACAATACTGAATGTATTACTAGAGAATGTACAAAGATAAGTAGCACATTAGGGCAATAGGCGTATATACAAGCCGGGGGAAAAAAACCTCCTAAAGAGGGAAAAAAGTGCCCCGGCGGTCCTAGAGTGTTCACACACATCACTACCTAAATATATCAACAAATTCCCCCTGGGAGTGATGCGGTGAACAAGGAGCTGGCACTCATGTACAAGGAAGTGCCAAGCTATGTGGAAATCACTCCACAAAAGGAAGTAAGCCCAAAGCTTTGCGGAAAGCTTCAAACTTCTCCCTAGGCAGAGCCTTCGTGAAAAGGTCTGCAATGTTCTCCTGCGTGGGCACATATGCCAAGCTGATCTCCCCAGCAGAGAACCTCTCCTTGACATAGTGATAATGCACCTCAATGTGCTTAGTGCGAGCATGGAACACAGGGTTCCTCGCAACTGCCAGTGCGCTATGACTGTCAGTGAAGATGGTGGTGGCAGAAGACTGGCCAACACCCAAATCAGCCATAAGCCGTCTGAGCCACACACACTCAACAGTCGCTGTGAAAGCTGCCCTATACTCAGCCTCACAACTGGAAGTAGCCACAGTAGGCTGCTTCTTGCTTAACCAAGATATACATGAGCTACCAAGCATGAAGCAAAAACCACTGGTGGACACACGAGTGTCATAGCAACCAGCCCAATCTGAGTCAGAAAAAGCATGCAAATTTGGCGGTAGTGATCCCCCCTTGGGATAAAACAACCCAAGTAGCCGAGTACCACTCAAGTAGCGAAAGATGCACTTAACCGCTTTCCAATGCGTGACTCCTAGGCAATGCACAAACCTGCTCATCTATGAGACAGCAAACTGAATATCTGGCCAAGTAATGCATAAGTAAATCAAGCATCCAACAGCCTGCTGATAGAGAACAACATCAAATGCATCTCCAGCATCATGAAGACTCAATCGTAAACCTGTCTCCATAGGAGTGGCAATAGGCTTACAGTCTTCAAGGCCAAAACGCTGCAATAATGTGTCAATATATTTTGTTTGACACAAAGCCATTCCACCATCAACGTGCATAAACTGAATGCCCAAATAGTGATGCAAATGCCCCAAATCAGACATCTCAAATGAGGCATGCAAATCAGCCTTAAAATCAGCAATATGTGTCTCAATAGGACCAGTGAGCAGCATGTCATCAACATAGACAACAATGATCAGAAGCACATCATTAGCACGTTTAACATATAAGGTGCTTTTAGTTGGACTGTTCTCAAAACCATGTGCAATCAGATATGCATGTATCTTCTCATACCAAGCACGTGGTGCTTGCTTTAAACCATGTAATGCCTTCTTTAACCTGCAAACCTGGTTTTCATGCCCTTTCTGCACAAAGCCACAGGGCTGAAAAACATACACTTCTTCATGCAAGTCACCATTCAAAAATGCTGTTTTAATGTCCAACTGATGTACATTCCAACCATGATGGGCTGCAAGTGCACAAATGCTCCGAACAGTAGTCATAGGGCATGTAGGTGCAAAGGTCTCATCAAAATCAATGCCTCTTTCCTGTGCATAACCCTTTGCAACAAGCCTAGCCTTATACCTGTCAACTGTACCATCAGGTTTACGCTTCAGCTTGTATACCCACTTAGTGCCAATGGCCTTCTTGCCAGGAGGCAAGTCACATAAAGACCACGTACCATTCTTCATTATAGCATCATATTCAAATTGCATAGCAGCCATCCAATTTTCTAAATTTTGTGCTTCATCAAAAGAAACAGGCTCATTCTCATCACAGAGACTAGATGCAGCCATAGCATAGCAATATGATGCAAAGGAGGCACTATGAGAGCCTGAACGAGTACGATATGACAAAGGTGCATCTAATTTGCTGTCACGCAAAGTCTGCACCAGCCATTTTGGCATAGTTTTTGCCTGCTCAATATTAGCTCTCTCATCAACAAGTGCATCATGTAAATCTGCATCAGAAATGGAATGATCTGCATCATCATATGAAACCTGCAAAGGCTAAGAAGTTGCCTCATTAGGACCAGCACTAGCCTGTCCACCTGTAAAAAGAGGCATCAAAGTATCATATATGTCTTTGGAGCTAACAGATGTCTGAATAGCATCTTCCACAAAGACAACATCACGACTAACCAGAATGCGTTTAGTCTGTGGATGATACAGACGATAGCCTTTACTTTCAGAACTGTACCCAACAAAAATACATTTTACTGCCTTATCATCCAATTTTCTGCGATGTTGTTCAGGCACTAATGCATATGCCAAACAACCAAAAACACGTAGATGAGCAACAGATGGCTTGCGGTCATGCCAAGCCTCATATGGAGTGATAGACTGCAACGCTTTAGTGGGAACCCTGTTCAGTACATATGCTGCACACATGACAGCCTCAAGCCAGAAACTATGTGGTAAAGCCTGACTTTTGACCATGCACCTCACCATCTCCATGAGTGACCTGTTCTTTCGTTCAGCAACTCCAGTTTGTTGAGGTGTATACAGCACTGTACACTGGTGTTTTATCCCACATTCAGCCAGAAATGCATTAAAATCTGAAGACATATATTCCCCGCCTCGATCAGAACGGAGGGTGCCCATTTTACATGCTGACAGATTTTCAGCCAAAACCAAAAACTGTTTGAAGCACATGAACACTTCGGACTTTGCTTTGAGTGGATATACCCATGCATGCCTGGAAAAATCATCAATGAAAGTCACGAAGTAAAGGTAATTTCCAAAAGAGGGTGTCTGCATAGGACCACAGACATCACTATGTACAAGCTGCAATTTCTGCGTAGCCCGAACTGAACCATCTTTTGGAAAGGAAGAATGCTGCATTTTGCCCAAAATACAGCCTTCACAAACATGTTTTCCAGGTGCCTCAAGTTTGGGCAAAGAGGACATCATTTCATATTTCTGCAGGCGTAACAAACTAGCAAAATTTAGATGACCAAAGCGTGCATGCCAAAGCTTTGCATCTGACATAGCCTGAGAATCATGAACTGCACATGCCGAATCATTCACTGATTTTTCATAGTCTATGAGCTTATACAGCCCACGACATAAAATGCCAGAAGCAATAATCACATCGCCATTTGAGAGATCATGGACTGTACACCTGTCATCAACGAATTTCACAACCAAGCCAATCTTGGCTAATGCAGAAACTGATAACAGGTTCTTTTTGATCCCTGGCACAAATAAAGCATCTGACAAAGTGAAAGAACTACCATCAGCACTAGTCAGAATGATCTTACCAACTCCCATAACAGGATAAGAGGAGTTATTGGCGCATGTGACAGTATTCCCTGTAGGGGCAAGCTCGAGTGAAGAGAAGAAACTGTGTTGCGAGGTAATATGTTTGGTCGCCCCACTGTCAAAGTACCAAACATCTGAGTCTACTACAGACATGCACTGATCATGAGAAGATGGGTCAAAACTGCAGACAGTAGTAAACGCCCATTCTTCTTCCTGCACAAGATTTGCAGACTCTGTTTTTGGTGTAGAGGCCTCTGCAACAACCATTCCATCCTCTTTCTTCTTTGCCTCTTTAGCAGCCAGTTTTGGACAGTTCTTTATAATATGATCATTTCCTTTACAGTACTTGCAGAACAATTTCTGCTTTTCTGATTTCTTCTCATCTTTATCCTGGTTCTTCGATTGTGCAGCATTTGCAGATTTCTGCTTACTAGTAGAAGAGCTCCATTTTCCTTTGCCCTTCTGACTAGCCAGGAAAGCTTGATCTGCAACACGCATAATGGACCTGTTCTGCCTGGACTGATCTTCCTGCAACAGAACAGAGACTAATTCCTCAAATGACAAGGCATTCGGATTGCCTTTCATCATCAACCAAAGAGTAGAGGCAAAACTCTGATATGAATCAGGAAGACCATTCAGAACGGTCTGCACAAGTGAGCTATCTGGTATAACCTCATCAGCAGAAATCAATTGTTCCTTCAGGTCTTTGATCTTTGTAAGAAAAATGTCCATAGAATCACCTTCATTTATGTGCTCACTCTCCAACTGTTTTCGGAGATAAGCGACACGAGCCTCATTCCTAGCCTGGTACAAAGTGGTAAGTGTATCCTAAGCATCCTTTCCTGTTCTACAAGAGCGAATGTGAGGAATAATGGCACGTTTGACAGACAAAGCTATCAATGCATGTGCCTGGGCATCTCTACCATCCCAACGAATCTGCTCTGCAGTAGGTGCAATAGAAACAGTAGCACGAACAGGAATCTGCGGAATATCATCTTCGACACCATCTTCATCAGCTCCAACACCTGTATTTGCACTACCTGTCGTTACAGGTGTAACAGGACGTCTTTCAACACCCTGCACAATGTTCCACAATCCTTTTGCAACCAGTACATGTCGCATCATATAAGCCCATAGTGGGTAGTTGGTACCATATAACTTATCCTCAACAGCCAACATACGGAATACATCACTGCTTTCAGCCATGGCCGGTGACTAAAATACCTTGATGCAGAAAATTGACTGTATCTCAAAAAGTTGAATGGAACTGCCCAGACGAGTTCTGCTAGACCTATAGCAGACTTTGAGACTCTTAAACTGGCAAACAGAAATTGTTATATACTTTGGCACAAAAGGACGAAATAGCCTGCACAAGCGCTACGATAGTGCATTCGGAGGCCGAAACGAGCTCAGATCACGATTTCGGCACCACAAAGCGAAGCAGTTTTGACCTCGGAAACACCTTGAGTATGCTCACCAAATTTCGTGCGAATCTGAGACGGCAAACGGAGGAGTGTCGACGGCGCCCTAGAAGAAGCGACGACCTGCTCTGATACCAATTGTTGGAGATAGACGTCTGCGGAAGCACGCGAACAGCACAAGGAAGAAGAAGAAGCTTGGAGCACAAACACACAATACTGAATGTATTACTAGAGAATGTACAAAGATAAGTAGCCCATTAGGGCAATAGGCGTATATACAAGCTGGGGGAAAAAAACCTCCTAAAGAGGGAAAAAAGTGCCCCGACAGTCCTAGAGTGTTCACACACATCACTACCTAAATATATCAACAGAAAACAAGCAAAAGAGGAGAAAGAAATCACCTAAGACAGAAGAAGAAGAACCACTCATGGAAGTACCAAAGAACTTCAAAAAGTATGAAATAGAAGACAGAAGAATCATGGTACGAATGCCTAAATGAGAAGCAAGCATTGGAGAAGTGTACGATAATCGAGAAAAAAACTAAGCAAATCATAGTTAGAGAAGAAAAATGTACATACATAGGGCATGATTTGACAGAAGAAGAAGAATAGTTAACCGCCCAATTGTGATAATATAGAGATTTGTTTGCTTGGAGTTACAAAGATTTGAAATGAGTAGACCTGGATATATGCTCCCATAGAATTCCTATGACTCCAGAGGCCAAACCTACCAAGCAGAAACCATACACTTACAACGATAATTTTGCTGCCAAGACTGAAGAGGAGATAGATCACTTGATAGAAGCAAGATTCATTTATGAAATTGAGCATACCGAATGTTGGAGTTAGATGTCTGCGGAAGCACACGAACAAGACAAGGAAGAAGAAGAAGCTTGGAGCACAACACACAATGTTGAATGTATTACCACGAGAATGTACAAAGATAAGTAGCTCCTTAGGGCAATAGGCATATATACAAGCCGAGGGAAAAAACCTCCTAAAGAGGGAAAAAACTGCCCTGGCGGTCCTAGAGTGTTCACACACATCACGACCTAAATATATCAACAAATCCCCCCTGGGAGTGATGCGGTGAACAAGGAGCTGGCACTTATGCATAAGGAAGTGCCAAGATATGTGGAATCAATCCACAAAAGGAAGTAAGCCCAAAGCTTTGCAAAAAGCTTTAAACTTCTCCCTAGGCAAAGCCTTCGTAAAAAGGTCTGCAATGTTCTCCTGCATGGGCACATATGCCAAGCTGATCTCCCCAGCAGAGAACCTCTTCCTGACATAATGATAATGCACCTCAATGTGCTTAGTGCAAGCATGGAACACAAGGTTCCTCGCAACTGCCAATGCGCTCTGATTCTCAGTGAAGATGGTGGTGGCAGAAGATTGACCAAGACCCAAATCAACCATAAGGCATCTAAGCCACACACACTCAATAGTCGTTGTGAAAGATGCCCTATACTCAGCCTCACAACTAGAAGTGGCCACCGTAGGCTTGTTCTTGTTCAACCAAGATATACATGAGCTACCAAGCATGAAGCAAAAGCCACTGGTGGACACACGAGTGTCATAGCAACCAGCCCAATCACTATCAGAAAAAACATGCAAATCTAGTGGTAGTGATCCCCCCCTTGGGATAAAACAATCCAAGTAGTCTGGTACCACTCAAGTAGTGAAAGATGTGCTTAACTGCCTACCAATGCTTGACACCTGGGCAATGCATAAACATGCTCATATGTGAGACAGCAAACTGAATATCTGACCAAGTACTGCATAAGTAAATCAAGCATCCAACAGCTTAATGATAGAGAACAACATCAGATGCATCTCCAGCATCATGAAGACTCAATCGTAAATGTGTCTCCATAGGAGTGGTAATTAGCTTATAATTTTCAAGGCCAAAATGCTACAATAATGTGTCAATATATTTTGTTTGACAAAAAGCCATTCCACCATCAACTTGCATAGAATAAATGCCCAAATAGTGATGCAAATGCCCCAAATCATACATCTCAAATGAGGCATGCAAATCAGTTTTAAAATCAGCAATATGCATGTCATGAGGACCATAGAGCAGCACGCCATCAACGTACACCACAATGATCAGAAGCACATCATTAGCACACTTAACATATAAGGTGATTTTAGTTGGGTTGTTCTCAAAACCATGTACAATAAGATAGGCATGTGTCTTTTCATACCAAGCACATGGTGCTTGCTTTAAACCATATAATGCCTTCCTTAACCTGGGCTGAAAAACATACACTTCTTCATGCAAGTCACCATTCAGAAATGTTGTTTTAATGTCCAACTGATGTACACATTTCAACCATGATGAGCTGCAAGTGCACAGATGCTATGAACATAAGTCTTTCGGCAAGTAGAAGCAAAGGTTTCATCAAAATCAATGCCTCTTTCCTGCACATAACCCTTTACAACAAGCCTAACTTTATACTTGTCAACTGTTCCATCGCGTTTACGCTTCAGCTTGTATACCCACTTAGTGCCAATGGCCTCCTTGCGAGGAGGCAAGTCACATAAAGACCAGATACCATTTTTCATGATAGCATCATATTTAGATTGCATTGCAGCCATCCAATGTTTAGAATTTTGTGCTTAATCAAACGAAACAAGTTCAATCTCGTCACAAAGACTAAAGGCAGCCATAGCATAGCAATCTAATGCAAAAGAGGCACTATGAGAGCTTGATTGAGTACGATATGATAGAGATGCATCTAATTTGTTGTCACGCAAGGCCTATGCCATCCATTTTTGCATAGTTTTTGTCTGCTCAATATCAGCTCTCTCATCAACAAGTGCATCATGTAAATTTGCATCAGAAATGGAATGATCTGCATAATCACATGAAACCTGCAAAGGCTGAGAAGTTGCCTCATTAGGACCAGCACTAGACTGTCCACCTGTAAAAAGAGGCAGCAAAGTATTATACATGTCTTTGGAGCTAAGAGATGTCTCCTTAGTACATGAAAGCAATGGCTTAATAACATCTTCCACAAAAACAACATCACAGCTAACCAGAATGCATTTACTCTCTGGATGATACAGACAATACCCTTTACTTTCAGAACTATACCCAACAAAAATACATTTTACTACTTTATCATCCAATTTTCTGTGATGTTGTTCTGGCACTAATGCATATGCCAGACAACCAAAAACACGTAGATGAGCAACAGATGGCTTGCAACCATGTCAACATGAGTGATAAACTGTAGCGCTTTAGTGGAACACCTGTTCAATACATATGTTGCACATATAACAGCCTCAAGCCAGAAACTATCTGGTAAAGTCTCACTCTTGACCATACACCTCGTCATCTCCATGAGTGACATGTTCTTTCGTTCAACAACTCCATTCTATTGAGGTGTATACGACACTGTACACTGATGTTTTATCCCACATTCAGCCATAAATGCATTAAAGTCAAAACACATATATTGCCCCCCCTCGTTCAGATTGGAGGGTGACCATTTTACATGCTTACAGATTTTCAGCCAAAGCCACTAACTGTTTGAAGCACATAAACACTTCAAACTATTCCTTCAATGGATATACCCATGCATTCTTGGACAAATCATCGATGAAAGTCACAAACTAAAGATAGTTCCCAAAAGAAGGTGTTTGCATAGGACCACAGACATCACTATGTACAAGTTGCAATTTTTGAGTAGCTCGAATTGAACCATCTTTTGGAAAGGAAGAATGTTGCATTTTGCCCAAAATACAACCTTCACATACATGTTGACCGGGTGCCTCAAGTTTGGGTAAAGAGGATACCATTTCAAATTTATGCAAGCATAGCAAACTAGCAAAATTCAAATGACCAAACGCGCATGCCAAAGCTTTGCATCTGACATAGCCTGAGAATCATGTACTACACATACCAAATCATTTACAAATCTTTCATAGTCTATGAGCTTATACAACCCATGACATAAAATGCCAGAAGCAATAATGACGTCACAAATTGACAGATCATGAATTGTACATATGTCATCAACAAATTTCATAACCAAGCCAATCTTGGCTAATGTTGAAACTGATAATAGATTTTTCTTGATCTCAGGCACAAACAAAGCATCTGACAAAATGAAATAACTACCATCAATAGTATTCAAAATGAACTTACCAACTCCCATAACAGGATAGGAGGACTTGTTGGCACATGTAACAGTATTCCCTGTAGGGGCAGGCTCGAGTGAAGAGAAGAAACTGTGTTGCGAGGTAATATGTTTGGTCGCCCCAGTATCAAAGTACCAAACATCTAAGTCTACTGCAAACATGCACTGCTCATGAGAAGATGGGTCAAAACTGCAAACAGTAGTAAACACCCATTCTTATTCCTGCACAAGATTAGCAGACTCTATTTTCAGTGTAGAGGCCTCTACAACAACCATTATGGCCTCTTTCTTCTTTGCCTCTTTAGCAGCCAGTTTTGGATAGCTCTTGATGACATGATCATTTTCTTTACAGTATTTGCAAAACAACTTTTGCTTTTCTGACTTCTTCTCATCTTTGTCTTCCTCCTTCGAATGTGTAGTATTTGCAAATTTTTTCTTACTATTAGAAGAGCTCCATTTACCTTTGCCCTTCTGACTAGTCAGGAAAGCTTGATCTGCAACATGCATAATAGACATGTTTTGCCTAGACTGGTCTTCCTGCAAGAGAACAAAGACTAACTCCCCAAATGACAAGGCATTTGGATTGCCTTTCATCATCAAACGAAGAGTAGAAGCAAAAATCTAATATGAGTCAGGAAGACCATTCAGAACGGTCTGCATAAGTGAGCTATTTGGTATAACTTCATCAACAAAAGTCAACTGTTCTTTCAAATCCTTGATTTTGTGAGAAAACTGTCTATAGAATCACCTTCATTCATGTGCTCACTCTCCAATAGTTTTCGTACGTAAACAACACGAGCCTCATTCCTAGCCTAGTACAATGTGGTAAGTGTATCCCAAGCATCCTCAGCTATTCTACAAGAGTGAACGTGAGGAATAATGGCACGTTTGATAAAAGAAGCTACCAATGCATGTGCTTGAGCATCTCTACCATCCCAACAAATTTGCTCTATAGTAGGTGCAATAGAAACAGCAACACGAATAGGAATCTGCAGAATATCATCATCTTTGATACCATCTCCATCAGCTCCAGCACTTGTATTTGCAGTACCTGTATTCGTGGATGTAACAGGACATCTTTCAACACCCTGCACAATATTTCGTAGTCCTTTTGCGACCAATACATGACGCATCATATAAGCCCATAATGGGTAGTTGGTACCATCCAACTTATCCTCAACAGCCAACATACGGAATACATCACTGCTTTCAACCATGGTCGGTGACTAAAATACCTTGATGCAAAAAATTGACTATATCTCAAAAGTTGTACAAAACTGCCCAAATGAATTCTTGCTAAACCTATAGCAGACTTTCAGACGCTTATACTGGCGAACCGAAACTCGTATATACTTTTGGCACAAAAAGACAAAATAGCCTGTACAAGCAATGCGATAGTGCCTTCGGAGGCCAAAACAAGCTCAGATTGGAATTTTGGCACCACATAGCAAAGTTGTTTTGATCTCTGAAACACCTTGAGTATGCTTACCAAATTTCGTGTGATTTTGAGACTTCAACCGGAGAGGTGTAGACAACACCCTTGATGAAGCGATGACCTGCTCTGATACCAATTGTTGGAGTTAGGCATCTCCGGAAGCATGTGAACAACACAAGGAAGAAGAAGAAGCTTGGAGCACAACACACTATGCTGAATGTATTACCACTAGAATGTACAAAGATAAGTAGCCCATTAGGGCAATAGGCATATATACAAGCCGGGGGAAAAACTCTCCTAAAGAGGGAAAAGAGTGCCTCGGTGATCCTAGAATGTTCACACACATCACTACCTAAATATATCAACACCAAATGGGTGTCCCCCATTGTGGTCGTGCCCAAAAAAAATGGGAAATTGCATGTGTGTATTAATATCAAAAAATATAATGCCACCACGATTAGAGACAATTATCCTCTTCTTATCATGGAACATTTGCTGGAAAGAATCACGGGCAAGGAAGTTTACAGCTTCATTGATGGATTCGCAGGCTATAATCAAGTACCCATTGCTCTAGAAGATCAACATAAGATGGCTTTTTCCACATAATGCGGCATATTTGCATTTCGTGTGATGCCATTTGGGCTAACAAATGCACCGGCCACATTCCAAACTAATGTGTCATGTTTTTAAGGAATTCTTATGAAAGAGTTTGGAAGTTTATGTGGACGACATATATGGCGCATTCTAACATGAGGCAGATTCATATGCCTAAATTAAGATAGGTATTTAACAAGCGTCGAGAATATCAGGTTTGCTTGAACCTAGAAAAGTGTGTTTTCATGGTCAGGCAAGGCAAAATTCTAGGACATATTGTGTTAAAAAATGGGATTTCTACGGATGAAGAAAATGTGAAAGTAATTGCAGACCTACTTAGGCCAAAGAATGTAAAGGAAGTACAAGCTTTCGTGGGCCATTGTGGCTACTATCTATGATTCATACACACATATGCGATCATACAAAGCCCTTGTATTTTTTTTACCAAGTTTGAATGGGCAGACAAATGTGAGAACTCATTCAATGAACTTAAACGACACTTGTGTTCAACACCTATATTAACAACCCCAGATTGGAGTAAGCCATTCCATGTACATGTGGATGCATCCAACTATGCTACAAGATGTGTGTTGGCACAACCCACAAACGAAAGTAATATGGATCTTCCCATAGCTTATGCAAGTAGATAGTTAAATGCAACAAAAAGAAATTACACCACAACATAGCATGAAGGATTAGGAATGATTTATGCGGTAAATAATTCAGGCACTACTTATTGGCAAATAAGTTGAAGTTCTTCATGGATCACCAAGCATTGTTGTACTTAGTCAATAAACCTTATAACACAAGATGATTGATATTTTGGGTTTCTTTTACTAATGGAATACGATTTTGAGGTAGTAGTCAGAAAAGGAAAAATCCACCCCAGAGTAGACCGCCTTTCATGACTTACTATGGGAGAAGCTCCTCAAGGAATACCGAATGATGTACCTGATGCATACCTCTTTAATCTCAAGATAGTACCTGAATGGGCCAAATTTATTGTCCCTATTCTCACATTTGGACCCAAGAATCCTAGGATTAGGATCAAAGAAGGAGAGATTACTAAATCTCAAAGATACCAGATTCTCGCAAGAAGCATATATAACAAGATAATCAAAAATTTCTTGCTTGTTGTGTAGACGAGTCAGAATACAAGAATTGGTTGCAATTAGAACATGTAGGTGCATTAAAGCAACATCATTCAAAACATCGTACACTGCAGACTCTACACAGATTAGGAGTATATTGGCCTACTATGGAAGCAGATATCTATAGTCTATGTAAAGAATGCCCAGTCTATTGTGAAAAACCCACAATGGAACATGCCACTTTGTATCATGTGTCTCTCATGCCAGAATGGAGTGAACGGATAGTAACATACTTGAGGATGAGAACATTCCCTCAAGGAATGACTTTAGCACGACAACAAAGTCTAGATCAGGAAGCTTAGGACTACTCACTTATTGGTGATAACCTATATAAACGAGGAAGAGACGGATACCTAAGACAATGTGTTCATGAGAGTGATTACTTGAGCGCATTAGAGATTACACACCAAGGTGTTGCAGGAGGTCATTTTGGCCCTGACATAGTAATCAAATCCATATTATTTGCAAGATTTTGGTGGCCCACTCTTCACATGCATGCACACACCTATGTTAAGAGATGTGATGTGTGTCAAAGAACGCAGTTTCCTACTCGTAGAGATGAAATGCCATTGAAACCCATGATGGGAGGACGTGCATTCTCTAAGTGGGGTATATATAGACTTTGTAGGACACTTACTCCCCTTGCAAAAGGTACTGATGCAAAATACATCATGGTAGCAACAGATTATCTTACCAAATGGGTAGAAGCTAAGGCAACCAAAAAGAATGATGCACACGTGACGGAAAAATTCTTGTTTGAAAATGTCTTTACGAGATATGGATTGCCTATAGAGTTGGTGGGCGATTGAGGGACTCGCTTTCTAAACCAGGTCATTGAATATTTGTTACAGGATTTTATGGTGATTCATAATAAATCCGCACCATATCATCCTCAGGTCAATGGTCAAGCAGAAAGTACTAACAAGATCCTTTGTAATGTACTGACAAAACTTGTGAAAAACAAACGTTCGGATTGGGATAAACAGTTACATCACGTTGTTTGGGCATATCGAGTGTCCTACAAGACCATACTCAATGCAACTCCCTTTCAGATGGTTTTCGCTCCCTTTGGACTTTTTGATACCCACCCTTAAGGTTGCACAAGAACATCAGTGGACGGACCAATTATCATCAAGAATAATGGACTTGGAACGATTAGGAGAAACCAGGCTGAAAATGATAGCAGGGATATATGCAGCAAAGAAATGATAGAATGCTTATTTCAATGCCCATGTGAAAGATAAAGGCTTAAAAGGCAGCAATTTAGTCCTAGTGTATACGCTGAAACAGCATGCACGGAAACTAGAGAAACGTGGTTATGGACCCATGATCGTTAACAGACCATCAACAAGTGCAACAGTACAACTAGCCACACTAGAAGGAGAGATAATGCCTAATTACATTAGTGACTATAGAGTCAAGCTTTATCAGGAACCTCTTACTGAGGATATGCTTAGACGACTCACATTGGCAAAAAAGCATAAGGAGGAAGAAAAGAGAATACGCATGGAAGCTCAGGCAGAAGCTCTAGAACGCATTAGACGCATGAAACTAAGAAGATAAGGATTAGGGAGATAACATTATAGCCATCTTGAGGACACCGAGATACCCCATTGCCATGTGTCAAACAAAGTCAATTGCTCATCCTAGCATAGTAGATAGGAGACCACTCATTATAGTCATGCTAAACCAAGGCAACACCCACCATGAGCTTAGGGCTTTGATTGATTCAGGTGATGTGACTAGTGCGATTAGGTGGTCTCATTATAAGGACTTACTCATAGAAATGCGGCCAATTGAGGCATAAATAATAGCGCTAGGAGGCATGTAAACCCCTTGCATGGGTGAGGTGAACCTTCCTATCCTCATACATAAAGAAACCATGACTATGAAACTCTTAGTGTGCCATGACGACGACCTGATAGAACCGTTAATCCTTGGCCGAGATTGGTTATACGATCACTCAGTGGACCTAAATCTTAGACAAGACTGCTTGCAGCTCAGGACCTTAGACCATCAGTGAGTGATACCACTTGACTTCCCTAACAATACCTTGCCTGAGGGATGTAACCCCAGACCATATGAAATGATTGCGAAGGCGGACCAAAAGATTTTTGGTCAAATCTGTCACCTAAGCACACTCCTTCCAAAGTCAACCCATGAGAGTGTGGTGATGGATAGTTTCCAGTCAAGAGGATGTCAGGAGATCTTCCCCTGGTCTTCCTTTGCACAAGAAGGGGACTACATTAGCGGTCAGGTGGACTACATCAGCGGACAAATGGGGACCATCATCTTCGATGGCCCATCCTCCACACTTTGCATGAACCAGCCTAGATCTGTTGTATAGAATGCCTCACTTCCTGATGGGTAGTTCACGCAAGTGTTGGACCCCCCTTCTTTTCCAAATCAGAGCATCAACCAGACCTCTCAACCACGACCTCCAAGAAGTCAACCACGACTCAAGAACCCAAACTGACGACCATACTAGACGACACAAAGATGGAAAGAATATCAACAAACCAAGGTAAGTCACACAAAACAAATATGGGTGCCAAAAGGTCAGAAAGCACCAACAGTTTTCAACAACGCAGACAATGACAAGAAGAAGTTCAAGCAGAATCAGAGTCAGTATCCAACCTACCCTCGACTTGATGTTCCATCGACGAGGACCAATAGATTTGGATTGCCAAGAAGTACTTAACAAACTGACCCACACCCACTCAGATTTGGGTACCCAAGAATTGTATTTTAGCTCAAAACCCAAGCCTTATAATATACATCCCTTCAACATCAACCCACCCATGGACACCAATATTGCCCGATTCATCTCTTGTACCTCAGTCGAAAAACACCACCTATACACCAACTCTTAGGAAATGGATGCCAAAACGTGTCTAGAAGCCTTCACACGATCCTTTGTATGACATAACACTTATCTCGACTAACCCTTACCCTTGTAATAATTCACCCATGGCTGAACCTTGTATAAATTCACCCACACTCACCCACTATCACTTGTAATGAATCTCATCAAGCAATGTATGCAATATCTAAAGCATGTAGGTGTCTAGTGACCTGCGTTAGTTTATGAGAAATCAATTCATAAACCACCTCACGACACTGGGCTACACAGGTTACACATCGGCTATGGAAAGGGATTGCGGTCTCACTTAATTGAGATACAAAATTGTTTCCATACTAATGTGTTAATCTTTTGTAGCAGATCATCTCCGTATTCATTTCAATCATCATGAAATCTGAAGGAACTTCCGAGGCTGGCCCCAGCACGCCACTGATCAATTTGGGTACTTTGTTAGTTGAACCTTATCCTACATCGCAACCATCGGAATTTCAAGGATTCACGAGACCAATGACCATAGATGATCCTCCTCTAGGATGCACTGAAAAGGTCCATAGCAATTCACATTGGTTTCAAGGTCTAGCAGAACCCCTAGCACACGCAAAATTTATCTATGATGCCATGCTTTGTTTTGATGGTACCAAGTGGGGCAGATATCCGTTTTTCTCACGAGAATTTGAAGAGCTTCAAAATTCAGAGGAGCTACGACACATTTGGGCTAGGGTTGGTTTCACCGAGTATTTTAGTGACCCTTTGCCAAAACCTGATTTCTATCGATGCTACTATTTGGTAACCACTCTTGAAGCTCCTGAGAGGAAATAATTACCAGGCACTTTCATCTTGCCCTCCCTAGTGAATGATCCACCCTATAAGAAGTTTTACCTATCAAAGGACCTCATTCAAGCTGCACTTAAGATCCATGGGACTCATACGCCAACAGAAAGAGAAAGGCTTATTCCCAAGCCCATGAAAAGAGGTGACGTCTTGAAATGGACTGATATGTCGGCCATCACTCTAGAATTGTCAAAGCCATTGCGCATTTGTATGCAACATTTCAAATTCCCTACACAGGATCGCTTTACCATTCTACAAAAACATATTTGGTTTGGTTTATATCTAGCCACCACAGGACCTCAGACTATAGATCTTGCTAGTTGGATTATAGATCAACTATACTTAGCACAACATAGATGGGAATGAAAGCATGTCATCCATTTATGTTGTGCTCTGACAAGAATTGTCTACATGTGTTTGGCCTACGACTTACCCATCGAACGTGCCATGACCAGTGAGGAATTGAAAACAGTCCTCATAACTAAGATGGAGCTCTCTCGAACATCATGAATGGTGGATCCTCATGAATCCCTCTTCTCCTATTACTAGATTAGCTTAATTTAGTTGATTCTAAGAAAACCTACCTACCAACCCTAAGTAGTCTATAAGTACCAATATAGATACTATCTAGATCCCTCTACTAAATGGCATCCTATCCATCTTCTTTCCTTGGGATCCAATGCTCTCAAATAAGTCATGTGAGCATATATCTATGCTCCTTGTGATACCCATAAATATGCGAAACTTTCCAATTGGTATCTATCTAGGTTGTTCCATCTAGAATAGCTATCCCTAAGCATCAACTGATCCAATAGTCCAAAGTATCAAGAGATTCTTCTTAAAGGTTCTTTACATTCATTAACTTTGAGACAAAGCATAAGATCAAAGCAATCACCATTATATAATAAGTGGGTATACAAATAATCATGTATCAATAATAAGTTCCATGTGATATAAGAAATAAAAATGCAATACTCATAAATGCCATGTATGAGCAACAAACATCTATGCATTCTATCTCATACAACATAATAGAATCTAGAGTCATTCAAATACTCTATGAGTGTTTTCTCATCATGTAAGGATAAAAACCACAAGCACATGCATGTGATCCATCAACCATGTTGCAAGCATGTGCTTAACACAACTAAAAGGCCAAAAGAAAAGCATAGATAAGAGTCCAAGATGCTTCCCTGACCCTTTTCGATGAAGCCTCAAACCCCTCAAACTCTTCGATGTCATCCATGACCCGCTTCATGCTCTCTCCCCAAATCCAAATCCATGCCACATTCATCTTGGATTATTTAAAAAATGTTTACAAATACAAAGCGCACATATATAAGTGCTCAAATAGGTAAATGCCATTACATGAAGTAGATGCCTACTAAAATTAGTCCAATCATCATTACAACTAATTTAGAAATGAAATAAAGTCATTTGGATGTCAAGAGACATACGATCTCTATTCGACATTCAGTAAACCTATTGGAAAGTTCAACAAGTTGTAAAAAATGTTCATAAATCCAAATCCAAAGATCTTACACGTATATTCATTGGAAAGATCTTTCAACTAGCTTACAAATAAACCAAAAAACTGTTCATAACAGATTGTTCGATTGGAAGATATGCTCTCTTAAAGACAAATGATCCTATGTTGGCAACCAACCAACCAACTTTTGAATTTTCCAAATCTTGGTGGAATCCTCCCGGTCCTCATCAATGCTCTAGAGGCTTAAAAACATCAATATATAGCCTTGGGCATCCATAGAAGTTACGGAATATCATTTGGATGAGTATTCTATCCTAAACCATCTCTACCACAAAGTGAACACTTCCTCACCAATCATTAAAGAGATTACTAGAGGACCATCTCTTGATATAAGCTATGAAATTTTTATTTTTATGGAAAGCTCTCAATGATAGATTCACAACAAAACAAAGATCACTTCAATGCGAGTCTCAAGCATCAAGATATGCCATGCGGAAGATAGATACATCGACTTAGGTAACTGCTACAAAGAAATCTCTTCCCCAAACCAATGGGGTGTGTTTGCAAGACTTGAATTCACATTCTCTCCATTTTTCGATATATTATAGAAACATATATTCCCTACTTGCCACATGTCAAGTTACATTCAAAAGCACCTTTGGGAACTTCCCCAAATAGACCCTCAAAAATGGGGAATTTACATAGACACTTGAAAACTTCATAGAAGTGGAGGGATTTTGGTGTAATCCACTTCAAATTGGGAATTTTTTAAGTCCTAGTACATAGCACACGCTTTATGTATGTAAAAATTATCCCTCCAAAATCTCAAGTATATATACTTTCCTAAATCTTCCAAAATGGAAGTTTGCCCCAAAAGCCAAATCATATGTACTTGTAAGTGCAGGAGAACCATGGGAGAAGTGCACTTTTCTCCTCTCGTTGAGGTCTCAAACAAGGTGAAAATAGATTCAATAATCCCATGTGTAGATTTATGCACTTCATGGAGCTAGAAATATGTCCACGTTGCACTTTTGCTCCCAAACATGGAAGAGGAGAGTGATGAGGCTCTCTATCCCTCATCCGCGGACACCTTGGGTGCATTTGCATGGCTGGATAATACCCATTCGCACATGCATATGATAGGCATAAATGACATGTGGACACCCATAGGTGGGACTTCCTACTGATAACATGTCTTCCTTCTTTGCATGCCTTGAGTCTCACCAAGCATCGTAGCTGATGGCTCTGATACCAATATAACAAAACATTTTTCCATGCCCATATAAAAGCTCTCATGCAACTACATCCTCGATGCTCACATAGAGATATCCAAATTCTACCGGCCAACCATAGCCCAAGCCATTATGCATACATAATTATGAGGTACTTATCAATGTTTCATACTTATTAATGTCTCCCCTCTCTTCTACCTCTCTATGAGGATAATGCACACATCTAGTGTCATGCGGCAATTGTGCCCCTAAAAGATGTTCTCACCCCATGTGATATGAGATGAAACATGAGTCGTATGAGGAAGGACTCATACACCATGCATCTACGATCTATACATACACCACAAATCATGATATCGAACTCTACATAGAATTGAAAATAAACAATCAATATTGATCCATTGTCCTGAATTGGAAAGTCTATAGTTTAGAGTTTAGGTACATCCATCCATCCATACATACATAGAAACATACATACATACATGCATATATACGTACATACATATGTATGTATACATGTGTTTTTGCATGCTTGAGTGTGTGTGTGTGTGTGTGTGTATTAGAGATAAAACATGTGTGGTTTGAATCATGTTTAAATTGTTCAAAGCATTCAATCCATAACAGAACAAACTAATTTTTGTTTGCTTGTAATGGATATACGTCACATACACATCAATAATGCACAAATTTAGAGGGAAAAAACTGAAAATACATCAAATTATTCAAAGAAAAAGTAAAACAAAGATAATACAACACATTTTTATTGAGAAGTTATTCATAGAAAAATCATCATATGGAATCATCGGTAATCATTCATCATAATAAAATCATCATATATACAACGAACATGCAATAACAATCTTATTAATCATGAGTCATAAGATTGTTATTGCATGTTTGATGTAACAAACTCTACAAGTAACAAACTCTACAGGTATCGAAATATCAAAATATCAAAATATCAAAATATCAAAATATCAAAATCAATTGATTAATGTTAACCCATCATCCTATAGTTTTGAAAAAAAAAGGTTATACTATACAAACATCCACACACATGTATATAAGTTATTCATAGACAAAGCATCATGTGGAATCATCAGCAATCATTCATGATACTAAGATCGTCATATATACATCATACATGAAACAAGTCTTATGAGTCATGACTCATATGTAAGTGAAACATATTCATAATCCATCATCCATAGACCCATGGTCTACACATATAATAATACATACAACATCATAAAGCATAAAAACAAACTCTACAAGCATCAAAATAAATAAATTAATGTTCAGCCATTGTCCTATAGTGAAAAATATCAAGTTTGGAGTACACATGCACATGTGCATGTGTATGTGCATATGCATGTTGTTGGATATGAACCTTCCACAAGAAGGATCATGCAAATATGCAAAAAAAATCAAGGTTAAAGCTGGTCAATCGCAAGTCAACTTTGATCAAAATATGCAAGAATTTTTTATCATATAAATTGGAAAGAGTTTCCAAGAGCTATCCAATGACATATTATATGCCACCTTTGGAGGTGATTTGAGGGTTTAAAAGTTAAACCCTATTCTCAATCAAAAAGTCAAATAACATTAAAAAATCAATTTGATGAAGACAAAAAGCAGATTTTTTTATTAAATATGCTATATTAACAAAAATATACTAAAAAATTACAAAAAAACAATTTTAAAAAACTCCACGTAACTCATAGCAAATTTTCTACCCCAAATTACGAGTTGTTTTTAGCTTTATCTTTGCTTTTTCTAGCTTACTTTTCATACCAAGCCAAAAACTATATAAAGGAACACTGCCTAGCCCATACTACATGCCTTATAGCATACCATCTCTTCAAGCCTAGAGTTAGGGCTTTGGAGGAAAACTTTTACAAGTATTTTCTGCAATATAAGAGTTTATTTTTGGAGTTGTTTTGCTCCTTTGCCAATCTCTTTTGTACATTGTCTTTTTTGTCTCCCTCTCTCTCTCTCTATGTGTGTGTGTGTGTGTGTACATATATATATATATGAAAATGCTATGAAAATACTCGTAAACACACTTGCTTTGATTGTTGTTGGTTTTTAAGACCCACAATAAATAAATAAATAAATAAATAAATATATATATATATATATATATATATATATATATATATATATATATATATATATATATATATATATATATATATATATATATATATATATATATATTGTGGGTCTTAAAAACCAACAACAATCAAAGCAAGTGTGTTTACGAGTATTTTCATAGCATTTCATGAGCATATTGACTTGCTTAAGTGAGAGATATGACAATGAACTCCATGGTCACGATAGATAGATTCAAGGGTGATGATTTTCATACTTGGCAAACAAGGCTCCAATATTATCTCATGGCCAACGACCTATAGGATAAAGTTGAAGGTGAAGTTAGAGGACTTGAACATGAAGGTATTGGACTCTTCACAGTTGTTGCACAGGACTACTATATGAATCAAGCTCTACATGCTCAAAGTGTTGCCCCGTCATCATCATCATCATCATCATCTAGTGGAAGAGGAAGTACTCAAGCAAGAAGAACTACACAAGCAAGAGGGGTTACCACTTTACATGTAGATCAAGGACCAAGTGTAGAGGCAAATTGCAATTGAAGTTTATCTCCTACATACAATATAATTATCATTTTTCTACAAAACAAGACAAACCCAAATCTTGATAGAGTAAGGGGGAGGAGAAAGGTTAAGGGCTGAAGAGAACTTCAATAGTCAAAAAAATTAAGAAATGTAAGCATTGTGGCAAAACAGACCACAAAAAGACATTGTTTTACTATCAACCCATGCAAAATTTGTGGTGGAAAGACACATTAAGACAAATTTTTCTTTCAAGAAGATGAAGCAAAGATAGTAGAACAAGATATTCAAGATGACGTAGATGGAGTGGATGTTGAAACTTCTTCATCCATAAAATATTCATGTTAAACCATATTATCTTGTTTTAATACTTTTTCCATTATCCTCATCACTATCCTCCTTGAGTTTACTCTTGCTAGGTTCACATTCTTCAATAACCGAATTACACATCATTGGTTCTATTGTAAAAACTGAAACGTCATAGCCATCCTCATCACAATGGGGAGTCCACTATTGTTCGTCAACAACAATGTCCATTGTAGCAAGAATTTATGCCTAACCATGGGGTTCAAACTCTTCATTTGGAAACACCATGCGTGCATAGGCTCGGCCTTGAACCAATCTTGGGTTCTCACGAGCACCTACATCTCTAGCAATTGCTCTTTTTTCTTCTTTCACTGCAATTTTACACATTTAGAAGTGGGTGTCCTCATGCATCCATACGGATCTTGACCATATGGAGTGCACAGACTCCGTCTCATCTAATGGTCTATGGATTGGATTCCACTGCAAGGGGGGTACATCTCTATGGGAGTAGTCCTTGAGGTTGACTTTAGTTGTGACACCTAAGTGTTGTAAGTACAAGGAATTGACTCCCCAATCTTGCACAATTTGCAATTGTCATACGAACCTACCTAAAATCATTTTATAGACATGTTTCTTACTAGAATCGCACACGAAGAATGTATGCTCAAACTCTACACAAGTGGTTACAGTTATTCCTTCCAGTAAAGATAGCAAAGAAGAAAATATTCAGGATGACATAGATGGAGTGGATGTTGAAACTTCTTCATCCATAAAGTATTCATGTTAGACCATATCATCTTGTTTTAATACTTTTTCCATTTGTGTATAGGTATGAATAAGAACATATGATATTGACTAAAGAGGCCTAATCAACCTTGATAGTTAGAAAAATGCAACCATATGCTATCTTTTATTTTCCTGCACATGTCTCTATCCTTCCAAGTAGTATTTAGTTGAGAAGAGTATGGGAAAATTTTCCAAGTTCTCCTTTTATTTGTTGTATGGAGTGCCCTTCATGTCAAAGCCTTATCATATTCTTATGGACAATGGCATGATTTTCAAGTATCTACAACAGCACTTCTATTAATTTGCAACACTACACATTTCTATCAACCAATAGAATATATACCTACTTGGCATATTCTCCTCGTGTCAAGATAGGAGGGGATTGTTGGAAATGAACCTTCCTAAAAAAAGGGTCATACATATATACAAAAATTTCCAAGGTCAACACCAATCAAAAAGAGATCAACTTTAGATGATATATGCAGGAATTTTTTTACATGACAAATATGTAGGTTTTTTTTTACATAACTAGAAAGAGTTATCCAAGAGCTATGCAATGATATATCATATGCCAAATTTGGAGGTGATTTGAGGTTCAAAACTCAAACCCTAATCTTAGTCGAAAAATCAAAGATGCTTAAAAAGTCAATTTCAAGCAGACAAAAAGGAAATTTTTCAGTAAATATGCTATGTTAGCAAAAATATAATTAAAAAATACAAAAAAACAGTTTCAAAAAACCCATCATTCACAGCAGATTTTATGTTGCAAATTGCAAAGAGCTGTTTTTAAGCTTTATTTAAGCTTTTTCATACTGAACCAAAAACTGTATAAAAAAATCATAACTCTAGTCCAAACTACATGTCTTGTAGAATACCTTGAGCTCTCTTGTTAAGGTTTTGGAGGAACATTTTAGCAAGTATTATTGGAGTTTATTTTTGGATATATTTTGCTCTTTTGCAAATCTCATGTACATTGTCTCTTTTGCCTCTATTCTCTCTCTTTACTATCTCTCTCTCTATTGATTGTGGGTCTTAAAAGCCAACACGTGTGTCTGCATATGCATGTGCTGTGTATTAACTTATTTATTTATGATTTCATATTGAAGCCCATGCTTCCAATTCCGGGCAGTTGAAACAATTCATATTTTATGGGGAGAAAATAAAAATTAAGTTACAATATGAACAAAGCTAACATCGTCAATAAGACTCATCTGGGATATATTTCCCACAATTTTACATGACCACATACTCATTTGAACGTGCATAAGAAAATTAGAATGTTTCTAGTAACTAAATGAATTGAAATGCGAAAGTTTTCACACATTTAATGGAAAGAAAAAAAGGGGAAAAAAAAGAGGGGGAGAGAGAGAGAGAGAGAGAGAGAGAGAAAGAGAACATGCATTCACACTCGGGTAGTTTGATAGAATCAACACCAGCAAAGGCATTCTCCATAGTATCCCCTCATACTTAGTATGTGAATCCAAGACATCCAGGCTCTAGAATGGCATGTGTATTACGTATATCAAACATATTACACCAAACCAACTCCTAGAACTGCATCTCAGCATTACTCACATTTCATACATCAATTTTTCCAATTAGAGAAATCATTGTGTGAAGTAAAAGGCATCAAAGCACTCATAAAGTGCACATTTTAAGCCTGGATATAATTACACAAATCAAATAGCCAGCATCTTAAAAAGCCTTCCCATATGGAGCCTTGAGGTCAACATAATCGTAGTCACTAGTTTCTTCTAAAGAAACTTTACTCATAGCATCAAGATATGTGGCCAACACAATAGATCATGGTATTAAGGTGAGCTGAGCAGCCTACATATTCCTCAGAAAGAATCATGAGACCTCAGATTAGGCCTCAGTCATATGATATATCCCTGCTGAAATATGCAACTTGCTTCTCTGATTGAGTCTTCAAACAGGAAAGAAAGAACATAATATGAAAGCACCTTGAAAATATGCCAGAACTATTTAGACAATGATCATCAAACTATGATGTACAGTCACTAATTTAACACAAGCCTGGGCCAGAGATTGCCCACAGTAGTAAGATGATCTGATGATTAAGACAACATCACCTAGGCAGGAAGATATGATTATGAAAGGAGCCAAGAGCGTACTCTGCAACATGGATGAGATTCTGTGAGAGAAAACGACTCCAAATCTCTGACCCTGCTTCCATAGTTCATGAAGTTACTCCCACAGTCAGTGCTATATCCAAAACACTCTAGCTACCCCCTATTACTTCCTACCACTGGTTTTGTGAGGTGCTGTGCATTGAGAAAAACTCGTTTTCTATCCTATCCAGTCAGAGTTAAAGTACGAGAGGAAAGGGATCAACTTCCTCAAGAGTCAACATCATCAGCTAGCTCAGCTCTGCTTACATGGCTGCCAAATCTGAACCTAGGGGAACTGTTGCAATAGACAGAACATGGCAAATACTGATCCAAATGGAAAGTTTTTTCTACTACATGCATAGATACCTTCTTGCTGCCCAATGTCTAACTAGCGGTGCTCAACTGTGCGATGTGCACTGCCATGTGAAAACACAGAAAGGTAACCTGTGAGACGGGTTACTACAAATCTCTGAAAGCATAGATTTGAAGAAATAGGTGCATGTTCAAAGAGAACTACATAAGCCAAAAGGAAGTACTACCACCCACAATCTATGCAGCTGCAGATACCTTAAAAAAGGGGATAGAAAAGATATCATGATTCATCCAAACCTGTTTAGTCATAACTGTCAGAGCGTTCATGCAAAAAAGTTTTCCATGTATCATTCTCAAATAAAGAAAACGAGCAAGTGGACCATTGTCGTCACAAGGCACTGATACTGTTCAAACCACCATCAAAAAGTTGAGGCCTATGAAAGGTGATGTATCAACAATACCTCAAAAATAAGAGCACTAATGAGTCTTGCGGTTCCACCAGAAAAAGACCCATAATCCCAATTATATACGATCGATTTTCAGGTCTCAAAGACTCAATTCATCTACTTCTCTAGGATTGAAGCATCATAACTCTCCATAAGTGGCAATCACCTTGCTGCAAAAGGAATATGTATGCTTTCTGAACGTCCTCTGAATTTTCACAACAACAAGTCATAGAAAACCAAATATAGATGACAATCACAAGACCCATAATTCCAAGGATATAGGATCAATCTTCAGGTCTCAATGCATCGATTTATCCAGAACTGAAGCATCATAACTCTCCATAAGTGGCAATCATCTTGTTGCAATACGAATATGTATGCCTTCTGAATATCTGCTCTGAATGTTCATAAACAACAAGTCATAGAAAACCAAATATAGATGACATTCACACTGAAAACAGTCTACCGCAATTCATTTTTAATTAATACAGGTGAAATCATCTGAATAGAATTGAGACTCAACTTGAAATACATATAAGATCCATTTC
>CM035418.1:126338997-126443997 GCA_020310875.1 Ceratopteris richardii | reverse complement strand
CGTGTTTCTTTGATACTTGTTCACATATGTCACAATCGTGAATTTCATTATGCTTTGTCCTTGCATGATGAACAGGACTCTTTGCAATATCTACAACACCTTGACCATCTGAATAGATCTGCATAAGTGAACATGAACATCAAGATAACTGAAAACCTTTTGTAGCCATATTTGTTAGGGATAAAAGGCCCCAAAGACTCTCCTTTGGTATACTTTTGGCCCTTCTAAGTGATAGCTTTCTCCGATAGCTTTCTATTAAACATGTCTAAATGACTTAAAAGTCACTTATTAATAAGACTTGCTCCCAAAACTCTCATAACTTGAATGGGACTTCTTCAACTTTGACTTCTCTATCTTCTCCAAATTTCTATGTAGGTTTCTCTCTCTACTTTCTATCTCTTCATGTAACAACCCACTCTCTTGGTGTTTGGAGCAACTATGCAATACCACCATGTAGCTTTCCGTGGCCTCTTCAACTAGTGTCAGAGCTTTGGACTGTTCCATCTCAACAAAGTTGCTCCAAATGCTTTTCTACTTCAGCCTATGCTAAGCTAAACGCATTTTCTTGCATTTGGGAAAATTTCATTACAAAAAAATCTTCATTTTTCGCAATAAAAGTACCGTTTTTGGAGGATTACTTTAGCCAAGTGCAAAGTTGAAGCAAAGTTCGAGTTTTTCAAAGAGTTTCATCATGGAGAACCTCTTCTATTGTGCTTCTTTTATTCCCATGGGTCATTTTTAGCACCCGCACCACTGGTAATTCACTTATAGCTCCTTTGTTGCATAGGTTTTCTATCATTTCAAGTGGGCGTACATGTATAAGGATTGTGAAAGTAAATACAAAAGGTCATTTCTCTGATTTTGAGAAGTCATATACCACCCAAACAGGTAGAAAGATGAAATGCTTACGTACACATAACGGGGGTAAGTTTACGAGTACTGAATTCAATAAATTTTGTGAAAATTCAGGTATTAAGAGGGAGCTAACAATCCCATACAGCCCCTCGTCTAATGGCGTGGCTGAAAGATACAATAGGACACTTTGTGAGAGGGTGAGATGCATACTATCCAGAGCTTATCTCCCTCATGGAGTTTGGGGAGAGGCTTTAAAAATTGCAATGCACATTTGCAATCGATCCCCTCATGTGACCCTGAAAGGTGGCATCCTTGAAGAGGTCTTGTCTAGCACATAGTTGGTTTGGAACTCGTTCCAAACAACTTTTATGGTTCGGCGCGTATGGACCCACACCAACGTTCCAAACAACGTATGGAACCTTGACTTTTAAAAACAATGCCCCATGGTTCTTTTGATAGTGACTTTGCTTAAGAGTTGCTGTCCCTGAAAGGCCAACTCCAAAGTCCATTAGTACATACATACTCACACATGCATATATACATTTCCGCACTATTGTATGCATCTACGATATCGCACAAATCATATGGTGCCATGCCACACATGTACTTGATACTATTATGTCACATAAAAGTTAGAACTTAGAACATACATGTGTGCATACATTCACATGTACACACATACATACACATACATATATATAGTGCATGCATGCGTCACACAATGCACATTGAATATATAGACTTAACATCCATGTATGCACAATCATCGATGCGCATTGCATATATGAACAATAGATAATGCACGTTGCATATGTATAATATATTGTTGAAAATCAATGTCACATCAGTCCAAAAATCTTATTAGGGCAAAAACCCTAATTTTGGTACTTAATCATTTTTGGCACAAAATTTGGGTAAAATTTTTATGATCCTGTCTTGAAGAGCTTGATGATAGCTTTCTAATGGTATATGACATGCAATCATCAGAGATCAGATTTGGGAGAAAACCCTAACCCTAATTTTCTGTTGATTTAGGGTTTTTACCTCATTTAATAGTTCTCAGCTTGAAGGTCATAAAAATGTCATCAAATCATTCATCAGGTAGTCAAAGGTCTGAAAAAGCTAGTCAAAAGACTTTTCAGAGATAAATTTAAAATAAAGCAAATATGGCTAAAAAAAAAGCGATGAGTTTTTTAACAACTTATGATCTCAGTTTTAATTTAGCGAACAGCTCTTTTAGCAAGATTTTTTCGCATGGGAAGTTTTAGCCTATATAATAGAGGCTTATGGTCACTGTATGAGACATCCAACGCAAGCTTTGAGGTCTCTTTGAGGTGTTATAGCTGATGCACACGTGGGGCAGCCATGGTGCACATATGGGCAGCTTTGGGGCAGCTATTGAGGCACATGAGGAGCAACCATGGAGTTCTTCTTGGAGAAGAGTGTGCTCACACTCTTGCTTTTGGAGAAGATTTACCTACCAGTAGCTTGTTGGTGTGGATCATCCATCTACATGATGTATTTGGAGATTGTCTTCTACATGAAGATTATGGAGTACTTCAAAGACATTGGATGGAGCTTAACATAAGATTGCATCTTATGTTAACTATTCAGGTACATATTCTCTTTATGCACACAGGTACTACTTGGAACTCATGGAAGCAGTGGCATCCATATCTGGAGGAGTCCTATTCGGCATACATGGAGGCAGTGGCATCCATAAAAGAGAATCAGTACATGCATGCTACATGCATCAGATGAGATGTTAGAGAAGGTGTTTCCATATGAGTATGAGGATTTCTGTCAGAAACATGTTAGCATTCCATGCTAATTCTGTAAGTATGTGATCTATCACACACACATCTGATTTAGAGTTTACATAGCCTAAATTCAGATTAGGGTTTGTTGAATATCAGTTTCAAACTGATCTTTCCTCTTTCAATCACTCATATTCACTCTTCTACAACCTATCATTTCATACATCTCATACCTATTCAGATTTTCCCTACATCTGAATATTCTTGTAAATTCTGTACGTACACTCTTCCATCTATTTTTGTTCACATAGAGTGGTTGAGGTTTTGACTCCCACATTGTAAATTGACATTTGTATATATGATGGTGTGAGTAAGCAGTGGCTTACATAACACTTTGAACATGTTGTCTAATCTCTCTCTATCTTTGTCTCATCATTGTATGATCAAGTGTTGTATGTTCATATTTGTCAATATTGGAAGATACTGAAATTTGTGTTGTAGATCTTGGAAACCTGTGAACCTATGGAATCAGTAATGTGCCTACCTAATTTCTAACATTTGGTATCAAGACTCCCAGACTACCAACATATGGTTTCAGAGCATCTTCTAACATTTGACATATGGCATACACACTTAATCTAGATGAGTAGAGATTTGAGAATTAGACAATTCAGTCATGTGTTTATTTATCAGTGCGAAGTATAAAGTTGATGATCTGTTAGCAACCAAATACTTTTGGAAGTATGAAAATACTTTACAAAAGAATTGCATGAAGACCAAGACTTGATGAAGAGAAGGTTACTTCAAATTCAAGGAAAAACAATGGTTTAGAGAAGATGAAGGAACCGGATCAACTTCAAATCACAGGTATAAGTTTCTACTATCATATTGTCATTTGCAGGTCATATCTTAGAAGAACAGTTATGAAGAGATTTGAAGGATTCAAGAAGCGCTTTTAAACACTTTCATTACTTTGAAAGTTAAAGCATTAGCTACATCAAAACAAGTATCTAGAGGTTGTTCTTGACAATTTTGATAGAAGATCTCTTTCATGGCAAGAAAGCTCATCTAAGAAGACAAATTTGGAGATTAGATCAATTTTGTTTTCAGCCAACACAAGGTTGGAAGTTTTTTTAATCCAGGTACAAAATCTAGGTATCTAAATTACCTAGAGAGGTAATTCAACATTTAGCCAACTCAAGGAAAAGGTTGGTGAATTCAGACATATCAGTCACATCTGAAGAAGAGTTTTGATTCCTCATATGCTGAGATGATAGAAACATGTTTTATTCTATGTTCACTTCCATTTATATACCATGTTTGTTTTGTCTCTTACTCTTAGCACTAGAGGAAGAGAAAAATTCCTTTGAAGAAGTTAAGAGTGCTTGCTACTTCAAGATGAAGAGAACAAAAGGTATGGAAGAGAAGTTTGAAGATGTTGACATCATCAGGTAGAAGAAAGATGCAGAAGAAGAAAGTCCAACAATTCCAAAGAGAAAGTAAGACTTATTTCTTTTCTCTTATATTTTCCATATACTTTTCCTACTTTTATCCTCTACATCCAAAGACAAGTCTACGAGAACATCTTGTGTGAAGAACATAGTTTAAAGAAGAAGCAGTTTCTATTTTGCATTATACTTGGTCATGTTTGAGTAGGTTTTGACAAAGAATTGCATTGAGAGAAAGAAAAGCAGCAGATATCTAAGACAGCTTATATGGTTTGACTCATATGTGTATGAGTTATGTATAAGTTGAAGATTTTGGGCAGGCAGTTTATATGTTCCCTCAAAGAATTCTTGGAGTGTCAATTCAGAGCTACTTGGTATATGACAAGTTGCAAAGACGTATATTTCTTCTTTACCTAACTCATGAGGTAAAAGAGTCATGCATCTTTGATTGTGATGCTTTTGTGCATGTAAGACCCAAGTTGCAGAACAAATTAGATGCAAAATCCATTAAAGGCACTTTCATGGGACATGATGATGAGAGTGAAATGGGTTATAGAATTTGGTTACCTCCACCCAAAAAGGTAATATGCAGCCAAATGTTGCTTTTAATGAAGCAAGGCTGCTCAAAAATTATTATGCCTTTAAAATTGACCATAAAAAGTCAAATTTCAGCATGTACAACCGCATGGAAATCTCAATTTTTCCCTCATGATGTACAATACAAGGCTGGAATCAATAATGAGCTAGTGGTTATTGAGAAAGATGATGTTGAACAGCAAAATGAGGCTCCAAAATATATGCATCTGCCAAACACTGTTGAAAATAGGGTTGAACATGATCAGCAGCAGTCCATTGATGGTGATGTTAACATACCTCTTGACGTAGACCCATTGCCAAAAAATATGGATAACTGGGTGAGGAGGTTTACACGTCCGAGAAGGCATGTAGATAGATATGACCCCTCTTTGCATTATGTTATGCTATCTGATGAGGGTGACTCATGTGAGCATAAAAAGAAGTGTGCAAGAAGAAATAAAAGCTTTGCATGCTAATGATAATAGGGCCTTGGTTGAGTTGCTCAATGGTAGAAAGGCTATTCCTAACAAGTGGGTATACAAAATCAAGACTGTAGATGGCAAACCCAAGGCAAGGCTGGTTGCTAAGGGATATGCCCAAAAAGAGGGCACTGATTTTAAAGGAGTATTCTCTCTGATGATTAAAATGACCACACTACGTGTGTTATTTGCTCTCATTGCTTTCTTGGATTTGGAGTTATTCCAAATGGATGTTAAAAAAACTTTTGCATGGTGATTTAGATGAAGAGCTGTACATGAAACAGCCAAAAGGATATGCCATTCCTGAAAAAGAGCATCTAGTATGCAAGGAGTTTATAGGCTGAAACAAGCCCCTAGGCAATGGTACAAGAAGTTTGATGCATTTATGCTCAAACATGAATTCAAAGGAAGCCATGCAGACCACTGTTTGTACACTAAAAAGGATGAAGATGGCAGCCCAAGCATTCTTGTATGTAGATGATATGCTGCTAGCTGGGAAGAAAAAGAGAACTCTAAATGCTCTAAAACAGCAGCTGACCTCTGCATTCTCAATGAAAGACCTTGGGGAAGCTCAGCATATGCTAGAATACTTTGTATTTATCCCAAAAAAAGTACATTGAAAAAATGCTTGACAGATTGAATGTGGCTGATGCTAAGCCTCTCGGAGTGCCATTGCAGCCACATGTTAAGCTTCCCAAAGATGATTGTCGCAAAGATGATGATGCAGCCATGCAGCCAACTACATGAACAGCGTTCCATATGCATCAGCTTCTGGTTCACTTATGCGTGCCATGGTTGCCAATCGGCCAGGCATTGTTCATTCAGTGGGAGTTGTTAGCAGGTTATGGCTAATCCTAGCAAAGCTTGTTGGAAGGCAGTCAAATCCATCTTGAGATATTTGAAAGGGACCAAAGCTAAATACCTATGTTATGGAAAGTCCATTGGAGTTGAAAGGATTTTGTGATTCATGCATGGGAGGTAAATGCCTATGTTATGGAAAGGGTCCATTGGACTTGAAAGGATTTTGTGATTCAAACACTCGCAAGCCCACAAGTGGCTATGTATATACCCTTGCAGGTGGTGCTATTTCATGGTGCCAAAGTCACCAGGGGATGGGGACGCGGACGGGGACGGGGACGGGTCCCGGGAATGGTGGTGCCCCCGGGACGGGGACGGAGCTTGATGTGTCTCGGGGACGCGTCCCCGGGACGGCACTAGAGAAATGCTGATTTTCTAAGAAAATTTCAAATGGAAATATTGTACAATGAATGTGGTTACATATGAAATGACCCATAACAACAAAATTGTAAAAAAATGTGTTTTCCAAGTAGAAACATATGTGAAGCATGTTGAAATTTGAACATTCAGAGTTGCCATATATATTTATCATAAAAAAAAAGATTCTACATCATTGTCATCATCATATATATTATAAACATATAATATACATTAAAAAAAAAACTAAGACTCAATGATCATGTGACATATATGATATGGCATTATCATACGAGCAAAAAGATGTTACATCATAGTATGGATAGACAAAAAGAACCACTGTAGATTCTAAAAAGAAGAATCGAAAAATCTAGAGACTACAACATAAATGTAATAACTATGGAGAAAAGAGAATAAAGGTGAAGAAAGGGCTAAGAGCGTGAAGAGGGTTGCTGAAAATGCAAGGTTAAGAGTAGCTCTAACCTCCATACATGTGAGATCCAAGGAGAAAAACTTCAAACTAAAGATAAACTTGTGTTTTGAGGGAGCAATGGCCTCTATTTATGGTTGTCTAAAGCCCCCAATATGGTTCTATAGACCCCCTAAAGTTGGCTCTAAAAATCCCAAGAGAGAAGGAAAAAAAAGTGACATTTTTTGGCCAAAAAATCGTCCCCACAACCCAAGCTATCCCGGATTGCCGTCCCAAACTGCCCCATAACATGAATCCGTCCCCGAGACGCGTCCTGTGGATGTTTTGCTGTTACACAAAGTTGTCCGGGGACGCCAACCATCCCGGTTAGGCGTCCCCATATTTTGGCTTTAGGGGACGGTATCCCAACGTCCCTAGGACTCGGGGACGCATCCCCATGTGACTTTGCATGGTGCTCTAGACTTCAGAGGATAGTTGCACTGTCTACTACAGAGGCTGAATATATTTCAGCCACAGCGGCTTCCAAGGAAGCCATTTGGTTAGCCCGCTTGTGTAGTGAGTTTGGGATGCCTGAAAAGGAAGTTGTTCTTGGATGTCATAGCCAGAGTACCATATGTTTGGCAAAGAATGCCATGTTCCGTGCTCGCACAAAGCATATTGATGTGAGATACCATTCATAAGAGAGGTGTTAGAGGATGGCCTCATCACTTTGATCAAGGTCAATACTTCACAGATTCAACAAATACTCTCATTAAGTGCCTACCCAAGGCACAACATCAGCTATGTATTACAAATGGTGGGAGTTACTTTAGACTTAGCTTAAAGGAGCCTCTTTGGTCCTTTAATTGGAAGGTTGTTGGGAATAAAGGCCCCAAGGACTCTCCTTTGGTATATTTTGATGCTTCCAAGTGATAGCTCTCTCTGAGAGCTTTCCTGACATATTTTTCTTATATATTTTGGACTCCAAATTAGAAAGTTATAGGCATTTACATTATTTTTACGACTTTTGGTCATTGGCCATGTGTGAACATGCCCAATTGACCTAAAAGTCATTTATTAATCAGGCTTCGTCCCAAAACTCTCATAACTTGAATGGGACTTCTTCAACTCAAGCTTCTCCATCTTCTAATCCAAATTTCTACACAAGTCTCTCTCTCTATTTTCTCTCTTCTCACTCAACAGCCCACTCCCTTGGTATTTGGAGCAATTGCATCATCACATAGCTCTCCACGGCCTCTTTGGAGATAAAAGGCCCAAGAACTCTCCTTTTGTACATTTTGACCCGTCTAAGTGATAGCTCTTCCAGAGAGCTTTGCAGATGTATTCTTGTTATATTTTGTTTTACCCCAAATTGGAGAGTTATAGGCATTTACGTTATTTTTATGACTTTTGGTTATTGGCCATGTGACATGCCCAAATGACCTAAAAGTCACTTATCAATAAGACTTGCTTCCAAAACTCTCATAGCTTGAATGGGACTTCTACAACTTCAACTTTTCCATCTTCTTTTCCAAATTTCTGTGCAAGTCTCTCTCTCTACTCTCTCTCTCTTCATGAAGCAGCCTACTCCATTGGTGTTTGGAGCAACTGACCACACCATCATGCAGCTCCAATCGACCTCTTTCAATATTGCTTCTAGTGTAGCTCTGCATGCTCGTCTATATTTTTCTTCACTTGAAGACATTGCTATTGTAGATTTTTTTCTTAAAATCCCATGAAATTAAGCATTCCCTAATAAAGAAACAAAAACGGTGTGTGGATCTTGTGACATTATCACTTGCACAATCAAAATCTAAAAATCCTTCAATTGTAAAGTATGGAAATTTAAGAAATGCAATGGCAAAATTCTTTGTAGCTTTCAAATATCTAGAAATTCTTTTCACTTCTTTCCAATAAATCTTAAGTGGTTTATGCATGAATATGGATACTTAATAATCTACAAATTGTACATCTCAACATGTTTTATAAAAATAGATCAAGCGTCCCATTGTTTGACTATACAGTGTAACATCAAAAGGTTTTGAATCTCCTTCTCCTTGTAAAGAAACATTAGTATTGCACTCCAAACTTTTCAAGTAGTTTCTCAATGTATTTGTGTTATGTCATGAATATACAATGATCCCTGTGAATGGACTCAATGCCAAGATAATAATGAAGTAAACCAAGATCATTAACATCAAAAACTTTCTTAAGTTTTATTTTGAAAAATGAAGATCTAATCAAGTCTTGGGACCTGTCATGATCATATTATCAACATAAATGATGATAATAATCAAAACATCTTCCTCTGACTTAACATAAAATGTTGAACAAGCCTCTAAGTTTTTAAAACTGATCAAAATTAGATACAAGTATATCTTCTCATACCATGGACTTCTTACCTACTTCAAACTATGAAGTGCTTTGATCAATTTGCAAACAAGATATTTGCAAACAAGATGTTGTTTACCTTTGACTTCAAAACCTTCATGTTATTGTATGTAGACATTCTCATGTAGATCTCTATTAAAAAAAAACTTGTCTTGTTATCTAGTTGATATACATTCCAACCACATAATGCATATAAAGAAAGAAAAACTATGACTATTTCATTCTAAATGTAGGTGCAAAAGACTAAAGTCTCATCAAAGTCAACTCCTTTCTTTTGTGCAAATCCTTTGACTACTAACCATGCTTTGTGTCTGTCAACAAAATCATCCGCTTTCCTTTTGGTAACTCACAAAGATTCCAAGTTTAATTTCAACTTTGTGTCTGCCAATAGTATCATCAATATTTCTTTTGGTCTTGAATATCCACTTGACACCAAAAGCTTTCTTTCCTTTTGGTAACTCACAAAGCTTCCAAGTTTGATTCTTGTGGATAGAATAACTCTCCTCTTGCATTGCTTTCTTCCGCACAAGGCTATGTATTGCTTCTTCGACATTTACAGGTTCATGCTCAACCGAAGTAAGAGCCAAAATGTGATGAATATCAATAGCTTTTACAAAATTTATCCGATCTTCTCTTTCATACTACTTTTGTTGACTTCTTGTTCTCTCCTTGAAATTTTTGAGATCACTTTCTTGCATAGTTTATAAAAACCACTTTGGTACCTTCCTCAAAATTGGGGATACATCTTTCAATTCTTCTTGAACTCTAGAAGATTCTCCAACTTCTCGAAGTGATTGCTCATTGCATGCATGTGTAAGAGGAATCTCTGAATGTTCAGAAGGACCAAAAGATTGCAAAGCTTGAGGTTGAAATTCAAATTCAGGTTCAGAAGAATGAGAGGACTGAATTTGTCCTCTATATGCCTGAATATCAGAGTCCAAATTATTTCTCTCAAAACAAGATGAATTTTTAGTTTTCATAAAATTTAGAATTTTTTATTTTTTGTCAAAAATCAGATTTTCAGTAATATTTGAATTGAGTGAGAGCAAGATTGTACTTGTCTATGATATATAGGACATGTAACCTTTGTTTTCTATGCCATAACCAATAAAAATAGCTTTCATTGCTTTTTGATCAAGCTTACCACGATCATTTTATCTATGTGAACATATGTTGGAGAACCAAACATTTTAAAATAGTCCATTGGATTTCTTACCAAAATAAGCTTCATAAGGTGTGAGTACTTTCAAAGCTTTTGGTAGATGCCTTGTTTAAAACATGGTTTGTTGTATGAAAGAAAAAATATTGAATATGAAAAATACTTCTTACTTCGTGCTCAAACCATAAACCCAAGAATATCTCATAAAATTATCAATGAATGTGACAAATACTTTTGATAATTAATTATGTTCTCATGTGTCCATTCAAATCACAGTGAATTATCGACAACTTCCTTGAAGCCTTGATAAATACATGCTTTTTAAAAGGTAATTTATGCAATTTTCCTTCCAAGCATCCTTCACATGAATGTGCACCATCTGGTTAAAAAAAGGCAAGCAAAATTTCAACCATACCTTTTTCTTTCATGTGCATGAGTCGCATAATTGATGTGACCAATCTAAGATAGCGACATAATTGTGTTACTACCAAGTGATTTGAAGTATCTTCTCGTGGGAAGATTTATTCCACATTGCAAGTTTATCAAAAAGAGAGGACGGGAAAGATATTCAGAATCTTCCTAAAGTGTTATGGAGTTCTTTCCTTCTACATTCAATGGGAAGACACATCTCCATCATGAAAACTCCAAATTAGAATTTACGAGGGAAATTATTGGATGTTTAGCACATTAGGTGTAGATAAACTCTAATTTGCATGTTTTAAAAGTTAGATATGGACAACCATTGTCTATATTCATGAACATTTTGATTAGATTAGGACCCATTTCGAAAGTCAAGCTAGGTGAAAAATGGTCAAAACTGCTCATAAGGTACATGAGATATGAATCGTATATTCCTAAAGTACCCAAAGAGAGCAATCCAACCATATATAACACTTTCTCTCTTTGGTATTCATAAGTTCTAGTAGTTTTTTTATTTACTTTTGTAGTTATTTCGAGATATCATCTTGCAGATGTATTATCATGAATTAGAACATATTACTTTTGACCATACTTGGTGTATTGTGCAATTTATTATCTTCTTCATGTGTGCTATTATCTATCTATTTAGGCTAACGCTTACCCTTCATGATGTGTGAATAGATCTTATTATACTTATCGTGACCATCAAGTAAATGCTTTGCAAAACATTCAATTTGCTTTACTCCATACATCCAAGCACATGCATATGGATGCAAGCATATCTTGAAAGCAAGAAAAGCGTAGGCAAGGTTGAGAATCGCGTCTCAGAGATGGCTTCAAAACCACTATAAATACTCCAAAAAATCCATGAAGCTTACGAACTTATGCACTTTTCCTCACCAAGGCATAGTCGTTGAGAATCGCGTCTCAGAGATGGCTTCAAAACCACTATAAATACTCCAGAAAATCCATGAAGCTTACGAACTTACGCACTTTTCCTCACCAAGGCATAATCAACATTTGCAATGTCTCATAGAGGTTGGAAGAGCATTACAGATAAACAAATGCTAAACAAGCACTAAAAACAAGATTCCCATACAAATTAGTCATCTTCAGCTATACAATTTGGCTCTTTCTCACACCTTAACAGTAAATTACATAGAGTTGCAACTTGATAAATACCCCTTTACATGTTCACAAATTAGTTCGAATTCAAAAATTCATTCAGATATCAAACAACTATCAACATTCTGGGGTGGCTATTGAAAACTAAAGACATATGCAAAAAATTAAATATTGATCCATTGGCAGGGATCATAGGACCATCGGATGATTTGCTTGACGAAATTAAAAACAAGTTAAGAATTGGTCAAATTTTGCTTCTCTTGCTCATAGATGTGCCCATCAAAAGCTTGGCAATCCACTCATTGAAGCTTGGAGAGAGAATGATATCGAGAGACAACTGTGGAGAATAGAGAGGGAACTTTGCCGCTTTTCTTGGAGATTCTAAGGCATGGATAGCCTTGTGGCACTTCAAGTGTCATGTGCTAAACATAGACTAAAAAATTACATACCTCCATGCCATATACGCTTGGTTGAATTGCATAATAGAAGCCTCCTAGTTAGAAGAGATACCTAACTTCTCATCAACTTCTTCTCCTCCATAAGCTTCTCCCTCTTCTCTTCTTCCTATTCGTTTCTTGCTCTTCTTGTCATCCTCTTTCTTTTTACTTCATCCCTTCTTCCTTCCTTTCCTCCTTTCATTCTCCTCCCCTCTCTTTCTCTTTCTCCACCTCTACCTGTTGTTTCTCCTCCCTTCTCTCCACCTATACTCCAAACCCATTGCATAGACTCACAAAAAACAGCATTGGATGTGTTCCTTATCCCATGATAAGCAAAGATGAACAGGGAGCTGCCTATATGAAACCCATGAAGACTTATTGGAATTCGGCATATATCTTGGACGAGGGAAAGTGAAGACTCTCCTCCTCCCTTCACTCACGAGGGGAAACTTGCATCGGCCTGCTTTTTGCTCTAGAAAATGAAAGTTATAACTTCTACACCAAGTAAGTAGTTGCTGAAACTAGTCGACCTTTTAATATTTTAAAAACCCTTGGGCAGTCTTAACTCTATATGTAGCGATCTGGACTTGCAGAATACAATGTGTATATCAGTTAGAACAGAAGACAACGGGGTTTTCCGTAAACATATAAAAGAAAGAGCTTCCACAAATATTCGTAGGAAGCACAACTGACAAAATTGTAACAGCCTTCGAATCAAATGAATATGTTGAAGAACTTGAACAAAACCGACTTGTAATAATTCAGAGTGTGTACATGTGTGTGGCAGATGGACCTGACACGTTGAATTTCTAAGGGCTAGCTTGTTGAAATTGGAGGCACTGATTCTGGCAACGCCTGAGGCAAATATCATTCCAATTCGGAATATGATGTTGATTGGAGCAAATGGCACGTACACACGCATCGGAGCAGGCATCCACTCGGGAAGAACCACAGACAGTGACGCAAGTATCTGAGGGTTTTTGGTCTTTAGCGAATGCGCCTAATTTGTTCAACATCCTCTTCGAGGTGCACACACGCTCACAGGCAAAAGCGTCCACCTCTTCCGATAGTACCGGTACTGGTGACGGAGAGGAGACGATCCCTCTGTCGCGAACCCGCGGAATCGACGGGCTTTGCCTCTGTTCCTTCTTCCGCTTTCGCATTCTCCACACATGCTGCACGGCCGCCGCTGGCAAGGCCGCCCCTACAAGCCCCCACCACCAGTCCACCATGTCCACAATCCTGCTTCAGACTAATGCGGGGGAACACAGTTTACAAAAGTTCGGAAGGCTCCTCCTGACGTGTTGGAGATACACCTCATAGCAGTCCCCAACGTATGAGAGAGAGGTTTTAGAGAATTACAAATTAGAAGAAAAAATTAATGCCGGATTCATGTGGCGGGAGGGACAAAGGAATAAACTTTAGAAAGAAAAACTAAGATGGATTTTTAATGGCGTGATGGAAGAGGATAAAAAAATCAACACACATCCCCACTCGTTAGCTAAGTAAGTTGATAGCCTCCATATGAAATTAAAATTTAGGATGGAACATCAATCCTTCAACACCTCCTATGCAAGTCCACCTTGCAATGATTGATTGCTACAGAGGTGAATCAAGCGCTAACGTGGAGTCAAAGTAATAACTTTTGTGAAGATGTTTTTCAATTTCCCTTAAAAGGTATGTTTCTCTAACAAGGATAAAACTTTGTTGGATATGCGCAACACTCCACCCTCAAGTGACCACAAATGATCCATGGTGCTCTAAGTTGTAAGGCTCCCATTATGAGGAGAAGCCATTGTGAGAGCACGAAAATTTGTGGAACCCTAACTTCTAAGTTAGATGAGGTCTATGTGTGATCGTTGATGGTTATAGATGATCTTTGTGAGCCTAGCCATTAGATTACGTAGGGCATAAACTTCTGAGCCATTGGGTTGCCATTCAAGGCGAAAATAAAGTCCCTGTGGCATCGCGCAGTTTCCCCATAGAACCTTAATGGGGGGGAAGTGCAAAGGGGGGCTTGCCCCCTTCTGTGGGGATTGAGGGGCCTATCCCCCCGGCCCGTAAGGTCGAGACGATAGGACTTCTGGTCGTGGAGATATTGTTAGATTATATATTTTGTCGACTATTTTGTATCTCCCAACTAAATTTTTCTATATCGACTCCCCTTGTAAAAGCTATATAAGCATAGCCCAGGTTGAGCTTTACATAGCATTGCGCACTAGTAAGCCCTTCATCTAGAGTCTATCTAGATCACCATCTGAGCTCCACATTGGGAGTGCACAAGTGGACAACACCATCATTGTAACCACATTACACTTGGCAATTTGAGAATTTGAGTTCTCTATCTCTTAGTCTGCATCTATCTTTGTCTACATTTTTCTCTCAACTCTGTCGAGTGGTCTATTATGTTGTGGTGTTATTTTCTTACATGGTATCAGAGTTGAGGAGGCTCTGAGTGGTGCAAAAGCAAAAATGTGGAGGTTGCAGAGGTTTGAACAACAAAGGAACCCATCATAGTAAAGGTGGGCAACAATGCAAGATGTCTTGTAGAGGGCTAAGGTACGATTTCTTTCATTAACTCTAATGGGGATGTAAGAAAGCTTTCAAATGTGTTGTATGTTCCACAAATCAAACAAAATCTACTTTTAGGTATATAATGTATCAAGGTCATAAAGTATCTTTCAATAAGACAAGATCTAAGATTATGGACAATAACAACAACATTATTGGGATTGGCATAAGGAGGAACAACCTGTATGAGTTGTGTGCTCTTACAACCACTACAAGTGTGGGCATAAGTAAGCTATGGCATGAGAGGTTTGGCCACATCGGATACCCTATATTGAAGGAGATCCATCACAAGGGTATGGTTGCATCCTTACCATCGATTGCGAAAATGAAGGAACCATGTGAAGCTTGCATGATGGGCAAGCAACAGAGGAAGGTGTTTCAACAAGAAAGCAAGAATAGGGCAAGCTATCCTCTAGAGTTGGTGCATGCTGACTTGTGCAAAAAAATGCCTACACATGCCTTGGGCGGATATTCCTACTTCATGTTACTTGTCGATGACTATAGAAGGAAGATGTGGGTGTACTTCCTTTGCAATAAGGCTCAAGCTTTTGGTAAGTTTAAAGAACGGCTTCAACTTGTTGAAACTAAAACAAGGAAGAAGATGAAGAAATTCTCGACAAATGGCAGTGGTGAGTTAACATCGACAGAGTTCGAAGATTTTTGCAAGAGTAAAGGAATCAAGCATCAACTCACAATGGTACATAGCCCTCAACAGAATGGTGTTGCAAAACATCGAAATCAAACCATCATGGAGATGGCAAGGTGCATGTTGAAGGGAAAGGGTTTGCCTAATTAATTTTGGGTAGAGTCTGTCAACACTATTGTCTACATCTCTTGATATATTTAGGTAGTGATGTGTGTGAACACACTAGGAAAACCGGGGAACTTTTTCCCTCTTTGGGAGGTTTTTTTTTCCCTGGCTTGTATATACGCCTATAACCCTAATGGGTCATTTATCTTTTTACATTCTGTTGGTAATACATTCAATATTGTTTGTTGTGCTCCAAGCTTCTTCTTCTTCCTCATGTTGTTTGTGTGCTTTTGTAGACCTCAAACTCCAACAATTGATATCAGATTAGGTTGTTGCTTCATCTAGGGCATCGTCGACACCCTTCGGACACAGTCCTAGAATCGCACGAAATTTGGTGAGCATACTCAGGCCCATTAGGAGTTCAAAATAGCTTTTTTGTGTGTTGTCCAAATCGTGATCTAAGCTCATTTTGGCCTCCAAATGCACTATCGCAATGCTTATGCAGGCAATTTCATATTTTTATGCCAAAGATATATATAGGTTTTGGTTCACCAATATAAGCAGCTTGAAGTTTTCTACATGTTTAGCAAAACTCAACAGGGTACTTCTATTCAACTTTTTGAGATATAATCATTTTTTTGCGTCAAGGTATTTTAGTCAGTGGCCATGGCTGAAAGCAATGATGTATTCCATCTGTTGGTTGTTGAGGATAAGTTGGATGGTACCAATTACCCATTATGGTCTTATATGATGTGTCATGTATTGGTTGCAAAAGGATTGTGGAATATTGTGTAGGGTGTTGAAAAACGTCCTATTACACCTGTAAACACAATTGCTCAGGGTGATGTAGGCAATGTTGAAGATGATTATATTAATCAGGTTCCTATTCGTGCTTCGGTTCCTACTGCACCTACTATAGAGCAACTTCATTGGGATAGCAGAGATGCTCAGGCACATGCATTGATAGCCTTGTCTAGCAAACATGCCATTATTCTTCACATTCGCTCTTGCAGAATAGTAAAGGATACTTGGGATACACTTACCACTTTATACTAGGTAAGGAATGAGGCTCGTGTTGCTTATCTTTGAAAATAGTTGGAGCATGAGCACATGAATAAGGAGATTCCATTGACAGTTTTTTGACAAAGATCAAAGATTTGAAGGAGCAGTTGATTTCTACTCATGAAGTCTTGCCTAACAGTTCACTTGTGAAGACTCTTCTGAATGGTCTTCCAGATTCATATCAAAGTTTTGCTCTACTCTTTGATTGATGATGAAAAGCAATCCAAATGCCTTAACATTTGAGGAGTTAGTCTCTGTTCTACTGCAAGAAGATCAGTCTAGGCAGAACATGTCCCTTATGCATGTTGCATATCAAGCTTTCCTGGCTAGTCAGAAGGGCAAAGGTGCATGGAGCTCATCTATTAGTAAGCAGAAATCTCCGAATTCTGCACAATCAAAGAAGGATGACAAAGATGATAAGAAAATAGAAAAGGAGAATTTTTTTTGCAAATATTGTAAAGGAAATGATCATGTCATAAAGAACTGTCCACAATTGGCTGCAAAAGAGGCTGGGATGATTGTTGCAGAGGCCTCTAAACCCAAAACAAAGTCTATTAATATTGTGTAGAATGAAGAATGGGCATTTACTACAGTTTCCAGTTATGAACCATCTTCTCATGAACAATGTATGTTTGTAGTAGACTCAGATGTTTAGTACTTTGATAATGGGGCAACCAAACATATAACCTTGCAGCGTAGTTTCTTTACTTCACTCGAGCCTGCCCCTACAGGGAATACTGTCACATGTTCCAACAACTCCTCTTATCTTGTCACGGAAGTTGGTAAGGTCATTCTAATTATTGTTGATGGTAGTTCTTTTGTTGATATATTTAGGTAGTGCTGTGTGTGAACACAATAGGACTACCGGGGCACTTTTTTCCCTCTTTAGGAGGTTTTTTTTTCCTAGCTTGTATATATGCCTATTGCCCTAATGGGTTACTTATTTTTGTACATTCTAGTGGCAATACATTCAATATTGTGGGTTGTGCTCCAAGATTCTTCCTCTTCTTCCTTGTATTGTTTGCATGCTTTCCCAGACGTCTAACTCCAACAATTGGTATCAGAGCAGATCGTCGCTTCATATAGGGCATCGTCGACGCTCCTCCAGTTGCAGTCTCAGAATCGCATGAAATTTGGTGAGCATACTCAATTTGTTTTGAGAGATCAAAATTCTTTCACTCTGTCGTGCCAAAATCGTGATCTTAGCTCGTTTCGGCCTCCGAACGCACTATTGTAGTGCTTGTGCATGCTATTTTGCCTTTTTGTGCCAAAGATATATACAGGTTTTGGCTCGCTAGTATAAGAGTCTCAAAGTCTACTACAGGTCTCACAGAACTCATCATGGTAGTTTTGTCCAACTTTTTCAGATAGTCATTTTTTTGCATCAGGGTATTTTAGTCAGTGGCCATGGCTGAAAACGGTGATGTATTTCATATGTTGGTTGTTGAGGATAAGTTGGACGGTACCAATTACCCATTGTGGGCTTATATGATGCGACATGTATTGGTTGCAAAAGGATTGTGGAACATTGTGCAGGGTGTTGAAAACGTCCTATTACACCTACAAATACAAGCATTGAAGTTGATGCAGATGGCATTGAAGATGTTGATATTCTTCAGATTCTTGTTCGTGTTGCGGTCCTTGTTGCACCTACTACAGAGCAAATTCGTTGGGATGGTAGAGATGCTCAAGCACATGCATTGATAGCCTTTTCTGTCAAACATGCCATTATTCTTCACATTTGCACTTGCAGAACACCTAAGGATGCTTGGGATACACTCACCACATTGTACTAGGCTAGGAATGAGGCTCATGTTGCTTACCTTCGAAAACAATTGGAGAGTGAGCACATGAATGAAGGTGATTATATGGACAATTTTCTGACAAAGATCAAGGATTTGAAGGAACAATTGATTTTTGTTGATGAAGTTCTTCCTTACAGTCCACTTGTGCAAACTGTTCTGAATGGTCTTCCTGACTCATATCAGAGTTTTGCTTCTACTCTTCATTTGATGATGAAAGGTAATCCAAATGCCTTAACATTTGAAGAGTTAGTTTCTGTTCTTTTGCAGGAAGATCAGTCCAGGCATAAGAGATCTATTATGCATGTTGAGAATCAAGCTTTCTTGGCTAGTCAAAAGGACAAAGGAAAATGGAGCTCTTCTACGAGTAAGCAGAAATCTGCTAATTCTGCACAATCGAAGAAGGAAGACAAAGATGAGAAGAAATCAGGAAAACAGAAATTGTTTTGCAAATATTGTAAAGCAAATGATCATGTCATTAAGAATTGTCCAAAATTGGCTACTAAAGAGGCAAAGATGAAAGAGGCCGGAATGGTTGTTGTAGAAGCCTCTACACCCAAAATAGAGTCTAGTAATCTTATGCAGAATGAAGAATGGGCATTTACTATTGTTTGCAGTTTTGACCCATCTTTTCATGAGCATTGTATGTCTATAGTAGACTTAGATGTTTGGTATTTTGATAATGGGTCAACCAAACATATTACCTCGCAATGCAATCTCTTCACTTCACTCGAGCCTGCCCCTACAGAGAATACTATCACATGCGCCAACAACTCCTCTTATCTTGTCATGGGAGTCGGTAAGATCATTCTGACTACTATTGATGGTAGTTCTCTCACTTTTTCAGAATCTTTATTTTTGTCAGGGACCAAGAAGAATCTGTTATCAATTTCGGCTTTAGCCATGATTGGCTTGGTTGTGAAATTTGTTGATGTCAGGTGTAAAGTTCATGATCTTTCAAATGGCAATGTGATTATTGCTTCTGGCATTTTATGTCGTGGGCTGTATAAGCTCATAGACTATGAAAGATCTATGAATGATTCATCATGTGCGGTACATGATTCTCAGGCTATGCCAGATGCAAAGTTTTGGCATGCATGCTTTGGTCATCTGAATTTTGCTAGTTTGCTATGTCTGCAGAAATGTGAAATGGTGTCCTCTTTGCCCAAATTTGAGGCACCCGATAAACATGTATGTGAATGCTGTATTTTGGGCAAAATGCAGCGTTCCTCCTTCCCAAAAGATGGTTCAGTTCAGGATACTCAGAAATTGCAGCTTGTTCATAGAGATGTCTGTGGTCCTTTGCAGACACCTTCTTTTGGGAACTATCTTTACTTCGTGACTTTCATCGATGATTTTTCTAGGCATGCATGGGTATATCCATTGAAGGCAAAATCGGAAGTGTTTATGTGCTTCAAACAGTTTTTTGTTGAACATGGGATAAAACATCAATGTACATTGACGTATACACCTCAACGGAATGGAGTTGTTTTGGAAATGCATTTTTGGCTGAACGTGGGATAAAACATCAATGTATAGTGACGTATACACCTCAACAGAATGGAGTTGTTGAATGAAAGAATAGGTCACTCATGGAGATGGCGAGGTGTATGGTCAAGAGTCAGGCTTTACCACATAGTTTCTGGCTTGAGGCTGTTATGTGTGCAACATATGTACTTAACAGGTGTCCCACTAAAGCGCTGCACTCTATCACTCCATATGAGACTTTGCATGGTCGCAAGCCATCTGTTGCTCATCTTCATGTTTTTGCTTGTTTGGCATATGCATAGTGCCTGAAGAACACCACAAAAAATTTAATGATAAAGCAATAAAGGCTATCGTCTGTATCATCCACAAATAAACGCATTTTGGTTAGCCGTGATGTTGTTTTTGCGGAAGATGTTATTCAGCCGTTACTTTCATGTAATAAGGAGACATTTGCTAGCTCCAAATACATGTATGATACTTTGCTGCCTCTTTTTACAGGTGGACAGTCTAGTGCTGGTCCTAATGAGGAAACTTCTCAGCCTTTGCTGTTTTCATGTGATGATGCAGATCATTCCATTTCTGATGCAGATTTACATGATGCACTTCTTAATGAGAGAGCTGATATTGAGCAGGCAAAAACTATGCCAAAATGGCATATGTAGACTTGGTGTGATAGAAAAATAGATGCACCTATGTCATATTGTACTCGTTTAGGCTCTCATAGTGCCTCTTTTGCATCAGATTGCTATGCTATGGCTGCCTCTAGTCTCTGTGATGAGACTGAACCTGTTTCGTTTGACGAAGCACAAAATTTTGAACGTTGGATGGCTACAATGCAATCTGAATATGATGCTATCATAAAAAATGGTACTTGGTCCTTATGTGACTTGCCTCGTGGAAAGAAGGCCATTGGTACTAAGTGGGTTTACAAGCTGAAGCATAAGCCTGATGGAAAAGTTGACAGGTATAAGGCTAGGCTTGTTGCAAAGGGTTATGCATAGGAAAGAGGCATTGATTTTGATGAGATCTTTGCTCCTACTTACCGAATGACTACTGTTCATAGCATCTTTGCACTTGTAGCTCATCATGGTTGGAATGTACATCAGTTGGACATTAAAAGAACATTTCTGAGTGGTGACTTGCATGAAGAAGTGTATGTTTTTCAGCCCTGTGGCTTTGTGTAAAAATGGCATGAAAACTAGGTGTGCACGTTGAAAAAGGCTTTATATGGTTTGAAACAAGCACCATGTGCTTGGTATGAAAAGATACATGCCTATTTGATTGCACATGTTTTTGGGAATAGTCCAACTGAAAGCACCTTATGTGTTAAGCGTGCTAAGATGTACTTCTGATCATTGTTGTGAATGTTGATGACATGCTGCTCACTAGTCTTCATGACACACATATTGCTGATTTTAAGGCTGATTTACATGCCTCATTTGAGATGTCTGATTTGGGGCATTTGCATCATTATTTGGGCATTCAGTTTATGCACGTTGATGGTGGAATGGCCTTGTGTCAAACAAAATATATTGACACATTAGTGCAGTGTTTTGGCCTTGAAGACTGTAAACCTATTACCACTCCTATGGAGACATGTTTACAATTGAGTCTTCATGATGCTGGAGATGCATTTGATGTTGTCCTCTATCAACATGCTGTTGGATGCTTGATTTACTTATGCATTACTCGGCCAGATATTCAGTTTGTTGTCTCATAGATGAGCAGCTTTATGCATTGCGCAGGCGTCAAGCATTGGCATGCGGTTAAGCACATCTTTCGCTACTGGAGTGGTACCCGACTACTTGGGTTGTTTTATCCCAAGGGGGATCACTACCGCCAAATTTGCATGCTTTTCTAACTCTGATTGGGTTGGTTGTTATGACACTCGTGTGTCCACTACTGTTTTTTGCTTCATGCTTGGTAGCTCGTGCATATCATGGCTAAGCAACAAGCAGCCTATTGTGGCCACTTCGAGTTGTGAGGCTGAGTATAGGGCAACTTTCACAATGAGAGTGTGTGTGGCTTAGATGCCTTATGGCTGATTTGGGTGTTGGTTAGTCTTCTGCCATCACCTACTTCACTGACAGTCAGAGTGCATTGGTAGTTGTGAGGAACCCTGTTGTAGCTCAGTGATGAGTAGCACCTCCTTTAATGTCAATCCGGGAAGATGTGAGGATGGTATGATGACCTCGAGCAAGTGAAGGCACAAGTGCATGAGTGAGAAGCACACAAACATGCACACACATACACACACACGCGCACACACAGCAAGAACAAAGAGGAAGACAATGGAGTTCTTTTAGATTACTTCCAAAATGCTCATACAAGTTCAATTCTATTACAATCTAGCCTAAAAAATGATCTCTCTAGCTCTATTTATAGTTTTTGACTAGCTTTTGGCCCTGTCCAGACCTAGTGTCCAGCTTAGTTAAAAATTAGGTTCTAGGGCCTATTTGGGGGCTCAACGAAGTCTAAAAATTATGAAAATTGGTACGATGCTACTTCTAATACTCCTCAAGCTCGAGGACTCCTCGGCTTGCACAAAATGGAGTTACAAAAAGGTGAAATGGTATTTACAATGATGTAGAGTGACTAAATTCACTATTAAGGAAGTATTACTTCATGGAAAATTTTGGACGGCCTACTTGCCAGATCTTCGTTGACTACTTTGTCTGCTGGTGCTTTCTCTTCGCTTTGAATCCCTTCTTTGACTTCCTTGTCTTGTGAGTCCTTGTGTACCTTGACTATTGCCAACACCCCCCCCCTCTCTCGCGTCTGTCGTCTCTGACAGACCCTTGTTGAGTGGGTCATTGGATGTAGTACTCCACAACGTCTATGGCTAAATGATGTTCTGCTATTCTCAACCCTTTGGCCAAATCAGTGAGTAGGGCATCCTAGTCTACTTGCCCTAGAACTTCTGGATGTGGCATACGTAGCTTTTCTGAATGTAGAGCTTGTTCCACCGCAAATAACTGTAATAGATGAGATGGTATGGGAATGAATATCTCTGAACGATATTCCCAGAACCTTGTGATGAACATTTCTTCAAACATCTATTTGAAGCAGGCAGGTAGATACTTTATATGAGCATGCCATGCATATATGACGTTAATGGATGGTGTGGTGCTCATATCGTAGACAAGGTCCCGATTCCCTTCATTAAATCCAAGAGCCGAAAGATGAGGTTCTTTGATATTCTTAAATGTCCTGAATGTGACCAGCATTAGCTCAAAAATTTTGAGGCACATCTGTGCCATGAAATCTGGGACATTCTTGAACCTGACTCCCCAATGCCGAATCGTCGAAATCATGTATGCTACTGTGGGTTGGCCTTTAGGTGGGGCTAACTAGACATAATTGAGCCATTTTTCACATCCTTTGAATGTCAGCACTGTTTTTGTGTACTCCGGCCAAGACCCTCTTCGTAAGACAGGGCAATAGCAGGGATTATACTTGATATATAAAGGCATGTTATTCCATGTGCGTACCATCTCAGGGTAGGTTTCAAGCAGACGGATCCTCCAGGTAGGTTGAAAGATGTTCCCATGCGTGGCACTGGCAGGGATGTCTTTTGGTGCAAACTGTGTCGCCGAGGTTGGTTCCTTTGTTGTGCGCTGCTTGATTTCAGCATTATAATCTACCGTTAAGACACAGAATGGAACATACAAATCATCGGATGTACCAATCCACCGATGATGGGAGAGGTTTCTGAAGTAATCTGATTTAATGACCACTTCTTCCAATCGAGACATAGACGCTATCTGCACTGCGACTCTCTCATCATGGGTTGCAGCAACTTTTCTAACCTCTGCATCCATTCAGGGGCTTCGATCTCAATCGTGTCCATTCCTTCTTCTGTTTGCTTACCTCCGGGTGCTGGCATGGGAACATATGGGTCTTCAAAAGTCTCTTCCACTTCAATTGGCACTAAGTCTTCAGGTTCCGGTTCCACCAGGGGAGAGGGTTGATACTCGTATTGCAGAACTTTATTTCGTAGTTCTTCTAGTTATGTTCTAAGTTCTGCGACTTCTTTAGATGTGTCGGCTGCGGTTGTGACTTTGCTTGGTGACTCCTGCTGAGTTGCCAGTTGCTTTAGTAGGTCATCTCTTTCTCTTTCTAATGCTGCGTGGGCTTCCAGGAGGTCGGCATGGGTTTCCAAGACGATTTGCATATTTTCAGATGGGATAGTCTTGAATTTCTCTGGGTCGATTTCCTTCGGTGAACCTTCCATTGCTGCTTCCAAGTTTTCCTCGTTCTGTTTCTGTAGTCGTTTGTTTTCTTCAAGTGTTGCGGACATGTGCTTCCGTAATAAGGTGAGGTTGCACCGAAGCTTGAGATTGTTCATTATCTGGGCATGTAACATGTCATCGAGTTGTTGTTTTTCTTCAGTATCTGACTGGGGTGGATTGGCAACTAATTGATCATGTTGTGCTTGCAATGTAGTATACTGCTGTTGTAATAGCCGCTTCTCCTTCTCTAAATCAATGAATCTTGCTTGGAGCATTTCATGGTCTCTGAAGAGGCTCGTATGCTGTGCGTCTAGGTGCTGGTAATGTTGTTGTAGTTGAGACATACACTAGTACATATTATTGAATACATTATTAATGGGAGTGGATGCGGGAAAGGTGTTGAATGTAGAAGGGAAGGGAAAAGGGAGTGGGAGCGTGTATGCTGTGCTTGAAAAGGGTGAAGTTGGTGGTGGGGGAATGGGAGATTGTGGACGTATGGGGGGAGGAGAGGTGCGGAGGTGGGTGATATGTCCATGAAATCAAAAGTGGATGCAGTCATGGGAGTGATTGTGAACATGGGAATTGTGGGTGCGGTGATGGTGGTGAAGGTGTAAAGTGGTGTGTGTAGTTATGAATATGAACTGCCAGGAAATGTGATCGGGGGAACGGGGTTTTCCGTCGCTACAATTAGAATTACAGTGTCAGTGGTAGTGTATACAAGAGGGGTGGTGATAGGTTGTGCAGGTTGTGCGGGTTGACTGACGGTTTGTGCTTCGATATGGGAAGTGGACCCTGAGGCGGTGACAATAGTGGTTTCACTGGTAGTGGGAGGTGAAGGTGGTGGAGTTGGAGGGAGAGGGGGTGATGGGGGTGACGGGGGTGCACTGGATGTATGGGCTTCCTCAGTGTCATGAATGGTATGAGCTGTGCCCGTGGTTGTGGATGTGGTGCCCTGTGGTTCTGATACTAATACATTCATTTGTTTTCCTGATCGAGGGGGGCATCTGCTGTATCTTCGCTCTGATCTTCGCGAGTGTGCAAGGGCGGTATGCATCGTTTTAGGTACCCCCAATGCATCAGCAATCATATCAAGGGTTGCCCTGTATTGCTCATCTACGCCTTCGTCTTCCAGGATCTGATTCATCAGGGCCTTTCCTGCTGCCAAGGATAATTTGTGTTGTTCTTGAACTTGATTCATACAGTCTCTTTAATTGCTTTGTATAAGCAGGGGCTCCTTCAAGTTCGTGTACCACTTCTTGCTCATAATCCTGCTCTTCTTTGTCGGACGGTCCTTGTTCATCCTCTTGCTCTTCTTCTGCCGTCTCTTCTTCATCTTGATCGACTTCGACCACTTCTGGTTGGACTGGATGGGGTTGGTAAGCGACTGTCTATTGCCCACTTGCCTGCTCTGCTTCCACTTCTAAATTCGTAGCATTAATTATCCTGGCCACCTCCTCATTAGTTAGATCTTCCAATGTAAAGCCATGAGGGAAGTCTAAGTCGGTGGGTATAAGTGGAAATACTAGATTCGGTCCTTCCGCGCTATGCCTCGGCAACCTGATAGTGAATGGCTGCACTCGCCTTGGAAGCCGTGGAGTGGTTTCTGGTGTCAGTGTAGCACCTTGGGCCTGGGCACAAGGCATCTGAATTGCTCCTCTCATTTTCTTGGATGGAGGCCCTGCAGTTGATAGTCTGCGTTGAAATTCTTGCACCCTGGTCCAAACAAGTGCCTGTTGAATTGGCACGTCATAAGCCAAGCATCGGTAAACAATCCTTGTGAGAGCACAACATCCATGAAGCACTGACTTTTGCTTCTTATACCACCATTGATGCGCTAAGTGTATCTGGTCAATAATCCAATGTGGCATGTTGATTGTCAAATTGAAAGCATCTGCTAAGTATAAGCTGAACCATATCTTCTTGGGTGGCATTGTGAATCGCTCTTGAGCCGGGAATGCGAAATGCTACATGCACATTCGAAGGTGAATGGCAATAGTCGGCATCATTGCCACCATGTCCTTTAGTTTCGTCAGATTCCGGTTCTTCATGTTGTCGGGGACCATAGTCTCTTTCTCGGTAGGGATATGCATGCCTTTCATGTCGAGAGCTTCTCTTACCAAATTGTTCGTCAACTTGAAGCGCTTCAACTCATTACCTCTTGTGAGAGATGGTAAGACAAAGGTGCTATACCCCTTTTTCTCTTTACTAGGAGTGAGGGTGCTAATCAGATATGAGCACCTTAGAAAGTCGGGCTTCGATAACTGGGCTTTGAAGTAATCATATAAGCCCGCCTTCTTCCATATCGGTTTTAGCCCTTCATTATTTTGAAGTCTCTCAAATGCCCTGGTGAAGAAGTGATACCTGCCCCAGCACCCGTTGAACTCTATCTCTGCCTCCCACAGGTAAGTGCCTTCTCCCAGAGGTCCTACCACCTCAGTGAACCAATGTGAGTTTTTGCTGACTGGCATTGTGTGCCCCTGTGGAGGATTCTGAATCGGTATGGCATGTAATGCTCTCAATGCCACTGGGCGCTCCTTCAATTCCTCCTCAATGGGAAGACTTTCAATGTCCACGATTTGAGGGCTAGTCTGGGAACTAGGTCCTATTGTATCTGCCATGTTACTTCTTGCCTGCTGACTCTGTGAGAATATAGAAACATGTGTTAACATTGTAATGGACATGATAGAAAAATTTTTGTCTCCGTTACAACATTAACATGAGGTTAGTGAGAGGTTAGTAGGTTAATACGTGCTAGGTGATCCAGTGTGCCATTAGTGGATGGATAGTCTTGTGAGCTAAATGGAAAAGTGCAGTGTAAGGGTGATGCAATTAGTATGTGGGAATGAATTTACAAATGGGGTCGGGGGGTTTGTTACACGCTTTGGGCTACCAAATAAACTGATTGGTTGTTGGTCTTGATTTTGTGGAGACTCTGGAGGGCTTTATAAGAGTGTCCGCTTGGAGATGAGGCTTTTTAGGGACCTATTTACAAGTGACTCTACTCGTGCTCATGGGCCAATGTATGTTCATGCATATTGAATACAAGTGGGTATCGGCTGTGTGAGTGAGTGAACCATGTTGTACAGGGTGTGGTCTCGGTGTAGCTATTTGAGCTTGCAAGCAAGCCTTAGGCACCCAAATGTGTCTTGGTTGTGGGCTAGCCTTCATCGACATCTTGGGTACCCAAATAGACTTCACTTTCACAGAAGGATTTTTGGAGGACTTCTTATTAGTGTCGTGTCGTTGATCACTAATAGGAAGTTGAGTCGGTTGGTGTGGCTTGACCGCAATAGGATGCTCGCTTTTCTGTACCCACACTTGTTTTGGTGGTTGAGACACCGTGTGTCGTATTTTCTTTGTGCCTTGAGCATAAGTCATCTGCTTCTTCTGTCTTTGGTTGTTGCATCCCGATGGCCTTTGGAAAAGAAGGGAGTTCCATTGCATCCTTGACTTCTGTGTTGCGATAATCATCCCTCTGCATCACATAGTTTTGGACAAGAATAGCATTGTCATCTTCATGTGCACTCCTGGAAGGACCAGGAGTTTGTGCCTTTCCTAGTTCCTTGAGTGCTTCATTTTCTAGCTCAATTGTAATACGATTCTGATTTACCCAGACCTAAAGAAGTCCACTTCTTAGGTTTAGGTTGACTGCATGATCATAGATCCAGTCTTGACCCAAGACAAGAGGTTCAGTGAGATCCTCATCTTGACACACTAGTACGTTAACTGTCAGTAAACTGTCTTGAATGTAGAGGGGAAGTTCCACCTCGCCCATGCAAGGGGTTTCCACGCCTCCCAATCCTATGAGATATGCTTCTATAGGATTGACATTTAATTTCAACTCTCGACAGTAAGAAAGTTTAACAACACTAGTGGCTGCGCCTGAGTCAATCAAGGCCTGTACAGTCCTTGCACTCTTTCCTTGTCCTATCTCCAAGGTTACAAAAGGACGTCGGTCAACTATTCTATGGGGGTTTACACTTGAGACTTCACACATGGCCATATGATATCCTGGGTCCATAGTCACCCTGTCCTCGGCTGATCTCGTCCTTGTCTTCTCATCTTCATTTTTCGGATGCGTTCCAAGGCTTCTGCCTGTGCTTCTTCTCGAACTTGTTTTTCCTCTTCTTTACGTTTCTTGGCAGTGTTGAGTCGATTGAGCATTTCCTCAGTGAGAGGTTCCTGATATAACTTGACTCTGCATCCGCTTATGTAGTTAGGGAGAATATCGCCTTCGAGTGTGGCTAATTGGACTACTCCACTAGTCGAGATCCTATTTATGATCATAGGTCCATAGCCTCTCTTCTCTAATTTTCTTGCATGTTGTTTCCGGGTATACACCAAAACTAAGTCTCCGGCCTTCAATCCTTTATCCTTAACATGGGCATCAAAGTACGCCTTCTGTCGTTTCTTAGCCGCATATATTCCTGCAGCAGCCCTCAGTCTTGTTTCTCCTAATCGCTCAAGGTCAAAAATCCTAGAGGAGAGCTCATGGCCCGTCCACTCATGCTCCTGTGCTATTCTCAATGTAGGAATCAAGAAGTCCAAAGGTAGCACCGCATTTTGGCCAAATACCATCTGAAAAGGTGTGGCTTGGAGTACCGTTTTATAGGCAACTCAGTATGCCCAAACAGCGTGATTTAGCTATTTGTCCCAATCAAAGTGTTTATTATTCACCAATTTAATCAACACATTGCATAGAATCTTATTTGTGCTTTCATTAGCTTGTGGATGGTAGGGGGCAGACTTCTTGTGTATAATCAAGAACTCTTGGAGAAGATTTTCGATAACTTCATTCAAGAAGTGAGTCCCTCTATCACTGACTAGCTCTATAGGTCGCCCGTATCTTGTGAATACATTCTCAAATAAGAACTTGGCGGTTCTCTGGGCATCATTCTTAGTCATGGCTTTCACTTCTACCCACTTGGTTAGATAGTCTGTGGCCACAATAATATACTCTGCATGCGAACCCTTAGCTGGGGTATTAATAGGACCTACAAAGTCTATTCCCCACTTAGAGAATGCACATCCACCCATCATAGGTTTGAGGGGCATCTCATCTTTGCGTATAGGATATTGAGTTCGCTGACAAACATCACACGTCTTCACATAGGTATGTGCATCCATGTGAAGGGTCGGCCACCAAAGACCTGCAAATAATATTGCCTTGATCACCCGATCTGGTCCAAAATGTCCTTTTGCTACACCCTGGTGAGCAGTTTCCAATATCTTGAGGTATTCGCTCTCATGGACACATAATCTAAGGTAACCATCTTTACCATGTTTGTATAGATTATCACCAATGAGTGAGTAATCTAGGGCTTCTTGTTCTAAACTTCTTTTTCTAGCCAAAGTCATGTCTTGAGGGACTGTTTTCGTCTTCAGGAAGGCTACTAATGGTTCACTCCAATCTGGCACTAAAGACACTTGATAGAGAGTGGCATGCTCCACGGGTGGTTTAGTGCAACAGATCGGGCATTCTTTGCACAATTTATGGACATCAGCTTCCATAGTCGGCCAATGCACTCCGAGTCTCCTTAGTGTCTGTAGGGTTCGTTGCTTTGAGTAGTGTTGCTCTAATGCACCTACATGTGCTGCTTGCAACCATTTAGTGTACTCATCCTCTTCCACACAACAAGCCAGGATCCCTTGATCTGTATGCTTTTACATACTTCCTGCCATGATCTGGTATTTTTGGGCTTTTACTATCTCCCTATCCTGTGTGTTTATCACCGGGTGATTAGGCCCGTATGTCAACACTGGCACTAATGGCTTAGCCCACTGAGGTACAACTTCCAAATTAAACAAGTAAGCATCAGGAAGGTCATCTGATACTCCTTGTGGGGCTTCTCCCGATGTGAGTCTAGAGAGATGGTCTGCTCTCAAGTGAGTCTTGCCTTTCCTCACCAGAACCTCAAAGTCGTATTCCATTAGTAAGAGAAACCATCTTACTAATCGGCCTATATTGCATGGTTTGTTTACCAAGTACAATAATGCCTGATGATCGGTAAAAAATTTAAACTTATTCGTAAGCAAATAGTGTCTAAACTTTTTAACTGCATATACCATGCCTAATCCCTCTCGTTCAGTGATGGTATAATTTCGTTCAGCTGCATTAAACTGTCTACTAGCATAGGCAATTGGAAGATCCATATTACCTTCGCCTGTAGGTTGTGCAAGCACACATCCAATAGCATAATTGGATGCATCCACATGAACATGGAAGGGCTTATTCCAATCTGGTGTGGTCAAGATTGGTGCTGAACACAATCTCCTTTTGAGCTCATTGAAAGAGTCCTCACATTCATTAGTCCACTCAAAGTTGGTCAAAAGGCCGTACAGTGGCTTGGCAATGATGGCGTACATGTGTATAAAGCATCGGTAATAGCCACAATGCCCCATGAAAGCTTGTACTTCCTTGACATTCTTTGGCCTAGGTAACTCTGCTATGGCTCTTACTTTCTCTTCATCGGTGGATATGCCATTCTTTGACACTATGTGTCCTAGAATCTTGCCTTGCCTGACCATGAAAACACACTTTTCTGGGTTTAGGCAGACTTGATACTCTCGACATTTGTCAAAGATTTGTCTGAGTTCAGGGATAAGGGTTTTTCTGATGTTGGAATGAGCACAAAGATCATCCACATAGACCTCTAAGTTCTTCCTCAAGAATTCTTTAAATACATGGCACATCAATCTCTGGAAGGTTGCAGGAGCATTGGTAAGACCAAATGGCATTACCCTAAAGGCAAATATGCCCCATTCTGTGGCAAAAGCAGTCTTATGCTGGTCCTCGGGAGCAATGGCTACCTGATTGTAGCCAGAAAATCCCTCAAGGAAACTGTATACTTCCTTGCCTGCTACTCTTTCTAAGAGCTGTTCCGTGATAGGAAGCAGATAGTTATCTCGAATAGTGGCTGCATTAACCTTCTTCAAGTTAATGCACACATGTAGCTTTCCATTCTTCTTGGGCACCACTACAATGGGGGATACCCACTCAGTGTGCTCAATTTCATAGATGAATCCAGCTTCTATTAGTCTATCTATCTCCTCTTTGATCTTAGCAGCATAATTATCGTTATATGTATATGGCTTCTATTTAGAGGGTTTCGCGTCTGAGATCATGGGAATTGTGTGTGAGCATATGTCTGGGTCTACACCTTTCAAGTCCTTGTAGCTCCAAGCAAAAACATCTCGGTACTCTCTTAGCAAGGCTATCAACTCATACTCCTCTTCTTCCGTCAGGTCATGCCCTATGTAAGTGCATCTCTCTTCTCCTTCTTCCATGGCTACAACTATTTTCTTGGTGGTTTCTTTGTTATCATAGGCCTCTCCTGATTGAGCCTCACGTTTTGGCATCCTTACCATGACTCTTCTATCATCTATCTCATACTTTTTAAAGTTTTCAGGGACCTCAAACAAAGATTCTTCCTCTTGTGGTGTGACTTCTCTCTTCTTTCTTTTCTTTCCTTCATCCTTAGGGGTCACTTGTGTGGCTAACCTTACATCATTTGTAAGCTCTCCGTGTCTCTGGGGTTGAAATTCTACTTTATAGAAGTATTCTTCATCAGAGGCAAAAGGTGGGTCCATAATGATTGACTCTAGATCTGAGTCACTTGCATCCTCAAATGCATCAGGGCTAGGTTCGCATTCTTCTAAAATTGCATCTCCCATGATTGGCTCTATGGAGAAGACTGAAATGTCATAGCCATCCTCATCACAGTGGGGTGTCCATTGTTCTTCATTGATGGCTACATCCATTGTTGCTAAAATTTCTACCCAATGGTGAGGTTCAAATTCTTCAGCAGGGAATACTACAGGTGCATAGGCTAGGTCTTGAATTGATCTATGTGTCTCTTTCGCACCTACCTCTCTAGATTTTTCTCTCTTCTCCTCTTCTACTGCCACTTTGCACATCCATAAGTGTGTGTCTCCTGATCCTATGGAATGCACTGACTCGGTATCATATTTAGCTCTATGGATGGGATTCCATTGGATGGGAGGGACATCTCTATGGGAGTAATCTTTGAGATTCACTTTGGTCGTAACACCTAGGTGTTGCAAATACAAGGAATTGGTTCCCCAATCTTGTACCACTTGCAACTGTCGCATAAATGGTCTTCCCAAAATCATCTCATAGGCATGGTTCTTGCTAAAGTCATAGATAGCAAATGTATGCTCAAACTCTACACCACAAGTGGTGAGAGTTATTCCTTCAAGCAGTCCTAAGGGTCTCTCAATGTGACCATCCGCCATCTGCAATTTCATCCTCGTGGGCTTGAGTGCTGGCTTGCCCCATCGCTTCCATAGGGAAGTGGTAGCAATTGCAACTCCTGCACCTGAGTACAGAATTTCCTTGGTTGTGTATCCTTGATGGGTGATGGGAAGATAGGTGTTTCCTTCTTCTCCTTCACTCATGTCTCCTATCTTGTCCAAAGGTATCTCTGGCACTGTTCTATGAGAACCTACCTGGGAACGCGGTTCAGCTACCTCTAGTACTTGTTTGGCTACATGTTTCCATAGTTCCGGTCTAACTTTGAGTAGCTCTTCTAAAGTGAGATTGCACTGCACTTTAGTGTTTTTTACTACCTCCGTATTCCTAGGTATGACTGAGTCTTCGTTTCATACCATGACCGTGGGTGCTCTCATACAAGTAGACTTAGCTTCCCATGGGCCTGTGAAGTGGGGTAATTCATGTAAAGAATTAGACTCAAAGTCTAATCTTTCCTGAGATTGGTTACTCTCCTGCTCTCCATAAATGGAGGGAATATCTTGTGGGAATTGATCATGTGCGTCATCCACAAGTTCAATGGGAGGAGGGACTTCACTCTCTTTTGCCCATTTTTCTTCTTGAATCTCTCGTACGAATTCTGGTGTGTACCTATTCATAGAAGAAGAGGTGTCTGGCTTTGTGGAGTTAGGCACATAAGCTTCGTGGGCGGGGAAGCTTGCTCTTTCACTTGCCTTGCACTTATTTGGAGGGTTGGGTTCCTTTTCGGATTGTGCAATTAGCCTCTCCAATCTTTCTAGCAGTCCGTCAAAGTGCAACTGCATCTTAGCTGAACTAGAGATGTTAAAGAGGCAACTCGCTTCAAACATGGTTTGAGCCAATTCCACCATCTTAGCACAAATTTTGGTTTGTTCAAGCTCTAGTTCTGCTCTAGGGTAACACTTTTCATGATCGGTTACGTTTTGCCTTTCTTGGATTCTGGCCTGATATGCTTTGAGCATCATATTTAGGTCCTCAGGAGTGGGATCTGCTAATACTGATCCTACTCTAGGGGGTGGTGGGGTCGTATGAGGCGGGTTAGAAGGTGGTGGATCGGATGGAGATGGGAAGAATGGTGGTGGGGTAGTGTGAGAGGGAGTTTGAGATGTAAGTTCAATTATCTTGGCTCTCATTTCTCTTAGGCTTTCTTCTTCTTTGCCCATTGCCTTTTCATTCTTTCTCGTCTATCTCTCCATGCTCTAGTCCGTTTCTTGGTTATGCTCTCAGTTTCACTAACTTCGGCACTCTTTTCCCCGCCTAAACCTTGGTTCTGCTGCAATGCCTGAGCTCTCGTGACCACTTGCACTGGTGTAGTGGAAGTCACACTCCCTGAAGAGTCTACAACTAATCCAATCACATTGATGGGAATAATTTTTGTTACATTATGTGGGTTCTTTGGGAAGTCTCGTAAGAGGTGCTCCTTTTCACAATCTTGACAAAAGCCTTGAATGGTTACAGATTGGGGTTGTGTGGGGGCAGGCATCGGAAAATCACGAATGAGGTGATCTCCTTGACATCGGTAACATGGCCCTCTAGGAAATGATGGTCTTACCTACCTAGGTTGGGGCCGCGAGTTGGGATTGGTGTACATGACATTGGTATACTCTGGCTCCCAACTTGGTTCACTCAGTTCTTCGTAATAATAGGCCTCATTATGCTCAGGTGACTGCATGTAGTAAGCTTGAGGGCTATCAATATGAGTAGAGTCAAAACTATGGTCACTAGGGTCACTCTCTAAAAGCAATGGTGTTACTGGCACAATGGCTCTATTCAGGTTCTCTTCTGAAGCTGCATACTTTACGGGAATCACATTGGTTGGGGTAGGAGGTTGCTGAGCTAACACAGGCTGAGGCCTTTGTTGGTTTTGGTAGGGTTGTTGATAAGGTTTCTGTGGCCTACCATATTGCTGTGGAGGGTACTGGTTCTGGTATCTTCCCTGTTGTGGATAGGGTTGAGGGTAGGTTTGCCTAACAGCTTGCTTATTGTATGGGCAATCTTGCGCAGTGTGATTAGTGTATTTCCTTTCTATGGTGCAGTACTGGCTATTAGGGTTCACTTGGGGTTGAGCCATAATGAGACATACGTGTGCCATATGGTCACCTCCACAAGTATAGCACCACTTAACTAGGGCAAATCTTGGAATTTGTTTGCTTGAGACACCTAGTTTTTGAGCTACCTTCTCAGCGAGTTCCTAAATGGAGGTGGATTGTGAGGAAGAGAGGTTGGTAGAACTATCTGAATCTTTGTAGATTTTTGAAAGCTCCAAATCCTCCCCTAGGTTATCCTCAATATCAATGCACATGCGTACACACTCCTCTATGGTCCTAGGGTCTTTCAAGTACACATATGATCTCAACTTTGTACTTAGCAGTCCATCTAGGAATAAAGCCACTTGTTTGGCCGGTGTGGGTAACTCCGAAACAGAACATCTCTCTAGGTATTGCCTAAACCTTCTTCTTGCAAGTCTAACCGTCTCTTGAGGGGTTTGGTTGAAGCTATGAATTAGTGAGGAAGTGTTATGCCTTATGCCACTCTTAGAGAATTCAATAATGAATGCCTCCAGAAGTTGGTCTATGTTCCTGAAGTGTCTCTCATTTAGTGGTTGAAACCACGTAAGGGATGTGTTCCTTAGGGTTAGACCAAAGGCATTGTACTGCGTGAATAGGTCCTCCACTTGTTCCGCTCTCAAGACTTGCCTAAATTCGGCCACATGATCGTAGGGGTATCCGGTGCCATCGAAGTAGTTCTTCATGGATTTAACCAGCTGGGTTGGCCTCAAAGTTTTGGTGTGTTCCCTGGGCCTTGGCAAAGGAAAATCATCAGCATTTCTTAGGTTCCTTGGAACTCTAGTTCTCTCTGTTTCTTCTCTATCCGTCTCTGCTCGCGTTCGTTCTCTTCCTATTGGGTTGGCAAAGCTTACCTCAGGTCTATCTCTACTTCTGTCCCTTTGAGCTCCATGAGCTTGGGATGTTCGTGCCCCTGGGTGGCCATATGAGACATTAGATCTTGGTTGGGGGAAAACAAATTCACCCTTCCAAGAGTAGGCATGCCTACCATGCTCTGTGACCACAAAGATCCTTTCTGAAGTGTGATCTAGATAGGTCACTTTGCCTGGGCTATCAGGATCTTTGAACTTGTAGATTGTGGTCGTTCCTATCTCATTAGGCTGATTAGGCTTATACCTCCAAAAGGCTTCATCGGTCTCTCGGTTTAAGAGTAGATCTATGCTTTTATTGTCTTGGGGAATCCACTCTGGCGTGATAATTCTAGTAAGAATTGATTTTCCTCGAGGTGTTTTAGGCTCTCCACTTAAGTTTCCTTGCTCTAGGTCACCTATGTCTGTCTCTGGGATCACATTACCAAATTCATCTGTCCTATCTGGGTGACTGGTGACTACGTATATGGTTCCTTCTTTGTCCAAGTATGATCCATTTTCAAATTTGACTGCTGGACATTCTAGTCCAATGGGTTGATCTTGGTTTTTGATCTGGACCACAGACCTTCCTAGGCCGTCCTCATAGATGCTAGCACCTAATCGGTTGGTCCTAAGGTATTCTAGCTGTGTCTTGTAGGGGCCTTCCACCCTATGTATGTATGGCACACCCGAACTTCCTGTGGGTCTCTCCATACCTTGAGACATCTCTGACTCACTAGTCTCAAAGCTAGGGTAGTACGAATGATGGCTCAACTGCTAGGCCCAAGACTTAGCAGTATGATTGACACTAGCCTCTGAAGACCTAAGACTCTGTCTATCTCTCCCTAGGTGCCGTCCTGATCTAAGGTTCATATGCTTAGCTGAGCAATCCCAATTTTTACCCAGGGTATAGCCTCGTTGCTGATCAATTTGTATAAGTCACTTGGTTCTTTTTAGTTGATTATCATGTTTATGGTCTTGTCAGATATCACGTCGTTAGGAATACTTAAGTTAATTCTCGCACTTTAAGTTGTTCGTACCACGTTAAGTTCTTTTCCCTTATAGTTATCGGTCACACACAGGTTATCTCTTGACTTGAACTTGATTTCTTAGATAGTCTTTGACTTGTCTTGTGCCTATCGTTGCCCTGACTTACTTCTAGCGCTATTCACATGTAGCCTTAGCTAGGAATTGAACAAGGGAGTTGAGAGTATTCCAACCTCACTTGCAGATCCCTTGCTTTTTGGTGCTCAAGAACCCCGTTCTCAAGCTTGTGGAATGCCCTTGCTTTGGATGCCTTCTAGTGCTCTCAGTGGACCTGTAAAAATCCCAAGGTTAGCTCAAGACTTGGATTCAAATGACACAAAAAAAATAACCTTCATTCAAGTAATTCACATGTCAATTTGCACCATGTCTCTATGGAACACAATTCTTGAGATCCCTGAGTTTTCCTCCCCCTGGATATGGTCCACTTAATAATACTATGTCTAATAATCCTGATATTAATTTTACCATAACCAGTGAAAGTTTTGGTTGTACTCCCCACGAGCTTTCCAACAAAACAAGAATCACAGCAAACGTATTTCGTATGAGGAAGTTATGACAGTACAGGGTTTTGGAGTTAAAACGGGGTAAAACAGGTTAACAGTTCACAGGATTTTTCTCAAAACACACGTGTAGGGACCTCACAAATCACTAATTCCTTGATAAGTATGCCTAAAATTTACCCCAAAAACTTGGAACAAAAACCCCTAAAATTTGGCCGAAAAAGCATGTCAATCGCGATCGACAGGTCTATCAATCGCGATTGACAGAGGTGTCCATCGGGGCTTGTCGGTCGCGATCGACACGTCAGTCACGATTGACAGTGTCAATCGCAATCGACAGAGTTGGTCGTGAGTCTTGTCAATCGCGATCGATGGTGTCAATCACGATCGACACTTTTTTCGAGATTTTCGCCGTGATTAGTCGATCGAGGATGTGTCCGTCGCGATGGACACGTGGCAACGCGAGTTTTGGTGTCAATCGTCAAATTTCAGTCGGTCGCGATCGACATGTCAATCGTGATTGACTGAATCCTACGTGGTAGTTAGTCGGTCGTGGGGGCTGTCGGCCGCGATTGACAAGTCTGTCGATCGCGATTGACAAGGTCTATCGGTCGCGATTGACAAAGGTTGTTGATCGTGGTTGTCGATCGCGATCGATGGTGTCGGTCGCGATTGACAGAGAAACACGGAATTTTTTTACTGTTTTAGGTGATTTAGAGTGTGCTCATCTTGTGTGTCATTGTGGTGTGCTTTGCTTTACCAAATAAGCGATTTTTCTGTCGATCGCGATCGACAGGGGTCTGCGACACAGAGACAATTCCGAGCTTTTTCGTACCTGCACGATGTGCTGGAGATGATGGAACAACCAATACCTGTAAGAAAACTCAAGAAAACATGCAAAAGCAACACTCACAAACAACTCTCTCGCTCTCTCTCACTAGTGGAATGAGGGAAATGGAAGGAGGAAGGAGATAAGATAAAAAAACTGAAATTTTTGCGATGATGGAGATGGAGGTGGGAGATGGTGAGGATGATGATGGTGATGATGAAGATGAAGTAAGAAAGAGGAAAATAAGGAAAAGTAAAGAAATTACCTACAACGCCAACGTCACAACTCTACGTGTTACCATCACACGCTCGTCCTCAAAGCTCGATCCCCGGCAACGGCACCAAAATTTGGTGTAGCTCAGTGATGAGTAGCACCTCCTTTAATGTCAATCCGGGAAGATGTGAGGATGGTATGATGACCTCGAGCAAGTGAAGGCACAAGTGCATGAGTGAGAAGCACACAAACATGCACACACATACACACACACGCGCACACACAGCAAGAACAAAGAGGAAGACAATGGAGTTCTTTTAGATTACTTCCAAAATGCTCATACAAGTTCAATTCTATTACAATCTAGCCTAAAAAATGATCTCTCTAGCTCTATTTATAGTTTTTGACTAGCTTTTGGCCCTGTCCAGACCTAGTGTCCAGCTTAGTTAAAAATTAGGTTCTAGGGCCTATTTGGGGGCTCAACGAAGTCTAAAAATTATGAAAATTGGTACGATGCTACTTCTAATACTCCTCAAGCTCGAGGACTCCTCGGCTTGCACAAAATGGAGTTACAAAAAGGTGAAATGGTATTTACAATGATGTAGAGTGACTAAATTCACTATTAAGGAAGTATTACTTCATGGAAAATTTTGGACGGCCTACTTGCCAGATCTTCGTTGACTACTTTGTCTGCTGGTGCTTTCTCTTCGCTTTGAATCCCTTCTTTGACTTCCTTGTCTTGTGAGTCCTTGTGTACCTTGACTACTGCCAACACTTGTGTTCCATGCTCGCACTAAGCACATTGAGGTGCATTATCATTTTGTCAGGGAAAGGTTCTCTGCTGGGGAGATCAGCTTGGCATATGTGCCCACGCAAGAGAACATTGCAGAACTTTTGATGAAGGCTCTGCCTAGGGAGAAGTTTGAAGCTTTCTACAAAGCTTTGGGCTTACTTGCCTTTGTGGATTGATCCCACATATCTTGGCACTTTAACATTGGGTTTCATGCAACAACCAATGCACTCTGACTATCAGTGAGAATATGCATAACAACATCAATATCCATGCAAAGATTCATCAATAAGCGTCTCAGCCATATACACTCCATCATAGCTATGAAAACTTCCCTATACTCAGCTTCACAACTCGATGTTGCCACTGTCAGTTACTTCTTTCTCAACCAAGATATGCATGAATCTCCAAGGAAAAAGGAATTACCACTAGTGGACACACGAGTATCATAACAACCAACCCAATCACTATCTGTAAAAGCATGCAAGCATGGCTGAATATCTCTTCCATAAAAGAGACCTAAACTCAAAGTGCCTTTGAGATATCTAAACATATGTTTCATTGCTTGCCAAGGCTTAGTACTAGGCTTATGCATGAATCGACTCAACTGGAAACTGAGAACCTAAATCTTGTCTCAACTTGTGTGGAAACTGCTTGATGCATAAAAATTCCCCCCTTAATGGATACAAGCTGGATGCCAAGATAGTAGCTCAAAAGACCAAGATAAGTGACATCAAAAGTATGCTAGAAATCATTCATAAGAGTGTCAAGTTTTGCATCACATGACCTAGTCAAGAGTATGTCATCGACATAAAGAACAAGCACTATAAGATCAGCCCCATCTTTGCGTACATAGAGTGTGCTTTCAATTGAACTACATGCGAAGCGAGGAGCAACCAAGTGCTTATGTATTTTGTCATACCATGCACGTGGAGCTTGCTTGAGACCATACAAGGCTTTATGCAAGTGACAGACCATATGCTCTTTCCCTTTCATAGCAAATCTAGGAGGTTGCTTCACATAGACCTCTTCTTGCAAATCACCATTCAAGAAAGCTATTTTTATGTCCAACTGATGTACTTTCCAACCTTGATGGGCAACCAATGCAACCACAGTACGAATGGTAGTCATGCGTGAAGTAGATGCAAAAGTTTCCTCATCGTCAATGCCATATTGCTAGGCATATCCTTTGGCAACCAATCTAGCTTTATAGCGATCAATGCTACCATCAAACTTTCTCTTAATCTTGTAAACCCACTTTGTACCAATTATGGCATTTTTTCCTTTTGTCAATTCACACAACTCCCAAGTACCATTCTTATGTATGGAATCCATTTCTGATCACATAGCACTCATCCATTGTGGATCATCACATGCATCTTCAAAAGCAAGTGGCTCTTCATTACATGTTGTTGCAATAAGAGAATAATCCACAAAATTGCTTGATGCATGGTGAGGGCTTGATCTTGTTCTACCAAGTAAAGGTGCACTCAATTTGCTATCCTGCAAAGTTTGTTTCAGACACTTTGGCATACTTTCTGCACTCTTGATAGACATGCATTCATTATGTAATACATCATCAACATGTATTTCATGTGTGGGCTGAACTTGATGCTCATTTTCAGCCATATTTTGACGCAAACATTCAACCATATACGGCTGGAAATTTCTAGCAGTTTCGACACTTTTTGGCTAAAAAATTTCAGCTATGTTTGGTTGGAAATTCTCTGCATTTTCAGCTCTATTTTGCTGGATTTTTTCAGCCCTTTGAGCCTCAATTGGCTTGTCTACATGGCCATAGTGAAGCGCACTATTTTGGAACAAAGGCATGAGTGTATCAAACACATCTTGTGAGCTAACTTTTGGCTGTTTTTTGCATTCAAGTAGAGGGAAAATTGAATTTTCAGCAAATACCATGTCTCGACTCACAATAATTGTGTTCATCAATGGGTGGTACAAACGATATCCCTTACTTTTAACACTATAACCAACAAATATACATTTCTTTACCTTGTCATCAAGTTTGTGATGTTGTTGTGATGGTACAAGAGCATATGTCAAACAACCAAACACACACATATCACTAACCATAGGCCAATGCTTTTGTAGGGTAGTGATTCAAAACATAGTTTGCACACATGACCGCTTCCATCCAAAACTTATTAGGAAGGTGCTTTCCTTTAACCATACATCGTGCCATTTCAAGGAGTGTTCTATCATTTTGTTGAGGTGTATATGGCATTGTACATTGGTGTGAAATACCTCTTTCATAAAGAAAAGCATGAAACACATGACACATATTCACTAGGGCACTTTTTTCCCTCTTTAGAAATTTCCCCGGACGTATATATATGCCTATAACCTTAAGGGGTCACTTATTTTGTACATTCACTTAGTAATACATTTTGTATTGTGTTGTGCTCCAAGATTCTTCTTCTTCTTCCTTGTAATGTTTGTGTGCTTTTGCAAATGGTGAGCTTCAACAATTGGTATCAAAATAGATCGTTCATTCATCTAGGGCATCATTGAAACCCCTTCGAATGCACTATCATAGCAACTATGTAGGTAGCTTCATCCTTTTATGCCAAACATATATACGAGTTTTTGTATGCTAGTACAAGTGCCTCAAAGTTTGCTACATGTTTAGCATAGCTGAGGGGTGTTTTTTTTCAACTTTTTGAGACACAATCATTTTTCTGCATCAAGGTATTTAGTCACTGGCCATTAAGTTGGATGGTACTAATTACATGTTGTGGACGTATATGATGCATCATTTGTAGCAAAAGTTTGTGGAATATTGTGCACAATGTTGAAAAATGTCCTACTACACCTGCAAATATAGTTAGTGAAGGTGGTGTAGATGGCATTGAAGATGATGATCTTCAATTTCCTAGTCATCTTGTGGTTCCTCTTCCACCTAGTGAAGAGAAACTTCATTAGGATGGCATAGATGCTCAGGCACATGCATTGATATCTTTGTCTCATGTTGCTTACCTCCAAAAATATTTGGAGAGTGAGCATATGAATGACAGAGACTCCAAGGAAAATTTTTGGACAAATATCAAAGATTTGAAGGAGAAATTCATTTCTATTGATGAAATCTTGCTAGAGAGTTCACTTGTGTGTAAACTGTCCTTAACAATCTTCCATATTCATATCAAAGTTTTGCTTCTACTCTTAGGTTGATGATGAAAGGAAATCCAAATGTCTTAAAATTTGAGGAGTTAATCTCTATTCTATTGCAAGAAGATCAGTCCAAGTAGAACATGCCAATTATGTGTGTTGCAGATCAAGATTTCTTAGCTAGTCAAACGGGAAAAGGTAAATGGATCTCATCTACTAGTAAACAAAAATCTGCTAATGTTGCATAGTCGAAGAAGGAAGCTTCTTTAGAATGAAGAATGGGCATCTACTATTGTTTGTAGCTATGAGCCATGTTCTAATGATCAATGTGTGTCTATAGTACACTTAGATGTTTGGTATTTTGATAGTGGGACAACAAAACATATTACCTCACAATGCAGTTTCTTCACTTCAGTTGAGCTTGTCCCTACAGGGAATACTATCACATGTGCTAACAAATCCTCTTATCTTGTAATGGGAGTTGACAAAAACATTATGATTACTGTTGACACTAGTTCTTTCACATTGTTAGATGCTTTATATGTGCCAAGGATCAAGAAAAATATGTTGTGAGTTTCAACATTATCCAAGATTGTCTTGGTTGTCAAATTTGTTGATGGCAGATGTACAATCCATGATCTATCAAATGGTGATGTTACTATTGCTTTTGGCGTTTTATGTTGTGCATCGTATTACCTCATAGACTATGCAAAATCTATGAATGATTCAACGTGTGTAGTTCAAGATTCTCACGCTATCTTAGATGCAAAGGTTTGGCATGCACGCTTTGGTCATTTGAATTTTGCTAGTTTACTTCGCTTGTAGAAATCTAAAATGGTGTACTCCCTAGCCAAACTTGAGTAACCTTGTAAACATGTCTATGAAGGCTATATTTTGGGCAAAATGTAGCTTTCCTCCTTCCCAAAATATGGTTCAATTCGAGTTTCTCTTACATTTCAACTTGCTCATAGTGATGTTTGTGGTCCTATGCACACACCTTCGTTTGGGAACTATCTTTACTTCATGAGTTTTATTGATGACTTCTCCAGGCATGCATGGGTGTATCCATTGAAAGCAAAATCCAAAGTGTTTATGTGCTTCAAACATTTCCTAGTTATGGCTAAAAGCCTGTCAGCATGTAAATTGGGAACTCTCCATTCTAATCGAGGGGGGGAATACATGTCTTCTAATTTAATGCATTTATGGTTGAGCGTGGGATAAAGTACTAGTGTGCGATGTCGTATACACCTCAACAAAATGGATTCACCAAAAGAAAGAACAGATCTCTCATGGAAATGGCAAGGTGTATGGTCAAAATTCAGGCTTTACCACATAGTTTCTAGCTTGAGGCTATTATGTGTGCAACATGTGTACTTAACAGGTGTCCCACCAAAGATGTGTAATTGATCACTCCATATGGGGCTTGGCATGGCTGAAAGCCATATATTGCTCATTTACATGTCTTTGGTTGTTTAGCATATGCATTAGTACTTGGACAACAACATAGAAAGTGGTATGATAAAGCAATGAAATGTATTTCTATTGGGTACAACTCGGAAAGCAAGGATGTGTATAACACTTTGGTGCGTCTTTTTACAGGTGGAAAAATCAAGTGTGAGTCCAAATGAGGCAATTTCTTAGCTTTTAGAGGTTCCAAATGATAATGCAAATCATTCCCATTTCTGATGCAGATTTACGTGATGCACTTGTTGGTGAGAGGGCTGACGTAAAAGAGGCAAAAACTATGCCTAAATGGTTGTTGTAGACCTTGAGAGATAGGAAATTAGATATACCATTGATATATCATACTCATTTAGTCTCTCATAGTGTTTCCTTTGCATTAGATTGTTGTGAAATGGCTTTCTCTAGTCTTTGTGATGAGAATGAGCTTGTTTCTTTTGATGAAGCACAAAATTTAGAAAATAGTATGTGTGTTATGCAATCAGAATATGATGCTTGATTTTCCTCCTGGCAAAAAGGTCATTGGCACTAAATGGGTATACAAGCTGAAACGTCTAATGGAATGATTGACAAGTATAAGGTGAAACTTAAGGTTATGATCAAGAGAGAGGCATTTTTTTTAATGAGACCTTTGCTCCCACATGCCAAACGACCACAATTCATAGCATTTGTGCACTTGCAGATCATCATTATCCTTACAGAGAAATACCATATGCTTACTAACTCACTCTTCACTTTCTTGTCTATTGTGTTTATGCACAATTCTCTTTTGTCCATGTGTCTCCTAAGATATTTGTCTTGGACATGCAACCCACTCTATTGACCCACATTGGCACACACATTTCCAAACCCTTTGTATATTTCATGATGCCCTTCAACTTCTATCAAACGTACCATTATTCCTCTCATTCGCTCTTGCAAAACATCTAAGGATGCTTGGGATACACTTACCACTTTATACCAGGCAAGGAATGAGGCTCGTGTTGCTTATCTCCGAAAACAATTGGAGAGTGAGCTCGTGAATGAAGGAGATTCCATGGATATTTTTCTAACAAAGATCAAAGATTTGAAGGAATAGTTGATTTTTGCTGATGAAGTCTTGCCTGACAGTTCACTTGTGCAGACTGTTTTGAATTATCTTCTCAATTCATATCAGAGTTTTACTTCTACTCTTTGTTTGATGATTAAAGGAAATCCAAATGCCTTAACATTTGAGGAGTTGATTTTTTTTCTATTGTAGGAAGATCAGTCTAGGCAGAATAGGTCCATTATGCATGTTGCAGATCAAGCTTTCCTGTCTAGTTAGAAGGGCAAAGGTAAATGGAGCTCTTCTACTAGTAAGCACAAGTCTGCTAATTCTGCACAATCAAAGAAGGATGACAAGGACGAGAAGAAAACAGAAAAGGAGAACTTTTTTTGCAAATATTGTAAAGGAAATGATCATGTCATAAAGAGTTGTACAAAATTGGTTGCTAAAGAGGCAAGGAAGAAAGAGGTTGGAATGGTTGTTACAGAGGCCTCTACACCCAAAACAGAGTATGCTAATTTTGTGGAGAATGAAGAATGGGCATTTACCACTGTTTGTAGTTATGATCCATCTTCTCATGAACATTGTATATCTGTAGTAGACTTGGATGTTTGGTACTTTGATAGTGGGGCAACCAAACAAATTACCTCACAAATCACAACATAGTTTCTTCACTTCACTCAAGCCTGCCCCTATAGGTTGTTGAGATATCAAGCTCAACATGTGATGATCCAAGATGACACGTATCACTTTTTCATTTCTCCGACATGTATAGTGGTCACATTGATATATGTCAGGGATACTTCATTGAGCTTTACTAGATTTATCTATTAAGAGTGATGTCACATTTGTTTCTTGCCAGCTCACTCATTCGCGAACATTAGGATTTTCCTTATGTATTGTTCTTTATATATTTCACTTGTTTTATTCTTGTTTCAGGTCATTCTTGTAAATTCCTTTTATGTAATAGAAGAAGAACAAGAACATCATTCTTCCATGCCTCAATCTCTATGTGTGTGCTTCTTTTTGATTATGAGAGTGTGTGTGAGCTCTCTTCCTTATCTCATTCCTCGTGACATGGTATCAGAGCGAGTGTGGCTGTAGAGAGCTCATGGAGAAGGCTGTTGGAATTTGGGGCCCCATGATCGCTCCAAACTAAAACCTTTTGAGCATACACACTTAATTAATTAAGATGATAAGTGAGATATGATAAGTGAGAAAGATATCTTGAGACAAGGATAGGGAACGTAAGCTGGATGCTTACTCACTAAAAAATAGATGTCCAAATTACAACATGGGAGTACTACTCAACCATATAAAGTGGTGCACTCACTAATGGAAGAATATCTAAAAAGATGATGATACAAAATTTAGATTATGTTAAAATAATCTAAGTGTGTGAAGTGAATGAGCAATGAGGCTAACCTTATTTTCACAAAATAGTGTAACAAAATTGTAAATCAACCAACCCTAATTTTGAGATTAGGGTAGAGAAACCCTAAAAACAAAATAAGGTTAACTCACAAAAGATAGTTACCACCACCTTGTAGAAGACTTCTTGCTCCAAGAGAGTAGCCTCTCCTTCACCAAAACTCCACCTGCAAAGCTTCAAAACACCAAGAGCTGGCTTGATCACCTCCTCTTTGGTTGATGAGTGATTACACATGAATGAGCTTGGTCCTTATTTTATAGCTTTGAAGTGCCCTCCAAAAGCACTTTAAAAAGCTATGATCGTTGTAGCTAAACTTTGCGTAATATAAAAAAAAAACTTACTATCACCAAAATCTATCGGAATCCATCACGGTTGTACGTTTATTTTTGGAAAAGAAAAGCAAAAAATTCACTGTTTGCTATTGACGGGACTTGAACCTGGGTGGCCCTATTAAGAGGCCTTTTACATATCCACGCTGCCACGTGCTTTTCCTTGAAGGAGGTATATAAAGAATACACTATATCTTGTATAAAATGGACCAATATATACATTGACTTTGAACAATCCCTCCTTCAATGTCATATTGGTACAAGCTTCAATAACCTGCAAATCTTCTCATGACTATCTCTAGTCATTGCTTTGGTAAATATATCTACAACATTCTCACTAGAAGGAACATAAACCAGCTCAATGCGCATCTTAGCTATCTTCTCTCGAATATGCTTTGTCCTTGTGTTGAGAAAAGGGGAACAACAAACCCTAACCGCCTCACATGGAAGTGAGAGGTTTCTCCAAGTTGGGGCACAGAATGAGAGGAGAGGTTCACCCACGCTCATGGACCAATGGCAACAAGGGCCGACATCACAAGGAGCAAAGGGGAACATCCTCCCAACCATGCACACACACATGCAAATCCATACACCAAGACCAACGCCAATGCACACAAGGAGGCAAGAGAGTAACAAATGACACCTTCTTCCATTACCAAAATGGAGGCCAAGGCCATGGCCAAGGGACCTCCTCTTTACAAGAAATGGCCTCTATTTATAGGCTCAGTACAATTCCCCATGTGCCTCTTTGAAAAGTCAAAAAGGTGATTCTCTCTCTAACTGCCAATCTTCTAGGATATTCTTTCCTAACAAACAAATCTTCTAAAAGCATGCGTGGGGATTTCTAGGATTTCTCTACGTGGGATTTGCTTTAAGAGAACAAAACAAGGAAAATACCCAAAGTCACCTACACTATGGTATGAGGAAATATAAAAAAGGTGATTTTTGGAGAGTGTTCATATGTGACACTCAAGTATATACAAAGAGGCTTATTCTTATGGTCTAGGGAGGGTTCTCATGCACAAATGAGGATGTGTGCATACCCTACAACCCAACACTCTCCCCTCCTTAGACTTTGTCGTCCTCGACAAAGCTAAGATCAGAGGATCATACACAGCTGAACTTTATCCAAGTTGAAATCTTTGGGTCTGCAATTTCTTCAATCAGCAAAGTTTCAGGCCGCAAGATCTTCAGGTCTATGATCGTCAAATCTGCAACACTTCTCGCTTCCAATCTGCCAGCCAGCAATTCTTCCTTCCATCTATAAATCTTCAGTCTTCAGAGCAAGTAGTGGAGTCTTTTAGGTGCGAGGCAACACAATCCCCATGGGGGTAGTCAGCCCAGCAATCCAAAAGAGCAGCCTTTTGTTGTCGAATATGAAGCCATCCCTTCGAGTAGTTCCTGAAAAAGCAAAATCCTTCCAAGTGGTGGAGTCTTTCGGTGCTAGGCGACACCATCCTCCTAAGAGGCAGTCAGCCTAGCCATCATGAAGAGCAGCATTAGGTACTCCTTGCTTGCCCAATGTGCATAGAGCTTGTTGAGGGTATCTTTGGAAGGCCTGATCATAGGAAAGTAACAACAGTTATTCACATGATTGCAGGAACTGGGTCAAGCTAATCTAAGCTTTGTTGCCTTCCAGCAAGTTAGGAGTATAACCCCAATATTCATGAGCAATCCTGGCAGTAATCATATCACACTAGAGTTGACCCTGCAACATAATTTTGATCATCAACACTTAAACACTCATGTGGGCTTCTGCATCAGTTATTGAACTGGAGAATGAGATACTAGATATCATCAGAGGGCAGTACACAAAAGATGTCAGACACAAAGTTATTTACAAATGTTCCCTTATGATGACAGGGAAAGTGGCATCATCCTCAGGAGCTGTATATCCTTGTTGTGGCATCAGAATCCATGCAGAAACTGGATGGGTAGGCAATTGCACAGTCGATCTAGGGTCCAATCGAAGCATGGAAAGCAATCCCCATCTCGAGAAGACACATCCATGGGCAATCAAGGTTTCCAAGACCACTTGTCATTTGTCAGTAGTCACAGTGCTGCCCTGCACCATATGGACCAAAAGAACAGCATGTCCCGAGCTGTGCGGTAACAAGATTATGTGAGGAATACATTACTCATAAGAAATCATCAAAGAGGAACCCAGCAACTCTGTGAGTCCAGCACAGAAATCGAGGAATGCCATAACCCCTGGCATGCTAAGCACTAGACCATTTCATTGCAAGTAAGCCTGGTAGAAGCCTGTTAATCCCCGGCAACGGCGCCAAAATTTGGTGTAGCTCAGTGATGAGTAGCACCTCCTTTAATGTCAATCCGGGAAGACGTGAGGATGGTATGAAGACCTCGAGCAAGTGGAGGCACAAGTGCGTGAGTGAGAAGCACACAAGCATGCACACACATACACGCACACGCGCACACACGGCAAGACAAAGAGTGAGAAGCAATGGAGTTCTTAGATTACTTTCAAAAAGCTCTTACATGTTCATTTCAATTACAATCCACCCTCAAAAATGAGCTCTCTAGCTCTTTTTATAGTTTTTGACTAGGTTTTGGCCCTGTTCAGACCTAGTGTCCGGCCTAGTTAAAAATTAGGTTCCAGGGCTTATTAGAGGGCTCAAACGAGATCTAAAAAATATGAAAATTGGCAGGTAGATACTTCTAATGCTCCTCAAGCTCAAGGACTCCTTGGCTTGCACAAAATGGAGCTACAAAAATACTAAATGATATTTACAATGGTTTTTAGTGATGAAAATCACTATTTGTGTAGGGGTTTTCTCTATTGATTTGTCATACATACCTTGGAGCTCCCTACTTGCTCTTTCTTCTTGTGTGTCAACTCCTTGATGTCTGAAAAATTTAGGTGGCCTACTTGCCAGATCTTCTTTGACTGCCATGTCTGCTTGTGCTGTCCCTTCGCTCTGACTCTCTTCGTCTTGTGGCTCCTTCGGTTCCCTGACTGCTGCCAACACCCCCCCCACTCTCGCGTCTGTCGCCCCTGACAGACCCTTGTCTAGAGGATTTTTGAACATAATATTGGACGACATCGGAGGCTAGGTGGTGTTCTTCAAGTCGTAAGCCGCGTGCTAGATCTGTGAGCAAATCATCCCAATTTACAGGTCCGAGAACATCTGGATGAGGCACCCTCAATTGTTCTGAGTGAATAGTTCTTTCCACAGCAAATAATTGGAGGAGATGTGATGGTCTGGGTATAAAGATTTCGGAGTGATATTCCCAGAATCCTGTGATGAACATCTCCTCAAATGTCTGTTTAAAGCAGGCTGGGAGGTACTTGATTCTGGCGTGCCAAGCATATATTACTTCAATTGATGGGGTGGTACTCATATCGTACACCAGATCCTGGTTTCCTGTCACGAAGCCTGCTCCTGAGAAGTGGGGGTCCTTAATGTTCTTAAACATCCTGAAAGTGATCAGCATTAATTCAAATATTTTCATACACATCTGGGCCATCACATCGGGATTATTGCGTAGCCGAATGCTCCAGTGACGGATTGTAGAAATCATGTAGTTCACCGTGGGGGGTCCTCGTGGAGGTGCTAGATAAACGTAATTTAACCATTTTGCGCAGGCTTTGATGTCTCTGACGGCAATAGTGAATTCAGGCCAGGTGCGTCTTCGAAGAACTGGGACGTAACAAGGATTATATTTAATAAACAACGGCATATTATTCCAGGTTCGGACCATTTCAGGATATGTTTCCAAAAGCCTGATCCTCCAGGTGGGTTGATAGATGGACCCACGCTTAGCACTTTCCGGTATATCATCTGGACCAAATTGTGTAGCAAATGTGGGAGGCTTGCCGCATCGTCGTTGAATCTCGGCGTTGTAATCGGCCAAAAGTATGCAGTATGGCACATATTGGTCATTATTGGTGCCGATCCATCTATGATGAGACATGCTTCTGAAATATTCTGACTTTATGACAGTTTCTTCTAGGTTCGCTAGTGATTGGATCTGAATGGCCACCCGTTCTTCGTGTGTGTTCGCTGTCTTTTCCAGTGTCTGAAGCCACTCGGGTGCTTCCACTTCCAAGGTGTCTAGTCCCTCTGAGGTTCGTTGCCCGCCTGGCATCGGCATAGGAACATACGGTTCTTCGTACGAATCATCTACCTCAATAGGGACCAACTCTTCTGGCTCTGGTTCTACTACTGGAGAGGGCTGCCTCTCGTATGTCAGTAACCTCTTTTGTAATTCTGCCACCTGCTCAGTTAAGGCCTTTACCTCGTCTGAGGTAGAGGTTGATGGGACACTCTTCGGTTGTTCTTCCTGTTCCTTAAGTCTGCTCCGTAGTGTGTCACGTTCTCTTTCCAAGTCATCATGGGCTTCCAGAAGATCTGCATAGCTTTCCAAAATGGTTTTCATCGTCTCCGAGGGAACTGCTTTGAACTGCTCTGGATCTATCTCGTGGGGAGAGCCTTCCATTGCTGCTTCCAGATTCTCTTCATTTTGTTTCTGCAGTCTCTTGTTCTCTTCAAGTGCTGTGGCCATATGTTTCCTGAGTAGCGCCAAGTTACGTCTGACTCGTAGGTTATCGGCCTGGTATACTTCGAGCAAGGCTTCTAGTTGTTTAACGCCTGATTCTTCCAATGGTTGGGGTGCCTCTAGTAGTGTTTGGTGAGCCTGCTCAAGCGTTGTATAACGTTGATTCACATCTGCATTTTCCTCTTCAAGAATTGTAAATTGCCTTCGTAAGTTCTGGTGATTTGTTGTCAGTTGTTGATACCGGCCGTCAAGAGCTCTGTACTCATTCTGAAGCTGATATACACATTGATTTAATGCTAGAAATATACTATTTACATTAAATGATGCAGGGAGGGGTGAAGATGCAGGGGGAATGGGGGCGGGAAAGGGAGTTGTGAATGATGTGGATGCAAGTGGAGATGTGGGTGGAGGGGGTATGGGAGATGGAGGTGGCATGGGGGGAGGGAGCGGTGCAGTGGCAGGAGATGTTTCCATAGTGTCAAATGTTTGAGTGACCGTGTAGATGGGGATTGTGGGTGGGGTGGATGTGACGTTAGTGAAGAGAGTGGTGAAAGTGGGCATGGTGACTCCCCCGAATTGGATTCCCGGAGAGAGTGGAATTCCCATGACGATTGTGGTGGTAGTGGACGTGGTGGTGATAGTGTCATGTGGTGGAGTGAGTTGTGTAGTGAGAGGTGGGGAGGGTGGTGACAGGGGTGCTTCCTGATGTTCGTCTGCTTGCGTTGTATCTCCTGGTGCTGATACGTTGATATGAATTTGTTTCCCGGACCTCATGGGACGGGCGGGAACTCTTTTCTCAAATCGGTGAATGTAGGCCATTGCCTCATGAATGGCCTCATCCAATCCTACTGCATCGGCGTGTAGGTTGATGGACTCGATGAACATATCATCCACGCCTTCCTCTGCCAGCAATTGGTTCATGAGTTTCTTGCCTGCTTCAAGTGACATTTTATGCTGTTCTTGAACTAGCTGCATGGTTCGATATAGTCTTTTTATTTGTGCCGAATACGCGGGGCACTTACTAACTCTGAAAGTTCATCATACTCTTGTTCTTCGTAGGCTTCTTCCCCTTGTTCGGTCTCTTGTTCATCGACGTCGACTTCTACAACTTGCGGTTGGGTGGGGGCTGATGTTGTTGTATGGGGTTGTGGTTCCTGAGCTCGCTCTGTTTCCGTCTCGAGATTAGAGTCGTAGATTAGTCTAACCACTTCTTCATCAGTGAGATCATTGAGAGTAAAGCCCTGTGGAAATTCCAAGTTCGATGGGACGGGTGGAAACACCAGATTGGGTCCCTCTGTACTTGGTCTTGATAGCCGAATGGTGAATGGTCTAATGCGTCGTGTCTGGGGAGGGGTAATTTCTGGTGTAGTGGTGGCTCCCCTTGGTTGAGCGCAGGGTAATTGGACTCCCCCTCTCATCTTCTTTGATGGAGGACCTGCCGCTGATAGCCTTCTCTGGAATTCCTGGGCCCGAGACCATACGAGTGCCCGCTGAATAGGCACGTCATAGGCTAGACATCGATAGATTATCTTGGTTAGAGCACAACATCCGTGAAGCACATTTTTTTGCTTCTTGTTCCACCGTTGATGGGCTAGGTGAATCTGATCTATGATCCAATGTGGTACGTTGATAGGGAGGCTTTCTGTTTCTGCCAAATACAAGCTAAACCATATCTTCTTTGGGGGCATGGTGAATCTTTCCTGGGCGGGGAAAGCAAAATGTTGCATGACGGTCCGTAGGTGAAGAGCGATGGTCGGTGTCATTGCTACCATATCCTTCAGCTTATTGAGATCTTTATGTTTCATTCTGCCTGGAACCATTGTTTCCTTTTCAGTAGGAATGTGCATACCATACATGCCCAATGCTTCTCGTACCAGATTGAGGGTCAGTTTGAATCTTTTAAGTTCGTGGCCCGGCAACAGTGAGGGTAACACAAAGGTGCTGTCGCCTCCCTTGGCCCTGCTTGGAGTGATGGTACTGATAAGATAAGAACAACGTAAGAAATCCGGCTTTGGTAAGTGGGCCCTGAAATAACTGTCCAAGCCCGCTTTGGTCCATACTGAACGCATTACTTCGGCATTCTGATAGCTCTCAAATTCGCGCGTGAAAAAATGGTAGCGTCCCCATTTACCATTAAATTCCAATTCAACTTCCCAAAAATAGGTTCCATCACCCAATGGTCCTGCAACATCACTGAACCAATGAGCGTGTTTGCCCACCTGAGAGGTGTGTCCCTGAGGAGGATCCTGAACGGGGAGCACATGCACAGCTTGAAGTTCTTGCGGTCTTTCGGTGAGATGTGGTTCGAGGAGGAGTGTTTCTATATCCACAATCTGTGCGCTGGATCCGGCGTGAGAACTGGAACCTCCAACATCTGCCATGGGCCTGCTTGCTTGTTGGTTCTGTGAGAATATAGAACCAGGTGTTAACATCGTAATGGACAGAATAAACCCGTTGTTGTCCCCGTTGCAACATTAACAAGAGGTAGATGATGAGTCAGTGGTTAGTGAGTGCACGATGACAGTGCATGTAGTTAATATCTGGATAGTCCTAGGAGCTAGATGGAAAGATGCACTGTCTGACTAATGCAGTTAGTAAGTGGAGATGAATTCACAGATTGGGGTCGGGGGGTTTATTACAAGTCTTAGGTTGCCAAACACCATGGATGGCTTTTGGTTTTGGTTTTGTGGAGACTCGGGAGGGTTGCATGAGTAATTCTTCTGGGAGTTGTTGTGTCATTGGGACCCATCTACGAGTGAGTCTGTGCGTGCTTCTAGGTGGCAGTGTGTTCGAGTGTATCAGACAAGAGTGGGTAGCGACTGCTTGACCGAGTGAACCCAGTCGTGTATGATGTGAATTGTGTGGGGTTAGTTGAGCCCGCAAGCAAGCCTTAGGCACCCAAATTTGTCTTGATTGTGGGTCAGCCTTCCTCGACTTCTTGGGTACCCAAATGGATTTCACTTTCTCAACAGAGGTTTTAGGAGTCCTCTTATTAGCATCAAGTCGTTGATTACTGATAGGAAGTTGAGACCGTTGTTGCGACTTAGTTACGGTCGGCAGCTCATCTTTCCGCACCCACATTTGTTTCATCGGCTGAGTTGTTCTGCTTCGCGCGTTCTTTTGGTCTCTCGCCTGGAGAGTCTTCAGTGATTGATCTGCCCTTAGTTGCTGCCTCCTTCTGGCCTTTGGAAAAGAAGGGAGTTCCATTGTGGTTCTGACTCCTTTTTTGAGATCTTCATTCTTCTGCATCACATAGCCTTGGACAAGAACAACATGGTCAACTTCATGTGCACCCCTGGAGGGACCAGGAGTCCGTGTCTTTTCTAGTTCCTTGAGTGCTCCATTATTTAACTCAATTGTAATTCTAGTTTGATTCACCCATACCTGAAGAAGTCCACTTCTTAGGTTTAAGTTGACGGCTTGGTCATAGATCCAGTCTTGACCCAAGACAAGGGGTTCCGTGAGGTCCTCATCTTGACATACTAGTGCTTTAACTGTCATTGCCTCATCATGAATATAGAGGGGAAGTTCCACCTCGCCCATGCAAGGGGTTTCCACGCCTCCGAATCCTATGAGATATGCTTCCACAAGATTGACAATTAATTGCAACTCTTGACAGTAAGACAATTTAACAGCACTAGTGGCTGCACCTGAGTCAATCAAGTCTCTTACAGTCCTTGCACTCTTTCCTTGTCCTATATATAAGGATATGAAAGGACGTCGATCAGTTATCCTATGTGAGCTAACACCTGAAACTTCACACATAGCCACGTCATATCCTTGATCTGCATATGCATCTTGCCTAGGGTGCTCTCTACCTTGTCTTCTTAATTTCATTCTCCGTATGCGCTCTAGGGCTTCTGCTTGAGCTTCTTCTCGAATTCGCTTTTCTTCCTCTTTGCGTTTCTTAGCAGTATTGAGTCGACTTAGCATTTCCTCTGTGAGAGGTTCCTGATACAACTTGACTCTGCATCCGCTGATATAACTTGGGAGAACATCGCCTTCTAATGTGGCTAGTTGCACTGCTCCACTTGTTGAGATTCTGTTAATGATCATGGGTCCGTAGCCTCTCTTCTCCAGTTTCCTCGCATGTTGCTTCAATGTGTAGACTAGAACTAAGTCGCCTGCCTTTAAACCTTTATCCTTAACGTGGGCATCAAAGTATGCCTTCTGTCGTTTCTTTGCTGCATATATCCCTACAGCTGCCCTCAGTCTTGTTTCTCCTAATCGTTCTAGGTCAAAAAGTCTAGAGGAGAGTTCATGACCCGTCCATTCGTGCTCTTGTGCTACTTTCAATGTAGGTATTAAGAAGTCCAAAGGTAGCACGGCGTTTTGGCCAAATACCATCTGAAAGGGGGTGGCTTGGAGTACCGTTTTGTAGGCGACTCGGTATGCCCAAACAGCATGGTGTAGCTGTTTGTCCCAATCAGAGCGTTTATTGTTCACTAATTTCGTCAGTACATTGCATAAGATCTTGTTGGTGCTCTCAGCCTGGCCATTTGCTTGAGGGTGATAGGGGGCAGATTTCTTATGAACTACCAAGAATTCTTGGAGTAGATTTTCAATCACTTCGTTCAAGAAGTGAGTGCCTCTATCACTAACTAGCTCTATAGGTAGCCCATATCTAGTGAACACATTCTCAAATAAAAACTTAGCTATTGTTTGAGCATTGTTCTTCGTTGTGGCTCTTACCTCTACCCACTTTGTTAGATAGTCTGTCGCAACAATGATATATTCTGCATGGGAACCCTTAGCTGGGGGATTAATAGGACCTACGAAGTCTATTCCCCACTTAGAGAATGCACGTCCACCCATCATAGGTTTCAGTGGCATCTCATCTTTACGTATAGGGTACTGAGTTCTCTGACAGACATCACATCCTTTCACATAGGTATGTGCATCCATGTGAAGGGTCGGCCACCAGAAGCCCGCAAATACCTTGATCACCCGATCTGGTCCAAAGTGTCCTCCTGCTACACCTTGGTGAGCAGTTTCTAAGATCTTAAGATATTCACTTTTCATGGACACATAGCCTTAGGTAATTATCTTTACCACGCTTGTATAGATTATCACCAATGAGTGAGTAATCCTGGGCTTCTTGTTCTAAACTCCTTTTCCTAGCCAGAGTCATGTCTGTAGGGAGTGTTTTCGTCCTCAGGAAGGATACTAGTGGTTCACTCCAATCTGGCACTATGGACACTTGATAAAGAGTGGCGTGTTCCACAGGTGGTTTAGTGCAACAGATTGGGCATTCCTTGCACAACCTTTGGACATCAGCTTCCATAGTTGGCCAATGTACTCCGAGTCTCCTTAGTGTCTGTAAGGTTCGTTGCTTTGAGTAGTGTTGCTCTAATGCACCTACATGTGCTAATTGCAACCACTTCGCATACTCGTCCTCTTCTACACAACAAGCCAAGATTCCTTGATCCGTGTGCTTGTACATGCTTCCTGCCATGATGTGGTACTTTTGGGCTTTCACAACCTCTCTATTCTGTGTGTTTACTATTGGATGGTTAGGCCCGTATGTCAATACTGGCACTAATGGCTTAGCCCACTGCGGTACCACTTCCAAGTTAAACAAGTAAGCATCAGGAAGGTCATCTGATACTCCTTGTGGGGCTTCTCCAGATGTGAGCCTAGAAAGGTGATCTGCTCTCAAATGAGTCCTCCCTTTCCTTACCACAACCTCGAAATCATATTCCATTAGCAAGAGAAACCATCTTACTAATCTTCCTGTATTGCATGGCTTGTTGACGAGATATAACAATGCTTGATGGTCCGTAAAAAAATTAAACTTTTTTGCAAGCAAATAGTGTCTAAATTTCTTAACTGCATATACCATGCCTAAGCCTTCTCTCTCCGTAGTGGTGTAATTTCGCTCAGCTGCATTCAATTGTCTACTAGCATAGGCAATTGGAAGATCCATATTACCTTCACCAGTAGGTTGTGCAAGCACACATCCAATGGCATAATTGGATGCATCCACATGAACATGGAAAGGCTTATTCCAATCCGGTGTGGTTAAGATTGGTGCTGAACATAATCGCCGTTTAAGCTCATTGAAGGAATTCTCACATTCCTCAGTCCACTCAAAGTTTGTCAGAAGTCCGTACATGGGCTTTGCAATGACAGCATACATGTGAATGAACCGACGGTAGTAACCACAATGTCCCATGAAAGCTTGTACTTCCTTGACATTCCTTGGCCTACGTAGCTCTGCTATAGCTCTCACTTTCTCTTCGTCAGTAGATATGCCATTCTTTGACACTATGTGTCCTAGAATCTTGCCTTGCCTGACCATAAAAACGCACTTTTTTGGGTTCAAGCAGACTTGATATTCTCTACATTTGTCAAAGATTTGTCTGAGTTCAGAAATATGGGTTTGTCTAATGTTGGAATGAGCACAAAGATCATCAACATAGACTTCTAAATTCTTCCTCAGGAACTCCTTAAATACATGGCACATCAGCCTCTGGAAGGTAGCTGGTGCATTGGTAAGCCCAAATGGCATTACACGAAAGGCAAATATACCCCACTCTGTGGCAAAAGCTGTTTGATGCTGATCTTCTGGAGCTATGGCTACTTGATTGTAGCCCGAAAATCCATCAAGGAAGCTGTACACTTCCTTGCCTGCTACTCGTTCTAAGAGATGTTCTGTGATGGGAAGCGGATAGTTATCTCGAATTGTGGCTGCATTGACCTTCTTCAAGTTAATGCATACACGCAGCTTGCCATTCTTCTTGGGCACCACTACGATGGGGGATACCCACTCAGTGTGCTCAATTTCATAGATAAATCCAGCCTCAACCAGTTTATCTATCTCCTCTTTAATCTTGGCAGCGTAATTATTGTTATATGTATAGGGCTTTTGCTTAGAGGGTTTAGCATCTGAGGTCATGGGGATAGTGTGTGAGCATATATCATGGTCAACACCTTTCAAATCCTTGTAACTCCAAGCGAATACATCTCTGTATTCTCTTAGCAAGGCTATTAACGCATGCTCTTCTTCCTCTGTTAGGTCATGGCCTATGTACGTGCATCTCTCCTCTCCTTCTTCTAGGGCCACTACTATTTTCTTGGTGGTTTCTTTGTTATCATAGGCCTCTCCTGATTGTGCCTCTCGTTTAGGCATTCTTATCATGACCCTCCTGTCATCTATCTCATACTTCTTAAAATTTTCTGGGACCTCAAACAAAGATTCTTCCTCTTCTGGTGAGACTTCTCTCTTCTTTCGTTTCTTTCCTTCTTCCTTCGGGGTCACATGTGTGGCTAATCTTACATCGTTTGTAAGCTGTCCATGCCTTTGGGGTTGAAATTCAACTTCATGGAAGTATTCTTCATCTGATGCAAAAGGTGGGTCCATAATGATTGACTCTAGATCGGAGTCACTTGCATCCTCAAATGCATCAGGGCTAGGTTCGCATTCTTCCAGCACTGCCTCTCCCATGATTGGCTCTATGGAGAAGACTGAAATGTCATAGCCATCCTCATCACAGTGAGGTGTCCATTGTTCTTCATTGATGGCTACATCCATTGTTGCTAGGATTTTTGCCCAGCCATGGGGTTCAAATTCCTCATCAGGAAAGACTACAGGTGCATAGGCTGGGTCTTGAATTGATCTATGGTTTTCTTTTGCACCTACCTCTCTGGCTTTTTCTCTCTTCTCTTCCTCTACTGCTACTTTGCACATCCATAAGTGAGTGTCTTCATGCATCCATGAGGATCCTGATCCTATGGAATGCACCGATTCCGTATCATCTTTGGCTCTATGGATGGGGTTCCATTGGATAGGAGGGACATCTCTATGAGAGTAATCCTTGAGATTGACTTTGGTCGTAACACCTAAGTGCTGCAGGTACAAAGAATTGGTTCCCCAATCCTGTACCACTTGCAACTGTCGCATAAAGGGTCGCCCCAAGATCATTTCATAGGCGTGGTTCTTGCTAAACTCACATATAGCAAAGGTATGCTCGAACTCGACACCACAGGTGGTGAGAGTTATTCCTTCTAGCAATCCTAAGGGTCTCTCAATATGACCATCGGCCATCTGCAATTTCATTCTCGTTGGCTTGAGTGCTGGCTTGCCCCAACGCTTCCATAGGGAAGTGGTGGCAATTGCAACTCCTGCACCTCAGTCCAAAATTGCCTTGGTGGTGTACTCCTGGTAGGTAATGGGAAGATAGGTGTTCCCTTCTTCACCTTCACACATATCTCCTATCTTATCCAAGGGTATCTCTGGCACTGTCCTATGTGATCCTACCTGGGAACGAGGTTTTGCTATCTCGGGCACTTGATTGGCTACATGTTTCCACACTTCTGGTCTAACCTTAAGCAGCTCTTCCAAAGTGAGATTGCACTGCACTTTGGTGTTCTTCACCACCTCTGTGTTCCTAGGTATGACTGAATCTTCGTTTCTTACCATGACTGTGGGTGCTCTCATACAGGTGGACTTTGCTTCCCATGGGCCTGTGAAATGGGGTAGTTCTTGTAAAGAATTAGACTCGAAGTCTAATCTTTCTTGAGATTGGGTGCTCTCCTGCTCCCCATAAATGGATGGGATGTCTTGTGGGAATTGGTCATGTGCATCATCCACAAGTTCAATGGGAGGAGGGACTTCACTTTCTTTAGCCCATTTGTCTTCTTGAATCTCGCGTAGGAATGCTGGTGTGAACCGATTCATAGAAGAAGAGGTGTCTGGCTCCGTAGAGTTAGGCACGTAGGCCTCAGGCACATAGGCTTTCTGGGTAGGAAGACCTGCTCTTTCACTAGCCTTGTCATGGTGTTGAGGGGCGAGTTCCTTTTGTGATTGTGCCATTGGATTCTCTATTCTTTCTAGGGAGGGGGGGTTGTCTGGTTCAATGGAATTGGGCACATAAGCTTTTGATGGGGGATGGGTCATGTTTTTGCTTGCTTTATCCCTTTCTTAATTTTTTTCTTCCTTGGCAGATCTTGCAATTATGCCCTCTAACTTCTCTAGAAGTCCATCCAAGTGTAATTGCGTCTTGGCTGAGCCCGAGTAATTGAAAAGGCGACTGGCTTCAAACATAGTCTGAGCCAATGCGACCATTTTCGCGCAAAGCTTGGTTCTTTCTATCTCTAGGTCAGCTCTAGGGTAGCACTTGTCATGATCCATTACATTTGGCCCTTCTTGGATTCTGGCTTGATATGCTTTAAGCATCATGTCTATGTCTTCAGGAGTGGGATCAGCTAATACTGATCCTACTATAGGGGGTGGTGGAATCGTATGAGGTGGGTTGGAAGGTGGCGGGTCGGATGGCGATGGGAATGGTGGTGGTGGGGTAGTGTGAGAGGGAGTTTGAGATGTGAGTTCAGTTATCCTGGGTTTGGTTTCCCTTATGCTTTCCTCAAGTTCACTCATCTTTTTAGCCCATTGTCTTTTCATTCTTTCCCGACTATCTTTCCACGCTCTAGTCCTTTTCTTTGTCACGCTCTCGGTTTCACTAGCCTCTGGGTTCTTATCCTGGTTTACCCCTGGGTTCTGCTGCAATGCATGAGATCTAGTCACTACCTGTACTGGTGCGGTGGATGTCACACTTCCTGTGGAGTCTACCACCAACCCAATAACGTTAATAGGAGTGATTTTTGGCATATTATTAGGATTCTTAGGGCAATCTCGTAAGAGATGCTCCTTTCCACATTCTTGGCAAAAGCCCTGGATCGTCACTGACTGGGGTTGTGTAAGTGGAGGTAAGGGACAATCACGAATGAGGTGATCTCCCTGACATCTGTAGCATGGTCCTCTAGGGAATGGGGGTCTTACCTGCCTAGGTTGAGGCCTAGGGCTGGGGTTTGCATACATGACGTTTGTGTAATCTGACTCCCAACTAGGTTCACTTGGTTCCTCACTGTAGTAGGACTCACCATGTTCAGGAGATTGCATGTAGTAAGCATGGGGACTATCGACATGTGTAGAATCAAAGCTATGGTCACTGGGGTCACTTTCAGAAAGCAATGGTGTTACAGGGACTATCGCTCTATTCAGGTTTTCTTCTGCTGCTGCATATTTTACTGGGATCACATTAGCTAGGGCAGGGGGTTGTTGTGCTAACACAGGTTGAGGCCTTTGTTGGGCTTGATATTGTGGTTGATAATTTTGTTGTGGCCTAGGATACTGTTGTGGTGGGTATTGACTCTGGTATCTGCCTTGTTGAGGGTATGGCTGAGGGTAGGGTTGCCTAACCGCCTGCTTGTTGTATGGGCAATCTTGCGCGGTGTGATTGGTGTACCTCCGTTCTATGGTGCAGAACTGGCTACTAGGATTTACTTGGGGTTGAGCCATAATGGGACATACGTTCGCCATGTGGTCGCCACCACAAGTATAGCATCTTTTCACCGGGGCAAATCTCGGAATTTGTTTGCTAGAGACACCTAGTTTTTGAGCAACTTTCTCTGCAAGTTCCTCAATCGATGTGGATTGCGTGGAAGAGAGGCTAGAGGCACTATCTGAATCTTTGTATATCTTGGAAAGCTCTAACTCCTCCCCTAGGTTGTCCTCAATGTCAATACACATGCGTACACACTCTTCTATGGTCCTAGGGTCCTTCAAGTACACATATGATCTCAATTTGGTACTTAGCAGTCCGTCCAAGAATAGAGCCACTTGCTTAGCTGGTGTGGGTAGCTCCGAAACAGGGCATCTTTCTAGGTATTGCCTAAATCTTCTTCCTGCAAGTCTCACGGTTTCTTGAGGGGTTTGCCTGAAGCTGTGAATCAGCGAGGAGGTATTATGTCTTATGCCACTCTTAGAGAATTCAATAATGAAGGCCTCTAGGAGTTGGTCTATGCTCCTGAACTGTCTCTCGTTTAGTGGCTGAAACCATGTCAGGGCAGTGCTCCTAAGGGTCAGACCAAAGGCATTGTACTGAGTGAATAGATCCTCTACTTGTTCAGCTCTCAGGACTTGCCTAAACTCAGCCACATGATCGTATGGATCTCCAGTGCCATCGAAGTAGTTCTTCATGGACTTAACTATCTGAGTCGGTCTCAGAGTCCTTGTGTGCTCTCTAGGTCGTGGTAGAGGGAACTCATCCGCATTTCTTTGATTCCTGTGAGCTCTAAGTATCTCAGGTTCTACTCTATTTGTTTCCGTCCTCGTTCTTTCTCTGCCCACTGGGTTGGCAAAGCTTACTTCTGGTCTATCTCTGCTTCTGTCTCTTGCATTCCATGAGCTTGGGATGTTCCAGCTCCAGGGTGACCATAGGATACATTCGATCTTGGTTGGGGAAAAACGAATTCACCCTTCCAAGTGTAAGCATGCCTATCATTTTCTGTCACCACAAAGATCCTCTCCGAAGTGTGATCTAAGTAGGTCACTCTACCTGGGCTATCATGATCCTTAAACTCATAGATCATGATTGTTCCTATATCAATTGGCCGATCGGGTTTGTACCTCCAAAAGGCTTCGTCAGTCTCTCGATTGAGGAGCAGATCTATGCTCTTATTATCCTGGGGAATCCACTCCGGTGTGATAATCCTAGTGAGAACCGATTTACCTCGAGGGGTTCTAGGTTCTGCACCCATGTTTCCTTGCTCCAGGTCACCTAAGTCTGCTTCGGGGATTACATTTCCAAATTCGTCCGTCCTATCTGGGTGACTGGTGACTACGTATATGGTTCCTTCTTTGTCCAAGTATGCTCCATTTTCAAACTTGACAGCTGGGTGCTCTAATCCAATGGATTGATCAGGATTCTTAATATGTACCACAGATCTTCCTAGGCCGTCCTCATAGATGCTAGCACCTAATCGGTTGGTCCTAAGGTATTCCAATTGCGTTTTGTAAGGGCCTTCTACCCTGTGCAGGTATGGCACTCCTGAACTGCCTGTAGGTCTCTCCATACCTTGAGACATCTCGGATTCACTAGTCTCAGAACTTGGGTAGTATGAGTGGTGGCTCAACTGTTGGGCCCACGACCTAGCAGTGTGGTTGACACTAGCCTCAGAAGACCTAAGGCTTTGTCTATCTCTTACTAGATGCCGTCCTGATCTAAGGTTCATATGCCTAACTGATTAACCCAATTTTTCCCAGGTACAACCACGTTTCTGAGTCCTTTGTATCAATTACTTAATCCCCTTTTTATGTTGATTATCGTCTTTATACTTTTGTCTGATATCACGTCGTAAGGAATACTTGAGTTTACTTTCGCACTTTAGTTTGGTCGTTTCACGTTAGGTTCTTTTCCTTTAGGGTTGTCGTTCACCCACACAGGTTATCTCTTGACTTGAACTTGATTTCTTAGATAGTCTTTGATTTATCTCGTGCCTATCGTTGCCTGGAATTACTTCTAATGCTACCCGCACTTAGCCTAAACTAAGAATTGACAAAGGGTGTTGCGGGTTTTCCAACCTTGAGTTCCTTTCCTTGTGTTGTTGCCCTGGTGTGCCCAGGACGCGTGTTCCCAAGCCTGCACTTACTCTTGCTTGCGTACCCTTCGATGCTCTCAAAGGACCTGTAAAAGGCCCACCGTTAGCTCAAGACTTAAATTCAAAAGACAAAACCTATCACTTTCATTCATGTAACACTTCACCAATTTGCACTATGACTTTTTGGACACAACTCTAGAGATCCCTGAATTTTGTTCCCCCTGGGTATGGTCAACTTCAAAATACCCTATCTAATATTCCTGATCTTAATTTAACCGTAACCAGTCGATGTTTTTGTTGTACTCCCTGCAAGCTTTCCAACAAAACAAAAATCACGGCAAATGGATTTCGTATGAGAAAGTTATGCCAGTTCAGGGTTTTGGGGCTAAAACAGGATTAAACTAGGTTAACAGGCAAACAGGAATTCTCGAGTTACTTGGGTCATGCCCTCGTAATGCAATACTACACCCTAGTGTTTGTCCCCCACTTGGCCCAAAATTTAGACCATTATTTTTGCCTTAAAAATTTGACCTAATTTGCCCTTGTAACGTGTTCGCAAAGTCTGTCGGTCGCGATTGACAGGTCAGTCGCGATCCACGTGTCAATCGCGATTGACAGGTCCGTCGTGGCTGTCAGTCGCGATTGACAGGGGTTACGAAAAGTCAATCAGTCGTGGTCAAAGGGTCGTTGACTCTGTCAGTCGCGATTGATGGGTCGATCGCGATTGACAAGTCGATCGCAAGGGTCTGTCCGTCGTGGTCAAACAGTCGTTGACTGTGTCGGTCGCGATTGACAGAGCCGTCGTGGGCTGTCAATCGCGATTGATGGGTCGATCGCGATTGATGACTCGATCGCGATTGACACGTGTCACACGTATGATCCGTCGGTCGTGGTCAATCGGTCGTTGACTCTGTCGGTCGCGATTGACAGAGCCGTCGTGGGCTGTCGGTCGCGATTGACGTGTCGATCGCGATTGACAGGTCTGTCCGTCATGGTTTGTCGATCGCGATTGACAGAGCGATCGCGATTGACAGAAATCTGATGAATTTCAAAAAACTAAACACACTTTTGGGAAGCTCTAGGCCTGTAGATCATGGTTTTGCACTTTGTTTGGCAATTTGAGCATTTTTTCTGTCGGTCGTGATTGACAGAGGTCGGCGACACACAGACAGTTACTGCGAATTCCGTACCTGCGCAGAGTGTTGGGGACGATGATGCGGCCTGTACCTGCAAGACAGCTCAAGAAACATGCAAAAACAGCACACACAATTTCGCTCTCTCGCTCTCTCTCACAAGTGAAATGAGGGAAATGAGGTGGAGAAGGTGATATGATCAAAAACTGAAATTTTCGCGATGATGGAAATGGAGGTGGAAGATGGTGATGATGATGATGGTGATGATGGTGGTAAGGTAAGAAAGAGAAAAATAGGAAAAGTAACGAAATTACCTACAACGCCAACGTCTCCAATCTATGTCTTACCATCACACGCTCGTCCTCAAAGCTCGATCCCCGGCAACGGCCCCAAATTGTTGAGAAAAGGGGAACAACAAACCCTAACCGCCTCACATGGAAGTGTGAGGTTTCTCCAAGTTGGGGCACAGAATGAGAGGAGAGGTTCACCCACGCTCATGGACCAATGGCAACAAGGGCCAACGTCACAAGGAGCAAAGGGGAACATCCTCCCAACCATGCACACACACATGCAAATCCATACACCAAGACCAACACCAATGCACACAAGGAGGCAAGAGAGTAACAAATGACACCTTCTTCCATTACCAAAATGGAGGCCAAGGCCATGGCCAAGGGACCTCCTCTTTACAAGAAATGGCCTCTATTTATAGGCTCAGTACAATTCCCCATGTGCCTCTTTGAAAAGTCAAAAAGGTGATTCTCTCTCTAACTGCCAATCTTCTAGGATATTCTTTCCTAACAAACAAATCTTCCAAAAGCATGCGTGGGGATTTCTAGGATTTCTCTACGTGGGATTTGCTTTAAGAGAACAAAACAAGGAAAATACCCAAAGTCACCTACACTATGGTATGAGGAAAAATCAAAAAGGTGATTTTTGGAGAGTGTTCATATGTGACACTCAAGTATATACAAAGAGGCTTATTCTTATGGTCTAGGGAGGGTTCTCATGCACAAATGAGGATGTGTGCATACCCTACAACCCAACACCTTGCATGATGCACTAGATTCTTTGCTATAGTTATAACACTCTGGCTATCTGGAAATATCTGAATGGGTTCATGTACTCTTACATCAAGATAAATGAAAATCTTCTGCAACCATACTGACTCTACAGTAGCCGTAAACGCTGCAGGATATTCAGCTTCACACGATGAAGTGGCAATAGTGGGTTATCTCTTCGAAAGCCATGAGATAAGACAATCTCCAAGATAAAAACAAAATCCACTAGTACTTCTTCTTGTGTCTCTATCACCTACCCAATCAAAATATGAAAATCCTTTTAGTAACAAATGTGTAGATTTTGAAAATACCATAGCAAAATTTGAAGTTCCTTCAAATATCAAAAGATTTGCTTTACTGCTTTCCAATGTAACACTGTCGGATTCTGCATGAACCTTGATACTTGAGAAATTGGAAACTGTATATCAGGACATGTATTACAAAGATATATCAAGCATCCAACTGCTTGACTATATAAAGTAGCATCAAATGGTTGTGCATCTGCTACCATTGTAAAGACATGTTTTGATCTATAAGTGTTTGCATAGGTTTAGAATCACTCATCTGAAACCTCTCCAAAAGTTTCTCAATGTACTTCTGTTGTGTCATATAGATACACTCATCTTCGAAACAAAAACTAAATCCCAAGATAATAATGCAAAATGCTTAAATCATTCACATGAAATGTTTGCTTTAATTGTTCTTTGAACATACGCAAATCTTCATCTCTGGGACCTGTGACTATAATATCATCCACCTAAATGATTGCTTTAATTATCATACCTGTTTCAGCTTTAACATAAAGAGTTGGAGCTGCATCTGAGTTATGGAAACCAATGGTCAAAAGATATGTATGTATCTTTTCATAACATGCTCTAGGTGCCTGTTTTAAACCATACAAAGCTTTTATAACCTTACATGCCAAATGTTCTGTACCTGTCTCTTCAAAACCTTCTGGCTACTAAATATATACATCCTCGTGTAAATCACCATTTGGAAAAGCAGTCTTAATGTCAAGTTGATATATATGCCAACCAAAATGTGCTTCTAGAGCAAGTATTGACCTAATAACATTCATCCTAGACGTAGGAGGAAATGTCTCATCATAATCAATACCTTTTTTTTGTGCATATCCTTTGACAACCAACTTGGCCTTGTATCTATCAATAGTACCATCTGCTTTCCTTTTGATTTTGAATATCCATTTTACACCTATAGCCTTCTTTCCCTCTGGTAACTCACATAGCTGCCAAGTTTGATTCTTATGAATAGAATCAATCTCTTCTTGCATAGATTTTCTCCAAATAGGAATGTTAAGTGCATCTTTAACACATGCAGGTTCATCTTCAACTATCGTAAGTGCCAAAATATCATGAATCTCAAAGTCTTCGGCAAAACTTACATGATCTTTTTGTTGTTGTTGTCTAGTCTGACTGCTTGTTCTTCCAGTAAAAGTTTTTATACCACTATCTTTCCAAGTCTGATATAACCACGTAGGTGTATCCTTAAATAGTGGTGAAACTCTTTCTGAACTTTCAGCTTCCATAGGTTTTGGAACTTGTCCTGTCGAGGTACTAGGACTTTCTAGAACTTTAACTTCTTCCATTTCTGGAACCAAAGTCTGATGTGGAACTGACTCTGCAGAAGGTTGTGAAATTCCTCTTTCTTCAACTTTTTCTTGAATCCTAGGAATTTTAACTCCCTCTTGATATGGTTGAACATGTACATCCAGAATCTTTCTAAAAAAATCCATAGTCATTTTCACTAATGAACTCTGGAATTTCTACTTCTTTATCATAAACCTTATTTTCAGCAATATAAACATTATGCGAAAGAATAACTTCACTTGTCTCTGGAACATAAAACTTGTATCCTTTACTCTCAACAGGATATCCAATAAAAATGGCTTTCTTTGCCTTTACATCTAGTTTGCCTCGGTCCTTTTTCTCAACATGTACATAAGAAAGTGATCCAAACACTATGAAGTAACTCACATTAGGTTTTCTACCATAATAAGCTTCATAAGGTGTGATTACCTTTAAAGAGTTTGTAGATGACCTGTTCAAAATGTGATTAGCTGTATGTACTACATCAAACAAGAATTTTGGTGAAAGCTTCTTGGATGCCATCATGCTCCGCATCATTTCAACAAGTACTCTATTCTTTCTTTTTGCAACACCATTCTACTGAGGAGTATAAGCAATATTAAGGTGTCGAGTAATACCTTCTCTTCAAGAAATGTATGGAACTCATTTGACAAGTATTCTCCACCTCTGTCACTTCTGAGAATCTGGATAGTTTCCTGACTTTCATTTTCAACCATAGCTATAAATTTCTTGAACATAGGAAAGACTTTTGATTTCAACTTAAGACCATAGATCCATGAATATCTCGTAAAATCATCAACAAATAGAACAAAATACCTGAAACCCTGAATAGAGTTTGCTCTCATAGGTCCATTCACATCTCAATGAATAATCTGCAATTTCCTCGTAGCTGTAATATGACCATGTTTCTTGAAAGGTAGTTTATGCATCTTACCTTCAAGACAACCTTCACATATATCTGAATCATCAGGTAGTTCGAATGAGGGTAAGCTCTCAATCATACCTTTGTCTTTGATACTCTTGAGAGCTCCAAAACTAATATGTCCAAATCTCTCATGCCATAGCTTCATATCTTCCACTGGTGACAAAGATTTGACCGCATATGCCTGATTGATTTTTGACAAAACAAAGATCCCTCCTCTATGCTCACTTTGCAAAATATACTTATCATTTTTGTGTGATAAGATATTACAGAGATCTCTCTCAAATACAACTTTAAAACCATCACCTAAAAATGTAGATATAGATAGCAGATTCTTCTTCATTTTAGGCACATAAAGAACATCTGAAATCTAAAAATACCACCTTCTCTTGACTTTAGGGTTACTGTACCTATTCCTACAACATCCAAATCATTGCCATTTGTAATAGTAACTCTTCTACCTGAAGAATAGGAAAGAGAAGAAAACACATCTCTGTAACCTGTCATATGTTGTAGCACCTGAGTCAAATATCCAAGGACTTGCTAAAAGAACTTGTAAAGCTACCTGATCAAAACCTACTTCCTCAATGGTGATACATGCATAAGAATCACCTTGAGATTTCCCTTTTTTATCATCTTCTGCAACATCACCTGATGCCTTTATCTTTTCTGTTGCAATCCTTTTATAACGTGCTGACTTAAAATGTCCAGGTTTTTTGCAGTAAAAACATATTCCTTCCTTCTTTTTAGAAGACTTCTCTTTAGATGTAGTAGATACAGACTCTAAAGTTGAAGGTGAGAGGGACCTACTTTCCTTCTTGGATTGCTTTTCCTTCTTATCCTTCTTCTTCTTTTTACCTTTTGATGAAGATGAAAGTGCTTCTTCGTTCTCTTCCATTCCCTTCAACTGATCTTCATCTTGAAGTGACAAGAACTCTAGCTCTTCAAATGTAACCTCTCTATCTCTTGTGGTAAGGGTAAGAGTGGTTATAAAAGATCGATATGGAATAGGAAGTGAATTAATCAGCGTATTTACCATTTCTTCATCTGATATCTCAACTCCTACATTTAGAAGTTGATCGCTTAAGTCAATGAGTCTCGTAATGTGGGTTTGAATTGACTCACCAACCTTCATCCTTGTATTTGCTAGTTGTCTCCTCAAGTGAGCTTTCCTAGTAGGATTTCTGTTCTGAAAAAGATTCTCAAGCTTCAACCAAGCTTGTCTAGAACTTCTGCAAGATCTGATCTGTGATAGAATATGCTTTTTAACACTCATTTCTATGAATGAAAGTGCTAAAGCATCTCTAGCATCCCACCTTGCCTGATCTTCAATAGGAGGAACTGTAGGTAAAGACCTACCTGTGGATGTCGAAGTGGTTACCTCTTCTTCAGTTGGTTCTGTAATAGTAATTCCAGTACCTCTTGAAGCTGTTGTAGCTCCTTCTTTGCCTTCTCGTCTGGGCCTTGTTAAGGATCCATTGATGACACTCCATAAATACTTTGTCACTAAAATATTCATCATCATGAAACTCCACATGGGATAACTAGAAGATCCATCCAAGTTGTCTTCAATCTCAATTCTAATCTCACTCATCTTAACTAAGTGTGTATGTCAATTATGCTCTGATACCAAGTGTTGGAATTTGGGTCCCCAGGATCATTCCAAACTAAAACCTTTTGAGCATACACACTTAATTAATTAAGATCATAAGTGAGAGATAGAAAGAAATATATCTTGAGACAAGGATAGGGAACGTAAGCTGGATGCTTACTCACTAAAAAATAGATGTCCAAATTACAACATGGGAGTACTACTCAACCATATAAAGTGGTGCACTCACTAATGGAAGAATATCCAAGAAGATGATGCTACAAAATTTAGATTATGTTAAAATACTCTAAGTGTGTGAAGTGAATGAGCAATGAAGCTAACATTATTTTCACAAAATGTGTAACAAAATTGTAAATCAACAAACCCTAATTTTGAGATTAGGGTAGAGAAACCCTAAAAACAAAATATAAGGTTAACTCACAAAAGATAGTTACCACCACCTTGTAGAAGACGTCTTGCTCCAAGAGAGTAGCCTCTCCTTCACCAAAACTCCGCCTCCAAAGCTTCAGAACACCAAGAGCCGGCTTGATCATCTCCTCTTTGCTTGATGAGTGATTATACAACAATGAGCTTGGTCCTTATTGTTGGTGCAAACAAGCCTTCACACTTGGCTTTGATTTGTACCTTGAAGACTCAACATAAGGCTTGGACAATTGGAACCTTGGAAGGCTAAAGTTTGGACCCTTGAAGGAAGTATTCACATGGAACAAGTACCATAGGAACCTAGTCTTATTGTTCTTACCATTTATCTTATGTAAAAGTCTATATGACTTTACCACTCATGTAATCACACCTACTAGACTAGAGTCGTGGAAAAATTAGATGAATCAGTTGAGGGAATATCTCCCTAAGTCTAGTAGAGAGAATCAAGGGAACTTTAGTTTGAATTCAAATTCAAACACTCTTCAAAACTCCTATAAAAAGGCTATGTAAAAGTCGCGGGTCAGACTCACTCTTCCCGAGGCAATTCCAAGCAAATCATTGAGTGTGTGTGAGCTACACTATAGCCTACACCTCTGAGTACCATTGAGCATCACATTACATGCCAATGGGAATGTACAATCATTATAGTTAATCAATATACATACATTCATAGTCTCTGTTTTCTCTGAGTGACCATCTTCAAGTCTGTTAACTTCAACAGGGCATATCTCAAGATCTACTGAACCAAATTGGATGATTCAAAGCTCATTAGAACCAGCTCAAGGTATTCTACAACACTACAAAGTTTCAAGTCATTCCATTCAGCTATTTGGGAGAAATTGCAGACGAAGCAGTCTCTGGTATTTTTCTGTGTAGATCCTAAAAAGTCGGGGGTGTCTCTAATTTTGCTAAAGATCATTCTCAGTGCATAGTTTATCAATTGGAATGATTTAACTTGCTAATGGTAGCTTGTTAAGTTAATTTAATACTCCCAGAAGGAATTAATCCAATTGTAAGTGTGCTGGTCACACTAAGCTTAAGACTGAGCAGGTATCATTACAGGAATAGAAAGTTTTTGGACTTGTGAAGGTTCAAAATCATCTGTTTTGATTTGGATATTACACAATTAAGTTGTAAAGCACATATATAGCTTCTTGGTGTCATTTGGAAGCTCAAGGAGTCTACTAAGCATATCTAGAGTCAAAGGAGGGCAGGTGTGAAGCAGGATTTGCAGCACCAGCTTGATCTTCTAAGTGTATCCAGCCATCACTTCCAACAGTGGTATCAGAGCAAATAAGGTAATCATGGGTGATGGTTTCCCTTCCTTCATTGACAAATTGGATAGAAATAATTACTAGGCTTGGTCATTGAGAATGAAGACCTATCTACAAGGGAGAAGCTTGTATGGATACATATCAGGAGATGAGGAATTGCCCTCATTCAAAACCAGAGGCCTACCTACAAAGGATGAACATGAGAGGCTCAACCAATGGTGTGCTAAAGATGCTTTGGCAAGGTCATATCTTCTAAACTCTATCTCTGATTTCCTTCTACCTCATGTAAGGAACTGTAAGACTTCCCAAGAGACTTGGGAAACCTTGTCAACATATTTTTCATCAAGCACAAGGGCCAGAAAGAATCAGCTATGGATTGAGTTTACAACTCTTAGGAAGCAATCAAAACAATGTGTCTCAGATTTTGTCACCAAAGTCAAAGACATTGCATATCAACTTGCAAGTGTTGGAGAAGAAATTGAGGAGGAGCAAATAGTCAGACAAGTGATCAATGGACTAAAGGCAGATGACAAGTGGGAGAGCTTTACCACAGCAATGGACTTGTACATGGACATCCAAGCACCTGATCTAACAACTCTGATTGGACAACTCTTTACACATGAAGCAAAGATCACAAAGAATGGAGAGCAATCAAAAGGTAACAATCCCTCTGCCCTATATACTGATAAGAAGACTAAAGACAAGGGTAAAAGCAAGAAGGTTGATGAAGAAGGCTCTACCTCCCAAGCAAACTATGCAGGAAGAGGTAGATCATCTAGAGGTAGGGGCAGAGGAGGTAAGTCAGGTAGGGGGAGATCCTACAATCAATCTCCATGCAATATTTGTGGCTTGTCTAACCATACTACAGATGAATGCTACAAAAACTACAAGAACCAAAGAGGAAGAGGTCACCAAAGAGGAGGATACTCTCAAGGCAGAGGCAGATTCAATCAATCTCAAGGCTACCATGGCTACAACAATAGTTACAACAATAGCTATAATCACAATGGCAATTATCAAGGTGGATACAGGAACAGAAAGGATTACAACAATTATGCAGAGGATCAAGATGATTCCTTGTTGATTATGAACATGACATCTAAATCAGGTATCAATGATGATCATTTGTTCTATATTGATTCAGGTTGCTCTAACCATGTAGCTGGAAATGTTGCCTTACTCTCTGATTTGGAAGAACCCAAAGGCAAGCACCAAGTGCAGACAGGTGATGACACTAAACATTCAGTTGTTAAAGTAGGCAATGTCAAAACAAGTGATGGTAATCAGAATTTACTAAGCAGAGTGTTGTATGTTCCAACAATCACCAAGAATCTAATGAGTGTAGGTCAGATTGTTGAAAAAGGTCTACAGGTCAGGTTCACTCAACATGGTGCATATGTGGAAGATCCAAGACATGGATTCAGAAGGATAGCCAAGGGAGAGAAATCAGGTAGATTGTTTACCTTTGAACTTGAAGACACTAAGAATATTGCCTTGTACAACTATAAGGACCAAACCCTATCAGAATTGGAAATGTGGCACAAGAGATTAGGTCACATTGGAGAGAGGACTATAAAACAAATGAGCAGGGATCAATGTGTGCTTGGGATACCTAATGTATCCAAGCAACACATGATATACAAGTGTGGGGCTTGTCAGTTTGGTAAGTCACACAGATTACCCTATACCAAGAAAGGTTTTATGCATGAAGATTATTTGGAATTGGTGCATACAGATGTTTGGGGACCAAGCAAGGAGCCATCCATATCTGGATCAAGGTACTATGTGTCCTTTATTGATGACTATAGCAGATGGACTGTCTTGTACTTCATGAAACATAAAGATGAAGTATTTAATTGTTTCAAAAGGTATCTTGCATTAGTTGAGAATCAAACAGGTAGACATTTGAAGAGGCTAAGGTCAGATGGTGGTGGAGAATACTTCCCAATGACTTTGAAGATTTCCTACAGGAAAGAGGCATCAAGAGGGAGATTACTACAAGGTACTCACCTGAACAAAATGGGGTAGCTGAAAGGAGGAATAGACTCATTGTAGAGACAGCTAGGTCTATGCTTAATGAGAAAAAACTACCAAATTATCTTTGGGCAGAGAGTGTATCTACTGCCACATACTTAATCAACAGGTTGCCATCAAAGACACTTGATGGAATGACACCCTATGAGGCTTGGCATGGTAAGAGACCATCTCTGGATCATTGCAAAATCTTTGGGTGTGTTGCATATGTGCATATTCCCTCACAGGTAAGGGGAAAGCTAGACCCTAAGGCTGAAAAGTGTATCTTCATTGGTTATGATTTGAATCAGAAAGGATACAGGTTCTATAACCCCTCAAACAAAGGCTTCAAGGTAAGCAGAGATGTTATATTTGATGAAAATGACTCATGGTATGAAAATGAGTGCAGGAAAGTTAGCCTACCTTATGATATGGAAGAAGAATTTCCAAAGCTTACCAAACAAGAACCAACTCAAAAGGAGGACACAAGCTCAGATGATGAAGACACCATCAACATTGAAGAATTCAAGGCTTGGAAATCCAAAGGGAAGATGAAGATGAAGCAACTAGAAGACAATCCAGAATCCTCAACTCAGCTATGAGGAGATCTCAAAGAGAAAAGAAGAAACCTATTAGGTATGGGTATGATACTTCACTTGTAACCAAGCACTCTGTATATCTTGCAAAGGATATCCTGAATGAAGAACCAGGTACATTTGAAGAAGCAATTACTAAACCAGAATGGAAGGAAGCAATGGATGAAGAAATGGAGGCTCTCAAGGAGAGTGATACTTGGGACTTGGTACCCAAGAAAGACTCCATGAAGGTGATAGGATCCAGATGGATCTATAAACTTAAGAGGAACTCAGATGGCACAATAAACAGGTATAAAGCTAGGTTGGTAGCCAAGGGTTTTGCACAAACCCAAGGCATTGATTATGAGGAGACATTTTCTCCTGTGGCCAAGATGCCAACTATCAGAGTTATGGTGAGTGTAGCTGCATCCAAGAATTGGAACATGTACCAATTGGATGTGAAGAATGCATTCTTGAATGGATGGATATCTGAAGAGGTCTACATGTCACAACCACCTGGCTATGAAGATCCCAATAAGGTAAATCATGTTTGTAAATTGAAGAAGGCTCTGTATGGATTGAAGCAGGCACCTAGAACATGGAATTACAGGTTGACAACCAATCTCATAGACCAAGGATTTGTGATGAGTAAAGCAGACACTTCATTGTTTATAAAGAAGAACAATTCAGAGGTAATATACTTGTGTGTCTATGTTGATGACATCATTATTACAGGAAATGATGTTCAGGGGATAAGACACATCAAAGGACAAATGATGAAGGAATTCAAGATCAATGATCTTGGATTATTGAAGTACTTTCTAGGACTTGAATTGGTCTACACAAATTCAGGTATCTTTATTACTCAGAAGAAGTACATTCAGGACATGGTCAAGAAGTTTAATTTGCAGGAAGCTAAAGTCTCAAACATTCCTATGGAGGTCAACCACAAACTCAGTGCACATGAAGGAGAAGAACTCAAGGATATTACAAATTACCAAAGTTTGGTAGGTAGTCTTAATTATGCTACCTTAACCAGGATTGATATATCATATGGTGTTAGTGTACTTAGCCAATTTATGCATAAACCAAGAGTACCACATTTGGAGGCAGCCAAGAAGATAGTAAAGTACCTAAAGGGAACAAAAAATCATGGTTTGTACTTTCCATATTCATCAGACATTGACATTAAGGTATACTCAGATGCAGATTGGGCAGGTTGCAAGGATGACAGGAGGAGTACATCTGGTTACATATGCTTTGCAGGTGATAAACCAATTTCTTGGTCATCCAAGAAACAACCCACAGTAGCCCTATCATCTACTGAGGCAGAGTACAGAGGGCTAGCCAATGCCACTCAAGAAGCCATATGGTTGAAGCTATTATATTCAGAATTGGGCCTATACACAAGGCCACCAATCATATTTGGTGATAACACAAGTTCTCTTCACCTAGCAGCTAATCCAATTTATCATGCTAGAACAAAACACATAGAGGTTCATTACCACTATGTGAGGGAGAAGTTACTTAGCAAAGAAATTCAATTATCATATGTGTCTACTAATATACAATGTGCAGATTTGCTTACTAAAGCTCTGGATGGAAGCAAGCTATGCAGGTTTAAATCCATGATTGGATTGCAGGAAATAATTGAAGACTAGAGATGAAGACTTGAGCCAAAGTGTTTGGCTTGAGGGGGAGCTGTTGGTGCAAACAAGCCTTCACACTTGGCTTTGATTTGTACCTTGAAGACTCAACATAAGGCTTGGACAATTGGAACCTTGGAAGGCTAAAGTTTGGACCCTTGAAGGAAGTATTCACATGGAACAAGTACCATAGGAACCTAGTCTTATTGTTCTTACCATTTATCTTATGTAAAAGTCTATATGACTTTACCACTCATGTAATCACACCTACTAGACTAGAGTCGTGGAAAAATTAGATGAATCAGTTGAGGGAATATCTCCCTAAGTCTAGTAGAGAGAATCAAGGGAACTTTAGTTTGAATTCAAATTCAAACACTCTTCAAAACTCCTATAAAAAGGCTATGTAAAAGTCGCGGGTCAGACTCACTCTTCCCGAGGCAATTCCAAGCAAATCATTGAGTGTGTGTGAGCTACACTATAGCCTACACCTCTGAGTACCATTGAGCATCACATTACATGCCAATGGGAATGTACAATCATTATAGTTAATCAATATACATACATTCATAGTCTCTGTTTTCTCTGAGTGACCATCTTCAAGTCTGTTAACTTCAACAGGGCATATCTCAAGATCTACTGAACCAAATTGGATGATTCAAAGCTCATTAGAACCAGCTCAAGGTATTCTACAACACTACAAAGTTTCAAGTCATTCCATTCAGCCATTTGGGAGAAATTGCAGACGAAGCAGTCTCTGGTATTTTTCTGTGTAGATCCTAAAAAGTCGGGGGTGTCTCTAATTTTGCTAAAGATCATTCTCAGTGCATAGTTTATCAATTGGAATGATTTAACTTGCTAATGGTAGCTTGTTAAGTTAATTTAATACTCCCAGAAGGAATTAATCCAATTGTAAGTGTGCTGGTCACACTAAGCTTAAGACTGAGCAGGTATCATTACAGGAATAGAAAGTTTTTGGACTTGTGAAGGTTCAAAATCATCTGTTTTGATTTGGATATTACACAATTAAGTTTTAAAGCACATATATAGCTTCTTGGTGTCATTTGGAAGCTCAAGGAGTCTACTAAGCATATCTGGAGTCAAAGGAGGGCAGGTGTGAAGCAGGATTTGCAGCACCAGCTTGATCTTCTAAGTGTATCCAGCCATCACTTCCAACACTTATTTTATAGCTTTGAAGTGCCCTCCAAAAGCACTCTAAAAAGCTACGATCGTTGTAGCTAAATTTTGCGTAATTAAAAAAACCATCGCTTACGATCGCCAAAAGCTATTGAAGTCCATCGTCGTTGTACTTTTATTTTTGGAAAAGAAAAGCAAAAAATTCACTGTTCGCTGTGGATGGTACTTGAACCCGAGTGGCCCTTTCAAGGGGCTTTTTGCATATCCACACTGCCACATGCTTTTCCTTGAAGGAAGTATATAAAGAATACACTATATCTTGTATAAAATGGACCAATATATACATTGACTTCCAACAAAGGCCTACCGTGAAGAGTACGTGAGAAGGCATGGAGAAAGCACGATTCACAAACAACCTTCTATTGCTACGATCAGAGTTTTGGAGCCATCTCAACCTCCATTTCGAGCCCACAAGATAAGGCCCATAGAAAAACCAGGTGAGTTTGCAAAACTGTAACTTGTGTCTTGTTTGCCAACAATCATATATTCTAGATCCAAAATTTCAAGCGATTCCGTGTACTATTGATACAAAAAAACTGTGTTTTTTTGAGATTGAGCTGTCATGTCATAATGCGATAGTGTTCAAGCAAAAGTACTGCTTGTAATGTTTTGCAGTGTTGTGAATTGTTGCAAGAATGGAAAATGGAGATGGAGTGAGTCAACTTATGAGCAATAACCTGGAGAAGAAAAACTTCCATGCTTGGAGGTTCAGAATGATGAATTTTCTGATGGCAAAAGGCTACTGGAAGTACATTGAAGGAGAGAATGAAAATGCTTCGCAGTTACTAGAGAGGAATTAGACTACGGGCCACTTAAGAGCATATGAGGAATGGAGTCAAGGAGCATGAAAGGTAACATATTGGCTATTTGTTAGCATACAGAATAGCATGATTGGACACATACAATATGCCAAACCTCCAAAAGAGGCTTGGAACAATTTGGTCACTTTGTATGAGACGAATACAAAGGCACGAAAATTGTGACTCAAGAACGAGCTACATACTTTGGAGAAAAAGGGCATGTTGATAAGTGAATACACCTTGAAAATCAAAAGCATATATGAGTCACTTGCATCTATTGATGTGAATGTAGATGATGTTGATAAGGTGGAAGTGTGCCTTCCTGGTTTAAGAGCTACATATAACCAGTTCAAAACAGCTATTCAGACCAGGGAAAATATTCCAAATTTTGCTGGTCTAGTGTCCATGTTGATTATTGGAGAAAAGAATCTTGTTGAGGACTCGAATCCCCAAGGAAAACCTAGCTCTGAGCAAGTATTCTACTTTGGAAGAGGAAGAGGAAGAGGTAGAGGCTTCGAAAGTGGAAGAGGAAAAAGTAACCAAGACAAAGGTCAACATCAGAATCATCCAAGAGGTAGAGGATAGTTTCGAGGCAGGGGGAGCCAAAGAGGCCATAGAAATTTCCAAAGAAATGATTCAGGTAATGACAATAAAGGATGTTGGAATTGTGGTAAACCTGGACACTTTGAACTTGCAATTAGTTTTGAGGTAGGGGGAGCCAAAGAGGCCATAGAAATTTCCAAAGAAATGATTCAGGTAATGACAGTACAAGATGTTTGAATTATGATAAACCTGGACACTTTGAACGTGATTGCAAGTTGAAGAATCAAAATAACAGAAGGCAGCAAGACAACTATGCATCCACAAGCACAGATGATTTTGAGAAGCTGTTCATGGTTCAACATCACATGATGAATACGATGCTTGTTGATGTTTCGAAATGGAATGGAAATATATGGTATGTTGATTTAGGTGCTTCAAATCACATGACTAGTCAGGTTCAATGCTTATGGGTTATATGTAGAAGAGTATAAACAAGATGGACGATTGATTGCCAAAGGAAACAAAGTGGGTAGGATGTTCACCTTAAATGTGAAAATTCCAAAAATGAATGCAGCCATGTTTGCGAAAGGTGCAGAAGTGATTGCTGATATAGAGATTTGGCATAAACGAATTGGACATGCAAACTTGTAGAGGCTGAAATTGATGCCGTCCAAGGAGATTATTAATGGACTACCAAATTTCAAAGTTATAGAAATGCAAAAGGTATGTGAAGCATGTCAATTTGGTGAACAGTCAAGAGCATCATTTTTGCATGACAAGCATGTTAGTGAGAATGTACTAGAAATAGTACATACATATTTTTGGGGTCCTATAAAAACCACATCTATGGGTGGTTGCAGGTTTTATGTTACTTTCATTGATGACCATACATAGAAAATATGGGTATATTTCATGAAAGAGAAGAGTGAGGTGTTCACTATGCATACTGTTGTATACATCATGAACAAAACTCTTACTGCTGCTATACATCAAGTTACACCTGAAGAGAAGTTTACAGGTAAAAAGCCAAAATTATCACATATGAAAGTATTTGGCTGTATTGCATATGTACATGTTCTAGATGAGTTGAGGGTGAAGCTTGATCCAAAAGCAGAAAAATGTATATTCATTGGATACCCCCTTGAGCAAAAAGGGGTATAAATGCTATTACCCACTCAGAGGAAAAGTGAAGGTAAGAAGAGATGTGGTGTTTGATGAAATGTCAAGCTTCTATGCACATGCCAAAGATGGACTTGATCTTGAACCAAATGATAAAGAAAATGTTGGAAAATCAAGTGGAGAATCCTTAGTTTTGAGTGGACCAGATGTGTCACTAAGCAATAGTTCTAACTCAAATCCATGGAGTGGAAGATTGCATGAAAATTTCAATCTTGCAAATTCATCAACTACATCAAAGAAAGTTAAAGAAAAGCGTTCTCTTGGTAGTAAAACATCTACATGTTTTGAAGACATTGATGGAGATTCAAGCAGTTCAAAGAAGAGCCTTGATGAGGAACTTGGATTGCCCTCTGTGAAGACTCCAGGGGTTAGAAAGGCACATGAAGATGATACAAGGAGAAGTGACCCAAGACCAAGAAGATCTAGGAGGATGTGGAATTCTGTGCAACAATTGACGTATGACAGTTATATGGTTGGTCATGGTGCCTACATGACCAAGGTAATACAAGATGCTGAAACTTCTTGTTTTGAAGATGCAACTGGAAATGTAGATTGGGAAAAAGCTATGGATGAGGAGATGGCTGTCCTTTATGGAAACGATACATGGAAGTTGGTTTTGTGGCCGCAAGGAAAGAAATCCATAGGCGGCAAGTGGGTTTACAAGGTAAAGCACAATGTTGATGGTAGCATAAGCAGGTACAAAGCATGATTGGTAGCAAAAGGATATGCACAAACATATGGCATTGATTATGAGGAAACATTCAGCCTTGTATCCAAAATGTCTATTGTCAGAACACTTGTTGCATTAGCTACAACAAAAGGATGGACTTTCCATCAGATGGATGTGAAGAATGCTTTCCTACATGGTGAGTTAGAGGAAGAAGTATAGCTGGACCAACCACAAGGATATGAAGATTCAAAGCACCCAGAATATGTTTGTAGGTTGCAAAAGGCTTTGTATGGGCTTAAGCAACATCCTCGTGCTTGGCATGCAAGGTTTGCTGACTACTTAACCACCATTGGGTTTTCTATGTGTGATGCAGATCATTCACTATATGCAAGGAAAGGTGATGATGGCATCACAATTGTGGCTATTTATGTTGATGACTTGATTTTAGGAGGCAACCATGAAGCAAGCATTAAAGAGGTAAAGCATCTCCTTATGCAAGAATTTGACATGAAAGATCTTGGTGTGCTGTGCTATTTCTTGGGCATTGAGTTTATACATACAGAAACAGGTATATGGATGTCACAGAGACAATATGCCTTGAATATGCTACAAAAGTATGGTATGGCTGATTATAAGCCAATATCAATGCCATTAGATTAGAATTTGAAGTTGGATACTACATCAGGTGAAGCATTGGAAAATGCTACTATGTATAGGAAAATTGTGGGAAGTTTGATATATCTCACAATTACAAGGCCTAATCTAAGCTACACTATTGGACTTGAAAGTCAATTTATGCAGGTTCCCAAGCAGCCACATTTAGATGCTCTGAGGTGCACTATAGGTTATGTTAGTGCTACTTTGGATTATGCATTGTTTTATGAAGCTGGTGTAGATTTGCAAGTTCATGGATACACCGATGCAGATTGGGCTGCTAGCATTCCAAATGGAAGATCTACTAGTGGCTTTCTATTCTCACTTGTGAGTGCAGCTATTACATGGAGCAGTAAGAAGCAACCCGCTATTGCTTTGTCGAGTATAGAGGCTGAGTATAGAGGCATTGCAATGGCAGCATGTGATGCATCATGGCTAGAGATGCTACTTGTAGATTTAGGTGTGGAAGCAATCAGATAGACCATGTATCTTTTCATACCAAGCATGTGGTGCTTGTTTCAAACCATATAATTCTTTTTTGAACCTAATCACTTTGTTTTCATGCCCTTTCTACACAAAGCCACAGGGCTGAAAAACATACACTTCTTCATGCAAGTCACCATTCAAAAATGCAATTTTAATGTCCAACTGATGTACATTCCAACCATGATGAGCTGCAAGTGCATAGATGCTACGAACAATAGTCATTCGATAAGTAGGAGCAAAGGTCTCATCAAAATCAATGCCTCTTTCCTGAGCATAACCCTTTGCAACAAGCCTAGCCTTATACCTGTCAGCTATTCCATCAGGCTTACACTTCAGCTTGTATACCCACTTAGTGCCAATGACCTTCTTGCAAGGAGGCAAGTCACATAAAGACCAAGTACCATTCTTCATTATAACATCATATTTAGATTGCATAGCATCCATCCAATTTTCACAATTTTGTGCTTCATCAAACAAAACAGGCTCATTCTCATCACAAAGACTAGAGGCAGCCATAGCATAGAAATCTGATGCAAGAGAAACACTATGAGAGCTAGAATGAGTTCAATATGATAGAGCTACATTTAATTTGTTGTCACAGAAAGTCTGCACTAGCCATTTAGGCATAGTTTTTGCCTCCTCTATATCAGTTCTCGCTTCAACAAGTGCATCATGTGAATATGCATCAGAAATGGAATGATTTGAAGCATCACATGAAACCTATAAAGGATAAGAATTTGCCTCATTAGGACTAGCACTAGACTATCCACTTGTAAAAGAGGCAACAAAGTATCATATATGTCTTTGGAGCTAATTGATGTCTCCTTAGTACATGAAAGTAATGGTTGAATAGCATCTTCAACAAAAACAACATCACAGCTAACCAAAATGTGTTTAGTCTATGGATGATACAGATGATAGCCTTTGCTTTTAGAACTATACCCAACAAAAATACATTTCACTGCTTTATCATCCAATTTCGTGCGTTGTTGTTCAAGATTTTTTGCATATGCCAGACAACAAAAACACAGGTGAGCAAAAAAGGGCTTACAACCATGCCAAGCCTCTTATGGAATAATAGACTGCAATCCTTTAGTGGGACACCTATTAAGTACATATGCTTCACACATAACAACCTCAAGCCAAAAACTCTGTGGTAAAGCTTGACTCTTGACCATACACCTTGCCATCTGCATGAGTTACCTGTTGTTTCATTCAATAACTCCATTATATTGAGGTGTATACGACACTATATGCGGATGTTTTATCCCATGTTGAGACAAAAATGCATTAAGATCAGAAGACATATATCCCTCCCCTTAATTAAAATGGAGGCTACCCATTTTACATGTTGATAGATTTTTAGCCAACACTAAAAACTGTTTGAAGCACATATGCACTTTGGACTTTGCTTTCAATGGATATACCCATGCATGACTGGAAAAATCATCAATTAAAGTCACGAAGTAAAGATAGTTTCCAAAAGAGGGTGTCTGCATAGGACCATAGACATCACTATGAACAAGCTGCAATTTCTGAGTAGCTCGAACTAAACCATCTTTTGGGAATGAGGAATGCATTTTGCCCAAAATATAGCCTTCACAAACATGCTTACTAGGTATCTCAAGTTTGGGAAAAGAGGACACCATTTCATATCTCTGAAGGTGTAGCAAACTAGCAAAATTTAGATGACCAAAGCATGCATGCCAAAGCTTTGCGTCTGACATAGCCTAAGAATCATGTACTGCACATGCCGAATCATTCCTAGATTTTTCATAGTCTATGAGCTTATACAACCCACGACATAAAATGCCAGAAGCAATAATGATGTCACCATTTGATAGATCATGAACTGTACATCTGTCATCAACAAATTTCACAACCAATCCAATCTTGGCTAAAGTTGAAACTGATAACATATTCTTCTTGATCCCTAGCATAAATAAGCATCTGACAATGTAAAAGAACTACCATCAGTAGTAGTCAAAATGACCTTACCAACTCCCATGACAGGATAAGAGGAGTTGTTGGTGCATGTGATAGTATTATCTATGTCAGGAGGAAGGAGATAAGGAAGACAACTCGCACACACACTCTCATAACCAAAGAGAAGCACACACACACATAGATTGAGGCAAGGAAGAATGATGATCTTCTTCTTCTTCTTCTATTACACAAAAGGAATGTACAAGAATGACCTAAAACAAAAATACAACCAGTCCAATATATAAAGAATAGTACATAAGGAAAATCCTAATGTCCGCACATGAGTGAGCTAGCAAGAAACAATTGTGCCATCACTCTCGGTAGAGAAATCTAGTAAAGCTCAATGAAGTATCCCTAACATATACCGGCATGACCACTATACATGTGAGAGAAATGAAAAAGTGATATGTGTCATCCTGGTTCATCACATGTTGAGCTTGGTATCTCAACAATCCCCCTCAAGCTCCACGTCATGACCTGTAATCCAAGCATCTTTCGAAACTTCTTCAGCTTCTCTGCTCCAAGTGATTTAGTGAAAATATCAGCAACCTTGATGGAGAGTGTTAATCTCCAAAAGAACAACCTACTCTTGAATTTAGAACACCTCTATATCAAGAGTAAGTCAAAACCTTCACTAAATTAGAGGTCCAATCTCCAAATTATCAAAAGTTGAAAAATTCTGTGAAGAAGATAAAACACAGAAAGTCTGCTGCACAATTTCTTCTCATTGACCTATCAAACATGTAAAGTTTTCTATGAAATTTTGTATCGAGTGTTGCCTAGAGATTGCGCACCTCCTCCAAGTTAAAGTTCTCAAAAAGGTTTAGTATAACTTGAGAAATCAACTTCACAAGTTACCTATGTCTGAATCTGCACTTCTGAGAAGTCGATTTAGACACCCCTAACTTCTTAACTTCAATTCTCTCAGTACAAAACCCGTTTAAGCAAATGCTTCTAGCCACGAGTAGATCACCTTCCAACTTAAAGATTAAGTGCTTACTTGCACAAAACTTTAAACTATGGAGTGAGAACTGACCAAAAGATTAAGATCGAAATTTGCGCCTGTTTCAGAGAACTGTAGACACTCAACACATATGAATGTTCCTACTAACAATTCTCCTAGCCTGTTTGCAATTAGACTCTGAAATTCAGGTCACAGACTCATTAACTACCAACTTAGATATCCTCAAAAGGATTTCACAAATGATCTACCACAGACGGAGTAGACGCAGAAACATCGGGCGCAATATTTTCTTCATTTCAGGAGAAGACTACAACTGAAAAATGAGAGAGACTTCAACACCTTTCTCATGTGTCTATTGACATTTACAATCACTTATTTCTCTATTCCTATGCTCATACATAGTCTCTCCTCGTCTTCTCTCTATATCCCGACATTTTCCAAAAGTATTTATAGGCAAATTTGTACAAGTCTATGACTAATCAAAGATCTAAGTGAACTATGTACATATGTGTACATTCCTCACATACTCTGAATGTATCTTCCTTCCAAGCTTCAAGAGTTGATCTCATCCTTCATTCTTTAGTCTTCAAACATTCAATTGGTGATTGATCTGCACCAACAGCTCCCCCTCAATCATCAATTGAGGTTTCTCCTTTCTTTTTTATACCTGCCATGTCTTTAAACTTCTGTAGCTTTGGTCCATCCAAGCTCTTTGTAAGCATATCAGCTATCTGATCTTTTGTTGAAGTATGTATGACTTCAATCTCCTTATCCATCACTTTCTCTCTTAGAAAGTGATACTGAATCTCAATGTGTTTGGTCCTGGCATGAAAAACAGGATTAGCAGCTAAATACAATGAACTCATGTTATCTCCATATATAATTGGTACCCCATGCACAATGTCAAAACTCTTCATCAAAGTCTTGAGCCAAATTACTTCCTTTGCAGCTTCAACCATGCCTTTATACTCTGCTTCTGTAGAAGACAAAGCAACTGTATGTTGCTTCTTGGAACACCATGAGATAAGTTTATCTCCCACATAACACATGTATCCAAAGGTTGACCTTCTATCATCTGGATTACCTGCCCAATCTGCATCACTATAAATTTTGATATTTGTATCTGAGGTAAACCCATAATACAAACCTTCATTGAGTGTACCCTTAATGTACCTCAACACTCTTTGACCTGCAATCCAATGTTCTTTCCTTGGGCAATGCATGAATTGAGACAAAACTCCTACTGCATATGATAAATCAGGTCTAGTTAATGTAGCATAGATAAGGCTACCAACCAAACTCTGATATTGTCTCATGTCTTTGAATTCTTCACCTCCAAACTTACTCAATTTGTGATTCACCTCCATTGGTGTAGGTGCTACCCTGCAATCATCCATTTTAAACTTGATTAACAAGTTCTTCAAATACCTTTCTTGGGTCACAAATACTCCATGTTGAGTATATGTAATCTCCATGCCTAAGAAATATGACAAGTCTCCCAAGTCACTAATTTTGAACTCCTTTTCCATTTGCTTCTTGAGTCTTTGTATTCCTTCTTCATCTGTACCTGTGAGAATTATATCATCAACATATATGCACATGTATATGAAACCATTATCACTTGCTTTGACAAGCAAGCTACTATCTGCTTTAGACACCTGAAATCCAAGTTCCTTAAGGAACTTCACAAGCTATAGTTCCATGCCCTTGGGGCCTGCTTCAAGCCATACAAAGCTCTCTTGAGCTTGCACACATGATCTGGATACCTTTTATCTCTGAACCCTTGAGGTTGCTCCATGAATACATCATCTGAAATATAACCATTCAAAAAAGCATTTTTCACATCAAGTTGACATAACTTCCAACCTTTACATGCAGCAATAGCAATAAGTGTCCTGATGGTTGTCATCTTTGCCACAGGACTATAAGTCTCATCATAGTCAACACCATAAGTCTGAGCAAACCCTTTGACAACAAGTGTAGCTTTGTATCTAGACACACTTCCATCTGCAAACCTTTTTGTCTTGTAGACCCACTTGCATCCAATGATTTTCTGACTATTTGGTTTTGGAACCAAATCCCATGTTTGATTCTCCAATAGCGCATCATATTCTTCCTGCATAGCTTTCTCCCATTTTTCCTTACCTTTTGCCTCTTCATATGTAGAAGGGTCTTCATCTGTATTCACCATATAAGCATAATCTTTTGTGGCTAAAAATGAAGTATCATAGCTATACCTTATAGGTTGCCATTTATTCCTTGTAGACCTCCTAAGCTCTCCACTTCTTGAGGTTTCTGGTTCTTCATATTCAGGATCAAATCTTGGTGTTTCTTCCACTTCAACCTGCACTTCATTATTCTCTTGTTCATTAAATATCTGAACCTTTGATTTACCTTTCCTTTGGCTTACTTCTTCTTCATCACCTGTATTGATATTAATTGTACCTGCATACCAAGTGCTTTGTTCATCAAATGTAACATCTTTAGAAACCATGAATTGTTTTGTAGATGGACTCCACAATCTATAGCCCATCTGCTTATCATCATAACCAATAAAAACATATTTTTCAGCTTTAGGCTCCAACTTGTGCCTTAATTGTGATGGCACATATGCATATGCCACACATCCAAAAATTCTGCAATGATCCAAGGTAGGTCTTTTACCCCACCAAGCTTCATATGGTGTCATACCCTGCAAGGCTTTACATGGTAACCTATTGACCAAATAAGTGGCTGTATTTATAGCCTCAGCCCACAAATAATTAGGGCAATTTTTCTCCTTCATCATGGATCTTGCAAACTCAACAAGTGTTCTATTTCTCCTTTCTGCAACACCATTTTGTTGAGGAGAGTACCTGCAAGTAACTTCCCTTTTTATACCTGCATTCCATAAGTAATCACTGAACTCATTAGAGAAATACTCTCCCCCTCCATCTGACCTTAATCTCTTCAACTTATGACCTGTAATTCTTTCTGCATATGCATGATAGTGTTTAAATGTATTAAACACTTCTGACTTATCTTTGATCACATAGATAGTGATCCATCTAGTAGCATCATCAACATAAATCACATAATACCTTGACCCATTTATACTGAAATCTTTTGATGGTCCCCACACATCTGTGTGTACCAACTCAAGCTTCTCTGAGTGCATAAAACCATGCTTGGAATAAGAATTCTTATGAGCCTTACCTAATTGACATGCCTCACATTTGTATGTCATATGTTGACCTGCAACATTAGGCAATCCAAGCACTGAACCATTGTTAACCATATCTTTAATACCTCTTTCATTGAAATGTCCAAGCCTCTTGTGCCAAAGATCTAACTCAGAGATCTTATGTCCTCCATATGTGAACATAGCATGACCAATATTGCCTTGAATCTTCAATGTAAATAATCTTCCTTCTTTTTTTCCTGAAACAATCTGTTTATACCCTTGGCTAGGGTCTTCCACATATACTCCATCATTAGTGAATCTTACTTCATATCCCTTTTCAACAATTTGTCCTACACTTATCAAATTCTTAGGGATTGTAGGAACATACAAGACCTTACTCAATAAGGTGCTACCATCCTTGGCCTTCACTAATCCAATTGACTTCACATTGTGCTTTGTGTTGTCACCTGTTTGAACAACATGATTAAAAACATTATTCTCCAATTCAGTCATCAAGGATATATTACCACTCAGGTGATTGCTACACCCTGAGTCAATGTAGAAAACTCTTTGATCTTCACTCTGCCTTTCACAAGTTGCATTCATTATCAATGTTGAATCCTTAACTCCTACCACCTCTACCTCTGAAATTACCTCTTTGATTTTTGCCACCTCTTCCTCTTGCATTATAATTTTGATTATATCCATTATTACTCTGAGTATTATGCCAACAATCATTAGCTAAGTGATTTGTCTTACCACAAATCGAGCAAGCTTTGCCTCCATCTTTGTTATTCCTGCCTCTTCCTCTACCTTTGCCACCTCCTCTTCCTCTTAGGAAGTTGGCTTGAGTAGTTGTTCCTTCATCTTCACCTGCTTGTTGCTTTCCTTTGCTATTCTTCTTCTTGTCCTTTGAGTACATTGCATGACCTGCACTCTTGTCACCATCTCCTTTAACATCCTGCTCAAATGTTAGCATATGACCTAGCAATTGATTTAAATCAGGAGTGAAAAAGGTCAAGTGATAATTCTGTAGACAAAATGAATGGCTTCCATTTGTCATCACCTCTCAAACCTGTAAGGATTTGCCTTACCAATTTATCCTCCTCAATGTCTTCATCAACAGCTCCTAATGCATCTGCAATGTCTTTCATCCTTGTTACATAGTCTGGGATAGATTGAGAGGCCTTCTTCTTAAAGGTTGTAAACTCTGCCCATAAGGATGCCTTCCTTGACTTTGTAGTATTCTGGAAATGCTCCTCCAAAGCATTCCAAATATCAGTTGCACTTTCAAGACCTCGAATATGAGGTAATAAGTAATCATTGACTCCCATATAGATAATGCTCCTAGCCTGAGCATCTTTCTTCATCCAATTTTTCAAATCTGCTAACTCTTCCCTAGTTGGAACACTAGGATCTCTGAACTGTGGCTTCTCTTCTTCTCCTGTGATGTAAGCAATCAAATCTTTGCTCATAAGATGAGCTTCCATCCTCATTGACCATGCAGGATAGTTTTCCCTATCCAATTTCTCTATCTGTAGAGAATCTCCCATCTTGTGTCCACCTGTGTATTGAAATCTTCAAGCTTTACAAACAATATATGTACCTTTACTTCGAATTAGACTCCTTTTGTCCTTCTTGATGTTGTATGGTCTCCTCCTCTTGCTTTGCCTTCAAACTTTCACCTTTTAGTTCTTCAATTGTTGAATTTCTTGAATCTGCAGCAGTCGGGACCTTCCTTTCCTTGATTTGATGTCTCCTGCTCTGATACCACTGAAGGAGAGTGTTAATCTCCAAAAGAACAACCTACTCTTGAATTTAGAACACCTCTATATCAAGAGTAAGTCAAAACCTTCACTAAATTAGAGGTCCAATCTCCAAATTATCAAAAGTTGAAAAATTCTGTGAAGAAGATAAAACACAGAAAGTCTGCTGCACAATTTCTTCTCATTGACCTATCAAACATGTAAAGTTTTCTATGAAATTTTGTATCGAGTGTCGCCTAGAGATTGCGCACCTCCTCCAAGTTAAAGTTCTCAAAAAGGTTTAGTATAACTTGAGAAATCAACTTCACAAGTTACCTATGTCTGAATCTGCACTTCTGAGAAGTCGATTTAGACACCCCTAACTTCTTAACTTCAATTCTCTCAGTACAAAACCCGTTTAAGCAAATGCTTCTAGCCACGAGTAGATCACCTTCCAACTTAAAGATTAAGTGCTTACTTGCACAAAACTTTAAACTATGGAGTGAGAACTGACCAAAAGATTAAGATCGAAATTTGCGCCTGTTTCAGAGAACTGTAGACACTCAACACATATGAATGTTCCTACTAACAATTCTCCTAGCCTGTTTGCAATTAGACTCTGAAATTCAGGTCACAGACTCATTAACTACCAACTTAGATATCCTCAAAAGGATTTCACAAATGATCTACCACAGACGGAGTAGACGCAGAAACATCGGGCGCAATATTTTCTTCATTTCAGGAGAAGACTACAACTGAAAAATGAGAGAGACTTCAACACCTTTCTCATGTGTCTATTGACATTTACAATCACTTATTTCTCTATTCCTATGCTCATACATAGTCTCTCCTCGTCTTCTCTCTATATCCCGACATTTTCCAAAAGTATTTATAGGCAAATTTGTACAAGTCTATGACTAATCAAAGATCTAAGTGAACTATGTACATATGTGTACATTCCTCACATACTCTGAATGTATCTTCCTTCCAAGCTTCAAGAGTTGATCTCATCCTTCATTCTTTAGTCTTCAAACATTCAATTGGTGATTGATCTGCACCAACAAACCTTCTCATCCATTCTCACATAATCAAGATCAATATCACCTGCTTATACCTTCTATCTAGTGAAGTGATAATGTGCCTCAATATGCTTTGTTCTAGCACAAAAAATAGGATTCTGTGCTAATTGTATGCTGCTAAGATTATCACAATACATGGTGATAGGCTTTTGCAATGGTTTTGAGAACAATCCAACTGAGAGCAACCTATACATTAAGCGTGAAAATGATGTGCTTCTAATCATTGCCGTGTATGTTGATGCCATGCTGATCATTGGTCCTCATGAGAAGCATATTGCTAATTTTAAGGCTGATCTGCATGCCTCATTTTAGATGTCTCACTTGGGGCATTTGCATCATTATTTGGGCATTCAATTTATGCAAGTTGATGGTGGAATAGTTTTGTGCCAAAAAAAATATATTGACACATTATTGCAACATTTTGGCCTTGAAGACTGTAAACCTATTGCCACTCTTATGGAGACAGCTTTACGGTTGAGTCTTCATGATGCTGGAGATGGATTTGATGCTATTCTCTATCAGCAGGCTATTGGATGCTTGATTTACTTATGCATTACTCGGCCATATATTTAGTTTTTGTCTCATAGATGAGCAAGTTTATGAACACACTAGGACCATCGGGGCACTTTTCCCCTCTTTAGGAGGTTTTTCCCCCCGAGTTATATATACGCCTATAACTCTAATGAGTCACTTATCTTTGTAAATTCTAGTGGTAATACATTCAATAGTGTCTGTTGTGCTCCAAGCTTCTTCTTCTTCCTTATGCTGTTCTCGTGCTTCCACAGAACTGAAACTCCAATAAAGGAAAGAAGAATGGGGACATCGTAGAATCACCTTTACTAATAAGTTTGCCATACTTTCTTAATTTAGATATTGGATACAATAACTTAGTAAGGAAGAGATTGGATCCCAATTTATGGCCACACACTGAAGTGAGCAAGCATCATACTGATTTTGGGGATGTTTCACTTTCAATTGAACAAGACAATGTTTTTATATATCAAACATCAAAGACAAGGTGAGTGCACAAAAAAAAGCTAGTTTTACTCTAGCATAATTTCTATTATGAAGGATACCATACCTTGTTGTTAGTCAAGAAAACCTTGAATCACTAAAAGATGCACATGAAAGTTCACTGAAGTCCAATATCACTCACCTACTAGTGGATTCTCTAGTAGAATCATGGAGTAAAGGGGAAGCTAAATCTACACATCATTTATTCAATTTAATTGGGTGGGATTTTGTTACGCTAGAGCTTTTGACTAGTTGAATCTAGGTACTTAAAACTATCAAACTCCATAGGCTTTGATATTTAGTGACATCTATATGGAAGCCTTAGGAGAAATTAGCATCTTTAGAGGCAATGATGGAGAAAACTATGATGATTTATTGCAAAGATGCATTATTGGGCTACATTACATCAAGTTTGTGGGCCACTATATGATGAACTAGATGCACACACCCACGTGTTTGAAGACCACTACAACAGATGGATGGGAATAGAGACCCAACCCATAAGTGTAGATTTTTCCAAGCAACCTTATTTGAAGAAGGGATTAAGTGGTTAAGGAAGTTTGAATTTATTGATGGGATCTTCTCACACACACACGTACACCGAGGATAGTATAGAAACAAAATTGCACAAAAGCATGAACAGAATAAAGAGAGACAAGAGACTAGACACTGATTGGATATAATCTCCTCCTACTATAGACAAGTATATCATCAAAGAAAATAAGAACAAAAGCTTTGTAATCAAGGAAAATGTTATTCATCATACATGCAAATGTACCAGGTGCGTTGGCGAGTCCAAAAGGCATTACCACAATTTCAAAGTAACTAGTTTGAGTTCTATAGGCAGTTTTATATATGTCATTTTGTGTCATTCTTATCTAGTGATACCTAGATTTAAGATCAGTTTTACTAAAGACACGTGCTCCGTGGAGTTTATCTAGCAAATCATCTATCCTAAGAATAAGATATCCATTTTTAATTGTGATCTTATTGAGTGCTCTATATTCAATGCACATCCTATAAGTCTTGTTCTTCTTCTCTACTGAAAGAACAGGTGCTTTGAAGGGAGAAGAACTAGGTCTTATAAGTCCTTTGTGGAGTAGATCCTCAACTTGATTAGCTTTTTTTTTTGATGTAAAGGTCCATGCCTATAAGGTGCTTTATGGAGAGGAGTGCTACTAGGAATTAAGTCTATATTATGGTCAAGAGATCCCCTAGAAGATGGTAGTTTAGAAGGAAAATCAACCATAAAAAAATCCTTATAGGAATCCATAAATGATTTATGTGCATTAGGAAGTGTATGTGTATAATCAACTATGTTATTGAAAAAAACAATACATGAATTGTAGCCTTTGCTAAATGCACATTTTACTTGAGTATGACTAATAAATGGAAATGGTTGGAAGTCATGCATTGCAAACAAAGAAATATCTTGATTGTTAAATGTAAAACTAATTGTGTGTCTATGATAATCAATGCATGGATTATAATGATGATGATGAAAAGGCATACCAAGTATAACATCATAGGACTGCAAAGGAGCAATTAAGAATGTGCATTCATCTATGTATGAACCTATACAAATCTGAACATTATGCACTTCACTTATAATATTATATCTATTTCCTTGAAATGCAGCCTTAAGTTTATACATAAAAGGAAGTGGTTTTAATTAGAGATCGTGCACTAGTGTATGAGAAATAAAATCATGCGAATTACCATCATCATGTAAAATATTAACAGTTTTACCATTAATAGTACCTTGCATGCAAAGTAAAGAATGAATAAAAAATTTTGTTACCCAAAGTACTTAAATCCTTTTCCAATGCTTCTTTGGTCCAATCAGGTTGAGTGTCTTCATGAAGCACCTCCATGTTGTGTACTTGAGCTCTGACAAGTTTCATATCGCTAGTTCACAACCTACATTTAGCTTTAGTATGACCAAACTTAACACAATGCCAGCAAGTGATACATGGCATTTTTGTTGAGCATCCATCATCGTAGTGTGAAGGGTTGGAGGTTTGCTAGGGTGTAAGGGGGTTGTCTTGGGTACTGGTGAGAAATTGGATTGAGGAGGGCATTGAAAAGTAGGGGAAGAAAGGCTCGTGAAGGAATGCTTGAAAGGAAAGTTGGACTTGATTGGTTGTTGTCATTGGCCCATTTGTTGTAAGCAAATGGACTTGGTAATAGATTGAAACTCCTTCTCAACATCATGTGCAAAAGAAATAGCTTCATAGAGGGTTGGATTCCCATCTCCAAACCATCTTCATATTTCTATTGCAAAGTTTCTTCAAGGATCGTTTCAAGCAAACGAATAAGTAATAATCGATGCAAAAATGTTCATTATAGGTAGACACAATATCTCCTTCTTTCCATCAAAAGTTGTCCATGGTCGATGAGCATGTAAGTGGAATTGAGGAGGAAGGAAAGACTCGTTGATCTTTTCTTAAAATGCAATCCATGTGCTGGGGCGGTTAGTGCTATGCCGCAAAACATTCCACCATAATTGGGCCTTACTCACCAAATAATTAGTAACAAATTTCACTTTTTCAACTTAATAATATGATTCATTAGAATAAAAGTTATCAAACTGAGATAGACATGAAAGAACAAATTGGCCATCCTTTCGCCCATTGAATCGAGAAAATTGGAAGTTTTTGGCACCAATCTTGGAATGCATGCCTTCTTCTTGAGCGACGATAATAACCTTCACCACCCTAACTAGGTTGTTATCAGCACTCTGCATTTTTTGGAGTGCAGCATCACATTCCTTAACCTCATTTTGGGCATGTTGGAGTTCGTGCTGCAAAAGCTCCAATTGTTGCTCGATTGGTACTCCGGGTAGGGGTGATGTACCAAAATCCTTGGTATTATGGGTAGGGTTCATGGCCTTATATAGAATCAAAACTTAGGACTAAGCATGTGAAAAGAATTTTAACAACAGTGTATATTAAAATAATAATAATAATAATAATAATAATAATAATACATATATAAAATACATGAGAGTGTTTTATAAATAAAGAAAGAAAGAAATAAATAAATAAAGAAAAGAGAGTGTTAAATAAATAAATTAATTAATAAATAAGGTGAAGAGAGTGTTAAAAATTATGTTAAATATTAATTAAAAGGAATGGGGTATAAAAAATGTTGGAGTTAGATGTCTGTCGAAGCACGCGAACACCAGAAGGAAGAAGAAGAAGCTATGAGCACAATACACAATAGTGAATGTATTACCACTAGAATGTACAAAGATACGTGGCCCATTAGGGCAATAGGCATATATACAAGCCGGGCAAAAAAACCTCTTAAAGAGGGAAAAAAGTGCCCTGGTGGTCCTAGAGTGTTCTCACACATCACTACCTAAATATATCAACAAATCCCCCCTGGGAGTGATGCGGTGAACAAGGAGCTGGCACTCATGTATAAGGAAGTGCCAAGCTATGTGGAATCAATCCACAAAAGGAAGTAAGCCCAAAGCTTTGCAGAAAGCTTCAAACTTCTCCCTTGACAGAGCCTTTGTAAAAAGGTCTGCAATGTTCTCTTGCGTGGGCACATATGCCAAGCTGATCTCCCCAGTAGAGAACCTCTCCCTAACATAATGATAATGCACCTCAATGTGCTTAGTGCGAGCATGGAACACAATGTTCCTTGCAGCTACCAATTGTTGGTGCGTGGCAACCATCAATTGATGTTTTGGACAAAGGTTTGAAGTCAAAAGATGAAGCAAAGATCAATACATGAAGATTGGAGTTAGAGCATAATCAGAGAATGAAAGCTTGTCTATACATGTACATTAAACATGCTTATACTTTTGTTATGGTCATGAGCTTGTACATAAATGCCTATATATACAAGTAGAAAGTCCGGGCAATTATGAGAGAGCATGAGATGTCATGAATTAGAATTTGTAAGAGTCATTAGACACTTTAGAAGTAAAGTAGATCTCTCTCATCATTGAGATGTAAAGTTTTCTGAGAAGAAGAAAAAGTTGCACCCGAAGGAAGATCCTTCTACATGTAAAGAGGCAAAAGGTAAGGAAAATTGGGAGAAAGCTATGCAGGAAGAATATGATGCATTGATGGAAAATGAGACATGGGATTTGGTCCCCAAACCAAATATTCAAAAGATCATTGGATGCAAATGGGTCTACAAGACAAAGAGGTATGCAGATGGAAGTGTGTCTAGGTATAAAGCTAGACTTGTTGTGAAAGGGTATGCTTAGACATATGGTATAGATTATGATGATATTTATAGTCCTGTGGCAAAGATGACAACCATAAGGACACTCATAGCCATTGCTGCATGTAAAGGTTTGAAATTATATCATATAGATGTGAAGAATGCTTTTCTAAATGGTTATGTTTCAGATGATGTTTTCATGGAGCAACCATAAGGGTTCAAAGATAAAAGGTATACAGATTATGTATGTAAGCTCAAGAGAGCTTTGTATGGTTTGAAGCAGGCCCCAAGGGCATGGAATTATAGACTTGTGAAGTTCTTGAAGGAACTTGGTTTCCAAGTGTCTAAAGCAGATAGTAGCTTGCTTGTCAAAGCAAGTGATGATGTGTTCATTTACATGTGCATATATGTTGATGACATAATTCTTACAGGTACAGGTGAGAAGGGCATACAAAGTCTCAAGAAGCAAATGGAGAGAGAGTTCAAGATTAGTGACTTGGGAGACTTGTCATATTTCTTGGGAATGGAAGTTTTGTATACTCAACATGGAGTATATGTGACTCAAGAAATGTATTTGAAGAACTTGTTGATTTAAAATGGAAGATTGCAGGGTACCACCTACTCCAATGGAGGTGAATCACAATTGAGCAGACATGGAGGAGCAGAATTCAAGGATATGAAGATATATCAAAGTCTAGTTGGTAGTCTAATCTATGCTACATTAACTAGGCCCGATTTGTCATATGCAGTTGGTGTGTTGTCTCAATTCATGCATTTTCCTAGGAAAGAACATTGGGTTGTAGGACAAAGAGTGTTGAGATACATTAAGGGTACACTCAAAGAAGGTTTGTATTATGGTTTTACATTAGATACAAACATCAAGATATATAGTGATACAGATTTGGCAGGTAATCCTCATGATAGCAGATCAACTTATGTGTACTTGTGTTATGTGGGAGATAAGCTAATCTCTTGGTGTTCTAAGAAGCAACATACAGTTGCTTTGTCATCTATGGAAGCAGGGTATAAAGGAATGGTTGAAGCTGCAAAGGAAGTCATATGGTTGAAGACTCTCATGAAGAGTTTTGACATCATTCAGAGTACACCCATTATTTATGGAGATAATATGAGTTCATTGTATCTAGCTGCTAATCCTGTTTTTCATGCCAAGACTAAACACATTGAGATTCAGTATCAGTTCTTAAGAGAGAAGCTGATTGATAAGGATATTGAAGTCATACATACTTCAACAAAAGATCAGATTGCAGATATGATAACCAAAAGCTTGGATGGACCAAAGCTACAGAGATTCAAGGACATGGCAGGTATAAAGAAGATAGAGAAAAACTCAATTGATGATTGAGGGGGAGCTGTTGGTGCATGACAACCATCAATTGATGTTTTGGACAAAGATTTGAAGTCAAAAGATGAAGCAAAGATCAATACATGAAGATTGGAGTTAGAGCATAATCAGAGAATGAAAGCTTGTATATACATGTACATTAAACATGCTTATACTTTTGTTATGGTCATGAGCTTGTACATAAATGCCTATATATACAAGTAGAAATCGGGGCAAGTATGAGAGAGCATGAGATGTGATGAACTAGAATTTTTAAGAGTCATTAGACACTTTAGAAGTAAAGTACATCTCTCTCATCATTGAGATGTAAAGTTTTCTGAGAAGAAGAAAAAGTTGCACCCAATATTTTGCTGAGTACTCCTTCTGTGTCTAATCTTTTGTGAAGTGCTTTTGTACAAGTCTAAGTCGATAGTTGATTGACTTTTTTACAAGTTTTTAAATCCTAATTGTGATCAGGCTAAGAGAATTGAGAGTAGGAACATTTACATCTGTAAATGTGAAAAGAGAACATTGTAGCAGGCACAAAATTTGATGCTTTTGGTCATTTCTCCTTCCACAGTGTAAAGTTTTGAGCAAGCAAGCATGCATTCTTTAAGTTGGAAGGTAAGCTACCTATGGCTAAAAGCATTCAAATAAAGGGGTAGTAGTTTGAGAGAACTATGCATTAGAAGTTGTAGGTGTAAAATTCGACTATAAAGAAGTACAATTTTAGACATAGGTAGATTGTTTGGATCATATCTCAAGATGGATTGAATCTCTTAAGAATTTTAAACTTGCAGAGTGTGTGCAAACATTAGGCAAAACGTCATACAAATTTTCATTGACAACCTTACATGTTTGATCATTCTATGGGTAGATAAAGTGAAGCAAACTTTCTGTGTGTTGAGTTTGTTCATAGTTAGTTCAAAATTTTGGTAATCTGGCATTAGTTCTCCAAATTGGTAGAGGTTTTGAGTTATTCTTGATATAGAGGTGTTCTAACATCAAGGATAGCTTGTTCATTTGGAGATTAACACTCTCCATCACCAATGCACTCTAGCTGTCAATGAAGATGGTGGTGGCAGAAGACTGACCAACACCAAAATCATCCATGAGGCGTCCGAGCCACACACACTCAACAATCTCTATGAACGGTGCCCTATACTGAGCCTCACAATTGAAAGTGGCCATAGTAGGCTGCTTCTTTCTCAACCAAGATATACATGAGATACCAAGCATGAAGCAAAAACCACTGGTGGACACACGAGTGTCGTAGAAACCATCCCAATCATTATCAGAAAAAGCATGCGAATTTGGCAGTAGTGATCCCCCCTTGCGATAAAACAATCCAAGTAGATGAGTACCACCTAAGTAGCGAAAGATGCGCTTAACCGCCTGCCAATGCTTGACACCTGGGCAATGCATAAACTTGCTCATCTGTGAGACATCAAACTGAATATCTGGCTGAGTAATGTATAACTAAATCAAGCATCCAACAGCTGATAGAGAACAACATCAAATGCATCTCCAGCATCATGAAGAATCAATCATAAACCTGTCTCCATAGGAGTCGCAATAGGCTTACAATCTTCGAGGCCAAAATACTGCAATAATGTGTCAATATCTTTCGTTTGACACAAAGCCATTCCACCATCAACTTGCATAAATTGAATGCCCAAATAGTGATGCGAATGCCCCAAATCAGACATCTCAAATGAGGCATGCAAATCATCCTTAATATCAGCAATATGCATGTCATGAGGACTAGTGAGAAGCATGTCATCAGCATACACCAAAATGATGAGAAGCACATCATTAACACGCTTAATATATAAGGTGCTTTCAGTTGGACTATCCTCAAAACCATGTGCAATCAGATAGGCATGTATCTTTTCATACCAAGCACGTGGTGCTTGCTTTAAACCATATAATGACTTCTTTAACCTACACACCTGGTTTTCATGCCCTTTTTGAACAAAGCCATGGGGCTGAAAAACATACCAGTCTTCATGCAAGTCACCATTCAGAAATGCTATTTTAATGTCCAACTGATGTACATTCCAACCATGATGAGATGCAAGTGCACAGATGCTACGAACAATAGTCACTCGGCAAGTAGGAGCAAATGTTTCATCAAAATCAATGCCTCTTTCCTATGCATAACCCTTTGCAACAAGCTTAGCCTTATACCTGTCAACTGTTCCATCAGGTTTACGATTCAGCTTGTATACCTACTTAGTGCCAAGGGCCTTCTTGCCAGGAGGCAAGTCACAAAGACGAGGTACCATTTTTCATGATAGCATCATATTCAGATTGCATTGCAACCATCCAATGTTCCCAATTTTGTGCTTCATCAAATGAAACAGGTTTAGTCTCATCACAGAGTCTAGAGGCAGCCATAGCATAGCAATATGATGCAAAAGAGGCACTATGAGAGCCTGAACGAGTATGATATGATAGAGGTGCATTTAATTTTCTATCATGCAAAGTCTTCACCATCCATTTTGGCATAGTTTTTGCCTGCTCAATATGATCTCTCTCATCAAGTGCATCATGTAAATTTTCATCAGAAATGGAATGATTTGCATCATCACATGAAACCTACAAAGGTTGAGAAGTTTCCTCATTAGGACCAACACTAGATTTTCCACCTGTATAAAGAGGCAACAAAGTCTCATACATGGCTTTGGAGCTAACAGATGTCACCTTAGTACATGAAAGTAAGGGTTGAATAACATCTTCCACCAAAACAACATCATGGCTAACCAGAATGTGTTTAGTCTGTGGATGATATAGATGATAGCCTTTGCTTTCAGAACTGTACCCAATAAAATACATTTTACTCCTTTATCATCCAATTTTTTGCAATATTGTTAAGAAACTAATGCATATGCCAAACAACCAAAAACACACAAATGAGCAACAGATGGCTTGCGACCATGCCAAGCCTCATATGGAGTGATAGACTTCAGTGCTTTAGTGGGACACCTGTTAAGTACATATGTTGCACACATGACAGCCTCAAGCTAGAAACCATGTGGTAAAGCCTGACTCTTGACCATACACCTCACCATCTCCATGAGTGGCCTGTTCTTCTGTTCAACAACTCCATTCTGTTGAGGTGTATAGGGAAATGTACATTGATGTTTTATCCCACATTCAACCAAAAGTGCATTAAAGTCAGAAGACATATATTCCCCCCCTCGATCATAACGGAGGGTGTCCATTTTACATGTTGAAAAATTTTCAGCCAAAACTAGAAACTGTTTGAAGCACATAAACACTTCAAACTTTGCCTTCAATGGATATACCCATGCACGCATGGAAAAATCATCGATGAAAGTCACAAAGTAAAGATAGTTCCCAAAAGAAACTATCTGCATAGGACCATATACATCACTATGTACAAACTAAAAGTTCTAAGTAGCCCGAACTTAACCATCTTTTGGAAGGGATGAACGCTGGATTTTGCCCAAAATACAACCTTCACAAACATATTTTCCAGGTGCCTCAAGTTTGGGCAAAGAGGGCACCATTTCAGATTTCTATAGGCATAGCAAACTAGCAGAATTCATATGACCAAAGCATGCATGCAAAGCTTTGCATCTGACATAGTCTGAGAATCATGTACTGCACATGCCGAATCATTTACAGATCTTTCGTAATCTATGAGCTTATATAATTATACAGCCCACCACATAAAATGCCAGAAGCAATAATGACATCGCCATTCGACAGATCATGAACTGTATATCTATCATCAATAAATTTCAAAACCAAGCCAATCTTGCCTAATGCAAAAACTGATAATAGATTTTTCTTGATGCCTGGCACAAACAAAGCATTTGATAAGCTGAAAGAACTACCATCAACAGTAGTCAAAATGATCTTACCAACCCCCATAACAGGATAAGAGGAGCTGTTGGCACATGTAATAGTATTCCATATAGAGGTAGGCTCGAGTGAAGAGAAGAAATTGCACTCTGAGGTAATATGTTTGGTCGCCCCACTATCAAAGTACCAAACATCTAAGTCTATTGAAGACATGCACTATTCATGAGAAGATGGGTCAAAACTACAAACAGTAGTAAACACCCATTCTTCATCTTGCACAAGATTAGCAGACTCTGTTTTTGGTGTAGAGGCCTTTGCAACAACCATTATGGCCTCTTTCTTCTTTGCCTCTTTAGCAGCCAGTTTTGGACAACTCTTAATGACATGATCATTTGCTTTACAATATTTGAAAAACCATTTTTTCTTTTTTGATTTCTTCTCATCTTTGTCTTCCTTCTTTGAATGTGCACCATTTGAAGATTTCTGTGTACTAATAGAAGAGCTCCATTTACCTTTGCCCTTCTGACTATCTAGGAAAGCTTGATCTGCAACATGCATAATATACCTATTTTGCCTAGACCGGTCTTCTTGCAACAAAATAGAAACTAACTCTTCAAATGTTAAGGCATTCGAATTGCCTTTCATCATCAAATGAAGAGTAGAAGCAAAAGTTTGATATGAGTCAGGAAGACCATTCAAAACAATCTGCACAAGTGAACTGTGAGGAAGGACTTCATCTGCAAAAATCAACTGTTCTTTCAAATCCTTGATCTCTGTCAAAAAACTATCCATAGAATCACCTTCATTCATGTGCTCACTCTCCAACTGTTTTTAGAGGTAAGCAACACGAGCCTCATTCCGAGCCTGGTACAATGTGGTAAGTGTATCCCAAGCATGCTTAGCTATTATGCAAGAGCGAATGTGAGGAATAATGGCATGTTTAAGGGACAAAGCTATCAATGCATGTGCCTGAGCATCTCTGCCATCCCAACAAATTTGCTCTATAGTAGGTGCAACAAAAATAGCACCGTAAACAAGAATCTGCAAACTATAACCATCTTTGATACCATCTACATCAGCTTCAATACCTATATTTATAGTACCTGTATTTGCAAGTGTAATAGGATGTCTTTCAACACCCTGCATAATGTTCCATAGTCCTTTTGCGACCAATACATGACACATCATATAAGACCACAATGGATAATTGGTACCATCCAACTTATCCTCAACAACAAATTTAGGGAATACATCACTCCTTTTAGCCATGGCCATTGACTAAAATACCTTGATGCAAAAAAATGACTGTATCTGAAAAAGTTGAACTGAACTACCCAAACGAGTTCTGCTAGACCTGTAGCAGACTTCAAGGCACTTATACTAGCAAACCAAAATTGGTATATATCTTTAGCACAAAAGGATGAAATAGCAACTGGAGAGGTGTCGAAGTTGCCCTGGATGAAGCGACGAGCTACTCTGATACCAATTTTTGGAGTTAGACATCTGCGGGAACATGAATAGCAGAAGGAATAAGAAGAAGATCGGAGCACAACACACAATACTGAATATATTACCACTAGAATGTACAAAGATACGGCTTGTTAGGGCAATAGGCGTATATACAAGCTGGGGGAAAAAACTCCTAAAGAGGGAAAAAAGTGCCCCGACGGTCTTGGAGTGTTCACACACACATCACTACCTAAATATATCAGCAAAAAAGTGAAAATAGGCTAGTAGATAAAGCATATCTCTTGTAAGTATAAGGTTGTGTGTTCAAATCCCCTACATGCTAAATAAGGAACTAAGTAGGCTAACTAGAGAAATAAGTAAGCTAACTAGGGAAACAACTAAGCTCTTATTGCCACTCATAAGTTAGAATTGGTTTGTGCATAGCCAACAGATGACAATGGAACCAAAGGGAACCAAGAGTGCCAAAGAAGTCAAAGATGCCAAAGTTACCGCCATAGTTCTATGCCTTAATCGATGCCTTGGCTCCGATACCAATGTTGATTGGATCTTCTTGCACACACATGTACACCAAGGATAGTATAGAAACAAAATCTCACAAAAGCATAAATAGAATAAAGAGAGACAAGAGACTGGACATGAGATTGGGTACAATCTTCCCCCACATACTCTAATGGAAGAGTCTATCAAAGCATGTGTATTTATAGGCATTTTTCATTACATCTTGAATAGAAGATACATGAGGGTGACACTTTGAAAAGCATGCGTTTACAAAAATCTGCTTTATTTACAAAATTGTTGCTTTCTAAGTGACCTACTATTTTTAGAAAAATTTCGCTTTCTAAAGTGATCTATTATTTTTATAAAAAATAACTAAAAGACTATCTTTTGAATAATCTTCTAAATATCTTCAAAAATATCTAAGTAAGTCCATGCACATTCACACCCTAATGAGCCTTGACCTGCTAAATCAAAACACAACCACATTAAAAATGTCAAGACATTAAAATCCATATAACATTCCATTATTCCATAAAGTATAACAGAATCCATCATTATGGAGATTATGAAGCTCTAAGAAGTGAATTTTCAAATACATCATGATGTACAAAATCTACATTTTAGTTCTATGATATCCTATAGGATATTTAATAGCACCTCATCAACATTTATAAAGTTATGCCACATTATTTAGGAGTACATATAGGCAATCTTGTTCAACAACCAACATTCACCAAATGTGGTTGCCGATTGGCTTACTAATGGTCTCTCTCCATGATTGTATAATATCTTGTGGGTTTATGGAATGGGAGAGATAACCTTAGATGGTGTCATCCCAATTTTCTTAAAATTGGAATACAAGTTAGGACTATCAATGGCGAAGTTTAAAGCCAAAAAAGTTGAACAAGTATCTAGAACCCGTAGAGACTCCGTTGAATATGTGGTTAGAATCCGTCAAACCTCTCCAATAGGTGTATTGTACTTGGTGCATGAATTTAGCGCACATTTCAGCTTCATATGCTTTGAATCAAGTTTACTACAAAATTTATGGTACCACAATCACTCTAAAACTAATCTTATTCACAATGAATGCACCCAAGCTCAATCAAGGACTACTTGCCAAGTAGTTATTGAGCTCTATGGTGCTCATTCTTCTAATTATTCAACAGTTTGGAGGATCAACTAATCATTTTGCAAACACCCCAACTCAATTTCTTCAAGGTTGATCACCAAGTTAATATCCTTCATCACTGAATTTTCAATTGTAGAATTTATATTTGCCCCAAATGCCTCTATCACAATATGCACAACCAAATCTCAAGAAACAAAACTTGCTAAAAGTTTGGGTAATTCAAACTTGATCTAAGAAGGTTATTACTAAATCAAACAATCAATTAAACTAATTTGAGAAGAGCAAGACACACTATGTCACAAAACTGCATCAAGAACAAAAAAAACCTGATAGTGCAAACTTGATGTAAGAAGTTTATCACTAAAGTAGATGATCATCTAAAACCAATCATGGAAGATCAAGAAGCACTTTGTTAAAAAACTACACAATGATTGCTTTGCCTCATTTTATTCTCCGAAGCTACTAAAATGAGAAGCTAGATCTAGAGGTGCTTAGGAAGAAAACAACGTATTTTTTTCCCTAAACCGAAATTTTCTTCTCTAGCATCTACCTCAAATTCTTTGAATTCGCACCAAAATTTATAGTTTGTATTTGCATTGGTATTCAAGTCAAAATAAAGCTACAAAGCCTAAAAAACACGTTGGTATGATTTTAGGCACGAATCTCACTGGGATTTATGTGGACAACTTTTTCATGCTTTATTATGTGATTTTGGGTGGCATGCCGCATATCAATCACCCTTGGACTAAAACATTATAGTTTTATATGATTATGTGTTGAGAGAGTCTTCCAAGACGATAACTTCCACCAAGTGAGAGTAAGTTCATGTATCCACCCATCCAAATCCATCGATATATATACCACTAGGCCAAGGGGTTCATGTCCTAAGACACACCCAAGCATCCCTCCAAGTCTCCCTCATGCGGACACTTTCAACGACAAGTTAGATGGCCTCCAATTCAATTGAAACCTTCCCTTCACATGCATATCAAGGTTGCACCTGGGAGAAACTTCTCCTAAAGCTAAGGTTTCTCACACCTTATGATAACTAATTCTAAGGGTAAAAACCATTCAATTGAGGCTCCAATTAAATAAATAAACCAAGGGTTCATACTAGGGTTAAAACAAATAACTGAAATCCAAGATCGAAAGTAAATAAAAAAAGGATTCCCAAGGATTAAAACCATTATCTAGGGGTCTAACCCAAGGGTTATACAACAATCTTCCCCCCTTATAACATTTTCTTCCTCCAAAATGTGTAGTGATCCCCTATGCACCATGATCAATCTCGATGAGCATGGTCTTATCTCAAAGATTTGCCTCTTCTAACCTTGGAGATATCTTAAGACAATGTCTTGTTTTTAGAGTTTTAGATCTTTGAGGAATTTTTAAATAAACTTGTTCTCCAACTAAAAGGAAATATCTCACCTCTTAGGGTTACTATATGCTTTAACAATATCCTAGGATTTTCTCAGGTTTTCCTAAGCTACTTATAGTTTGAAGTTCATATCTTCCAAGCAATCTTTAGCTACTTAAATTTTTCATTTTTGCAATCCAATTGCATGTGGAGCTCTTGGCTGACATTAACATGAACCAATTATAGTCTATTGTAGAATGCTTACCACTATTGTAAGAAAACTCAACTAATGGTGAATAGTTCTCCCAATCAATTTGATTCAAAATTGTGTGAGCTTCTAACATTTATTCAAGTATTTGATTGACCCTTTCTATTTGCCCATCCGATTATGGATGTTCAAAAGTAATCACAATAAACTTTATTTCTAAA
>CM035418.1:126326497-126328997 GCA_020310875.1 Ceratopteris richardii | reverse complement strand
GTTGGCCTGCGCACACTACAATGAGACCTCGGGATCCTTGGGGGAATAGCTTAGCACTCTCTGCACACTTCCTTTGTTACTCTTCATGCACACCTTGCACTTGACTCTCTACGTTGCACACTGTGTGTCTCCTTCACTTCTCTCTCTCTTGCCTCACTTAGATTATGCTCACTCCTGCTTACACTTGCTTCCCCAAGAATAGTCCTTGCCTTGATTTTTAGTGTCGATTCACATACGCTCCTAATTGCAAGAGTATCTTGGTGCTCACTTTGATGTCCCAAGATTGTCTCCCAAAGTGGTTAGCCAACGACTCCCTGTTTTGTCTTGTAGTGAATTTAGACTAAAACAAAAAATTTTTAATTGGGGGGCTTACTTTCACTTCTGCGTACACTGCCGCTGCACATACCTTCACCTTTTTGCCTTTGAATTCTCCTGAACCTTCCAAAACACTTTAAACAACACTTTTGAACCTTAGGGAACAATTTATCTTTTGTGAACAATTAAGTGTGCACTACCTGTGCACTTTAACACCTTCACTTTGAACAACTTTGACTTTGCCCATGCTAACTTTGACCAATTGTGAATTTAATGGACTCAACAGATGCCCACCACCGAACGTGCTCTCCGTCCCAGAGACACCACAAAGCACTTTGAACGAGAGAAACAACAAAAGAATGAGGCCAGATGAGATAGAGAAAAAGGACGAAAGTATTCCATTATTTAATTACCGAGAGAAAGTGACATTATTAGTGCATCGAATGCGTTATTGGATCTATTCTTTATTAAGTGAAGCCGGAAGCTAGAGAATTCTAAGCTAAGGAACTGATGCATTGCCGTAATTGATCCCTTTCGCGCTTAATACGATGGCACAAAGCATTATTGCATAATGTTGCGAACATTTGTTTTATGTAGGGTACAAGTTTCAAATTATGTAAATACCTTTGGGAAGTCTTCAAATACTTCAAGAAGGCTCATATTATTCATAAAATGTAGCAAAAATACCACGTGAGTTCTAGAACATGGTGAGTCAAATTAGTGAGTCACAAGGGAGCTTCAGTGGTGTCCTAGTGGAAGGTCGATGTGGCTAGTTCTCAAAGTCCATCAATACTTTGCTTATTTGAGCACTTGAGTCATGTAATACCTCCATCCAAGTGTCTACCACGAATTTAGATGTATTAGGAAGGTTTTAGATTAGTTTCCCATGCTATAAAAAGAGGAGAAAAGTCGTGATCTTGTGGGATGTCCAAGAGAGTATCTCTATGCTACTCTAGTTTTTGTATGCAGAGCTTGCAGAGCTTGTATCTCCCTCATTATATATCCAAATTACATGTTTGATAGCTCATTTGAAAGCTCTTCTTGTCTACTTTCATAGTACCAATTTTCATAATCATTGGATTTGTGAGCTGAGAGCAACACTCTCTGCAAGTAGTGTGTGTTCTCTGTTTTTTATCCCTGCTGAAGGTCTCCATTAAACATCCAACTTGAAGAGGTCATATCTCCTTGTGTATGTATCCAAATCATGTGTTCTTTAGCTTGTTAGAAAGCTCTCCAAGTCTATTTGTATTCTGGAAATTTTCAGATTCATTGGAGTTGTGAGTTAAGAGCAGTAGTCTCTGCAAGTGATGTATGTCCTCAGGTTCATCTCTGTTTCAAGGTCTCCATTAAAGCTGCATATTGCAGAGGTCATAGCTCATTGAGTATTTATCCAAATTGAGTGTTCTTTGGTTCATTGGAAAGCTCTTGGTCTCTAGTATATGTGGTTAAAACAGTTTTAAAAACTTTTGAGTGAGTAGAGAGTAGTAAGCTCTGCAAGCATGACTGGTTTTCTATGATGAAGTTTGTGAGAAGGTCAACTTGTTCCTAGGGGGTTCCACCTACTTCCTGCTATACTTTGGAGGTCAATAAACTCCAACATTGGTATCAGAGCAAGTACTTGGAGGCTTGGAGAAGGTTATCATACCTTGACGAAGAATTTGAAGCTATCAAAGAAGCAGTTCATCATCAACACTACACAAAGGTAGAAGAAGATTGCAAGGAGGCATCTGAAGCAACATCCAAGCAAAGAAAGGTGCACATACCTCATTTACAAGGTAAATATTATATTTCTTCTCATCACACACATTGGAAAGGAGGCTTAAAGGAGGAAGCTTAGCATTTGTATTATGGGAGACCAACATGCACAAATAGAGAAGCTTGATAAGACCAATTATCAGGCATGGAAGTTTAGAATCACAGCATACTTGCAAGGTAGAGGCTTGTATGGTTTGATTGACGGCACAGATATCAAACCCACATTACCAGAGGACCCAAATCAGCAACAATTGAGGGAGTTTAGACTTTGGAATGAGAGAGACAAAAGGGTTATATTCATTTTATCACAAAATATTCAAGATTCAATGGTAGGACACATACAAGATCTAGACACAAGTAGAGATGTTTGGCTTGCATTGGAAAGGTTGTATGCTACAGGTACAAGAGCAAGGAAGATTCAACTCAAAAA
>CM035418.1:126283997-126316497 GCA_020310875.1 Ceratopteris richardii | reverse complement strand
TTTATCCCTGCTGAAGGTCTCCATTAAACATCCAACTTGAAGAGGTCATATCTCCTTGTGTATGTATCCAAATCATGTGTTCTTTAGCTTGTTAGAAAGCTCTCCAAGTCTATTTGTATTCTGGAAATTTTCAGATTCATTGGAGTTGTGAGTTAAGAGCAGTAGTCTCTGCAAGTGATGTATGTCCTCAGGTTCATCTCTGTTTCAAGGTCTCCATTAAAGCTGCATATTGCAGAGGTCATAGCTCATTGAGTATTTATCCAAATTGAGTGTTCTTTGGTTCATTGGAAAGCTCTTGGTCTCTAGTATATGTGGTTAAAACAGTTTTAAAAACTTTTGAGTGAGTAGAGAGTAGTAAGCTCTGCAAGCATGACTGGTTTTCTATGATGAAGTTTGTGAGAAGGTCAACTTGTTCCTAGGGGGTTCCACCTACTTCCTGCTATACTTTGGAGGTCAATAAACTCCAACATTGGTATCAGAGCAAGTACTTGGAGGCTTGGAGAAGGTTATCATACCTTGACGAAGAATTTGAAGCTATCAAAGAAGCAGTTCATCATCAACACTACACAAAGGTAGAAGAAGATTGCAAGGAGGCATCTGAAGCAACATCCAAGCAAAGAAAGGTGCACATACCTCATTTACAAGGTAAATATTATATTTCTTCTCATCACACACATTGGAAAGGAGGCTTAAAGGAGGAAGCTTAGCATTTGTATTATGGGAGACCAACATGCACAAATAGAGAAGCTTGATAAGACCAATTATCAGGCATGGAAGTTTAGAATCACAGCATACTTGCAAGGTAGAGGCTTGTATGGTTTGATTGACGGCACAGATATCAAACCCACATTACCAGAGGACCCAAATCAGCAACAATTGAGGGAGTTTAGACTTTGGAATGAGAGAGACAAAAGGGTTATATTCATTTTATCACAAAATATTCAAGATTCAATGGTAGGACACATACAAGATCTAGACACAAGTAGAGATGTTTGGCTTGCATTGGAAAGGTTGTATGCTACAGGTACAAGAGCAAGGAAGATTCAACTCAAAAATGAGTTGAATAACATAAAGAAAGATACAAGGACATCGGTCAATGATTACATATTGAAAGTTAAAGAGATTGCAGATCAACTAGGATCAATTCAAGCTCATGTGGAGGACGACGACTTGGTTGCACATACTCTCAACGGACTCAAAGATGATGAGAGATGGAAACCATTCATTACTTCAGTTTATGTCAGAGGAGAATTACCAGATTTTGATCAACTTATTGCCCTCATGGTCACGGAGGAGATGAATCTAAATGGTTCTACTTCAAATCAAAAAGGATCTCAAGGACAAGCTCTTTATGTAGGATCATCAAGAGGTGGAAACAGAGGTGGAAGAGGTTCAAATAGAGGTCAAGGAAGAAGGATCGATGATCAAAGGACTTCAAGTGGCTTCTTCAACACAAGAGGAAGAGGAAGATCAAGCGCTAGAGGTACGAGAGGCTACTACAACTACAACCAAAGACAAAGGAGTGAAGATAATAAGAACAATTGCTATATATGTGGAAGGTATGGACACTATGCCAAAGATTGTTATCAAAATGAAAATAATCAAGGTGGTAATCGAAGAGGAGGCTATTCAAGAAGAGGTAAACAACAAGGAAATTATGCAGTTGAAGGTAAAAGTGATGATTATGATTCTCTTCTTATGATGAATGTAGAAACTAAGATGAATTCCAATAGTGATGTATGGTATGTAGATAGTGGTTGTTCTAATCACATGTCTCATGATGCTTCATGGTTTTCTAATATGCATAATCCGTCATGTAAAGGTCATGTTGAAACAGGAGATGATACAACACATAAGATTATGCAGGTTGGAGATGTTGTTATGCAGGATAAGAGCAAGAAAAATTGCTTGAAGGATGTACTTTATGTGCCAACGATCACTAAGAATTTGATGTCGGTTGGTCAAATGGTAGAAAAAGGTCTACAAGTGAGATTTAATCATGCAGGTTGCTTCATTGAGGATCCAAAGCAAAGGAGGTTAATTGCTAGAGGTCAAAAACAAGGTAGATTGTTTACATTCAAGGTAAACCCAAATCATACAAACTATTTCTCTTATGGTATGCATCGAATAGCAGAGCTTGATCTATGGCACAAAAGGATTGGACACATGAATGTACACAGGTTAAAGGAGCTATCAAAGAAGAGGATTGTTGAAGGATTACCTGATCTTACTAAGCAACATATGGTGCATCTTTGTGAAGCATGTCAAATGGGTAAGCAGAGTAGACAACCTTTCAAGCATTCAAGCTATCTAAGTGATGGTTTGCTAGATCTCATACACACAGATGTGTGGGGACCTACTAAAGAGGCATCCTTGGTTGGTAATAAGTACTATGTATCATTCATTGACGATCATAGTAGAATGACATTTGTGTATTTTATTAAACATAAGAGTGAGGTCTTTGATTGTTTCAAGAAGTTCAAATCATATGTCGAAAAGCAAACAAGAAGGTATATTAAGAAGCTAAGATCCGATGGAGGGGGAGAGTATTTCTCTCAAGCTTTTACTGATTTTTTGCATGATGAAGGTATCAAAAGAGAAGTTACATGCAGGTATACTCCACAACAAAATGGAGTCGCAGAAAGAAGAAACAGAATCATAGCAGAAGCATCTAGAAGCATGATTAATGATATGTGTTTGCCTAATTATTTTTGGGCTGAAGCTGTTAGCACAAGTGTTTACATTATGAATAGAGTTCCGACTGTTGGAGTTCATCATTTGACACCATATGAGGTATGGCATGGAAGGAAACCAAGTGTAAGTCATTTGAAAGTATTTGGTTGTGTATGTTATGTACATGTACCTAGTGAGGTGAGATCTAAACTTGATGCGAAATCAGAAAAATGTATATTTATTGGTTATGCAGATACTCAAAGAGGATATAGATGCTATAATCCTCATACCAATAAGGTTGTTGTGTCAAGAGATGTAAACTTTGATGAATCACTTTCATGGTATGCAGATAAGAATTGTTTGCAGGTCATAGATGAAAATGAAGAAGGTGTGGTTGAAGGAGATGAATGCATAGTTCAGCCATCAGGAAGTTTAAATGATGAAAGGAGTGGTTTAGATGAAGAAAGAGGATCACCTTTCAATGGAAGATTAAGGCAAGAGTCACCTCCAAGTGTTAGGTAAACTCAAACTTGTTGAAGTTAATGATGAAGGAGAGGAAATTAGTGATGTATGTGAGTATGGAGAATCATCAAAGGTTCCTAATAAGAAAGGAAGAGCATCTACATTGGAGGTAAGAAGAACTTCAAGAGTAAGTAAGCAACCTCAAAGGTATACTTATGAATCTTTCATGAATACTCATTATGCTTTTATGACAAAAGTTGAGCAGGAAAATGAACCCACATGTTATGATGAGGCCAAAGGAGATGAAAAGTGGGAGAAAGCAATGAGAGAAGAAATGGAAGCACTTCAGGATAACAAGACTTGGAATTTAGTTCCAAGTACACCAAAGCAAAAGGTAATTGGTTGCAAGTGGGTTTTTAAGATTAAAAGAAATAGTGATGGTAGTGTGTCTAGATATAAGGCTAGACTTGTAGCAAAAGGATATAATCAAACTCAAGGTGTGGACTATGAGGAAACATTTAGTCCAGTAGCAAATATGGCAACGGTGAGAACTTTGTTGGCTTTAGCTGCAAGTAAAAGGTGGAATATATATCAACTCGATATAAAGAATGCCTTTCTTAATGGTGAGTTAAATGAAGAAGTGTATATGTCACAACCAGATGGTTATGTGGATGCAAAATATCCTAATCATGTATGCAGGTTAAAGAAGGCATTGTATGGTCTTAAGCAGGCACCAAGGGCATGGAATGCAAGGTTGGTAAAGTATCTTATGCTGCAAGGATACACAGCGAGTCATGCTGATCCTTCACTTTATGTAAAACATGTAGATGGCATGTGTGTCTATGTATGCATTTATGTGGATGACTTGTTGATTACAAGGAATGATGCAAAAGCAATTGATGAGATAAAAGGTAATTTGGGAAAGGAATTTAAAATTTCAGATCTTGGTTTGCTCAGATACTTTCTTGGGATTGAAATTGTGTATAGCGATGAAGGTATGTGGTTGATACAAAGAAAGTATATATGTGATATGCTGAAAAGGTTTGGTATGCAGGAATGTAAATTTGTTTCTACTCCAATGGAATGTAATGTAAAGCTGAGTGCAAAGGAAGGTGATGAGTTGCATGATATGAATGTATATAGATCCATGGTAGGATCTTTGATTTATGCAACAAAAACTAGACCTGATATATGTTATGCAGTGGGAGTATTGTCACAGTTTATGCATGAACCTAGAGTACCTCATATGCATGCAGCGAAAAGAGTGCTTAGGTATTTGAAAGGTACCATGAACGAAGGATTATTTTATAGTCATGATGCTGATCTAACTCTTAAAGTCTTTAGTGATGCAGATTGGGCTGGAAGCAAAGATGACAGAAGATCCACAAGTGGATATGTGGTAATAGCAGGAAACAAGACATTAACATGGAGTTCAAAGAAACAGCCTACAGTTGCTTTATCTTCTACAGAGGCTGAGTATAGAGGTTTAGCATTGGCTACTACTGAGGTTATGTGGTTTAAAAAGTTGTTTCATGACTTGAATGTGCAGGTTGATGTACCACTGATATATGGGGATAACTTGAGCAGCATTCATATGACCTCAAATCCTATTTTTCATGCTAGAACAAAGCATATAGAGGTTCACTATCATTATGTTCGAGAGAAGGCCATGAACAATGAAGTGCAGGTTTCTTTTGTTGGAACAAAGGATCAAGTTGCAGATATCTTCACCAAATCCTTGGATGGACCAAAGCTTCAAAGATTCAACTATATTCTTGGCATGAAGGAAATACCCTTTGAAACTTGAGGGGGAGAATGTTGCGAACATTTGTTTTATGTAGGGTACAAGTTTCAAATTATGTAAATACCTTTGGGAAGTCTTCAAATACTTCAAGAAGGCTCATATTATTCATAAAATGTAGCAAAAATACCACGTGAGTTCTAGAACATGGTGAGTCAAATTAGTGAGTCACAAGGGAGCTTCAGTGGTGTCCTAGTGGAAGGTCGATGTGGCTAGTTCTCAAAGTCCATCAATACTTTGCTTATTTGAGCACTTGAGTCATGTAATACCTCCATCCAAGTGTCTACCACGAATTTAGATGTATTAGGAAGGTTTTAGATTAGTTTCCCATGCTATAAAAAGAGGAGAAAAGTCGTGATCTTGTGGGATGTCCAAGAGAGTATCTCTATGCTACTCTAGTTTTTGTATGCAGAGCTTGCAGAGCTTGTATCTCCCTCATTATATATCCAAATTACATGTTTGATAGCTCATTTGAAAGCTCTTCTTGTCTACTTTCATAGTACCAATTTTCATAATCATTGGATTTGTGAGCTGAGAGCAACACTCTCTGCAAGTAGTGTGTGTTCTCTGTTTTTTATCCCTGCTGAAGGTCTCCATTAAACATCCAACTTGCAGAGGTCATATCTCCTTGTGTATGTATCCAAATCATGTGTTCTTTAGCTTGTTAGAAAGCTCTCTAAGTCTATTTGTATTCTGGAAATTTTCAGATTCATTGGAGTTGTGAGTTAAGAGCAGTAGTCTCTGCAAGTGATGTATGTCCTCAGGTTCATCTCTGTTTCAAGGTCTCCATTAAAGCTGCATATTGCAGAGGTCATAGCTCATTGAGTATTTATCCAAATTGAGTGTTCTTTGGTTCATTGGAAAGCTCTTGGTCTCTAGTATATGTGGTTAAAACAGTTTTAAAAACTTTTGAGTGAGTAGAGAGTAGTAAGCTCTGCAAGCATGACTGGTTTTCTATGATGAAGTTTGTGAGAAGGTCAACTTGTTCCTAGGGGGTTCCACCTACTTCCTGCTATACTTTGGAGGTCAATAAACTCCAACACATAAACCCATGGAAAAGCGATTTTGGAGATCTGATAAGGCTTTAGTGGCCGAATAAGCCATATCACGATATTTATCTCTTTCTACCTTGAGCAAGCTAACCGACTCTTGGAGAGATTGCCATTGAGATGTGGCCATCCTATTGATGTTATCTATGGTAGCGATATACTGTTGATGAATTGAAGCCACTGCTGATACTGAATCCAAAGATACCCTTGATGTGTTAGCACTGCCAATAGCAATCGCACTTGCATTGCGGATTAAATTTAAAAAGGAGGGTTATGTAGGGATGTCAGCTGTCAGGGCAGGTGGTAAGGGAATATCAACATTAGGAGCAAGTGGAATAGATGGGATGTGGGCAATAGTAGCGGGAGATGGGAAAGATGAAGGAATTGGAGGCCGAGGGGAAGGACAAGTAGGGTCGGGATGAGGTAGCGGTTGGGGAGAGACTGCTGGATGTGAATTGACTTGAGAGGGAGATTTCAAATTATCCAGAGGGGGGTGGAGGCTATGACTGAAGGCCTGCGGATGAATGTAAGGAAGATCATTGTGGATGGAGATAGGAGTGGAGGCGGAGGCTGAGTCAAGCAAGATGTGAGGGGATTGAGGGAGGCTCGAAGTGGAGGGAGGACAGATGATGCCAGTACGGGCTCGAACTTGCCGCGTCTGAATTGGAGGCGACGGAAGTAAAGCTGGTGTGTATGATGGGGGAAGGTTGATAGATGTGTGTGAGGGTAATTGATATATCCAAGCTAGGAATGGAGCGGAGTAAATAGAGAATGATTTAGAGCCCCGAGTCAGAGCCTCTCGAAGGCAACGTGATCTTAATTGTAAGGATCTATAGATGAGGGCAGCATAGGGGTATGGATGGCGGTTGAGGAAGCAAAAAAGAGGATTAGCAATTCTAATGTCGGACCACGGGATGGAAGAAGACGGGCTACGTAGCAGAAAGAAAAACATGAACAAATTAAGGATAGACATCATCCGCAAGACAACACGTTCTCGACAAAAATCAATAGTGGCATTGGGGGATAAGCCAGAATATAAAAAAGGGGGATTGCGAAAGTTGATTATTGAGGACCCCAGACCCACCACAATAGCGAGAACGGAAAGATGACCAGAGTGGAAATGAGGAAATAGTTGAAGAGCTTCATAAACATCGCGATTATTGGTAGGGTCATTCAAAAGAACATTGGCTAATCCCCAGAGACCCGCATGATGAAGGTTTTCTTCAGAAAAAAGGCTAATCAATTTGACAGAGGGTAATGACGAATGAATGCAAATCTGGAGTCTCAAATTAGTAGTATGAAAGATGCAGACGTAATCAGCTGAAGGGGAATAGGTTGAGAATTTGGAGAATTGGAGGGAATTGAAGCGATGGAAGGAGAGTTTTCTCTAGGGATGGAAGGTGGACTATATAACGCAGTTGAATCTGATGGTATTGAGTAAGTGGGGATATTAAGAGAAGGGGGATCAAGATTGGAAATTTGAAGAAAACTGCTATCTCGATTATAAATTGATGGCAATGGAGGAAGGGAGATGGTCGAAGCATTGGGTTGGTGATCAATATGGGCTGAATTAGGTTGTGTGCACTAAGGAGGGGGATAATGTGGTTGGGTTGTATGCAGTGCCGAAGGGGTAAGGTCAGCACGGTCCTCTGTGGTGAGAGATTCATCCATGAATATAGCAAGAATAGCAAGAATTGGAGCGACTGTTGATGAGCTCAGATTCAGAATGCGAATAGAGTGCTGAACGATTGATAAATGTTTGATGAACTATTGATGAAGGAAGACTGTTGAACAAGTGTGATAGGAGAGTGCTGGGGATGGTTGGAGGGACCTTAATGGGAGGGATTTGAAGGGGGGTGGTGGTGAAAAAAAGGGAAAGAGATGGAGGGCGGGCAGTGCAGGTGTAGTGAGAAGGTGGAAGGGGGCTGTGTGGTGAGGTGTGGGGAAGGATGGTGGTGTTTGGAGGGGGGCGGGGGGGGGTGCGAGGAGGAAGGGGGGGGGGTAGTGTGGGAGATGGGCGACTGCTTGGCGGAGGGTGGGGAGGTAGGGTCGTGTGGAGGTGGAAGCGGTGGTGGAGGAGGGTGTGGCAGTGATGGATTCGATGGAGGAGGGGAGGAAACGTAGGAGTTGAGAGGGGAGAGGTGGGGATGGAGGGAAAAGAGGGGGGTGGGTGGCGCTGCGGGGAGGGGGAAATGACCGTGGAGGTGGGAGGGAAGAGGTGGGGATGGAGCTGCGGGGAGGGGGGAGGTGAGATGGTGGAGGTGGGAGGGAAGAGGTGGGGATGGAGGGAGATGAGGGGAGGACCGTGGAGGTGGGAGGGTTGGTGGGGATGGAGGGAGATGAGGGGGGGGGGGTGGGTGGCACTGTGGGGAGGGGGGATGATTGTGGAGGCGGAAGGGAAGAGGTGTGGATGGAGGGAGATGAGGGGGGTGGCTGGCGCTGCTGGAGGGAAGACCGTGGACGCGGGAGGGAAGAGGTGGGGTGGAGGTGGAGGCGGAAGTGGTGGTGGAGGAGGGAGGGGATACGGTGGAGGCGGGAGGGGATACAGTGGAGGCGGGAGGGAAGAGGTTTGGACGAAGGGAGATGAGGGGTGGACCGTGGAGGCGGGAGGGAATATGTGGGGATGGAGGGAGATGAGGGGAGGTGGGTGGCGCTACGGGGAGGGGGGATGACCATGGAGGTGGGAGGGAAGAGGTGTGCATGGAGGGAGATGAGGTGGGTGGTTGGCGCTGCTGGAGGGAAGACCGTGGAGGCGGGAGGGAAGAGGTGGGGTGGAGGTGGAGGCAGAAGTGGTGGTGGAGGAGGGTCTAATTGTGGGGAGGGAGGGGATACGGTGGAGGCGGGAGGGAAGAGGTGGGGATGAAGGGAGATGAGACGTTGTTGCTGGCACTGCAGGGAGGGGGGATGACCGTGGACGCGGGAGGGAAGAGGTGGGGTGGAGATGGATGCGGAAGTGGTGGTGGAGGAGGGTCTAATTGTGGGGAGAGAGGGGATATGGTGGAGGCGAGAGGGAAGAGGTGGGGATGGAGGGAGATGAGAGGTGGACCGTGGAGGCGGGAGGGAATAGGTGGGGATGGAGGGAGATGAGGGGGGTGGGTGGTGCTGCAGGGAGGGGGGATGACCGTGGAGGCGGGAGGGAAGAGGTGGGGTGGAGGTGGAGGCGGAAGTGGTGGTGGAGGAGGGTCTAATTGTGGGGAGGGAGGTGATACAGTGGAGGCGGGAGGGAAGAGGTGGGGATGGAGGGAGAGGAGGGGTGGACCATGGAGGCGGGAGGGAATAGGTGGGGATGGAGGGAGATGAGGGGGGTGGGTGGCATTGCGGGGAGGGGGGTGACCGTGGAGGCGGGAGGGAAGAGGTGTGGATGGAGGGAGATGAGGGGGGTGGCTGGCGCTACGGGAGGGAAGACCGTGGAGGCAGGAGGGAAGAGGTGGGGTGGAGGTGGAGGCGGAAGTGGTGGTGGAGGAGGGTCTAATTGTGGGGATGGAGGGAGATGGGGGGTGGATCGTGGAGGCGAGAGGGAATGGGTGGGGATGGAGGGAGATGAGGGGTGTTTGCTGGCACTGCGGGGAGGGGAGATGACCGTGGAGGCGGGAGGGAATAGGTGGGGAAGGAGGGAGATGAGGGGGGGTGGGTGTCGCTGTGGGGAGGGGGGATGACCGTGGAGGTGGGAGGGAAGAGGTGGGGATGGAGGAAGATGAGGGGGGTGGGTGCGGGGGAAAGATCGTGGAGGCGGGAGGGAAGAGGTGGGGTGGAGGGGGAGGCAAAAGTAGTGGTGGAGGAGGGTCTAATTTTGAGGAGGGAGGGGATAGTGTGGAGGCGGGAGGGAAGAGGTGGGGTGGAGGGCTTGCGGGGAGCGAGGGGAGAGAGATGGAGGAGGAGGTGGTTGAGGAGGGGGGTAGAGGTGGAGAATGAGGCGGAGCGCTATGGTAGAGAGGGGGGAAGAGGTGGAGGAGGAGGTGGTGGAGGAGGGGGGTTAGAGATGGAGGAGGAGGTGGTAGAGGAGGGGGGGTTGTTTGATGTAATTCAGGGAGGCCAGGATGGCTTCACTAGCCCTTTGACTGATCAGGGTGGCAGAATCTCCAGGAAGATCGACGATATCTTATTGAAAGTTTTGACTCCAATTTATAGCCAATGTCACTTAGCTTAAAGTGAGGTGACTTCGAATCAACATGAAAGGGTGGTTTAGGTGATAAAGCATGTTAAAAAAGAGAGGCCTTGAAAAGATGGTTCTCCACCATAAAAGAAATAACTAAAGGAAGGTCAAAATTGAAAATGCTTTTTTAAGAAAAAGATGGCCTTAGAAAAATTTAACGCAAAAATTTATAAAAAGAAAAAGAAAAACTATTGGAACAAAAGAAAAAGGGATATAATGTATTCAAGTTAAAACAACAGTTGAACAAAAATGAAAGAAGTGGATAGTGAAATTATATGCAAAAGCAATTTGTTTATACAACCTGGAGAACCCAGGTGAGCCATAATCTTCATTTTTGTTGATGGTAGGCCTTGAATCTTGAAATATTGACCAGCGGCAGGGCCTCTCCCTTGAGCGTTTCTAATTCCATAGCACCCCAATTCAACATCTTTGTAATTTGAAAAGGGCCTTCCCAGTTTGGGATCCATTTCCCTTTAGCTTGAGTAGACATCTGTGGTCTGTGTAAAAGAACTAAGTTACCTGGCTTCAAAGTTTTGGGCCACAAGTTTTTGTCATGAGTTTCCTTTCTCTTGAGCTGAATCTGTTCTAATTGTCTAGAGGCTAGAATCCGGGATTCTTCCAATCTATGCAAATTTGAGAACCTGTCTCTGACTTTTGAGCTTCTCTTTGCTTGAACCCCTTCAGTTCTGATCGAGCCATGTATAAACTCAAATGGTTCTATGGGGGCTATCCCATAAACCAATTGGAATGGAGAAAACCTTGTTGTTTCTTTATAGGCTAATCTGTATGCCCACAATGTACCAAGATAATATTTGTTGGAGATAGACGTCTGCGGAAGCACGCGAACATCACAAGGAAGAAGAAGAAGCTTGGAGCACAACACACAATACTGAATGTATTACTAGAGAATGTACAAAGATAAGCAGCCCATTAGGGCAATAGGCATATATACAAGCCGGGGGAAAAAAACCTCCTAAAGAGGGAAAAAAGTGCCCTGGCGGTCCTAGAGTATTCACACACATCACTACCTAAATATATCAACAAATCCCCCCTGGGAGTGATGCAGTGAACAAGTAGCTAGCACTCATGTATAAGGAAGTGCCAAGCTATGTGGAAATCACTCCACAAAAGGAAGTAAGCCCAAAGCTTTGCGGAAAGCTTCAAACTTGTCCCTAGGCAGAGCCTTTGTGAAAAGGTTTGCAATTTTCTCCTGCATGGGCACATATGCCAAGCTGATCTCCCCAACAGAGAACCTCTCCCTGACATAATGATAATGCACCTCAATGTGCTTAGTGCGAGCATGGAACACAGGGTTCCTCGCAATTGCCAATGCGCTCTGACTGTCAGTGAAGATGGTGGTGGCAAAAGACTGACCAACACCCAAATCAGCCATAAGGCGTCTGAGCCACACACACTCAACAGTCATTGTGAAAGCTGCCCTATACTCAGCCTCACAACTAGAAGTGGCCACAGTAGGATGCTTCTTGCTCAACCAAGATATACATGAGCTACCAAGCATGAAGCAAAAGCCACTAGTGGACACATGAGTGTCATAGCAACGAGCCCAATCAGAGTCAGAAAAAGCATGCAAATCTGGTGGTAGTGATCCCCCCTTGGGATAAAACAACCCAAGTAGCCGAGTACCACTCAAGTAGCGAAAGATACGCTTAACCGCCTGCCAATGCTTGACTCCTGGGCAATGCATAAACCTGCTCATCTGTGAGACAACAAACTGAATATCTGGTCGAGTAATGCATAAGTAAATCAAGCATCCAACAACCTGCTGATAGAGAACAACATCAAATGCATCTCCAGCATCATGAAGACTCAATCATAAACCTGTCTCCATAGGAGTGGCAATAGGCTTACAGTCTTCAAGGCCAAAACGCTGCAATAATGTGTCAATATATTTCGGTTGACACAAAGCCATTCCACCATCAACGTGCATAAACTGAATGCCCAAATAATGATGCAAATGCCCCAAATAAGACATCTCAAATGAGGCATGCAAATCAGCCTTAAAATCAACAATATGCTTCTCAATAGGACTAGTGAGCAGCATGTCGTCAACATAGACAACAATGATCAGAAGCACATCATTAGCACGCTTAACATATAAGGTGGTTTCAGTTGGACTGTTCTCAAAACCATGTGCAATCAGATAGGCATGTATCTTCTCATACCAAGCATGTGGTGCTTGCTTTAAACCATATAATGCTTTCTTTAACCTGCACACCTGGTTTTCATGCCTTTTTTGCACAAAGCCATGGGGCTGAAAAACATACAGTTCTTCATGCAAGTCACCATTCAGAAATGCTGTTTTAATGTCCAACTGATGTACATTCCAACCATGATGGGCTGCAAGTGCACAGATGCTCCGAACAGTAGTCATACGGCATGTAGGTGCAAAGGTCTCATAAAAAACAATGCCTCTTTCCTTGGCATAACCCTTTGCAACAAGCCTAGCCTTATACCTGTCAACTGTACCATCAGGTTTATGCTTCAGTATACCCACTTAGTGCCAATGGCCTTCTTGCCAAGAGGCAAGTCACATAAAGACCAAGTACCATTCTTCATTATTGCATCATATTCAGATTGCATAATAGCCATCCAATTTTCTGAATTTTGTGCTTCATCAAACGAAACATGCTCAGTCTCATCACATAGACTAGATGCAGCCATATCATAGCAATTTGATGCAAAAGAGGCACTATGAGAGCCTAATCGAGTACGATATGACAAAGGTGCATCTATTTTGCTATCACGCAAGGTCTGCACCAGCCATTTTGGCATAGTTCTTGCCTGCTCAATATCAGCTCTCTCATCAATAAGTGCATCATGTAAATCTGCATCAGAAATGGAATGATCTGCATCATCACATGAAACCTGCAAAGGCTGAGAAGTTGCCTCATTAGGACCAGCACTAGACTGTCCACCTGTAAAAAGAGGCAACAAAGTATCATACATGTCTTTGGAGCTAACAAATGTCTCCTTAGTACATGAAAGCAATGGCTGAATAGCATCCTCCACAAAAACAACATCACGGCTAACCAGAATGCGTTTAGTCTGTGGATGATACAGACGATAGCCTTTACTTTCAAAACTGTACCCAACAAAAATACATTTTACTGCTTTATCATCCAATTTTCTACGATGTTGTTCAGGCACTAATGCATATGCCAAACAACCAAAAGCACGCAGATGAGCAACAGATGGCTTGCGGTGCCTCAAGTTTGGGCAGAGAGGACACCATTTTAGATTTTTGCAGGTGTAGCAAACTAGCAAAATTCAGATGACCAAAGCGTGCATGCCAAAGCTTTGCATTTGACATAGCCTGAGAATCATTTACTGCACATGCTAAATCATTTACTGATCTTTCATAGTCTATGAGCTTATACAGCCCACGAGTTAAAATTCCAGAAGCAATAATCACATCGCCATTTGACAGATCATGAACTCTACACCTGTCATCAATGAATTTCACAACCAAGCCAATCTTGGCTAACACAGAAACTGATAACAGGTTCTTCTTGATCCCTGGCACAAATAAAGCATCTGACAAAGTGAAAGAACTACCATCAGCAGTAGTCAAAATGATCTTACCAACTCCCATAACAGGATAAGAGGAGTTGTTGGCGCATGTAACAGTATTCCCTGTAGGGGTAGGCTCGAGTGAAGAGAAGAAACTGCGCTGCGAGGTAATATGTTTGGTCGCCCCATTGTCAAAATAAACATCTTAGTCTACTGCAGACATGCAGTGCTCATGAGAAGATGGGTCAAAACTGCAGACAGTAGTAAATGCCCAATCTTCTTCCTACACAAGATTAACAGACTCTGTTTTTGGTGTAGAGGCCTCTGCAACAACCATTCCAGCCTCTTTCTTCTTTGCCTCTTTCACAGCTAGTTTTGGACAGTTCTTTATGATATGATTATTCCCTTTACAGTACTTACAAAACAATTTCTGCTTTTCTGATTTCTTCTCATCTTTATCTTCCTTCTTCGAATATGCAGCATTAGTAGATTTCTGCTTACCAGTTGAAGAGCTCCATTTTCCTTTGCCCTTCTGACTAGCCAAGAAAGCTTGATCTGCAACTCATGGATTGCCTTTAATCATCAACCGAAGAGTAGAAGCAAAACTCTGATAGGAATCAGGAAGACCATTCAGAACGGTCTACACAAGTGAGCTATCTGGTATAACCTCATCAACAGAAATCAACTGTTCCTTCAAGTCTTTGATCTTCATTAGGAAACTGTCCATAGAATCACCTTCATTCATGTGCTCACTCTCCAACTGTTTTCGGAGGTAAGCAACAAAAGCCTCATTCCTAGCTTGGTACAATGTGGTAAGTGTATCCCAAGCATCCTTAGCTATTCTGCAAGAGCGAATGTGAGGAATAATGGCACGTTTGACAGACAAAGCTATCAATGCATGTGCCTGGGCATCTGTGCCATCCCAACGAATCTGCTCTACAGTAGGTGCAGCAAAAACCAAAGCACGAACAGGAATATGCAGAATGTCACCATCTTTGACACCTGCATCAGCTTCAGTACCTATAGTTGTAACAGTTGCAGGTGTGATAGGACGTTTTTCGACACCTTGCACAATGTTCCACAGTCCTTTTGCAACCAACACATGTCGCATCATATAAGCCCATAACGGGTAGTTGGTACCATCCGACTTATCCTCAACAACCAACATACGGAATACATCATTGCTTTCAACCATGGCCGGTGACTAAAATACCTTGATTCAAAAAATTGATTGTATCTCAAAAAGTTGAATGGAATTTCCTAGACAAGTTTTGCTAAACCTGTAGCAGACTTCAAGACGCTTATATTGGCGAACAGAAACAAGTATATACCTTTGTCACAAAAAGACAAAATATCCTGCACAAGCACTGCAATAGTGCGTTCGGGGACTGCAACCAGAGGAGTGTCGACGGCGCCCTAGATGAAGCGACGACCTGCTCTGATACCAATTGTTGGAGATAGACGTCTGCGAAAGCACGCGAACATCACAAGGAAGAAGAAGAAGCTTGGAGCACAACACACAATACTGAATGTATTACTAGAGAATGTACAAAGATAAGTAGCCCATTAGGGCAATAGGCATATATACAAGACGAGGGAAAAAAACATCCTAAAGAGGGAAAAAAGTGCCCCGGCGGTCCTAGAGTATTCACACACATCACTACCTAAATATATCAACAAGATTTACCCCAGATGGCAGGTTTTAGCATACATTCCTTTCGCAGCATGGAAATCAACACCTTATTTGTGGACTCAGCTTGGCCATTTGCCATGGGATAGTAAGAGCATGAAGTCCTATGAATAGTTTTATACTTATTAAATATTTCATGTAGAATCCTATTCACAAAGTGTGTGCCTTGGTCTGTGCAGATCTCCAGAGGACACCCAAATCTGCAGAAAATATTGTTGAATAAAAATTCCACCACTATCTGTGCTGTGCAATCTGGTGAAGCAATTGCTTCGGCCCACTTTGTAGCATAGTCGGTTGCAATTAGTAAATATTTATATCCATGTGGGAACGAGGGAGGATATATAGGTCCTACAAAATCCAATCCCCACTTCTCAAATGGTTGCCAATTTGTAGCTACAGTTAGGGGGTTATTTCTCTGCTTGGTGGGTTTAGGGCCGCATCTTTGGCAGATGTCGCATATCTTAACCCTATCATTTGAGTCCCTAAAAAGGGTAGGCCACCATAATCCTGCATCTAGAATTCTTTGGCCCATTATATGGCCTGGAAGGTGCCCACCACCTGGACCTTCATGTGCCTTTGTTAGGATATCCCATGTCTCCTCTTTTTCTATGCATTTCCTCAAACAACCATCTTTCCCATGCCTATATAGTTTGCCTTGAATAATTGTAAATGGTCTGCTGCTGATTAGTAGCCTCTTCTTTTGCACTGGGCTTGCTTTTTCTGGGTACATTCTAGTTGTAATAAAATACTTCATGTCCTCATACCAACCTTGAGCTTGTACAGTAAACAAATTGGCATCTGGAAAATCATCATTTACCCCAATTGCCTGATCCCTTATGTTAATCCGGGATAAGTGGTCTGCCATGACGTTACCTGGTCTGTGGACTACGAAATCGAATTCTTGGAACAACAATAACCACCTCCATATTCTACCAGTTGCTTGTGGTTTGTTGAGTAAGTATTTGAGTGGTTGGTGATCAGTTATAATAACAAATTTCACTCCCAGTAAGTAATGACAAAACTTTTGGACAACAAAAACCATGGCTAAGGCTTCCCTTTCTGTGGTGCTATAATTCCTTTCAGCCTTGGTCAAAACTCTACTGGAATATTGAATTGGTCTATCCACTTTAAATTCTTCACTAGGTTGGGTCAAAACTGCCCCCACTGCATATGCACTCGCATCTACATGTATATGAAAGAATTTTGACCACTTAGGTGTGATCAAAATGGGAGCAGATACTAACCTTGATCTTAATGTTTGATATGCTTTTTCCTCTTCTTCTTCCCATTTAAAAGGTACTTCCTTGCCTGTAAGCATAGCCAATTGATGGAGAGTGTTAATCTCCAAAAGAACAACCTACTCTTGTGATTAGAGCACCTCTATACCAAGAGTAAGTCAAAACCTTCACTAAATTAGAGGTCCAATCTCCAAATTATCAAATCTGAGAAAATATGTGAAGAAGATGAAACACAGAAAAGTCTGCTGCAGAATTTCTTCACATTGACTTATCAAATGTGTAAAGTTTTTGATGAAACTTTGTACGAATCATCTCCTAGGAATTGCGCATCACCTCCAAGTTGAATTACTTCAAAAGCTTTAGTATAACTTGAGAAATCAACTTCACAAGTTACCTATGTCAGAAACTGTTACTCAGAATAGTCGATTTTACACCCCTAACTTCTTAACTTTGGTTCTCACAATGTCGAACCCGTTTTACCAAATCCTTTTGACTGAAGATAGCTTATCTCTCAACTTAGATTTTGAGCTATCATACGTGTAAAACTTTACACTGTGCACTGAGCACTACTCATTTTTTTGAACTCGAAATGTGCGCCTGTTTTAGAGAGCTGTGAACACTCAACACATGTGAATGTTCCTACCAGCAATTCTCTTCACCTGGTTACAATTAGACTCTGAAATTCAAACCACAAACTCATTAACTAACAACTTAGATATCCTCAAAAGGATTTCACAAATGATCTACCACAGACGGAGTAGACGCAGAAATATCGGGCGCAACATTTCCTTCATTTCAGGAGAAGACAACAACTACAAAATGAGAGAGACTTCAACTACTTTCTCATCAGTCTATTGACATTTACAATCACTCATTTCTCTATTCCTATGCTCATACATAGTCTCTCTATGTCTTCTCTCTTCTTCTCTCTCTATGCCCGACATTTTCCAAAAGTATTTATAGGCATCTATGTACAAACTCTCATCAAAGCATAAGTATATGTAACCTATGTCATAACTAATGTACATATGTGTACATGTCCTTCACTCTTGTGAATGTATCCATTTTCTTTATTCCAAATCTTCAATTGGTGATTGATATGCACCAACAGCTCCCCCTCAATCATCAATTGAGGTTTCTCCTTTCTTCTTTATACCTGCCATGTCTTTAAACTTCTGTAGCTTTGGTCCATCCAAGCTCTTTGTAAGCATATCAGCTATCTGATCCTTTGTTGAAGTATGTATGACTTCAATCTCCTTATCCATCACTTTCTCTCTTAGGAAATGATACTGAATCTCAATGTGTTTGGTCCTAGCATGAAAAACAGGATTAGCAGCTAAGTATAATGAACTCATGTTATCTCCATATATAATTGGTATCCCATGCATAATATCAAGACTCTTCATCAATGTCTTGACCCAAATTACTTCTTTTGCAGCTTCAACCATGCCTTTATACTCTGCTTCTGTAGAAGATAAAGCAACTGTATGTTGCTTCTTGGAACACCATGAGATAAGTTTATCTCCCACATAACACATATATCCAAATGTAGATCTTCTATCATCTGGATTACCTGCCCAATCTGCATCACTATAAATTTTGATATTTGTATCTGAGGTAAACCCATAATACAAACCTTCATTGAGTGTACCCTTAATGTACCTCAACACCCTTTGTCCTGCAATCCAATGTTCTTTCCTTGGGCAATGCATAAATTGAGACAAAACCCCTACTGCATATGATAAATCAGGTCTAGTTAGAGTAGCATAGATAAGGCTACCAACCAAACTCTGATATTGTCTCATGTCCTTGAATTCTTCACCTCCATACTTACTCAATTTGTGATTCACCTCCATTGGTGTAGGTGCTACCCTGCAATCATCCATTTTAAACTTGATTAACAAGTTCTTCAAATACCTTTCTTGGGTCACAAATACTCCATGTTGAGTATATGTAATCTCCATGCCCAAGAAGTATGATAAGTCTCCCAAGTCACTTATCTTGAACTCCTTTTCCATTTGCCTCTTAAGCTTTTGTATTCCTTCTTCATCTGTACCTGTAAGAATTATATCATCAACATATATGCACATATATATGAAACCATTTTCACTTGCCTTGACAAGCAAGCTACTATCTGCTTTAGACACCTGAAAACCAAGTTCTTTTAGAAACTTCACAAGTCTATAATTCCATGCCCTTGGGGCCTGCTTCAAGCCATACAAAGCTCTCTTGAGCTTGCACACATGATCTGGATACCTTTTATCTCTGAACCCTTGAGGTTGCTCCATGAATACATCATCTGAAATATAACCATTCAAAAAAGCATTTTTCACATCAAGTTGACATAGCTTCCAACCTTTACATGCAGCAATAGCAATAAGTGTCCTTATGGTTGTCATCTTTGCCACATGACTATAGGTCTCATCATAATCAATACCATATGTCTGAGCAAAGCCTTTGACCACAAGTCTAGCTTTGTATCTAGACACACTTCCATCTGCAAACCTTTTTGTCTTGTAGACCCACTTGCATCCAATAATCTTCTGACTATTTGGTTTTGGAACCAAATCCCAAGTTTGATTCTCCAATAGTGCATCATATTCCTCCTGCATAGCACTCTCCCATTTTTCCTTACCTTTTGCCTCTTCATATGTAGAAGGGTCTTCATCTGTATTCACCATATAAGCATAATCTTTTGTGGCTAGAAATGAAGTATCATAACTATACCTTGTAGGTTGCCACCTATTTCTTGTTGACCTTCTGAGTTCTCCACTCCTTGAGGTTTCTGGCTCTTCACATTCAGGATCAAATCTTGGTGTCTCTTCCACTTCAACCTGCACTTCATTATTCTCTTGCTCATCAAATATTTGAACTTTTGATTTACCTTTTCTTTGACTCACTTCTTCTTCATCATCTGTATTGATGTTGATTGTACCTGCATACCAAGTGCTTTGTTCATCAAATGTAACATCCTTAGAAACCATAAATTGCTTTGTTGATGGACTCCACAATCTATAGCCCATCTGCTTATCATCATAGCCAATAAAAACATACTTTTCAGCTTTAGGTTCCAACTTGTGCCTTAATTGTGATGGCACATATGCATATGCCACACACCCAAAAACTCTGCAATGATCCAAGGTAGGTCTCTTACCCCACCAAGCCTCATATAGTGTCATACCCTACAAGGCTTTACATGGTAGCCTATTGACCAAATAAGTAGCTGTATTTACAGCCTCAGCCCACAAGTAATTAGGGCAATTTTTCTCCTTCATCATGGATCTTGCAAACTCAACAAGAGTTCTATTTCTCCTTTCTGCAACACCATTTTGTTGAGGAGAGTACCTGCAAGTAACTTCCCTTTTTATACCTGCATTCCATAAGTAATCACTAAACTCATTTGAGAAATACTCTCCCCCTCCATCTGACCTTAGTCTTTTCAACTTATGACCTGTAATTCTTTCTGCATATGCATGATAGTGTTTAAATGTATTAAACACTTCTGACTTATCTTTGATCACATAGATAGTGATCCACCTAGTAGCATCATCAACATAAATCACATAATACCTTGATCCATTTATACTGAAATCTTTTGATGGTCCCCACACATCTGTGTGTACCAACTCAAGCTTCTCTGAGTGCATAAAACCATGCTTGGAATATGAATGTTTATGAGCCTTACCTAATTGACATGCCTCACATTTATATGTCATATGTTGACCTGCAACATTAGGCAATCCAAGCACTGAACCATTGTTAACCATATCTTTAATACCTCTTTCATTGAAATGTCCAAGCCTCTTGTGCCAAAGATCTAACTCAGAGATCTTATGTCCTCCATATGTGAACATAGCATGACCAATGTTGCCTTGAATCTTCAATGTAAATAATCTTCCTTCCTTTTTTCCTGAAACAATCTGTTTATACCCTTGGCTAGGGTCTTCCACATATACTCCATCATTAGTGAACCTTACTTCATATCCCTTTTCAACAATTTGACCTACACTTATCAAATTCTTAGGGATTGTAGGAACATACAAGACCTTACTCAATAAGGTGCTTCCATCCTTGGCCTTCACTGATCCAATTGACTTCACATTGTGCTTTGTGTTGTCACCTGTTTGAACAACATGATTAAAAACTTTACTTTCCAAATCAGTCATCAAAGATATGTTACCACTCAGGTGATTGCTACACCCTGAGTCAATGTAGAAGACTCTTTGATCTTCACTCTGCCTTTCACAAGTTGCATTCATTATCAATGTTGAATCTTCCTTTTGATCTGAAGCATAATTGTAGTAGGTGTTGTTGTATTGTTGACTTTGGAATCCTCTACCTGCATTTCTTCCAAAGTAATTCCTTCCACCTCTACCTCTGTAATTACCTCTTTGATTTCTGCCACCTCTTCCTCTTGCATTATAGTTTTGACTATATCCATTATTATTCTGAGTATTGTGCCAACAATCATTAGCTAAGTGATTTGTCTTACCACAAATCCAGCAAGCTTTGCCTCCATCTTTATTGTTCCTACCTCTTCCTCTACCTTTGCCACCTCCTCTTCCTCTTAGGAAGTTGGCTTGAGTAGTTGTTCCTTCATCTTCACCTGCTTGTTGTTTTCCTTTGCTATTCTTCTTCTTGTCCTTTGAGTACATTGCATGTCCTGTACTCTTTTCACCATCTCCTTTAACATCCTGCTCAAATGTTAGCATATGACCTAACAATTGATTTAAATCAGGAGTGAAATGGTCAAGTGATAGTTCTGTAGACAAAATAAATGGCTTCCATTTGTCATCACCTCTCAACCCTGTAAGGATTTGCCTTACCAATTTATCTTCCTCAATGTCTTCATCAACAGCTCCTAAAGCATCTGCAATATCTTTCATGCTTGTCACATAGTCTGAAATAGATTGAGAGGCGTTCTTCTTGAAGGTAGTAAACTCTGCCCATAAGGATGCCTTCCTTGACTTTGTAGTGTTCTGGAAATGCTCCTCCAAAGCATTCCATATGTCAGTTGCACTTTCAAGACCTCTAATATGAGGTAACAAGTAATCATTGACTCCCATATAGATAATGCTCCTAGCTTGAGCATCTTTCTTCATCCAATTTTTCAGATCTGCTAACTCTTCCCTAGTTGGAACACTAGGATCTCTGAATTCTGGCTTCTCTTCTTCTCCTGTGATATAACCAATTAAATCTTTGCTCATAAGATGAGCTTCCATCCTCATTGACCATGCAGGATAGTTTTCCCTATCCAATTTCTCTATCTGTAGAGCATCTCCCATCTTGTATCCACCTGTGTATTGAAAACTTCAAGCTTTACAAGCAATGTATGTACCTTTACTTCGAATTAGGCTCCTTTTGCCTTTCTTGATGTCGAGTAGTCTTCTCCTCAGGCTTTTGACTCCAAGCTTTCACTTCTTAGCTCTTCAAATGTTGAACTTCTTGAATCTGCAGCAGTCGGGACCTTCCTTTCCTTGATTTGATGTCTCCTGCTCTGATACCACTGATGGAGAGTGTTAATCTCCAAAAGAACAACCTACTCTTGTGATTAGAGCACCTCTATACCAAGAGTAAGTCAAAACCTTCACTAAATTAGAGGTCCAATCTCCAAATTATCAAATCTGAGAAAATATGTGAAGAAGATGAAACACAGAAAAGTCTGCTGCAGAATTTCTTCACATTGACTTATCAAATGTGTAAAGTTTTTGATGAAACTTTGTACGAATCATCTCCTAGGAATTGCGCATCACCTCCAAGTTGAATTACTTCAAAAGCTTTAGTATAACTTGAGAAATCAACTTCACAAGTTACCTATGTCAGAAACTGTTACTCAGAACAGTCGATTTTACACCCCTAACTTCTTAACTTTGGTTCTCACAATGTCGAACCCGTTTTACCAAATCCTTTTGACTGAAGATAGCTTATCTCTCAACTTAGATTTTGAGCTATCATATGTGTAAAACTTTACACTGTGCACTGAGCACTACTCATTTTTTTGAACTCGAAATGTGCGCCTGTTTTAGAGAGCTGTGAACACTCAACACATGTGAATGTTCCTACCAGCAATTCTCTTCACCTGGTTACAATTAGACTCTGAAATTCAAACCACAAACTCATTAACTAACAACTTAGATATCCTCAAAAGGATTTCACAAATGATCTACCACAGACGGAGTAGACACAGAAATATCGGGCACAACATTTCCTTCATTTCAGGAGAAGACAACAACTACAAAATGAGAGAGACTTCAACTACTTTCTCATCAGTCTATTGACATTTACAATCACTCATTTCTCTATTCCTATGCTCATACATAGTCTCTCTATGTCTTCTCTCTTCTGCTCTCTCTATGCCCGACATTTTCCAAAAGTATTTATAGGCATCTATGTACAAACTCTCATCAAAGCATAAGTATATGTAACCTATGTCATGACTAATGTACATATGTGTACATGTCCTTCACTCTTGTGAATGTATCCATTTTCTTTATTCCAAATCTTCAATTGGTGATTGATATGCACCAACACCAATGGCCTGGCTATATGCACGTACATCTTAATAAATCTTCGGTGGTACCTTGTATGGCCTAGAAAACTTTGAATCTCTTTTGGAGACTTAGGTCTGGCTTGCTTTAATATAGTTGTAATTTTGTATGGGTCAGGTGCCATACCTTTGCAGGATACCACATGTCCCAGTAGGGTACCTTCAGTCACCAGAAAGTGACATTTATTTGGGTTCAATTTCAGCTTTGTTTCTTTGCATCTCTTAAAAACTTGTTGTAATTGAAACATATGCTTTTCTAAACAATCCAATGGAGTCTCTTCAAGAGTACTAGAAAAGGATGAAAAATCATCCATGAAAATTCTGAGAGACTCTAGCAACAATGGTCCAAAAATGAGATTAACTATTCGATTGAAAGTAGCTGGGGCATTCCTCAGTCCAAATGGCATTTTTAAATATACGTAAGTTCCCCAAGGTGTAATGGATGCAGTCTTCTCTCAATCCTCAGGGTGGATGGATATTTGATTATATCCACTGAATCCATCCATGAAGCTATAAAGAGTTTGCCCAGCTACTTCTTCTATGACTTGTTCGACAAATGGCATTGGAAATCCATCTGGGATGGTGACCTTGTTCAATGCTCTAAAGTCCACAAAGATTCTGATCTTGTTGGTGTTTTTGTTTGGAACAATTACCATAGGAGAGAGCCACTCTGAATTCTATACAGCGATGATAATTCCTGCATCTTCCATTTTTCGAATCTCCAAATAAACAGCTTCAACATATTTAGGATATAGCCTATAACTCTTACCTCTCACTGGTTTTGCTCCTTCAATGAGAGGGATTCTGTGCTCTCCATACTTAGGTGGTACTCCTTCCAAATCCTTGTAGTGCCAAGCAAATATGTCTGCAAATGATTTCATGAAGGATTTTACCTGTAATAGCACCTCCAGATGATTCCCTATCCATGTAGCTAGTAAAATGGGACGTGGCTGATCCTCATTGCCCAATTGAATCTCCTTTACTGGATGCCTGTTTACAAAGCTATCTGTAAGTCCCTCCTGAGTAGCATCCTTAATTACATTGTCCCACATAGCTTTGGGATCATAAGTAGGAACATCTTGGATGTCTATTTGCTCTTCTTCCTCTTGAATCCATCCAGGAGGGATCTCATGAAGTGGTAATAAATCCTCTTCTATATTCTCATTCTTACCGTTTAACTCTGAACCTTCCTTTTGGTTGCAATCCACAGAATTAGCTTCCTCTATATGGTTGTATAAAGGAGATTTCTTTCCCCTTCTATGGTCTTTTGCTGGCCAACCACTTGAATTCTTTTCTCTTTTTCTTCATATGCTTCCTCTCTACTTGAGTTTGGAAAAATCCCATAGCAGGCAGATGTGACTTCTGCATGGAGCCAAGCCAACATGTTTTCTTCTTCATATAAATTTGCTTCTTCAAATAGATCTACCTCTGGTTTGTCCAACAATTCTTCTTCCACACAAATGCTAATTGTCTGCATCATGCTGGTATTTCTTTGATGGTCAGGTCCTTCTTCTAAAATTATCTGCTGCAACCCTTTTCCCTCTCGCTTTACCCACATTGTGTCCTTGCCCCAGTCATGCAGCACATTGGCATGCCTTAACTAAGGTCTCCCAATTAGTAGGGGAAAACTTCCTTCTACCTGTGGTAACCTTAAAACAACAAAATCCAAGTTAAAGATGGTACCTTGTATCGTGACTGGAACTCCAGGGACCACTCCCATCGGTCTTACTATGGTTTGCCAATGTTACAGTAAAATTTGCAGGTCTTGAAGGTTGTAGTCCAATCATTTTCATGGTATGTTCAGGCATCAAGTTAATGCCAGAACCACCATCCTTAATAACTCCTTGAAATTCATAACATTTGATAAAGACTGTGAGCCAAGGGCTCTTGTAATATGTGAGGGGTGCTTCCCCTACCATTTTATCTTTATGTGTGACAATAGGTTTTGCCACTAAACTTGTTGTGGAAGCCTCATCAATTATTTCCAAGGGTTCTGACCTGAATTTCCCATCCATTTTTATTGAATAAAAAATACTAACCTCCTTTTCCATGGACTTGAGTAGTTTTAAAGCCTCTGATTCCTTAAGATCATGGGCACAATTGACTTATCCAACACCTCATGAGCCCTGTTGAATGCATGCCCAATGGCATCATTCGTACATATGAGATCTGCTTTTTTCCTTATATCTGCACATGTGGTGGTTTGGTCTTCAGATGTCTCTTTGTCTTTATTCAATCCATTAATCCTTGGTTCTTGAACTGTTTCTACTTGAGCCTTCCCCTTGCTTCTTGTTTGCATTGTAAAAGATTCAATTTCTTCTAACTGCACCAGCCTGGTCGATGGTGATGGCTCATTGACTTGATCTAACAATTCTTTTTGTGCACAGAAATCATTTGAATGTGGGGCCCTGATGAAGAGGCTTGATTCTTAGGACAACAATTTGTATAGTGATCCCTGGCCTCTTGGCAGTTCATGCAAGGAGGGGCATTTTCCGGTAGAGTGCACCTACTTTGGTAGTGCCCACATTCTCCACATCTGAAACAAATGATTGGCCTCCTAGGACCATTTCCAAAGTTATTCCTCTGTCTAGGGTTGTAATTGTTACCTTGATTGGGTGCAACTGCCATCACATTTGCTGGTGGTAGGGGTCCTTGTGTCCAATATGTTGTTGCAGGCATTCCTCTTGACTGGCATTCTTGGGCCTCATGACCAGATTTCCTGCATAATTGGCAAGTCACACTTAATAGAGGACATTCACTTACTATATGACCTTGCTTGCTGCACATGGTACACCAAAATCCACTCTTGATGCCACCCCCTTTGAGTTCTTCAACTCCTGTCGCAACTGAGCCAATTCCTCTGCTTGGACCTCCTCCTCCTTTTGGAGTTTTAATGCCTCAATCTCCCTCCTCAACTGAGTAACAACATTCTCCTCCTCTTTGTGGAGCTTATTCCTTTTTAAGCCCTCCAGCCCTTCCTTAGTTGGATTACTGGATCCTCCATTTCTGTAGAATATGGTAGTTGAGAAAAAGTTGTTCCATACTGTTGCCTTATCTGCTCCAGTCATGTAGCCGTGTTGATGATTTCCTCTATGGAGGCTGTAGGCAACACTAATTCCTTGATTTTACATTGGTGGTCACTGGAAGTGGCCTAGCTAACCATTTCTTAACAAAAAAATCTTGTGGAGGACCTGACAACTTAGCCATTAGTGCCTTAGCCCTAGTTACAAACTCTGGAAATTTCTCACCTAGACCTAATCTTAAGTTTTCTAATCCTCTATGATGATCTCTGCAGTATTTCCATGCTGGAATTGATTTTTGAATGCATCTTTCATTAAGTCCCAAGTTGTAAAATGGTTCTCAGCAAATCGGCTGAACCATTTATCTGCTTATCCTTCTAATGTGGCAGGGAAGAGTATAAAAAAGGCATCCTCCCTGCCCATTAAGCCTCTAGTTTTGCATAGTGCCAAAAACCTTCTAATATGCTCGTCTGGATCTTCCTAAGCTAGGCCTTTGAAAGAAGGAAATTTTATATTTAATCTTGATAGTAAGGTTTCCAAGTCTACCTGTCTCGCCATGCTCTTTACTGATGAGGTTGAAGATAGTGGACTAGAGGATCTTCTAATAGCCTTCCTTCTTGTTTGCTTGCAGGTGACCCTCAATGTCTGGGACCGGGTTGCAGTCATGGGCTGTTCATAGTCCTTTCTGTATGAGATAATGGATAAGAATATTTACCTCTTAGTTCACTGAAGTAGTATTGTCGGCACTTGAACTCTTCTATCCTTTGCACTTGGCTTCTCCTATGCTCAAATGTCCTTGGAGTCCCACCAAGTGTGCCAAATTTTGTTGGGGGATTCTTTGACAAGAAGGGATTTGAGTGTTTGTAGAGAAAAGGGAAAGACAAGAAGGAAGTGTTGGGAAAGATGGATGGATGCTCCAAGAGATTGAGTAGGTACTGCCAAGTCCTGCTTTGTACCAGCCCTCTGATGCTTTAGAGTTGATAAGTAGACCTTCTTAGCTTTCCAATGACACCATAAAATGGCCTATGTACTTTGGAAATGATGTATGTAAAGATTGAGACAAAAGAGATAACTTTGAATCTCAAGATCTCAAGAAAACCTTCTATTTATGTCTTGACACCTGTTGGATCTTTTGCTCAGTATGACCAGCATAGTAGGAATTGAAAAAATTCTTTTTAGGGGTATCTACTTAGCTCAGCAAGCTAACTATTCCAAGTGGAATGATATAAAAAGACTAACTATGCTCAGAGAAATCACTTTAGCAAATTAAATTTTACCCTCGATTTTTTAGGACTGTTGCAAACTTTGACCAGTGATCACCTCGATGAGATTTTCTCTGAAATGGCTAAACAGAATCTCTTCAAATTTTGATAGCACGTAGATAACTTTGAGCTGGTTCCAACAAGATTTAGATCTTTGAATTTGGTGGAGAAATGATTGAGATATGCTCTTCACAAGTTGACAGACTTTCAAGTACTATAACAGAGAACTCAGAAATGAACAATGAAGACGTATGTATTAATGAACACTTATATACAAATCCATTGGCATGAAGATCATTGCCTAATGGTGTAGATAGCTGTGGGCTAGATTGTAGGCCTCACACACACTCAGAATTGACAGTAATGAGCTCGGGAATGATGAGTCTTACCCGCAACTTTTCCATGAACACTTTTATAGTGATTGAGTAAAAATTTGAATTCAAATTCAAACTTTTGGCTCCCTATGATCAAGCTCCTATATCCTAGGAGATATTCCTTTAATCAAAGCTAACCATTTTTCACGAATCCCTTTTGGTAGGTGTTTACAGAGATTCCAAGTCAATTTGACTTTTACAAAGAGGTAAAGTAGTAATTAACCACTAGCAATAGTTCCTATGCTTCTCCATATGTGTATCGACTTCAATGTATCCATCAAGCCAAATGTGTAGGCTTGTGAATTACACCAACAGCTCCCCCTCAAAACAAACATTTTGGCTTGGTCTTCATCTTCAATCTTCATGTATATCCTGCAATCCAATCATTGCTTTGAACCTGCAAAGTTTGGTTCCATCCAAAGATTTAGTCAATAAATATGCACATTGCATGTTGGTTGATACATAGGTTAGTTGAATGTCCTTGCTTAACAACTTCTCTCTGACATAATGGTAATGGACCTCTATATGTTTGGTCCTAGCATGATAGATAGGATTAGCTGCAAGGTGAAGTGAGCTTGTATTATCTCCAAATATTATTGGTGACCTAGTATATAAACCCAATTCTGTATACAAAAGCTTGATCCATATGGCTTCTTGTGTGGCACTAGCTAGTCCTCTATACTCTGCTTCTGTAGAAGACAAAGCAACAGTAGGTTTCTTCTTTGAAGACCATGATATTGGCTTATCACCTGCAAATGAAATGTATCAAGAAGTGCTCCTCCTATCATCCTTGCATCCTGCCCAATCTACATCTGAATAGATCTTGATATCTATGTCTAAAGTGTAAGGAAAATACAAACCATGATTTTGTGTACCCTTGAGATACTTCAAGATTCTCTTGGTAGCCTCTAAGTGAGGTATCCTTGGCTTGTGCATAAACTGACTTAGCACACTAACTCCATATGCAATGTCTATCCTTGTTAAGGTAGCATAATTCAAGCTACCCACCATACTTTGATAACATGTAATGTCATTAATTTCATCACCTTCATGGGCACTTAGTTTGAGGTTTACCTCCATTGGAGTACTTGCAACTTTGGCATCCTGCAAATGAAATTTCTTCAACATATCCTGTATGTATTTTTTCTGAGTAATGTATATTCGAGAGTTAGTATAAACTAACTCAAGCCCAAGAAAATACTTCAATAGACCAAGATCATTGATCTTGAACTCCTTCATCATCTGGCTCTTGATTTGTCTGATTCCATTGACATCATTACCTGTAAGTATGATATCATCAACATAAACACATAGGTATATTACCTCTGAATTACTTCTCTTGATGAATAGAGAAGTATCTACCTTGCTCATGACAAACCCTTGGTCTTGAAGATAAGTGGTTAATATGTGATTCCATGCCCTAGGTGCCTGCTTCAATCCATATAAAGCTTTATTCAATTTGCACACATGTGATACCTTGTTTGGGTCCTCATAGCCAGGAGGTTGTGACATATATACCTCCTGTGAAATCCATCCATTCAAGAAAGCATTCTTGACATCTAATTGGTACATATTCCAATTTTTTGATGCAGCCACACTTACCAACACTCTGATAGTTGGCATCTTGGCCACAGGTGAGAATGTCTCTTCATAATCAATGCCTTGGGTTTGTGCAAAACCCTTGGCTACCAATCTGGCTTTGTACCTATTAATTGACCCATCAGAATTTCTTTTAAGTTTATAGATCCATCTGGATGCTATTACCTTCATGGAGTCCTTCTTTGGTACTAGTTCCCATGTGTCACTTTCCTTGAGTTCTTCAATCTCCTCATCCATAGCTTCTTTCCATTCTGCCTTGGTTATGGCTTCTTCATATGATCCTGGTTCTTCAATCGACAAATCTTTGGCAAGATAAATAGAGTGTTTAGTAACAAGAGATGTATCATACCCATATCTGATAGGTTTTTTGCTTTCTCTTTGTGATCTTCTAATTGATTGAGTTGAGGATTGAGGTATGTCTTCAAGCTTCTTCATCTTCATTTTGCCCTTGGACTTCCATGCCTTGAACTCTTCAAGGTTGATAGTGTCTTCATCATTTGAACTTGAGTCTTCATTCTGAGTAGGTTCCTCCTTAGCAACACTTGGAAATTCCTCTTCCAAGTCATAGGGTAGTTTAACCTTCCTGCATTCATTCTCATACCAAGAATCATTTTCATCAAAGACAACATCTCTACTAACCATGAATCCCTTATTGAAGGGGTTATAAAACCTGTATCCTTTCTGATTTAGATCATATCCAATAAAGATGCACTTCTCAGCCTTAGGGTCTAACTTACCTCTTATCTGAGAAGGAATGTGTACATATGCTACACATCCAAATATCTTGCAATGGTCTAGTGAGGGTCTCTTACCATGCCATGCTTCATAAGGTGTCATCCCATAAAGGGACTTTGATGGGAACCTATTTATGAGATAAGTAGCAGTAGAAACACTCTCTGCCCATAGATAGTTAGGTAATTTTTTTTCATTCAACATAGACCTAGCTGTTTCAACAATTAGCCTAGTTCTTCTCTCAGCTACCCCATTCTGTTCAGGAGTATACCTTGTGGTGATTTCTCTTTTAATGCCTTTGTCTTGCAAGAAGTTTTCAAACTCATTGGAGAAGTACTCACCTCCTCCATATGAACTTAGCCTCTTCAAATTCTTCCCTATCGGATTTTCAACAAGTGCAAGATATTTTTTAAAGCAATTAAACACCTCATCCTTGTGCTTCATGAAGTACAATACAATCCACCTACTATAATCATCAATAAAAGATACATAGTACCTTGATCCTGAGACTGAAGGGTCTTTGCTTGGTCCCCATACATCTGTATGGACAAGCTCTAGGTAGTCTTCATGCATGTAACCTTTCCTTGAGAAGGGTAACCTGTGAGACTTCCCAAATTGACAAGCACCACACTTATAAATCATATGTTGCTTGGATACATTAGGTATTCCAAGCACACATTGGTCCCTGCATATTTGCTTCAAGGTTCTTTCTCCTACATGCCCTAATCTTTTGTGCCAAATCTCAAGATCTGAAAGTGTTTGATCTTTATAACTATATAGGGCAATATTCTTTGTGTCTTCTAGCTCAAAAGTGAAAAGTCTACCTGATTTTTCTCCTTTTGCTATTATCTTGAACCCATACCTTGGATCCTGCACAAATGCTCCATATTGGTTGAATCTAACCTGCAAACCTTTCTCCATAATCTGTCCAACACTCATCAAATTTTTGGTAATGGTTGGTACATAGAGTACCCTGCTCAACAAGTTCTGATTTCCATCACAAGTCTTAACATTTCCAACTTTAACTATAGAGTGCTTGGTGTCATCACCTGTTTGTACTTGATGCTTACCTTTTGGTTCCTCAAGGTCAGAGAGTAGTGCTACATTGCCAGCCACATGATTTGAGCATCCTGAGTCAATGTAGAATAGGTGGTCATCATTTGTACCTGATTTTGAAGTCATGTTCATGATCAGAAGAGAGTCATCTTGCTCCTCTGTGTAGTTGTTGTAGTCCTTTCTGGATTTGAAACCTCCTTGATAGTTGCCATTGTAGTTGTTGTTGTAACCTTGGTGATGGTTGAATCTACCTCTTGACTGTGTGTATCCACCTCTTTGGTATCCTCTTCCTCTCTGATTTTTGTAATTCCTGAAACACTCATCTGTAGTATGATTTGATAAACCACAAATGTTGCATGGTAAGGAGTTATAGGATCTCCCCCTACCTTGCTTACCTCCTCTGCCCCTTCCTCTTGATGATCTACCTCTCCCTGCATAGTTGGCTTGGGAGGTAGAGCCTTCATCTTCCACCTTCTTGCTCTTGCCTTTATCTTTGGACTTTTTATATGTATATAGGGCAGAAGAGTTATTACCTTTGGATGTGTCTCCATTCTTGTTGAGCTTTGCTTCATGAGTGAACAATTGTCCCATGACAGTTGTGAGATCTGGAATCTGCATGTCCATGTAAAGGTCCATGGCAGTGGTGAAGCTTTCCCATTTGTCATCAACTTTGATCCCATTAATCACTTGCCTCACAATCTGTTCTTCTTCAATCTCTTCTCCTATGCTTGCTAACTGATCTGCTACATCTTTAATCTTGGTCACAAACTCTGAAACAGCTTGCTTAGGTTGCTTCCTTAATGTGGTGAATTCAATCCACAACTGATTTTTTCTAGACCTTGTGTTGGAAGAAAAATATGATAACAATGTTTCCCAAGTCTCTTGGGATGTCTTACAATTTCTAATATTTGGAAAAAGAAAATCAGAGGTGGAGTTGAGTAAATAAGACCTTGCCAATGCATCCTTAGCACACCATGTGTTGAGCTTTTCATGTTCTTCTTTTGTTGGTAATCCTCTTGTTTTGAATGAGGGCAATTCCTCATCTCCTGAGATGTATCCATAAAGAGTCCTTCCTTGTAGGTAGGTCTTCATCCTTCGATACCATGCCTGATAGTTGTTCCTGTCCAATTTCTCAATAAATGAAGGAAAACCATCTCCCATTTTACCTTAGTTTGCTCTGATACCATTGTTGGGAAAGATGGATGGATGCTCCAAGAGATTGAGTAGGTACTGCCAAGTCCTGCTTTGTACCAGCCCTTTGATGCTTCAGAGTTGATAAGTAGACCTTCTTGGCTTTCCAATGACACCATAAA
>CM035418.1:126268997-126278997 GCA_020310875.1 Ceratopteris richardii | reverse complement strand
ATAATCAACAAAATTATACTAAGAAACATTCACACATGATCAGAGAAATGCTCAAGATAAATCAAGCTGAACACAAAGTGGAAGCAGAACTCGACATTATATTTCTATTAAAATGATTTTTTACATTTCATGTGTTCTACAAGAGTAATATGAATCTACAATAGAAGCTGATCATAGCTTTCCTCAGGCTCAAGGATATTGGGATCCTCTGGAACATTAGAACACATATCCTGCCTCTCTTGCTCCAAGATTGGCTCTTCAAGGTCAGCCATGTCCCCCGGTTCATCTGCAATGTGCTTCCTTCCAACCTCTTGGTCTTCATCTGGGCATTCATTCATCCCATTGATTCTCATTCTAATGAAGCTCACTTGAGCATCATCCTTCTCCACAGGCTATGCAGTGCCTGAACATCTTTAAGGAGCAAGCAAGAGTCGTTCGTGAAACAACAGAAAAGAACTTAGAGGCGTCAATCAACCATGACTAATGAAAATTGTGAAAATTGAAATTACTTGTGCCCGAAAAAAGGTCTAGGACCCATTCATCATCATTGGAGAATAGCTGAAGCAATCTCATTATGAGTTTTGTGGCTTCTGATAGGGGTTAACCAATGTCATGTCCCCAGCTACATGACGAAGTTTCTTGGTAACGGCTGGGAACATGAGCACATTTGAGATCCCATTCTCATTGCAATGCTCCTTGACTCTCCTTTTGCTTACTTCATCATAATAGCCAATTTTAATGCATTCAGTGGAGCTCACAAACCTATGCAAAGGAGTGTGATTTACGTTTGTCTTCACCCTGCAAACAAGAACTATGAGTCACAGAGAGCATCATTAAAGCCATGGAGATAGAAAGAAGATTACTTACCACGTGAGGCACTCCACAACATGACATCTTGCCTTCAGAGGAGTTGAAACAGAGAAAGACTGGTCTCTGCTATGGAAAATTACTATCCTCCAAAGAGGAGACATAGTCAACTCTGCAAAATCAGTGACCATCTTCCGAATCTGAGGGTGTTTGAAGGGTTCATCATCATTAACTGATCCCAACATCCTAAATCCATAGGGTATGTCTGCTATGAGAAGGGAGAAATGTTTTCTAGGCACAACAGAACAAATATTATTTACATCACTACAGAATACATTGTAATATACAGGCCTAAGGGGGTCTAGGGGATTGGAGAAACATTTCAGATCAGGTTCATCATCAAAATCCATCTCCTTGGCTTTCAGTCTAGATTTCTCATGCCTTGCTCTTTGAATGTGAGCCAGGAATGCAGGGGGGCAATCATCTAGTAGCTCTGCAGACTTACTTTTCTTTGGTTTCTGCAAAAAAAAGTGGAAAGACAATTAAATGAGCTCTTCAATACAGCAAACAGAACATAAGGAACCGATGCATGGCATCGATTTCGTGTGGGGGTAGATGCCAGGCATCGACTTTCTACTGAAAGTCGATGCCTGGCATCGACTTTATGCCACGAAGTCGATGCGAGGCATCGACTTATGCTGCAGGTCGATGCCAGGCATCGACTTTTGGCTGCAGGTCGATGCCAGGCATCGAATTTAGCCGTAAGTCGATGCCAAGCATCGAATTCGTACTAAAATCCTGTCATCAAATTAGTTAGGTGAATCAAGGCATCTAACCTAATGGCAAACCAGGCACAACCTCAGATAGAGAACCTACCCAATCACGAAACAGGATGAAATATTCTGATAAAGCTTTGTAGGATGATGTGGTTGGATAGTCTGCTTGGACCTCTGTCCAAGAAAAGCAACCCAGCCTCTTCATCATCACCTCCTGAATCTTCATGTATACTTTATGACTACAGTCACATAAATAAAAAAGAGACTAAGTTAGACCAGAAACATGGGAGGAGGGAAAAAGGATCTGAGAATAACATACATACTTATTGAGCTCAGTCACCATCTACTCCAGGCTTAACTCCTTGGAGATTACCCTTGACAAAGTTGATATAATCAATGTATCATCCTTGATTCCTTGAAGGGCCCTCCATGGTGTCAGCTTCATGTCCTCAGGAGCCTCTTCAATTGAGAGGTCAACTTTCCTTCCCTTTCCCTTCAGATCAACCTGTGGGTCTGGCCTCGACTTTCGTTGCTTCTGGCCCTTAACCTCCTTGTTCTCCCACACTGTGAAAATTTTATCCTGTAGATCCCAGATCTCACCTGATCTGAATGCCAGTTGAAACCATGGATCATATTTCCTCAAAGCATCAGACTTTCTATTCTCATCCAGTGCAGTTCCAACCTCAATAAGAGCAATGCGTAGATTGGGATGTATTCTTCCAGCTTCCTTCACAAGACAATCTTCATATTCATGGTGGAAGAACCGAATTCTCTCTATGGAGGACATTTTTCGCCTGTAGTCATTGTCATTGTTGTGATCCCAAGCAAGAAGCTTGGCTTCCTCAGTTGTAAGACCAACATATATCTTACACTCTGCATACCTAAAGAAAAATGTGGTAGGGTGCTCCTTCACTAGCTATCTACGGGCCTCTGTAGAGTGTGAACCTCCAATCACATAATAAGTATAATCCTCAAACAAGCCCTCATTGAACTCGTCCACAGAGCTGCACTCATTCGGATCCACCATGACAAGGAATGGCACAACAGTAGCATGAGGAATTTTCATTTTCTTCTTAAGATTCTGCACGTGCAAATTGTGTGGCTCCCTGATCTCAAGGGGCCTCCTCCCTGTGACTGGATCTATTGGTGGCCTGTGGATGATATTGATTGGCAGGTGGAACAACTGCCCCTTCTTCACAACTTTTCTTCTAGCTATGTCCTCCCTCATCTTGTTCTGCTCAGTACCAAGAACACCCGAGGCAAGCTCTCCACCAGGTGCAACAATTATATCCTCAGAGCTAGAGCTTGAGTCAGAAGACTCCTCTTCTGAAATTCTCTTCTTTTTCTTTTGGAACTTTTTCTGCACGCTCTGCTTACCCCTTGCCTTTACAAGTAGAGCGTGCAGAAAAAGTTCTTGCTTGTAAATATTGTCACTAGAAGCTTGATCTCATATCCCAAGTAGTCAAGATAGATATAATAAAATTCTTGTTGCCATGAAAACTAGTTGTTCAGCATGATCAAGAATCCCACATCATGATCTTTGACAATAGATTAGAGTTGAAGGTACAAGTAAGAGTTCGGGAAGCTCCTTCATTACATCTATAACCTCAACAAGCACAGATTATAGCTGATTAAAAGTTACTCGAAAATTAGAGTACATGTGTTGCAAAAATCGGAACATTTTAACAAGGCAATTAAGATCATCCCCTTTGTATGGTTAAGATCCTCATTGAATGCCTGGACATATTCATAGAATATGAAATACATTTAACAAAAGCATTCCCAAGAGAAGATAATAATCAACAAAATTATACTAAGAAACATTCACACATGATCAGAGAAATGCTCAAGATAAATCAAGTTGAACACAAAGTGGAAGCAGAACTCGACATTATATTTCTATTAAAATGATTTTTTACATTTCATGTGTTCTACAAGAGTAATATGAATCTACAATAGAAGCTGAACATAGCTTTCCTCAGGCTCAAGGATATTGGGATCCTCTGGAACATTAGAACACATATCTTGCCTCTCTTGCTCCAAGATTGGCTCTTCAAGGTCAGCCATGTCCCCCGATTCATCTGCAATCTATCTATCTATCTATCTATCTATCTATCTATCTATCTATCTATCTATCTATCTATCTATCTATCTATCTATCTATCTATCTATCTATCTATCTATCCATCCATCCATCCATCCATCCATCCATCCATCCATCCATCCATCCATCCATCCATCCATCCATCCATCCATCCATCCATCCATCCATCCATCCATCCATCCATCCATCCATCCATCCATCCATCCATCCATCCATCCATCCATCCATCCATCCATCCATCCATCCATCCATCCATCCATCCATCCATCCATCCATCCATCCATCCATCCATCCATCCATCCATCCATCCATCCATCCATCCATCCATCTATCTATCTATCTATCTATCTATCTATCTATCTATCTATCTATCTATCCATCCATCCATCCATCCATCCATCCAGCCATCCTTTCATCCATCCATTTATCCATTGATCTATCTATCCGTCTATCTATCTATCTATCTATCTATCTATCTATCTATCTATCTATCTATCTATCTATCTATCTATCTATCTATCTATCTATCTATCTATCTATCTATCTATCTATCTATCTATCTATCTATCTATCTATCTATCTATCTATCTATCAATCTATCTATCTATCTATCTATCTATCTATCTATCTATCTATCTATCTATCTATCTATCTATCTATCTATTTATCTATCTGTCTATCTGTTGGGGGATTCTTAGACAAGCAGGAGTTTGAGGGTTTGTAGGAGAAAAGGAAAAGACCAGAAGAGAAAATAGACCTTGGAAGCTTCTGCTGATTGATTACAGTAAGACAATTACAAGGTTTGAAGCACAATAATAGCGAATACTTCTGTGCACAAACACATAGAGTGCTCAATTACAAAATACCAAATATCCCAAAGTCTTCTTGTCGCCGGTGTCGGAAAGTTTTCAACTTTCCAGTTGATGACCAGATAAAATAAAATTAACTTAATTCGTGAATTCTAACCTTTTATATCAATATTGATTAGTTGTTCTGGATTGAATTAACTACTTTTGAAGTGTTTGCAGGTACAGGAAATGATAAAGAATACATGTTCATATTATGGTTTACCCTAAACTGCTTAAATAATGTGTGTTTAGGCCATAGAAGTATTGAATTATGGGTTTAAGACCCTAGGTTTATGTTTAATCTTGTGCATTTAAGATAGGAGCATTAATTCTTGGTTCATGTTAGGGTTTAACTAGGTATTCAATTGATTTTCAAAGGGTTATAATGGGTTTCTTATGGGTTTCAAATAGGTTTTCTAGGGTTTTACTATATTTAAAGGGTTAAAATCAATGTTATTTAAATACATTAATATATAAATTAAATATTTATGTATTACAAATTAAACTATGCTATTAATAATTACTTTAATCATATGTGTGCATTTAAATACTAAGGTTCTAATTAATTAAATTCTTATCCTAAGCTTAACTTACCTAATTTATTTAGTTAGAAAATTTAGGGTAATTGAATTAAAATTATAAGTCAAGTGGATAAATAACTAGTGGTCTATATGAGTACTAGGAAAAAGAATGGTTTATATAAGATGTGTAACTAAAGTGATTTAAGGAGTGGTTTGAGTAAATGTCGAGTTTGATGATGTGGCACTTTACTTTTGGAGCAGTTTGAAAAAAGAACTATTTTGAGTGATTTTATTAAAAAATCCATAAAAAAAAGTAACTTCTGACATGTATATTAAAAAATGGGCCCTTTTTAGTAAACAATAACTAACTCTGTGACTTAAAAAAAAAAAGTCATTTTTTTATTCACAAAGATGGACGGATTTGATGATGTGTAAAGTGGAATCTCTCTCTCTTTCTTTTGCAGAAGAGAGAGATGACCCTACTTGGGCCTAAAAAAAAGCCTAGTCTTGCCTACTAAAAAGTGCTCTATTAAATGCACTTTGTTCCCTCAAGCAAGAACAAGATTAGGCTTAATCCCTTAAAATTAGGAATCCTTACAAGGCCCATGCAGGGTTCATTTTTTCCCCTAATGGATAGATAGATAGATAGATAGATAGATAGATAGATAGATAGAGAGATAGATAGATATATAGATAGATAGGTGGATAGATAGATAGATAGATAGATAGATAGATAGACAGATAGACAGATAGACAGATAGATAGATAGATAGATAGATAGATAGATAGATAGATAGATAGATAGATAGATAGATAGATAGATAGATAGATAGATAGATAGATAGATAGATAGATAGATAGATAGATAGACAGACAGACAGACAGACAGACAGATAGATAGATAGATAGATAGATAGACAGAGATAGATAGATAGATAGATAGATAGATAGATAGATAGATAGATAGATAGATAGATAGATAGATAGATAGATAGATAGATAGATAGATAGATAGATAGATAGATAGATAGATAGATAGATAGATAGATAGATAGATAGATAGATAGATAGATAGATAGATAGATAGATAGATAGATAGATAGATAGATAGATAGATAGATAGCTAGCTAGCTAGCTAGATAGATAGATAGATAGATAGATAGATAGATAGATAGATAGATAGATAGATAGATAGATAGATGTTGGTGCAGACCAATCACCAATTGAAGGCTTGGAAGATCAAATGATGAAGGAAGAATCAATTCCTAAAGTGTGGAAGAAGATTACATTCAGAGGACAAGAGAAGTGTACACATATGTACATTAGTATAGTCATAGATGACTTAGATCTTTTGTTCAGTAAGAATCATGTACAAATTATCTATAAATACTTTGAGAAAAGTCGGGGCATGTATGAGAGCATATGTGACAATAGTTAGAAGTCAAGAATGAGGGAGATAGAAGTTATGAGATAGAGGAAAGTGATTTTGAGTTAGCTCTCATCACTCAGTTGTAATTCTTCTGAGTAAAGAAAAATATTTTGCGTCCGATGTTTCTGCGTGTTCTCCTTCTACAGTAGATCAATTGTGAAATGATTTTGTACAAGTCTAAGTTGAGAGTTGCTTGACCTCTGTGCAAAGTTTTAGCTTCCAATTGTAATCAGGCTGAGTGAATTAAGTGTAGGAACATTCATATGTGAAGTGTGTTCACTGGTTCCTAAAACAGGTGCAGATTTCGAAGTCAATGTTTTGGTCATTTCTCCTAGCACAGTTTAAAGTTTTGCATGAGTGAGGGCTTAATCTTTAAGTTGGAAGATAAGCTACTTATGTCTAGAAGCATTTTGTAAAACGGGTTCTATTCAAGGAGAATCAAGTCTTAAAAGTTACAGGTGTAAAGTCGACTGTTCTGAGTAACAGTTTCTGACATAGGTAACTTGAGAAGTTGATTTCTCAAGCTACACTTAACTTTTGAAGAGATTCAACTTGGAATAGATGCGCAATCTCTAGGAGATACTTCGTACAAAGTTTCATCAAAAACTTTACACGTTTGATAGGTCAATGTGGAGAAATAGTGCAGCAGACTTTTCTGTGTTTCATCTTCTTCACAGATTTGTTAATCTTTTGATAATTAGCAATTGATCCTCTAAATTAGTGGAGTGTTTGACTTACTCTTGGTATAGAGGTGCTCTAATCACAAGAGTAAGTTGTTCTTTTGGAGATTAACATTCTCCATCAGTGGTATCAGAGCAGGAGACATCAATTTGAAGAAAGGAGGATCCCGACTGCTGCAGATTCAAGAAATTCAACACTTGAAGGACTAAGAAGTGAAAGCTTGGAGTCAAAGCTCAAGGAGAAGACTATTTGACATCAAGAAAAGCAAAAGGAGTCCAATTTGAAGTAAAGGTACATACATTGTTTGTAAAGCTTGAAGATTTCAATACACAGGTGGACATAAGATGGGAGAAAGCTTGCAGATTGATAAGCTAGATAGGGAGAACTATCCAGCATGGTCCATGAGGATGGAAGCACACCTCATGAGCAAAGATGTTATATCATTTATTACAGGAGATGAAGAAAAACCTGAGTTTGCAGATCCAAGTATTCCTACTAGGGAAGAGCTTGCAATGTTGAAGACTTGGATGAGAAAGGATGCTCAAGCAAGGAGTATCATCTACATGGCTGTAAATGATTACCTTTTACCTCACATCAGAGGTTTGGAAAGTGCCACAGATGTTTGGAATGCCTTGGAAGAGCATTTTCAAAATACAACTAAGTCAAGGAAGTCCTCACTATGGGCTGAGTTCACAACCTTCAAGAAGAAGAGCTCACAATCAATTTCAGATTATGTGGCAAGGATGAAAGATATTGCAGATAGCTTGGGAGCAGTGGATGAAGATATTGAAGAAGAAAAGTTGGTAAGACAAATACTTACAGGTTTGAGAGGAGATGAGAAGTGGAAGCCTTTCATATTGTCCATAGAGTTGTCACTTGATCACTTTACTCCTGATCTTAATCAATTGCTAGGACACATGCTAACCTTTGAGCAGGATCTTAAAGGAGACAATGATAGAAGTACAAGTCAAGCTATGTACTCCAAGGACAAGAAAAAGAATGGCAAGGGAAAGCAATCAAATGATGATGAAGGGAATTCAAATCAAGCCAACTTCACAAAAGGGAAGACAAATTTCAGAGGTAAAGGAAGAGGAGGTAAGAACAAAGATAATGCTAAAGCTTGTTGGATTTGTGGCAGAACAAATCATTTGGCAAATGATTGTTGGTATAATAATCAAAATGGTGGAAACAATAATCAGAATTATAGTCAAAGAGGTAGAGGAGGCAGAAACCAAAGAGGCAATTTCAGAGGAAGAGGTGGTAGGACATCATATGGTAGAGGAGGTGGAAGAAACTTCCAATCTCAGTCCTACAACAACAATTATTACAATTATGCATCAGATCAGAAGGATGACATGACTCTTATCTTGAATGCAACTCATGAATCAATGGGAGAAGATCAAAGAGTGTTTTATATTGACTCAGGGTGTAGCAACCATCTGAGTGGGAATCTATCTTTGATGACTGATATGGAAGCAAGGGTGAATGGACATACAGTTCAAACAGGTGACAATACCAAACATAAAGTGGAGAGCATTGGATCAGTGAAGACAAAGAGTGGAAGTACACTTCTGAGCAAGGTACTTTATGTTCCTACTATTCCTAAAAATCTGATAAGTGTAGGGCAAATTGTGGAGAAAGGATATGAGGTAAGATTCACAAATGATGGTGTTTATGTACAAGATCCAAATCAGGGATATAGAAACATAATTGCAGGTAAAAAGGAAGGAAGATTGTTCACTCTCAAGGTCCAAGGTAATGTGGGACATGCATTATTTACCTATGGAGGTCAAAAGGTGTCTGAATTAGACCTATGGCATAAAAGGCTAGGTCATTTCAATGAGAGAGCTATAAAGGAGATGTCAAAGAATCAGGTGGTGCTTGGATTGCCAAATATTGAAGGGCAACATATGGTGTACAAGTGTGAAGCTTGTCAATTAGGTAAAGCACATAAGAGTTCTTATAACAAATCAGGGTACAAGTATTCAAATATGCTTGAATTGGTTCATACAGATGTATGGGGACCCTCAAGGGACTATAGCATAAATGGATCCAGATATTATGTGTTGTTTGTTGATGATGCAACCAGGTGGATTACTTTGTATGTAATCAAGGATAAATCAGAAGTTTTCAAGACATTCAAACATTTTCATGCTTATGCAGAAAGGATCACAGGACAAAAGCTAAAGAGGTTAAGATCAGATGGAGGGGGAGAGTATTTCTCTAAAGAGTTTGATGATTATTTGTGGAATGCAGGTATCAAAAGAGAAGTAACTTGCAGGTACTCCCCTCAACAGAATGGAGTAGCAGAAAGGAGGAATAGAACTCTTGTAGAGTTTGCAAGAGCCATGATGAAGGAAAAGAATTGTCCAAATTACTTATGGGCAGAAGCCATTAACACTGCAACATACCTTGTGAATAGGTTGCCTTGCAAAGCTTTGGATGGAGGAACCCCTTATGAAGCATGGTGGGGTAAGAAACCTAGTCTTGATCATTGTAAAGTATTTGGATGTATTGCATATGCTTATGTTCCTTCACAATTAAGACATAAGCTAGAACCAAAAGCAGAGAAGTATGTGTTTATTGGATATGATGATAGACAGATGGGTTACAGGTTGTGGAGTCCATCCACAAAGCAATTTCTTGTTACTAAAGATGTGACATTTGATGAGCAAAATATGTGGTATACAGGATCACCAAATGAGTATACAGGTGTTGAAGAAATTCAAAGGAAAGGAAAGGCAAAGGTAAAAGTTTGTGAAGAAATTGTTGATGAAGTTGACTCTAGATGTAGAGTGCAGGATCATGTAGAAGAAGGGCCAAGATTTGATCCA
>CM035418.1:126248997-126251497 GCA_020310875.1 Ceratopteris richardii | reverse complement strand
TGGTCTTGGTACTAGTTCCCAAGTTTCATTTTCAAGTAGAGCATCATACTCTTCTTGCATTGCCTTCTCCCAATTCTGTTTACCTTTGGCTTCTTCATAAGTGGTTGGATCTTCTTCTGTTTTAACAATGTAGGCATAATCTTTTGTTGTTAGGAAAGATGTATCATAACTATACCTTATAGGTTCTTTCCTTTCCCTTGTAGATCTTCTGATTTCTGCACTTCTTGAAGTTTCAGCCTCATTTGATTCTGGATCAAATCTTGGCCCTTCTTCTACATGATCCTGCACTCTACATCTAGAGTCAACTTCATCAACAATTTCTTCACAAACTTTTACCTTTGCCTTTCCTTTCCTTTGAATTTCTTCAACACCTGTATACTCATTTGGTGATCCTGTATACCACATATTTTGCTCATCAAATGTCACATCTTTAGTAACAAGAAATTGCTTTGTGGATGGACTCCACAACCTGTAACCCATCTGTCTATCATCATATCCAATAAACACATACTTCTCTGCTTTTGGTTCTAGCTTATGTCTTAATTGTGAAGGAACATAAGCATATGCAATACATCCAAATACTTTACAATGATCAAGACTAGGCTTCTTACCCCACCATGCTTCATAAGGGGTTCCTCCATCCAAAGCTTTGCAAGGCAACCTATTCACAAGGTATGTTGCAGTGTTAATGGCTTCTGCCCATAAGTAATTTGGACAATTCTTTTCCTTCATCATGGCTCTTGCAAACTCTACAAGAGTTCTATTCCTCCTTTCTGCTACTCCATTCTGTTGAGGGGAGTACCTGCAAGTTACTTCTCTTTTGATACCTGCATTCCACAAATAATCATCAAACTCTTTAGAGAAATACTCTCCCCCTCCATCTGATCTTAACCTCTTTAGCTTTTGTCCTGTGATCCTTTCTGCATAAGCATGAAAATGTTTGAATGTCTTGAAAACTTCTGATTTATCCTTGATTATATACAAAGTAATCCACCTGGTTGCATCATCAACAAACAACACATAATATCTGGATCCATTTATGCTATAGTCCCTTGAGGGTCCCCATACATCTGTATGAACCAATTCAAGCATATTTGAATACTTGTACCCTGATTTGTTATAAGAACTCTTATGTGCTTTACCTAATTGACAAGCTTCACACTTGTACACCATATGTTGCCCTTCAATATTTGGCAATCCAAGCACCACCTGATTCTTTGACATCTCCTTTATAGCTCTCTCATTGAAATGACCTAGCCTTTTATGCCATAGGTCTAATTCAGACACCTTTTGACCTCCATAGGTAAATAATGCATGTCCCACATTACCTTGGACCTTGAGAGTGAACAATCTTCCTTCCTTTTTACCTGCAATTATGTTTCTATATCCCTGATTTGGATCTTGTACATAAACACCATCATTTGTGAATCTTACCTCATATCCTTTCTCCACAATTTGCCCTACACTTATCAGATTTTTAGGAATAGTAGAAACATAAAGTACCTTGCTCAGAAGTGTACTTCCACTCTTTGTCTTCACTGATCCAATGCTCTCCACTTTATGTTTGGTATTGTCACCTGTTTGAACTGTATGTCCATTCACCCTTGCTTCCATATCAGTCATCAAAGATAGATTCCCACTCAGATGGTTGCTACACCCTGAGTCAATATAAAACACTCTTTGATCTTCTCCCATTGATTCATGAGTTGCATTCAAGATAAGAGTCATGTCATCCTTCTGATCTGATGCATAATTGTAATAATTGTTGTTGTAGGACTGAGATTGGAAGTTTCTTCCACCTCCTCTACCATATGATGTCCTACCACCTCTTCCTCTGAAATTGCCTCTTTGGTTTCTGCCTCCTCTACCTCTTTGACTATAATTCTGATTATTGTTTCCACCATTTTGATTATTATACCAACAATCATTTGCCAAATGATTTGTTCTGCCACAAATCCAACAAGCTTTAGCATTATCTTTGTTCTTACCTCCTCTTCCTTTACCTCTGAAATTTGTCTTCCCTTTTGTGAAGTTGGCTTGATTTGAATTCCCTTCATCATCATTTGATTGCTTTCCCTTGCCATTCTTTTTCTTGTCCTTGGAGTACATAGCTTGACTTGTACTTCTATCATTGTCTCCTTTAAGATCCTGCTCAAAGGTTAGCATGTGTCCTAGCAATTGATTAAGATCAGGAGTAAAGTGATCAAGTGACAACTCTATGGACAATATGAAAGGCTTCCACTTCTCATCTCCTCTCAAACCTGTAAGTATTTGTCTTACCAACTTTTCTTCTTCAATATCTTCATCCACTGCTCCCAAGCTATCTGCAATATCTTTCATCCTTGCCACATAATCTGAAATTGATTGTGAGCTCTTCTTCTTGAAGGTTGTGAACTCAGCCCATAGTGAGGACTTCCTTGACTTAGTTGTATTTTGAAAATGCTCTTCCAAGGCATTCCAAACATCTGTGGCACTTTCCAAACCTCTGATGTGAGGTAAA
>CM035418.1:126233997-126243997 GCA_020310875.1 Ceratopteris richardii | reverse complement strand
CAAAACCAAGGGATCTCTAGAATTGTTTGCAATAAAGACAGGGGACATAATTGATATCCAAATTACATGCATGAACATGATCTGTCTGTCATTTGAGTTTAAGTCTTGAGCTAATTTTGGGACTTTCATAGGTCCATTGAGAGCAATTGTGAGCATCCAAAGCAAGGGTTTCTTTGCAAGCTTGAGAACCGGGTTCTTGAGCATAATAAAGCAAGGGATCAACAAGTAAGGTCGGAATATTCTCAACTCCCTTTGTCAATTCCTAGCTTAGGCTAAGTTCGAGTAGTGCTAGGAGTAAGTCAGGACAACGATAGGCACGTGACAAGTCAAGGACTATCTAAGAAATCAAGTTCAAGCGATAACATGTGTGTGACCGATAACTTTAAAGGAAAAGAATTTAACATGGGACGATCAACTTAAGTGCGGAAAATTAACTCAAATATTCCTGACAACGCAATATCAGACAAGATCATAAACACGATAACACACTAAAAAAGAATCAAGTGACTGACACCAATTGATCGGCAACGAGGTTGTACTTTGGGCAAAAATTGGGCTACTTAAATAGGCATATGAACCCTAGATTAGGACGACATCTAGTAAGAGATAGACAAAGTCTTAGGTCTTCAGAGGCTAGCGTTAATCATACTGCTAGGTCTTGGGCCCAGCAGTTGAGCCACCACTCGCATTACCTTAGCTCTGAGACTAGTGAATCAGAGATGTCTCAAGGTATGGAGAGCCATGCGGGGAGTTCAGGTGTGCCATATTTGTATAGGGTGGAAGGCCCCTACAAGACGCAGCTGGAATACCTTAGGACCAACCGATTAGGTGCTAGCATCTATGAGGACGGCCTAGGAAGATCTATGGTCGAGATTAAAAACCCGGACCAATCCATTGGACTAGAACACCCAGCTATCAAGTTTGAAAACGGAGCATACTTGGACAAAGAAGGAACCATATATGTGGTCACTAGTCACCCAGACAGGACAGATGAATTCGGGAATGTGATCCCTGAGACGGACATAGGTGACCTAGAGCAAGGGAACGTAGGAGGAGAACCTAGGACCCCTAGAGGGAAATCTGTTCTTACTAGAATCCTCAATCCCGAGTGGGTTCCCCAGGACAACAAGAGTATAGATCTGCTCCTAAATCAAGAGACTGATGAAGCCTTTTGGAGGTATAAATCAAATAGGCCAAATGATGTAGGGTCAATCATGATCTATGAGTTCAAAGATCCTGATAGCCCAGGCAGAGTGACCTACTTAGATCACGCTTTAGAGAGGGTCTTTGTGGTTACAAAACATGACAGGCATGCTTACACTTGGAAGGGTGAATTCATTTTTCCCCAACCAAGATTGAACGTTGTTGGTGCATTTTACCCAAGCCTACATGCTTGATATATTTGATATCATCCTCATTTGTAAGTCACATGAGTAGTCATGTGAACACCTCTTGTAAAAGAGTTCATTTTTATCTCTTGTAATTGAAAAAGAAAAAGGAAAAGGATGGCTTACCTCATGCATGATGTAAAAGCAATTTCGTGGCTCTAACTACCAAAACCCACAACTTTTTGAGCTGAGGGAATATCTCCTAACTTTTGGGGATCACTTTTAGGTGGATCCATTCGAATTCGAATTCAAAACTCCCTCCAAGAATAGCTATAAAAAGAGCAAGAAGGAAGAGGCGATTAGCAAGCCTTGTAGGTGACCACTTGATGTCATTTTGTAGAGATTGAAGAGCTTACTCCATAGCTCTATCATTCTACTCCCATTGTGCAAAGATTCATTGCCAATGTGGTTGTAATCATATATGAATTTATACATTTATCATCATTCACTTTGTTTTGTTCTCTGCTATACTTACTCAGAGCAATACCTTCAGAAGGTCATATCTCGAGTTATACTGATCCTTTTTCAGTGATTTAATGTGCATTGGATAGCTCTTACTGTCTAGTTTTTGCATATCAATTTTCAAGGTCATTGGATTTATAGTTTTGGAGATATCTGCATTTTACTGATCACTGGTCTATCTCTGCAGAGCCCCGAGAATGGTGGGCATGTTCCAGAAATTGATGAAACTTGTTCTCAGTGCTTAGTCCATCATTTGAAGTGTTTTAAATTGGATTGGGAAGCTTGCTAAGTCTATTTGCTATGCCCAAAAGGAAGTTTTCTAATTCCTACCAGGTTGAGAGCACTGTTCATTTTTTTCAACAGGTGTATGTCCAAAAATAGCAAGTTTTGGGAGCTAGTCATTTCGCAACTAGTCTGTCTTGACTTAAACTTTTGGGATACATGTTCCAAAGTACTTGGCTGATATTTTGGTGGATTTAGGAAGCTTAAAGGGTCTACTAATGAACTCTGAAGTCTCAGTTGGCTGGTGTGAAGCTGGTTGTAGCGGCACCTACTCATCTTTGGATTGCATCCACCATCTCTCTTCACAAACGTGTCCTATGGTCACTCGGGAGCTGGAGCATCCCAAGCTCATGGAGCTCAAAGAGATAGAAGTAGAGATAGACCAGAAGTAAGCTTTGCCAACCCAGGGGGCAAAGAAAGAACGAGAATGGAAACAAATAGAGTGGAACCTGAGGTACTTAGAGCTCCAAGGAATCAAAGAAATACGGATGAGTTCCCTCTACCAAGACCTAGAGAGCACACAAGGACTTTGAGACCGACTCAGCTAGTTAAGTCCATGAAGAACTACTTCGATGGCACTGGAGATCCATACGATCTTGTGGCTGAGTTTAGGCAAGTCTTGAGAGCTGAACAAGTTGAAGATCTGTTCACGCAGTACAATGCCTTTGGTCTAACCCTTAGGAACACCGCCCTAACTTGGTTTCAGCCACTAAACGAGAGGCAGTTCAGGAGCATAGACCAACTTCTAGAGGCATTCATTATCGAATCCTCTAAAAGTGGCATAAGACATAACACTTCCTCGCTGATTCACAGCTTCAAGCAAACCCCTCAAGAAACCGTGAGACTTGCCGGAAGAAGATTTAGGCAATACCTAGAGAGATGCAATGTCCCTGAGTTACCCAGACCAGCTAAGCAAGTGGCTTTATTCTTGGATGGATTGCTAAGTACCAAATTGAGATCATATGTGTACTTGAAGGAAGCTAGGACCATAGAAGAGTGTGTACGCATGTGCATTGACATTGAGGATAACCTAGGGGAAGAATTAGAGCTTTCAAAAATCTATAAAGATACTGATAGTTCTTCTAGCCTCTCTTCCACACAATCCACATCTATTGAGGAATTAGCAGAGAAAGTAGCTCACAAATTAGGTGTCACTAGCAAACAGATCCCAAGATTTGCCCCTGTGAAAAGATGCTATACTTGTGGAGGTGACCATATGGCGAATGTATGTCCCATTATGGCTCAACCCCTAGTAAATCCTAGTAGTCACAGTACTGCACCATAGAACGAAGGTACATAAATTACACAGCACAAGACTGCCCATACAATAAGCAAGCGGTTAGGCAAACCTACCCTCAGCCATACCCTCAACAAGGCAGATACCAGAGTCAATACCCACCACAACAGTATACTAGGCTGCAACAAAATTACCAACCGCAATATCAGGCCCAACTGAGACCCCAGCCGATGCTAGCACAACAACCACCTGCTCCTACTAATGTGATTCCGGTAAAGTATGCAGCTGCAGAAGAAAACCCGAATAGAGCTATAGTCCCAGTAATACCATTAATTTCAGAAAGTGATCCCAGTGACCATAGCTTTGATTCTACGCATGTTGATAGTCCCCAGGCTTACTACATGCAGTCTCTTGAGCATGGTGAGTCCTACTACAGTGAGGAACCGAGTGAACCTAATTGGGAACTAGAGTATGCTAATGTCATGTACGCAAACCCCAACTCTAGACCCCAACCTAGGCAGGTAAGACCCCCATTTCCTAGAGGACCATGCTACAGATGTCAGGGAGATCATCTCATTCGTGATTGTCCCTTGCCTCCACCTACACAACCCCAGTCAGTGATGATCCAGGGCTATTGCCAGGTGTGTGGAAAGGAGCATCTCTTACGAGACTGCCCAAAGAATCCTAACAATATGCCGAAAATCACTCCTATCAATGTCGTAGGGGTTAGTTGTAGACTCCACAGGAAGTGTGACGTCCACTACACCAGTGCAAGTGATCACTAGAGCCAAGCCTTGCAACAGAACCAAAGCGTAGGCCAGGAAAAGAGCCCAGATGTTAGTGAAATGGAGAGCATGACAAAGAAGAGGACTAGAGCTTGGAGAGATAGCCGTGAAAGAATGAAAAGGCAATGGGCTAAGAAAATGAGTGAACTTGAGGAAAGCCTAAGAGAAACGAGAGCCAGGATAACCGAACTCACATCTCAAACTCCCTCTCACACTACCCCACCTCCACCATTCCCAACTCCATCCGACCCGACACCTTCCAACCCGCCTCACCTAATCCCACCACCCCCTAGAGTAAGATCAGTCCTAGCAGATCCCACTCCCAAGGACCTAAACATGATGGTCAAAGCATATCATGCCAGAATCCAAGATGGGCCAAACGTAACTGATAATGGAAAGTGCTACCCTAGAGCAGAATTAGAGCTTGAACGAACTAAAATTTGTGCTAAGATGGTGGAGTTGGCTCAAACCATGTTTGAAGCCAGCCGCCTTTTTAACATATCTAGCTCAACCAAGACGCAGCTGCACTTTGAAGGACTGTTAGAAAGAATAAAGAGGCTAATTGCACAATCAGAAAACGAACCCACCTCTCAACACAAGGACAAGGCAAGTGAAAGAGTAGGTCTTCCTGCCCAGGAAGCCTATGTGCCTAACTCTACGGAGCCAGACACATCATCTTCTATGAATCGGTTCACAGCTGAATTCCTACGAGAGATTCAAGAAGACAAATGGGCCTAAAGAAAGTGAAGTCCCTCCTCCCATTGAACTTGTGGATGATGCACACGACCAATTCCACAAGACATCCCATCCATTTATGAGGAGAAGGAGAGCACTCAATCTCAGGAAAGATTAGACTTTGAGTCTAACTCTCTACAAGAATTACCCCACTTCACAGGCCCATGGGAAGCTAAGTCTACTTGTATGAGAGCACCCACGGTCATGGTACGAAATGAGGACTCAGTCATACCTAGGAACACAGAGGTAGTGAAAAACACTAAAGTACAGTGCAACCTCACCTAGAAGAGCTATTCAAAGTAAGGCCAGGCTATGGAAACATGTAGCCAAACAAGTACCAGAGATAGCAAAACCTCGTTCCCAGGTAGGATCCCAGAGAACAGTGCCAGAAATACCCTTGGACAAGATAGGAGACATGAGTGAGGGCGAAGAGGTGAAACACATATCTTCCTATCACCCATCAAGGATACACCACCAAGGCCCATTCTAGACTCAGGCGCAGGAGTTGCAATTGCTACCACTTCCCTATGGAAGCATTGGGCAAGCCAGCACTCAAGCCCACGAGGATGAAATTGCAAATGGTCGATGGTCACATAGAGAGACCCTTAGGGCTGTTAGAAGGAATAACTCTCACCACATGTGGTGTTGAGTTCGAGCATACATTTTCTATATGTGATTTTAGCAAAAATCATGCCTATGAGATGATCTTGGGACGACCCTTTATGCGACAGTTGTAAGTGGTACAGAACTGGGGAACCAAATTCCTTGTACCTGCAAACACTTAGGTGTTACGACCAAAGTGAATCTCAAAGATTACTCTCATAGAGATGTCCCTCCTATCCAATGGAATCCCATCCATAGAGCCAAAGATGATACGGAATCGATGCATTCCATAGGATCAGGATCCTCATGGATGCATGAAGACACCCACTTATGGATGTGCAAAGTAGCAGTAGAAGAAGAGAAGAGAGAAAAAGCTAGAGAGGTAGGTGCAAAAGAAACACATAGATCAATTCAAGACCCAGCCTATGCACCTGTAGTCTTTCCTGATGAAGAATTTGAACCCCACAGCTGGGCAGAAATCCTAGCAACAATGGATGTAGCCATCAATGAAGAACAATGGACACCTCACTGTGATGAAGATGGCTATGACATTTTAGTCTTCTCCATAGAGCCAATCATGGGAGAGGCAGTGTTAGAAGAGTGTGAACCTAGCCCTGATGCATTTGAGGATGCAAGTGACTCCGATCTCGAGTCAATCATTATGGACCCACCTTTTGCATCAGATGAAGAATACTTCTATGAAGTAGAATTTCAACCCCAGAGGCACAGAGAGCTTACAAATGATGTAAGGCTAGCCATACATGTGACCCCGAAGGAAGAAGGAAAGAAAAGAAAGAAGAGAGAAGTCACACCAGAAGAGGAAGAATCTTTGTTTGAGGTCCCCGAAAATTTTAAGAAGTATGAGATAGATGACAGGAGAGTCATGATCAGAATGCCTAAACGAGAGGCACAATCAGGGGAGGCCTATGATAACAAAGAAACCACCAAGAAAATAGTGGTAGCCGTGGAAGAAGGAGAAGAGAGATGCACGTACATAGGCCATGACCTGACACAAGACGAAGAGCACGAATTGATAGCCTTGCTAAGAGAATACAGAGATGTATTCGCTTGGAGTTACAAGGATTTGAAAGGCGTGGACCCTGACATATGCTCACACACTATCCCCATGACCTCAGATGCCAAACCTTCTAAGCAAAAGCCATACACATATAATGATAATTATGCTGCTAAAATCAAAGAGGAGATAGATAGACTGGTTGAAGCTGGATTCATCTATGAAATTGAGCACATTGAGTGGGTATCCCCCATCATGGTGGTGCCCAAGAAAAATGGAAAGCTGCGTGTATGCATTAACTTAAAGAAGGTCAATGCAACCACAATTCGAGATAACTATCCGCTTCCTATCACAGAGCATCTCTTAGAAAGAGTAGCAGGCAAGGAAGTGTACAGCTTCCTTGATGGATTTTCGGGCTACAATCAAGTAGCCATAGCTCCAGAAGATCAGCATAAGATGGCTTTTGCCACTGAATGGGGCATATTCGCCTTTAGAGTAATGCCATTTGTGCTTACCAATGCACCAACTACCTTCCAGAGGCTGACGTGCCATGTATTTAAAGATTTCTAGAGGAAGAACTTAGAAGTCTATGTTGATGATCTTTGTGCTCATTCCAACATTAGACAAACCCATATTCCTGAACTCAGACAAATCTTTGACAAATGTAGAGAATATCAAGTCTGCCTGAACCCAGAAAAGTGCGTTTTTATGGTCAGGCAAGGCAAGATTCTAGGACACAGTGTCAAAGAATGGCATATCCACTGATGAAGAGAAAGTGAAAGCCATAGCCGAGTTACCTAGGCCAAAGAATGTCAAGGAAGTACAAGCTTTCATGGGGAATTGTGGTTATTACCGACGGTTTATACACATGTATGCCATCATAGCAAAGCCTCTGTATGGACTTTTGACTAACTTTGAGTGGACTAATGAATGTGAGAATTCCTTCAATGAGCTTAAACGGCGATTATGTTCAGCACCAATCTTGACCACACCAGATTGGAATAAGCCTTTCCATGTTCACGTTGATGCATCCAATTATGCTATTGGGTGTGTACTCGCGCAGCCTACCGGTGATGTAATATGGATCTTCCAATTGCCTATGCTAGTAGACAATTGAATGCAGCTGAACGAAATCATACCACTACGGAGAGAGAAGGACTAGGCATGGTATATGCAGTTAAAAAGTTTAGACATTACTTGCTTGCAAATAAGTTTAAATTTTTTTACTGACCATCAGGCACTGCTATATCTCGTGAACAAGCCTTGCAATACAGGAAGATTAGTAAGATGGTTTCTCTTGCTAATGGAGTATGATTTCGAGGTTGTGGTAAGGAAAGGGAAGACTCACTTGAGAGCAGACCATCTCTCTAGGCTCACATCTGGAGAAGCCCCACAAGGAGTGTCAGATGAACTTCCTGATGCTTACTTGTTTAATTTGGAAGTGGTGCCGCAGTGGGCTAAGCCATTAGTGCCAGTATTGACATACGGGCCTAACCACCCAGTAATAAACACACAGGATAGAGAGGTAGTAAAAGCCCAAAAGTATCACATCATGGCAGGAAGTATGTACAGGCACACAGATCAAGGGATCTTGGCTTGTTTTGTGGAAGAGGGATGAGTACGCTAAATGGTTGCAATTAGCACATGTAGGTGCATTAGAGAACCACTACTCAAAGCAACGAAACCTACAGACCCTAAGGAGACTCTGAGTGCATTGGCCGACTATGGAAGCTGATGTCCAAAAGTGTGCAAGGAATGCCAGTCTGCTGCACTAACCACCTGTGGAGCATGCCACTCTTTATCAAGTGTCCATAGTACCAGATTGGAGTGAACCACTAGTATCCTTCTGAGGACGAAAACATTCCCCTCCAGACATGACTCTGGCTAGGAAAAGGAGTTTAGAACAAGAAGCCCTGGATTACTCACTCAATTGGTGATAATCTATACAAACGTGGTAAAGATGGTTACCTCAGACTATGCGCCCATGAGAGTGAATATTTCAAGATTTTGGAAACTACTCATCAAGGTGTAGCAGGAGGACATTTTGGACCAGACTGAGTGATTAAAGTGATCCTATTTGCAGGCTTGTGGTGGCCTACCCTTCACATGGATGCACATACCTATGTGAAACGGTGTGATGTTTGCCAGAGAACTCAGTGTCCTGTACGCAAGGATGAGATGCCACTGAAACCTATAATAGTTGGACGTGCATTCTCTAAGTGGGGAATAGACTTTGTAGGTCCTATTAATCCCCCAGCTAAAGGTTCCCATGCTAAGTATATCATTGTTGCCACAGACTATCTAACCAAGTGGGTAGAGGTTAAAGCCACAACAAAGAACGATGCTCAAACAACAGCTCAGTTCTTATTTGAGAATGTGTTCACCAGATACGGGTTACCTATAGAGCTAGTTAGTGACAGAGGCTCTCACTTTTTGAATGAAGTTATTGAAAATCTGCTCCAAAATTCTTGGTATTACATAAGAAGTCTGCCCCCTATCACCCCCAAGCTAATGGCCAGGCTGAGAGCACAAATAAGATCTTATGCAATGTACTAACGAAATTAGTGAACAATAAACGCACTGATTGGGACAAACAGCTACACCATGCTATTTGGGCATACCGAGTCGCCTACACAATGGTACTCCAAACCACCCCCTTTCATATGGTATTTGGCCAAAATGCAGTGCTACCATTGGACTTCTTAATACCTACATTGAAAGTAGCACAAGAGCAAGAATGGATGGGTCATGAACTCTCCTCTAGACTATTTGACCTTGAACGATTAGGAGAAACAAGACTGAGGGCGGCTGCAGGAATATATGCAGCTAAGAAATGACACAAGGCATTCTTTGATGCCCATGTTAAGGATAAAGGGTTGAAGGCAGGCGACCTAGTACTAGTCTACACTTTGAAACAACATGCGAGGAAACTAGAGAAGAGAGGCTATGGACCCATGATCATTAATAGAATCTCAACAAGTGGAGCAGTGCAACTAGCCACATTAGAAGGCGATATTCTTCCGAGCTACATATGCGGATGCAGAGTCAAGTTATATCAGGAACCTCTGACGGAAGAGATGCTAAGTCGACTCAACACTGCTAAGAAACACAAAGAAGAAGAAAGATGAATTCGAGAAGAAGCTCAAGCAGAAGCATTGGAACGCATCCGGAGAATGAAGTTGAGAAGACAGGGTAGAGAGCAACCTAGGACAGATGCATATGCAGATCAAGGATATCATGTGGCTATGTGTGAAGTTTCAAGTATCAGCTCTCATAGGATAATTGATTGATGTCCTTTTATAACCTTAGAGATAGGACAAGGAAAGGGTGCAAGGACTGTAAGAGCCTTGATTGACTCAGGTGCAGCCACTAGTGCTGTTAAATTTTCGTATTGTCAAAAGTTGAAATTAACTGTCAATCCTATAGAAGCATATCTCATAGGATTGGGAGGTGTGGAAACCCCTTGCATGGGCGAGGTGGAACTTCCCCTCTA
>CM035418.1:126221497-126226497 GCA_020310875.1 Ceratopteris richardii | reverse complement strand
TGCAAGGGAAAGCAATTAAATGATGATGAAGGGAATTCAAATCAAGCCAACTTCACAAAAGGGAAGACAAATTTCAGAGGTAAAGGAAGAGGAGGTAAGAACAAAGATAATGCTAAAGCTTGTTGGATTTGTGGCAGAACAAATCATTTGGCAAATGATTGTTGGTATAATAATCAAAATGGTGGAAACAATAATCAGAATTATAGTCAAAGAGGTAGAGGAGGCAGAAACCAAAGAGGCAATTTCAGAGGAAGAGGTGGTAGGACATCATATGGTAGAGGAGGTGGAAGAAACTTCCAATCTCAGTCCTACAACAACAATTATTACAATTATGCATCAGATCAGAAGGATGACATGACTCTTATCTTGAATGCAACTCATGAATCAATGGGAGAAGATCAAAGAGTGTTTTATATTGACTCAGGGTGTCAACCATCTGAGTGGAATCTATCTTTGATGACTGATATGGAAGCAAGGGTGAATGGACATACAGTTCAAACATGTGACAATACCAAACATAAAGTGGAGAGCATTGGATCAGTGAAGACAAAGAGTGGAAGTACACTTCTGAGGAAGGTACTTTATGTTCCTACTATTCCTAAAAATCTGATAAGTGTAGGGCAAATTGTGGAGAAAGGATATGAGGTAAGATTCACAAATGATGGTGTTTATGTACAAGATCCAAATCAGGGATATAGAAACATAATTGCAGGTAAAAAGGAAGGAAGATTGTTCACTCTCAAGGTCCAAGGTAATGTGGGACATGCATTATTTACCTATGGAGGTCAAAAGGTGTCTGAATTAGACCTATGGCATAAAAGGCTAGGTCATTTCAATGAGAGAGCTATAAAGGAGATGTCAAAGAATCAGGTGGTGCTTGGATTGCCAAATATTGAAGGGCAACATATGGTGTACAAGTGTGAAGCTTGTCAATTAGGTAAAGCACATAAGAGTTCTTATAACAAATCAGGGTACAAGTATTCAAATATGCTTGAATTGGTTCATACAGATGTATGGGGACCCTCAAGGGACTATAGCATAAATGGATCCAGATATTATGTGTTGTTTGTTGATGATGCAACCAGGTGGATTACTTTGTATGTAATCAAGGATAAATCAGAAGTTTTCAAGACATTCAAACATTTCATGCTTATGCAGAAAGGATCACAGGACAAAAGCTAAAGAGGTTAAGATCAGATGGAGGGGGAGAGTATTTCTCTAAAGAGTTTGATGATTATTTGTGGAATGCAGGTATCAAAAGAAGTAACTTGCAGGTACTCCCTCAACAGAATGGAGTAGCAGAAAGGAGGAATAGAACTCTTGTAGAGTTTGCAAGAGCCATGATGAAGGAAAAGAATTGTCCAAATTACTTATGGGCAGAAGCCATTAACACTGCAACATACCTTGTGAATAGGTTGCCTTGCAAAGCTTTGGATGGAGGAACCCCTTATGAAGCATGGTGGGTAAGAAGCCTAGTCTTGATCATTGTAAAGTATTTGGATGTATTGCATATGCTTATGTTCCTTCACAATTAAGACATAAGCTAGAACCAAAAGCAGAGAAGTATGTGTTTATTGGATATGATGATAGACAGATGGGTTACAGGTTGTGGAGTCCATCCACAAAGCAATTTCTTGTTACTAAAGATGTGACATTTGATGAGCAAAATATGTGGTATACAGGATCACCAAATGAGTATACAGGTGTTGAAGAAATTCAAAGGAAGGAAAGGCAAAGGTAAAAGTTTGTGAAGAAATTGTTGATGAAGTTGACTCTAGATGTAGAGTGCAGGATCATGTAGAAGAAGGGCCAAGATTTGATCCAGAATCAAATGAGGCTGAAACTTCAAGAAGTGCAGAAATCAGAAGATCTACAAGGGAAAGGAAAGAACCTATAAGGTATAGTTATGATACATCTTTCCTAACAACAAAAGATTATGCCTACATTGTTAAAACAGAAGAAGATCCAACCACTTATGAAGAAGCCAAAGGTAAACAGAATTGGGAGAAGGCAATGCAAGAAGAGTATGATGCTCTACTTGAAAATGAAACTTGGGAACTAGTACCAAGACCAAAGAATCAGAAGGTCATTGGATGCAAGTGGGTATATAAAACAAAGAGGTTTGCAGATGGTAAGGTGTCTAGATATAAGGCTAGACTTGTGGTCAAAGGTTATGCCCAAACTTATGGGGTAGATTATGATGAAACCTTTAGTCCTGTTGCTAAGATGTCTACAATTAGGACATTGATTGCTATTGCTGCTTGCAAGGGATGGAAATTATCACAATTGGATGTGAAAAATGCATTTCTAAATGGATACATTGCAGATGAAGTATATATGGAGCAACCAGAAGGCTTCATGGAATCAATTGGATCAGATTATGTGTAAGCTCAAGAGAGCTTTATATGGGTTGAAGCAAGCCCCAAGAGCTTGGAATTACAGATTGGTCAAGTTCTTGAATGAATGTGGATTTCAAGCATCAAAGGCAGATAGTAGCTTGCTAGTGAAGGCAAGTGAAAATGGATACATTTACATGTGCATTTATGTTGATGATATTATTGTTACAGGAACAGATGCTCAAGGAATCAATGAACTCAAGAAGCAAATAGAGAAGGAGTTTAAGATAAGTGACTTGGGAAACTTATCTTATTTTCTAGGAATGCAGATTGTGTATACTCAACATGGAGTATATGTTTCACAAGAGAGATATTTGAAGAATCTTCTAGTCAAGTTTAACATGGAAGATTGCAAGACCTCAACCACACCATTGGAGGTAAATCATAAATTAAGCAGGTATGGAGGTGAAGAGTTCAATGACATGAAGAAATATCAGAGTTTGGTAGGTAGTTTAATCTATGCTACCTTGACAAGGCCAGATCTATCATATGCAATAGGTGTGTTGTCACAATTCATGCATTGTCCAAAGAAGACTCATTGGATGCAGCCCAAAGGGTACTCAGATATATCAAAGGAACCCTAAGTGAAGGTTTGTATTATGGTTTCACTTCTGACACAAGAATCAAAGTGTTTAGTGATGCAGATTGGGCAGGTGACTCAGATGATAGAAGATCTACTCATGGATATCTATGTTATGTTGGAGATAAGTTAGTTTCTTGGTGTTCAAAGAAGCAACACACAGTTGCTTTATCATCCACAGAAGCTGAATATAAGGGAATGGTAGAAGCTGCAAAGGAAGTGATATGGTTGAAGACCTTGATGAAAAGTTTTGAGATTGATCATAGTACTCCAATAATTTTTGGAGACAATATGAGTTCTTTGTATTTGGCAGCTAACCTGTTTTTCATGCCAGGACTAAGCATATAGAGATTCAGTATCATTTCTTGAGGGAAAAGGTACTAGATAAAGAGATTGAAGTGATGTACACTCCAACAAAAGAACAAGTGGCAGATATGATGACAAAGAGTCTGGATGGACCTAAGTTACAAAGGTTCAAAGACATGGCAAGTATAAAGAAGACAGAGAAAACCTCAATTGATGATTGAGGGGGAGCTGTTGGTGCAGACCAATCACCAATTGAAGGCTTGGAAGATCAAATGATGAAGGAAGAATCAATTCCTAAAGTGTGGAAGAAGATTACATCAGAGGACAAGAGAAGTGTACACATATGTACATTAGTATAGTCATAGATGACTTAGATCTTTTGTTCAGTAAAAATCATGTACAAATTATCTATAAATACTTTGAGAAAAGTCGGGGCATGTATGAGAGCATATGTGACAATAGTTAGAAGTCAAGAATGAGGGAGATAGAAGTTATGAGATAGAGGAAAGTGATTTTGAGTTAGCTCTCATCACTCAGTTGTAATTCTTCTGAGTAAAGAAAAATATTTTGCGCCCGATGTTTCTGCGTGTTCTCCTTCTACAGTAGATTAATTGTGAAATGATTTTGTACAAGTCTAAGTTGAGAGTTGCTTGACCTCTGTGCAAAGTTTTAGCTTCCAATTGTAATCAGGCTGAGTGAATTAAGTGTAGGAACATTCATATGTGAAGTGTGTTCACTGGTTCCTAAAACAGGCGCAGATTTCGAAGTCAATGTTTTGGTCATTTCTCCTAGCACAGTTTAAAGTTTTGCATGAGTGAGGGCTTAATCTTTAAGTTGGAAGATAAGCTACTTATGTCTAGAAGCATTTTGTAAAACGGGTTCTATTCAAGGAGAACCAAGTCTTAAAAGTTACAGGTGTAAAGTCGACTGTTCTGAGTAACAGTTTCTGACATAGGTAACTTGAGAAGTTGATTTCTCAAGCTACACTTAATCTTTTGAAGAGATTCAACTTGGAATAGATGCGCGATCTCTAGGAGATACTTCGTACAAAGTTTCATAAAAAACTTTACACGTTTGATAGGTCAATGTGGAGAAATAGTGCAGCAGACTTTTCTGTGTTTCATCTTCTTCACAGATTTGTTAATCTTTTGATAATTAGCAATTGATCCTCTAAATTAGTGGAGTGTTTGACTTACTCTTGGTATAGAGGTGCTCTAATCACAAGAGTAAGTTGTTCTTTTGGAGATTAACATTCTCCATCATCTATCTATCTATCTATCTATCTATCTATCTATCTATCTATCTATCTATCTATCTATCTATCTATCTATCTATCTACTATCTATCTATCTATCTATCTATCTATCTATCTATCTATCTATCTATCTATCTATCTATCTATCTATCTATCTATCTATCTATCTATCTATCTAGTATCTATCTATCTATCGTCTATCTATCTATCTATCTATCTATCTATCTATCTATCTATCTATCTATCTATCTATCTATCTATCTATCTATCTATCTATCTATCTATCTATCTATCTATCTATCTATCTATCTATCTATCTATCTATCTAGCTATCTATCTATCTATCTATCTATCTATCTATCTATCTATTATCTATCTATCTATCTATCTATCTATCTATCTATCTATCTATCTATCTCTCTATCTATCTTTCTTTTTGTCTATCTATCTATTTATCTATCTA
>CM035418.1:126208434-126211497 GCA_020310875.1 Ceratopteris richardii | reverse complement strand
CCTTCTTCTACATGATCCTGCACTCTACATCTAGAGTCAACTTCATCAACAATTTCTTCACAAACTTTTACCTTTGCCTTTCCTTTCCTTTGAATTTCTTCAACACCTGTATACTCATTTGGTGATCCTGTATACCACATATTTTGCTCATCAAATGTCACATCTTTAGTAACAAGAAATTGCTTTGTGGATGGACTCCACAACCTGTAACCCATCTGTCTATCATCATATCCAATAAACACATACTTCTCTGCTTTTGGTTCTAGCTTATGTCTTAATTGTGAAGGAACATAAGCATATGCAATACATCCAAATACTTTACAATGATCAAGACTACGCTTCTTACCCCACCATGCTTCATAAGGGGTTCCTCCATCCAAAGCTTTGCAAGGCAACCTATTCACAAGGTATGTTGCAGTGTTAATGGCTTCTGCCCATAAGTAATTTGGACAATTCTTTTCCTTCATCATGGCTCTTGCAAACTCTACAAGAGTTCTATTCCTCCTTTCTGCTACTCCATTCTGTTGAGGGGAGTACCTGCAAGTTACTTCTCTTTTGATACCTGCATTCCACAAATAATCATCAAACTCTTTAGAGAAATACTCTCCCCCTCCATCTGATCTTAACCTCTTTAGCTTTTGTCCTGTGATCCTTTCTGCATAAGCATGAAAATGTTTGAATGTCTTGAAAACTTCTGATTTATCCTTGATTACATACAAAGTAATCCACCTGGTTGCATCATCAACAAACAACACATAATATCTGGATCCATTTATGCTATAGTCCCTTGAGGGTCCCCATACATCTGTATGAACCAATTCAAGCATATTTGAATACTTGTACCCTGATTTGTTATAAGAACTCTTATGTGCTTTACCTAATTGACAAGCTTCACACTTGTACACCATATGTTGCCCTTCAATATTTGGCAATCCAAGCACCACCTGATTCTTTGACATCTCCTTTATAGCTCTCTCATTGAAATGACCTAGCCTTTTATGCCATAGGTCTAATTCAGACACCTTTTGACCTCCATAGGTAAATAATGCATGTCCCACATTACCTTGGACCTTGAGAGTGAACAATCTTCCTTCCTTTTTACCTGCAATTATGTTTCTATATCCCTGATTTGGATCTTGTACATAAACACCATCATTTGTGAATCTTACCTCATATCCTTTCTCCACAATTTGCCCTACACTTATCAGATTTTTAGGAATAGTAGGAACATAAAGTACCTTGCTCAGAAGTGTACTTCCACTCTTTGTCTTCACTGATCCAATGCTCTCCACTTTATGTTTGGTATTGTCACCTGTTTGAACTGTATGTCCATTCACCCTTGCTTCCATATCAGTCATCAAAGATAGATTCCCACTCAGATGGTTGCTACACCCTGAGTCAATATAAAACACTCTTTGATCTTCTCCCATTGATTCATGAGTTGCATTCAAGATAAGAGTCATGTCATCCTTCTGATCTGATGCATAATTGTAATAATTGTTGTTGTAGGACTGAGATTGGAAGTTTCTTCCACCTCCTCTACCATATGATGTCCTACCACCTCTTCCTCTGAAATTGCCTCTTTGGTTTCTGCCTCCTCTACCTCTTTGACTATAATTCTGATTATTGTTTCCACCATTTTGATTATTATACCAACAATCATTTGCCAAATGATTTGTTCTGCCACAAATCCAACAAGCTTTAGCATTATCTTTGTTCTTACCTCCTCTTCCTTTACCTCTGAAATTTGTCTTCCCTTTTGTGAAGTTGGCTTGATTTGAATTCCCTTCATCATCATTTGATTGCTTTCCCTTGCCATTATTTTTCTTGTCCTTGGAGTACATAGCTTGACTTGTACTTCTATCATTGTCTCCTTTAAGATCCTGCTCAAAGGTTAGCATGTGTCCTAGCAATTGATTAAGATCAGGAGTAAAGTGATCAAGTGACAACTCTATGGACAATATGAAAGGCTTCCACTTCTCATCTCCTCTCAAACCTGTAAGTATTTGTCTTACCAACTTTTCTTCTTCAATATCTTCATCCACTGCTCCCAAGCTATCTGCAATATCTTTCATCCTTGCCACATAATCTGAAATTGATTGTGAGCTCTTCTTCTTGAAGGTTGTGAACTCAGCCCATAGTGAGGACTTCCTTGACTTAGTTGTATTTTGAAAATGCTCTTCCAAGGCATTCCAAACATCTGTGGCACTTTCCAAACCTCTGATGTGAGGTAAAAGGTAATCATTTACAGCCATGTAGATGATACTCCTTGCTTGAGCATCCTTTCTCATCCAAGTCTTCAACATTGCAAGCTCGAGGAATACTTGGATCTGCAAACTCAGGTTTTTCTTCATCTCCTGTAATAAATGATATAAGATCTTTGCTCATGAGGTGTGCTTCCATCCTCATGGACCATGCTGGATAGTTCTCCCTATCTAGCTTATCAATCTGCAAGCTTTCTCCCATCTTATGTCCACCTGTGTATTGAAATCTTCAAGCTTTACAAACAATGTATGTACCTTTACTTCAAATTGGACTCCTTTTGCTTTTCTTGATGTCAAATAGTCTTCTCCTTGAGCTTTGACTCCAAGCTTTCACTTCTTAGTCCTTAAAGTGTTGAATTTCTTGAATCTGAAGCAGTCGGGATCCTCCTTTCTTCAAATTGATGTCTCCTGCTCTGATACCACTGATGGAGAATGTTAATCTCCAAAAGAACAACTTACTCTTGTGATTAGAGCACCTCTATACCAAGAGTAAGTCAAACACTCCACTAATTTAGAGGATCAATTGCTAATTATCAAAAGATTAACAAATCTGTGAAGAAGATGAAACACAGAAAAGTCTGCTGCACTATTTCTCCACATTGACCTATCAAACGTGTAAAGTTTTTGATGAAACTTTGTACGAAGTATCTCCTAGAGATTGCGCATCTATTCCAAGTTGAATCTCTTCAAAAGATTAAGTGTAGCTTGAGAAATCAACTTCTCAAGTTACCTATGTCAGAAACTGTTACTCAAAACAGTCGACTTTACACCTGTAACTTTTAAGACTTGGTTCTCCTTG
>CM035418.1:126200934-126203434 GCA_020310875.1 Ceratopteris richardii | reverse complement strand
TGGTATAGAGGTGCTCTAATCACAAGAGTAAGTTGTTCTTTTGGAGATTAACATTCTCCATCATCTTTGACCTGCAATCCAATGTTCTTTCCTAGGACAATGCATGAATTGGGACAAAACCCCAACTGCATATGATAAATCAGGCCTAGTTAATGTAGCATAAATAAGACTACCAACCAAACTTTGATATAACTTCATATCCTTGAATTCCTCTCCACCATATCTGCTCAATTTGTGATTCACCTCCATTGGAGTAGGTGCTACCCTGCAATCATTCATTTTAAACTTGATTAACAAGTTCTTCAAATACCTTTCTTGAGTCACATACACTCCATGTTGAGTGTATGAAATCTCCATGCCCAAGAAGTATGACAAATCTCCCAAATCACTGATTTTGAACTCTTTCTCCATTTGCTTCTTTAGGCTTTGAATGCCTTTCTCATCTGTACCTGTGAGAATTATATCATCAACATATATGCACATGTAAATGAACCCATCATCACTTGCTTTAACAAGCAAGCTACTATCTGCCTTAGATACTTGAAATCCAAGTTCCTTTAAGAACTTTACAAGCCTATAGTTCCATGCCCTTGGGGCCTGCTTCAAGCCATATAAAGCTCTCTTGAGCTTACACACATGATCTGGATACCTTCCATCTCTGAATCCTTGAGGTTGCTCCATGAAAACATCATCTAACATATAACCATTCAAAAAAGCATTCTTCACATCTAATTGACACAATTTCCAACCTTTACATGCAGCAATTGCTATGAGTGTTCTGATGGTTGTCATCTTTGCCACAGGACTATAAGTCTCATCATAATCAATACCATATGTTTGAGCAAACCCTTTCACAACAAGTCTAGCTTTGTACCTAGACACACTTCCATCTGCAAACCTTTTTGTCTTGTAGACCCACTTACATCCAATGATCTTCTGGCTATTTGGTTTTGGAACCAAATCCCATGTTTGATTCTCCATCAATGCATCATATTCTTTCTGCATAGCTTTCTCCCAATTTTCTTTACCTTTTACCTCTTCATATGTAGAAGGGTCTTCATCTGCTTTTATCATGTAAGCATAATCTTTGGTAGCCAAAAAAGAAGTATCATAGCTATACCTTGTAGGTTGCCACTTGTGTCTTGATGACCTTCTAAGTTCTCCACTCCTTGAGGTTTCTGGTTCTTCACACTTAGGATCAAATCTTGGCATTTCTTCAACTTCAACCTGCACTTCATTATTCTCCTCTTCATCAAATACCTGTACCTTTGATTTACCTTTCCTTTGACTCACAACTTCTTCATCGCCTGTATTAATATTGATAGTACCTGCATACCAAGTACCTTGCTCATCAAATGTAACATCCTTAGACACAATGAATTGTTTTGTGGATGGACTCCACAACCTATATTCCATCTGCTTATCATCATAACCAATGAACACATACTTTTCAACTTTAGGTTCCAATTTGTGTCTTAATTGTGATGGCACATATGCATATGCCAAACATCCAAATACTTTGCAATGGTCTAATGTAGGTCTCTTACCCCACCATGCCTCATATGGTGTCATACCCTGCAAGGCTTTACATGGTAGCCTATTGACTAGATAAGTGGTTGTATTTACAGCCTCAGCCCACAAATAATTTGGGCAATTTTTCTCCTTCATCATGGACCTTGCAAACTCAACAAGAGTCCTATTCCTCCTTTCTGCTACACCATTTTGTTGAGGATAGTACCTGCAAGTAACCTCCCTTTTTATACCTGCATTCCACAAGTAATCACTGAACTCATTAGAGAAATACTCTCCCCCTCCATCTGACCTTAGTCTCTTCAACTTATGACCTGTAATTCTTTCTGCATACACATGATAATGTTTGAATGTATTGAATACCTCTGACTTATCTTTGATCACATAGATAGTGATCCATCTGGTAGCATCATCAACATAAATCACATAATACCTTGAACCATTTATACTGAAATCCTTTGATGGTCCCCACACATCTGTGTGTACCAACTCAAGCTTCTCTGAATACATAAAACCATGCTTGGAATAAGACTGCTTATGAGCCTTACCTAATTGACATGCCTCACATCTGTATGTCATATGTTGACCTGCAACATTAGGCAATCCAAGCACTGCACCATTGTTAATCATGTCTTTGATACCTCTTTCATTGAAATGTCCAAGCCTCTTGTGCCAAAGATCTAACTCAGAGATCTTATGTCCTCCATAAGTGAACAAGGCATGACCAACATTACCTTGAATCTTCAATGTGAACAATCTTCCTTCTTTCCTCCCTGAAACAATTTGTTTATACCCATTGCTAGGGTCTTCCACAAACACTCCTTCATTAGTGAACCTCACTTCATAACCTTTTTCAACAATTTGTCCTACACTTATCAGATTCTTAGGAATTGTAGGAACATACAGAACCTTACTCAATAAGGTGCTACCATCCTTGGCCTTTACTGATCCAATTGACTTCACATTGTGC
>CM035418.1:126190934-126193434 GCA_020310875.1 Ceratopteris richardii | reverse complement strand
TTTATATTGACTCAGGATGTAGCAATCATCTGAGTGGAAATATTTCTTTGATGACTGATCTAGATCATAAGGCAATCAATCATACAGTTCAAACAAGTGATAATACAAAGCATAAAGTAAAGTCAATTGGTTCAGTGAAAGCCAAAGATGGAAGTACTATCTTGAGTAAGGTTCTGTATGTTCCTACAATTCCAAAGAACCTGATCAGTGTAGGAAAAATTGTGGAAAAAGGATATGAGGTAAGGTTCACTAATGATGGAGTTTATGTTGAAGACCCTAGTCAAGGGTATAAACAGATTGTTACAAGAAAGAAGGAAGGAAGGCTCTTCACATTAAAGATACAAGGTAATGTTGGACATGCAATGTTTACCTATGGAGAGCAAAAGATGTCTGATTTGGATCTTTGGCATAAAAGACTTGGATACTTTAATGAAAAAGGTATCAAAGAAATGATTAACAATGGTTCAGTGCTTGGGTTGCCTAATGTTGTAGGTCAACACATGACATACAGATGTGAAGCATGTCAGTTAGGTAAGGCTCATAAGCAATCATATAATAAGCATAGTTTTATGTATTCAGAAAGACTTGAATTGGTACATACAGATGTGTGGGGCCCTTCAAAGGACTTCAGTATAAATGGTTCAAGATATTATGTCATATATGTTGATGATGCTACCAGCTGGATCACAATCTATGTGATCAAAGACAAATCAGAAGTGTTTAATACATTTAAACACTATCATGTATATGCAGAAAGAATTACAGGTCAAAAGTTGAAGAGACTAAGGTCAGATGGAGGGGGAGAGTATTTCTCTAATGAGTTCAGTGATTATTTGTGGAATGCAGGTATAAAGAGAGAGGTTACTTGCATGTATTTTCCTCAACAAAATGGGGTAGGAGAGAGAAGAAATAGAACTCTTGTTGAGTTTGCAAGGTCAATGATGAAGGAGAAAAATTGTCCTAATTATTTGTGGGTTCAGGGTGTAAACTTAATGTTCATGCAGATGTTGAAGAAGTTGTGAATCAAAAGAAAGGTAAATCAAAGGTTCAGATATTTGATGAAGAGGAGAACAATGAAGTATAGGTTGAAATTGAAGAAGTGCCAAGGTTTGATCTAGAATGTGATGAACCAGAAACTTCAAGAATTGGAGAACTCAGAAGGTCATCTAGGCACAAATGGAAACCTACAAGGTATAGCTATGATACTTCATTCTTGACTACTAAAGATTATGCTTACATGTTAAAAGCAGATGAAGATCCATCCACATATGATGAAGCCAAAGGAAAGAAGAATTGGGAAAAAGTTATGCAGGAGGAGTATGATGCATTGATGGAAAATGAGACTTGGGATTTGGTTCCTAAACCAAATAGTCAGAAAATCATTGGATGTAAATGGGTCTACAAAACAAAAAGGTTTGCAGATGGAAGTATATCTAGGTACAAAGCCAGGCTTGTTGTAAAGGGATATGCACAGACATATGGTGTGGATATCATGAAACTTATAGTCATGTTGCAAAGATGACAACCATAAGGACTCTCATAGCAATTGCTGCTTGCAAAGGTTGGAAATTATCTCAATTAGATGTGAAGAATGCATTTTTGAATGGTTATATTTCAGATGAAGTCTACATGGAAAAACCAGATGGTTTCAAAGATCAAGTGTATCCAAATTATGTGTGTAAGCTCAAGAGAGCTTTGTATGGGTTGAAGCAGGCCCCAAGGGCATGGAATTATAGGCTTGTAAAGTCCTTAACGGAACTTGGATTTCAAGCATCAAAGGCAGATAGTAGCTTGCTAGTCAAAGCAAGTGAGGATGGATTTATTTATGTTTGTATTTATGTTGATGACATAATACTTATAGGAGCAGATGACAAAGGTATATACATGATTAAGAAGCAGATGGAGAAAGGTATATACATTCTTTTTGGGAATGGGGATTTCATATACTCAACATGGAGTATATGTAACTCAAGAAAGGTATCTGAAAAATTTGCTAATCAAATTTAAAATGGAAGATTGCAGGATAGCACCAACTCCAATGGAAGTGAATCATAGATTGAGTAGATATGGAGGAGAAGAATTCAAAGATATGAAGCTTTATCAGAGTTTGGTGGGTAGCTTGATTTATGCTACATTAACAAGACCTGACTTATCATATGCAGTTGGAGTCCTATCTCAATTCATGCATTGTCCTAGGAAGGAACATTGGATTGCAAGACAAAGAGTACTTAGGTACATCAAGGGCACACTTAAAGAAGGTCTGTATTATGGATTTACTTCAGATACAAGAGTCAAAATATACAATGATGCAGATTGGGCAGGTAATTCTGATGATAGAAGATCAACACATGGATGTTTGTGTTATGTGCGAGACAAGCTAATTTCTTGGTGTTCTAAGAAGCCACATACAGTTGCTTTATCATCTACAGAAGCAAAATACAAAGGCATGGTAGAAGCTGCAAAGGAAGTAATATGGTTAAAGACTCTTATGAAGAGTTTT
>CM035418.1:126183434-126185934 GCA_020310875.1 Ceratopteris richardii | reverse complement strand
GACAAGGATGAAAGATATTGTAGATGCTTTAGGAGCTGTTTATGAAGACATTGAGGAAGATAAATTGGTAAGGCAAATCCTTACAGGGTTGAGAGGTGATGACAAATGGAAGCCATTTATTTTGTCTACAGAACTATCACTTGACCATTTCACTCCTGATTTAAATCAATTGTTAGGTCATATGCTAACATTTGAGCAGGATGTTAAAGGAGATGGTGAAAAGAGTACAGGACATGCAATGTACTCAAAGGACAAGAAGAAGAATAGCAAAGGAAAACAACAAGCAGGTGAAGATGAAGGAACAACTACTCAAGCCAACTTCCTAAGAGGAAGAGGAGGTGGCAAAGGTAGAGGAAGAGGCAGGAACAATAAAGATGGAGGCAAAGCTTGCTGGATTTGTGGTAAGACAAATCACTTAGCTAATGATTGTTGGCACAATACTCAGAATAATAATGGATATAGTCAAAACTATAATGCAAGAGGAAGAGGTGGCAGAAATCAAAGAGGTAATTACAGAGGTAGAGGTGGAAGGAATTACTTTGGAAGAAATGCAGGTAGAGGATTCCAAAGTCAACAATACAACAACACCTACTACAATTATGCTTCAGATCAAAAGGAAGATTCAACATTGATAATGAATGCAACTTGTGAAAGGCAGAGTGAAGATCAAAGAGTCTTCTACATTGACTCAGGGTGTAGCAATCACCTGAGTGGTAACATATCTTTGATGACTGATTTGGAAAGTAAAGTTTTTAATCATGTTGTTCAAACAGGTGACAACACAAAGCACAATGTGAAGTCAATTGGATCAGTGAAGGCCAAGGATGGAAGCACCTTATTGAGTAAGGTCTTGTATGTTCCTACAATCCCTAAGAATTTGATAAGTGTAGGTCAAATTGTTGAAAAGGGATATGAAGTAAGGTTCACTAATGATGGAGTATATGTGGAAGACCCTAGCCAAGGGTATAAACAGATTGTTTCAGGAAAAAAGGAAGGAAGATTATTTACATTGAAGATTCAAGGCAACATTGGTCATGCTATGTTCACATATGGAGGACATAAGATCTCTGAGTTAGATCTTTGGCACAAGAGGCTTGGACATTTCAATGAAAGAGGTATTAAAGATATGGTTAACAATGGTTCAGTGCTTGGATTGCCTAATGTTGCAGGTCAACATATGACATATAAATGTGAGGCATGTCAATTAGGTAAGGCTCATAAACATTCATATTCCAAGCATGGTTTTATGCACTCAGAGAAGCTTGAGTTGGTACACACAGATGTGTGGGGACCATCAAAAGATTTCAGTATAAATGGATCAAGGTATTATGTGATTTATGTTGATGATGCTACTAGGTGGATCACTATCTATGTGATCAAAGATAAGTCAGAAGTGTTTAATACATTTAAACACTATCATGCATATGCAGAAAGAATTACAGGTCATAAGTTGAAAAGACTAAGGTCAGATGGAGGGGGAGAGTATTTCTCAAATGAGTTTAGTGATTACTTATGGAATGCAGGTATAAAAAGGGAAGTTACTTGCAGGTACTCTCCTCAACAAAATGGTGTTGCAGAAAGGAGAAATAGAACTCTTGTTGAGTTTGCAAGATCCATGATGAAGGAGAAAAATTGCCCTAATTACTTGTGGGCTGAGGCTGTAAATACAGCTACTTATTTGGTCAATAGGCTACCATGTAAAGCCTTGCAGGGTATGACACCATATGAGGCTTGGTGGGGTAAGAGACCTACCTTGGATCATTGCAGAGTTTTTGGGTGTGTGGCATATGCATATGTGCCATCACAATTAAGGCACAAGTTGGAACCTAAAGCTGAAAAGTATGTTTTTATTGGCTATGATGATAAGCAGATGGGCTATAGATTGTGGAGTCCATCAACAAAGCAATTTATGGTTTCTAAGGATGTTACATTTGATGAACAAAGCACTTGGTATGCAGGTACAATCAACATCAATACAGATGATGAAGAAGAAGTGAGTCAAAGAAAAGGTAAATCAAAAGTTCAAATATTTGATGAGCAAGAGAATAATGAAGTGCAGGTTGAAGTGGAAGAGACACCAAGATTTGATCCTGAATGTGAAGAGCCAGAAACCTCAAGGAGTGGAGAACTCAGAAGGTCAACAAGAAATAGGTGGCAACCTACAAGGTATAGTTATGATACTTCATTTCTAGCCACAAAAGATTATGCTTATATGGTGAATACAGATGAAGACCCTTCTACATATGAAGAGGCAAAAGGTAAGGAAAAATGGGAGAGTGCTATGCAGGAGGAATATGATGCACTATTGGAGAATCAAACTTGGGATTTGGTTCCAAAACCAAATAGTCAGAAGATTATTGGATGCAAGTGGGTCTACAAGACAAAAAGGTTTGCAGATGGAAGTGTGTCTAGATACAAAGCTAGACTTGTGGTCAAAGGCTTTGCTCAGACATATGGTATTGATTATGATGAGACCTATAGTCCTGTGGCAAAGATGACA
>CM035418.1:125995934-126173434 GCA_020310875.1 Ceratopteris richardii | reverse complement strand
TCCACTTCCTAAGAGTTTGTGAGCGGGTGATAGGTTTCTTCTGAGGGACAAAAGTTGAGATCGGATGTGGTGGGGTTAAAGGGTGAAGAGATTTCTGAGGGTTATATATTACATGGCTTGAGGGTTGAGCTATAATACACTGTTTGGGTACCCAAATCTGCGTGGGTGTGGGTCGGTTTGTAAGGTACTTCTTGGTGATCCAAATTTGTCGAGTGTTCGTACTCATAGAAGAAGGTCGAGTAGACTTTGAATAATGACTCTGCTTCTGCCTTGACTTCTTCGCATCAATTTCTGCGTTGTTGAAATCAGTCGGTGCTTTCTGTCCTTTTGGCACCCATATTTGTCTCGCGCCGCTTGCTTTGTGATACTGATACTGCTGCTTTCTTTGTGTCCTCTGATATTTTCGTCGGCCTGGGTTCCTTTGCCGTGGTTGACTCCTTTGTGGTTGAGGTTCAGAGGTCTAATGGACACTCTGCTTTGGAAAAGAAGGGAGGTCCAACACTTGCGAAACTTGCCCATTAGGAGGTGCTCCATTTTGTACTTTTAATCTAGGCCAGTTTGCAGTAAGTGTGGAAGGATGGGCACCACAGTTGATAGTGTTCATTTGGCGGCTGATGTAACCCACCTGACCGCTGATGGTGTCCCTTTGACCAAGCGGTTGGGTGGTTGTCCCTTGTAGTTTGTAGGAAGACCAATGGAAAATCTCCTGACGTCCTTCTGATTGACAATTGTCCATCGCCAAGCCCGCGTGGGTTGGTGTAGATGTAGCGTGACTCATCTGACCAAAGATCTTCCGGTCTTCCTTCGCATGTTGTTCATATGGTCTAGGGTTATGTACTTCAGGCGGAGGTTTGTTAGGGAATTCAAGCCGTATCACTCGCTTCTGTTCTAGGGTTCCAATCTGTAAGGAGCCTTGTCTAAGATTTAGGTCCACTGAGTGATCGTATAACCAATCTTGGCCAAGGACTAGGGGTTCTATCAGGTCATCGTCATGGCACACTAGTAGTTTCACTGTCAAGGTCACTTCGTTTATGAGGATAGGAAGGTCCACCTCACCCATGCAAGGGGTTTCCATGCCTCCTAGCCCTATGAGGTATGCCTCAATTGGCCGCATTTCTATTCTTGAGTCCTTATAGTGGGACCATCTAATCGCACTAGTCGTAGCACCTGAATCAATTAAAGCCCTCAGCTCTTGGCAAGGGTTGTCGTGCTCTAGCCTGACTGTAATGAATGGTCTCATGTCCACTATGCTAGGGTGTGTACTTGAATTTGCTTGACACATGGCCATGGGTGATGGAGAGTGTTAATCTCCAAAAGAATAACCTACTCTTATGATTAGAGCACCTCTATACCAAGAGTAAGTCAAAATCTTCACCAAATTAGAGGTTCAATCTCCAAATTATCAAAAGTTGAAAACTTCTGTGAAGAAGATAAAACACAGAAAGTCTGCTGCACAATTTCTTCTCATTGACCTATCAAACATGTAAAGTTTTCTATGAAATATTGTATAGAGTGTTGCCTAGAAGTTGCGCACCTCCTCCAAGTTAAATTTCTTCAAAAGGTTTAGTATAACTTGAGAAATCAATTTCACAAGTTACCTATGTCTAAATCTGCACTTCTGAGAAGTCGATTTTGACACCCCTAACTTCTAACACATAGTTCTATCAATCTCGAACCCGTTTAAACAAATGCTTGTAGATACAGGCAGCTTACCTTCTAACTTAAAGATTAAGTGCTTGCTTGCACAAAACTTTAAACTGTGGAGTGAGAACTGACCAAAAAATCAAGATCAAAATTTGCGCCTGTTTCAGAGAACTGTGAACACTCATCACATATGAATGTTCCTATTAACAATTCTCCTAGCCTGTTTACAATTAGACTCTGAAACTCAAGTCATAGTCTCATTAACTATGAACTTAGATATCCTCAAAAGGATTTCACAAATGATCTAACACAGACGGAGCATACACAGAAACATCGGGCGCAATATTTCTTCGATTACTCAGAAAATTTCAATTGAGTGATGAGAGGAAAACTCAACTAACATTTCACATGTCTCATGACATCTAACTTCTCCTTTCTTGACTTCTATACTCACTCATCTATTCTTTCATATGCTCTCATGTCACGCCTCGACATTTTCAAGGTATTTATAGAGAAATTTGTACAAGTCTATGACTAATCAAAGATCTAAGTGAACTATAACTATACTAATGTACATATGTGTACATTCCTCATATCCTCTGAATGTATCCTTCTTCCAAGCTTCAAGAATTGAATCTTCCTTCATTCTTTAATCTTCCAAACATTCAATTGGTGATTGGTCTGCACCAACAGCTCCCCCTCAATCATCAATTGAGGTTTCTCTCATCCTTTTTATGCCTGCCATGTCTTTAAACTTCTGTAACTTTGGTCCATCCAAACTCTTTGTAAGCATATCAGCTATCTGATCTTTAGTTGAAGTATGTATGACTTCAATCTCCTTATCCATCACTTTCTCTCTTAGAAAGTGATACTGAATCTCAATGTGTTTGGTCCCGGCATGAAAAATAGGATTAGCAGCTAAATACAATGAACTCATGTTATCACCATAAATGATAGGTGTGTTCTGTATAATGTCAAAACTCTTCATCAAGGTCTTGAGCCAAATCACTTCCTTTGCAGCTTCAACCATGCCTTTATATTCAGCTTCTGTAGAAGATAAAGCAACTGTATGTTGCTTCTTGGAACACCATGAGATAAGTTTATCTCCCACATAACACATCTATCCATAAGTTGACCTTCTATCATCTGGATTACCTGCCCAATCTGCATCACTATAGATCTTGATGTTTGTATCTGATGTAAAACCATAATACAAACCTTCATTGAGTGTACCCTTAATGTACCTCAACACTCTTTGTCCTGCAATCCAATGTTCTTTCCTTGGGCAATGCATGAATTGAGACAAAACCCCTACTGCATATGATAAATCAGGTCTAGTTAAAGTAGCATAGATAAGACTACCAACCAAACTCTGATATTGTCTCATGTCCTTGAATTCTTCACCTCCAAATTGACTCAATTTGTGATTCACCTCCATTGGTGTAGGTGCTACCCTGCAATCATCCATTTTAAACTTGATTAACAAGTTCTTTAAATACCTTTCTTGAGTCACAAATACTCCATGTTGAGTATATGTAATCTCCATGCCCAAGAAGTATGACAAGTCTCCCAAGTCACTTATTTTGAACTCCTTTTCCATTTGCTTCTTGAGTCTTTGTATTCCTTCTTCATCTGTACCTGTAAGGATTATATCATCAACATATATGCACATGTATATGAAACCATTATCACTTGCTTTGACAAGCAAGCTACTATCTGCTTTAGACACCTGAAATCCAAGTTCTTTCAAGAACTTTACAAGTCTATAATTCCATGCCCTTGGGGCTTGCTTTAAGCCATACAAAGCTCTCTTGAGCTTGCACACATGATCTGGATACCTTTTATCTCTGAACCCTTGAGGTTGCTCCATGAACACATCATCTGAAATATAACCATTCAAAAAAGCATTTTTCACATCAAGTTGACATAACTTCCAACCTTTACATGCAGCAATAGCTATAAGTGTCCTGATGGTTGTCATCTTTGCCACAGGACTATAAGTCTCATCATAGTCAACACCATATGTCTGAGCAAACCCTTTGACAACAAGTCTAGCTTTGTACCTAGACACACTTCCATCTGCAAATCTTTTTGTCTTATAAACCCACTTACATCCAATGATCTTCTGACTATTTGGATTAGGAACCAAATCCCAAGTTTGATTCTCCAATAGTGCATCATATTCTTCCTGCATAGCTTTCTCCCAATTTTCTTTACCTTTTGCCTCTTCATATGTAGAAGGGTCTTCATCTGTTTTAATCATGTAAGCATAATCTTTGGTAGCCAAAAATGAAGTATCATAGCTATACCTTGTAGGTTGCCATTTGTTTCTTGTAGACCTCCTAAGTTCTCCACTTCTTGAGGTTTCTGGTTCTTCATATTCAGGATCAAACCTAGGTGTTTCTTCCACTTCAACCTGCACTTCATTATTCTCTTCCTTTGACTTACCTTTCCTTTGGCTCACAATCTCTTCATCATCTGTATTAAGATTGATAGTACCTGCATACCAAGTACCTTGCTCATCAAATGTAACATCTTTTGATACAAGAAAGTGTTTTGTGGATGGATTCCACAACCTGTATCCCATCTGCTTATCATCATAACCAATAAACACATATTTTTCAGCTTTAGGTTCCAATTTGTGCCTTAATTGTGATGGCACATATGCATAGGCCAAACATCCAAATACTTTGCAATGGTCTAGTGTAGGTCTCTTACCCCACCATGCCTCATAAGGTGTCATTCCCTGCAAAGCTTTACATGGTAACCTATTGACCAAATAAGTTGTTGTATTTACAGCCTCAGCCCACAAATAATTAGGGCAATTTTTCTCCTTCATCATGGACCTTGCAAACTCAACAAGAGTTCTATTTCTCCTTTCTGCTACACCATTTTGTTGAGGAGAGTACCTGCAAGTAACTTCCCTTTTTATACCTGCATTCCACAAATAATCACTGAATTCATTAGAGAAATACTCTCCCCCTCCATCTGACCTTAATCTCTTCATCTTATGACCTGTAATTCTTTCTGCATATGCATGATAGTGTTTAAATGTATTAAACACTTCTGACTTATCTTTGATCATATAAATAGTGATCCATCTAGTAGCATCATCAACATAAATCACATAATACCTTGACCCATTTATACTGAAATCTTTTGATGGTCCCCACACATCTGTGTGTACCAATTCAAGCTTCTCTGAGTACATAAAACCATGCTTGGAATAGGAATGCTTATGAGCTTTACCTAATTGACATGCCTCACATCTGTATGTCATATGTTGACCTGCAACATTAGGCAATCCAAGCACTGAACCATTGTTAATCATGTCTTTAATACCTCTTTCATTGAAATGTCCAAGCCTCTTGTGCCAAAGATCTAACTCAGAGATCTTATGTCCTCCATATGTGAACATAGCATGACCAATATTGCCTTGAATCTTCAATGTAAATAATCTTCCTTCTTTCTTCCCTGAAACAATCTGTTTATACCCTTGACTAGGATCTTCCACATATACTCCATCATTAGTGAACCTTACTTCATATCCCTTTTCAACAATTTGTCCTACACTTATCAAATTCTTAGGAATTGTAGGAACATACAAATCTTGTCACCATCTCCTTTAACATCCTGCTCAAATGTTAGCGTATGACCTAACAACTGATTTAAATCAGGAGTGAAATGATCAAGTGATAACTCTGTAGACAAAATGAATGGCTTCCATTTGTCATCACCTCTTAAACCTGTAAGAATTTGCCTTACCAATTTATCCTCCTCAATGTCTTCATCAACAGCTCCTAAAGCATCTGCAATATCTTTCATTCTTGTCACATAGTCTGAAATGGATTGAGAAGCCTTCTTCTTAAAGGTGGTAAACTCTGCCCATAAGGATGCCTTCCTTGACTTAGTAGTATTTTGGAAATGCTCCTCCAAAGCATTCCAAATATCAGTTGCACTTTCAAGACCTCGAATATGAGGTAACAAGTAATCATTAACTGCCATATAGATAATGCTCCTAGCTTGAGCATCTTTCTTCATCCAATTTTTCAAATCTGCTAACTCTTCCCTAGTTGGAACACTAGGATCTCTGAACTCTGGCTTCTCTTCTTCTCCTTTGATGTAGGCTATTAAATCTTTGCTCATAAGATGAGCTTCCATCCTCATTGACCATGCAGGATAGTTTTCCCTATCCAATTTCTCTATCTGTAGAGAATCTCCCATCTTGTGTCCACCTGTGTATTGAAATCTTCAAGCTTTATGAACAATATATGTACCTTTACTTCAAATTACAGTCCTTTTGTCTTTCTTGATGTCGTATGGTCTCCTCCTCAAGCTTTGCCTTCAAGTTTTCACCTTTTAGTTCTCCAGTTGTTGAATTTCTTGAATTTGCAGCAGTCAGGATCCTCCTTTCCTTGATTCTGATGTCTCCTGCTCTGATACCACTGATGGAGAGTGTTAATCTCCAAAAGAATAACCTACTCTTATGATTAGAGCACCTCTATACCAAGAGTAAGTCAAAATCTTCTCCAAATTAGAGGTTCAATCTCCAAATTATCAAAAGTTGAAAAATTCTGTGAAGAAGATAAAACACAGAAAGTCTGCTGCACAATTTCTTCTCATTGACCTATCAAACATGTAAAGTTTTCTATGAAATTTTGTATGGAGTGTCGCCTAGAAGTTGCGCACCTCCTTCAAGTTAAATTTCTTCAAAAGGTTTAGTATAACTTGAGAAATCAATTTCACAAGTTACCTATGTCTAAATCTGCACTTCTGAGAAGTCGATTTTGACACCCCTAACTTCTAACACATAGTTCTATCAATCTCGAACCCGTTTAAACAAATGCTTGTAGATACAGGTAGCTTACCTTCTAACTTAAAGATTAAGTGCTTGCTTGCACAAAACTTTAAACTGTGGAGTGAGAACTGACCAAAAAATCAAGATCAAAATTTGCGCCTGTTTCAGAGAACTGTGAACACTCATCACATATGAATGTTCCTATTAACAATTCTCCTAGCCTGTTTACAATTAGACTCTGAAACTCAAGTCATAGTCTCATTAACTATGAACTTAGATATCCTCAAAAGGATTTCACAAATGATCTAACACAGACGGAGCATACACAGAAACATCGGGCGCAATATTTCTTTGATTACTCAGAAAATTACAGTTGAGTGATGAGAGGAAAACTCAACTAACATTTCACATGTCTCATGACATCTAACTTCTCCTTTCTTGACTTCTATACTCACTCATCTATTCTTTCATATGCTCTCATGTCACGCCTCGACATTTTCAAGGTATTTATAGAGAAATTTGTACAAGTCTATGACTAATCAAAGATCTAAGTGAACTATAACTATACTAATGTACATATGTGTACATTCCTCATATCCTCTGAATGTATCCTTCTTCCAAGCTTCAAGAATTGAATCTTCCTTCATTCTTTAATCTTCCAAACATTCAATTGGTGATTGGTATGCACCAACAATGGGGTATCTGGGTGATGTTTCTAGATGGTTATAATGTTCTCTCCCTAGTCCTTTTCTTCTTAACTTCATGCGCTTAATGCGTTCTATAGCTTCTGCCTGAGCTTCAGCTCGTATTCTATTTTCTTCCTCCTTACGCTTCTTTGCCAACATGAGTCGTCTAAGCATATCCTCAGTAAGAGGTTCCTGATATAACTTGACTCTACAGCCACTAATGTAATTAGGCATTATGTCTCCTTCTAAGGTGGCTAATTGTACTGCTCCACTTGTTGAGAGTCTGTTAATGATCATAGGTCCATAACCTCGCTTTTCTAACTTTCGTGTGTGCTGTTTCAGCGTATATACTAGAACTAAATCTCCTTCTTTCAAGTCTTTATCTTTCACATGTGCATCAAAATATGCTTTCTATCCCTTCTTAGCTGTGTATATTCCTACTGCCGCTTTCACCCTGGTTTCTCCTAATTGTTCCAAGTCCATTATTCTTGCTGATAATTCATGGTCGGTCCACTAATGTTCTTGTGCAACCTTAAGGATCGATATCAAGAAGTCCAAAGGAAGCACAGCATTCTGACCAAAAACCATCTGAAAGGGAGTTGCATTGAGTACGGTCTTGTAGGCCACTCGATATGCCCAAACAGCATGGTGTAACTGTTTGTCCCAATGTGAACGTTTGTTGTTCACGAGTTTCGTCAGTACATTACAAATGATCTTGTTAGTGCTTTCAGCTTGACCATTGGCCTGAGGATGATATTGTGCGGATTTCTTGTGAATCACCATAAAATCCTGTAACAAATGTTCAATGACTTGGTTTAGAAAGTGAGTTCCTCGATCACTCACTAACTCTATAGGCAATCCATATCTTGTAAAGACATTTTCAAATAAGAATTTTGCAGTCGTGTGTGCATCATTCTTTTTTGTGGCTTTTGCCTCTACCCATTTGGTAAGATAATCTGTGGCAACAATAATGTATTCAGCATGAGTACCTTTTGCAGGAGGGTTAATGGGTCCTACAAAGTCTATACCCCACTTAGAAAATGCACGTCCGCCCATCATGGGTTTCAATGGCATTTCATCTCTGTGAGTAGGAAATTGAGTTCTTTGGCACACATCACATCTCTTAACATAGGTATGTGCATCCATGTGAAGAGTGGGCCACCATAATCCTGCAAAGAGGATGGCTTTGATTATCCTATCTGGTCCAAAGTGACCTCCTGCAACACCTTGGTGTGCAGTCTCTAATACGCTCAAGTAATCGCTTTCATGAACACATTGTCTTAGGTATCCATCTCGTCCTCGTTTGTATAGATTATCGCCAATAAGTGAATTGTCCTGAGCTTCCTGCTCTAGACTTCATTGTCGTGCTAAGGTCATTCCTTGAGGGAATGTTTTCGTCCTCAAGTACGTCACTAAAGGTTCACTCCATTCTTGTGTGAGAGACACGTGATATAACGTAGCATGTTCTACCGGTGGTCTTTCACAACAAACATGACATTCCTTACACAACTTTTAGACATCTGCTTCCATAGAAGGCCAATATACTCCTAGTCTCTGTAGAGTCTGCAATGTACGATGTTTTGAATGATGTTGCTTTAATGCACCTACGTGTGCTAATTGCAACCAATTCGCATGTTCCGATTCATCTACACAACAAGCAAGAATCTTTTGATTATCCTATTTATATATGCTTCCTGCTATGATTTGATATCTCTGAGACTTGGTAATCTCTCTTTCTTTGATCTTTATCTTAGGATTCTTGGGTCCATATGTGAGAATAGGGACTATCGGCTTAGCCCATTTTGGTGCTATTTCAAGGTTAAACAAGTATGCATCGGGTAATTCATCCACTATTCCTTGAGGAGCTTCTCTTGTGGTTAGTCTCGAGAGGTAGTCAGCTCTGAGATGCATCTTTCCTTTCCTGACTACCACTTCAAAATCATACTCCATGAGTAATAGAAACCAACGTATTAATCATCCTGTGTTACATGGCTTGTTGACTAAGTACAATAGGGCTTGATGATCTGTAAAGAACTTGAACTTGTTTGCCAACAAATAATGCCTGAATTTCTTTACCACGTAGATCATCCCTAATCCATCTCGTTCCGTAGTGGTATAGTTTCTTTCTGCTGCGTTCAACTGTCTGCTCGCGTAAGCTATGGGGAGATCTATGTTACCTTCACTTGTAGGTTGTGCTAACACACATCCTATGGCATAGTTGGATGCATCCACATGTAGATGGAATGGTTTACTCCAATCCGGGGTTGTCAATATAGGTGCTGAGCACAGACCTCGTTTAAGTTCATTGAATGAATTCTCACACTCGTCTGTCCATTCAAAATTGGTCAAAAGGGAGTACAGAGGCTTGGCTATGATTGCATACATGTGTATGAATCGTCTATAATAACCGCAATGGCCCATAAATGCATGTACTTCTTTTACGTTATTTGGTCTAGGTAGATCGGCAATTACTTTCACTTTTTCTTCGCCCGTAGAGATTCCATTCTTTGACACAATGTGTCCTAGAATTTTGCCTTGTCTGACCATGAAAACGCATTTTTCTGGGTTCAAACAAACCTGATATTCTCGACATTTGTCAAATACTTGCCTTAACTCTGGGATATGCGTATGTCTCACATTTGAATGTGCACATAAGTCATCGACATAAACTTCCAAATTCTTGCATAAGAATTCCTTGAAAACATGACACATGAGTCGCTTGCATTTGTTAAGCCAAAGGCATCACATGAAATGCAAAAATGCCCCATTCTGTGGCAAAATTCGTCTTGTGTTGGTCTTCTGGAGCAATGGCTACTTGATTATAGCCTGATAATCCATCGAGAAAGCTGTAAACTTCCTTGCCCGCAACTCTTTCCAATAAGTGTTCTGTGATAGGAAGAGGATAACTGTCTCTAATTGTGGCAGCATTAACTTTTTTAAGGTTAATACACACACACAATTTTCCATTCTTCTTGGGTACAACCACAATGGGGGATACCCATTTGGTATGCTCAATTTCGTAAATAAATCCTGCTTCTATCAAACGATCTATTTCTTCTTTAATCTTCGCAACATAGTTATCATTGTACGTGTATGGTTTCTGTTTCGTAGGTTTTGCATCTAGAGTCATAGGGATTCTATGAGAACATATATCTAGGTCTACTCCTTTCAAATCTTTGTAACTCTAAGCGAACACATCTCTATATTCGCGCAATAGGGCAACTAACTCTTCTTCTTCTTCCTTCGTCAAATCATGCCCTATGTAGGTACACTTTTCTTCTTCTCCTTCTATGGCAACTATTATTTTCTTGGTTTTCTCTCGATTATCATATACTTCGCCAATGTCAGCTTTTCTGTTAGGCATTCATACCATGATTCTTCTGTCTTCTATTTCATATTTCTTGAAGTTCTCTGGAACTTCAAACAAGGATTCTTCTTCTTCTGACATGGTTTCTTTCTTCTTTCTTTTCTTACCTTCACTCTTGACAATCACTTTTGTGGCTATTCTCACATCATTCATAATTTCTTTGTGTGTCTGAGGGTAAGTTTCTACTTCGTAAAAATATTCTTCTTCTGATGCAAAGGGTGGATCCATAATAATTGATTCTAAATCAAAATCACTCGCATCCTCAAATGCATCAGTGCTAGGTTCACATTCTTCAATAATCGAGTCACACATGATTGGCTCTATCATGAAAACTAAAATGTCATAGCCATCCTCATCGCAGTGGGGTGTCCATTGTTCTTCATTGATGGCTACATCCATGGTTGCTAGGATTACTGCCCAACCATGGGGTTTGAATTCCTCATCTGGAAATACTATAGGTGCGTACACTGGGACTTGAAGAGTTCGTGGATGTTGTTCTGCACCTAAGGTCCTTGCTTCTAACCGTTCTTCCTCTTGTTTTGCTACTTTACACATCCATAAATGAGTGTCCTCGTGTAACCATGAGGGGTCCAACTCTAATGAGTGTACTGATTCCATTTCTACTTGTGTTTTATGGATGGTATTCCATTGTATTGGGGGTACATCTCGATGTGAATAGTCTTTAAGATTGACTTTGGTAGTCACACCTAAATGTTGCAAGTACAAATAATTAGTTCCCCAATCTTGTACGATTTGTAATTGATGCATGAATGGTCGTCCTAAGATCATCTCATAAGCGTGATTTTTCGCAAAGTCACAAATGGCAAAGGTATGCTCAAATTCTACACCACAAGTGGTGAGAGATATGCCTTCTAGTAAGCCTAATGGTTTTTCTATGTGTCCATCAGCCATTTGTAGTTTCATCCTGGTAGGTCTTAATGCTGGCTTACCCCAACGTTTCCATAAAGCGGTGGTGGCGATGGCTACTCCGGCTCCTGAATCTAAGATGGCTTTGGTGGTGTAGCCCTGATGGGTTATTGGAAGATAAGTGTTACCTTCCTCTCCTTCGCTTACATCTCCTATCTTTTCTACTAGTATCTTTGGTACCTTCTTGTGTGTTCCTATCTGTGAGGGAGTAGTAGCAAGCTCAGGGAATTGATTTGCCACGTGCTTCCACAGTTCTGGTTTAATCTTCAACAACTCCTCTAGAGTGAGATTACATTGAACTTTAGTGTTCTTTATCACTTCTCTGTTTCCACAGATTACTGATTCTTCATTCCTCACTATTATCGTGGGTGCTCTCATGCTAATAGACTTGGATTCCCAAGGTCTTGTGAAAGAGTTAGATTCAAATCCTGTGTGTTCACTCAGTTGTTCTTCCTCTACATCATCGTAAATAGAGGGGATATCTTGGGGAAATTGCTCCTGCAAGTCATCTATTTCTTGAATAGGAGGTCCTTATTCTTTTCTCCACTTCTCTTCTTTGATTTCTCTTAGAAATTCATGTGAGTACCTATGTATGGAAGATAGGTTGTCTTGACGTTCTATGTTGGGTACTTGAGACAGGGATGGTGCATTCCTTTCTTGTGTCTCTAGAACAGTAGGGTTCCTATGCTGATCCTTTTTCTCCTTGCTATCAATCAAGTATTCTAGCCTCTCCATCAGTCCTTGAAAGTGTAATTCCAGTTTTTCCATGTTATTCCAATTTAGATATCTAGAGGCTTCAAACATAGCTTGCACTAGATCTACCATCTTCATGCAAAGTTTAGTCCTCTCAATTTCTAGATCTGCTCGTGGGTAGTTCTTACTCATTTCAGCTACTTGAGGTCCTTCCTTTATTCTAGCCTGATACGCACGAAACATCATGTCTAAGTTTTTTGGTATGGGTTCCGCTAAAATTGATCCTGATTTTTGCGCTAGGTTCTCTTGATTCAATTCCTGTGAAGTCAACTCTAGGATTTTGGCTCTAGATTCCTTCAAACTTCCTTCCAACTCAGTTATTTTTTTACTCCATTTTCTCTTAATTCTTTCTCTAGAATCTTTCCAAGATTTTGTCTTTTTACTGCTAGATTCTCCAACTTCACTAGTTCCGACTATTTTCTCCTAATTAAGTTGTTGGTTCTGTAAGAGCGCCTGGGCTCTTGTTATAGCTTGGATAGGTACATATGTAGGGTTTGATCCATCTGCATTGTGCACAATACCTATCACGTTGATCGGTGTCACATTTGAAGCATTAGCAAGGTTCTTAGGACAATCTTTTATGATGTGCTCTTTACCACAATCGGCACAAAAGCCTTGTATGTTATAGTACTATGACTATCCTGCTATCGGAGGATGTGGACAATCCTTTATGAGATGATCTCCTTGGCACCTAAAGCATGGTCCTCTAGAGCCCTGTGGTCTTTGTTGTCTTAATTGGGGCCGTGGATTTGGGTTTGTGTACATCACATTAGCATAGTCGAGCTCCCAACTAGGTTCCAATGGTGGACTATCGTAATGATATGTCTCCACATGTTCTGGTGACTCAGAGTAACACGTGGGTGGACTATCTACATGAGTAGAGTCAAAACTGTTAGAGTTCGGATCACTGTCGATGATCAGGGGTGATGAAGGCACTAAAGCGCTACTTAGGTTTTCTTCTGCAGCAGCATATTTGACAGAGATGACATTAGCTGGTGGGGGTGGCTGCTGAGCTAAGACAGGTTGAGGTCTTTGTTGAGCCTGATATGGATAATTTTGAGGAGGCCTATAGTAATGAGGTTGAGTATTGTATTGGCCTTGATACCTATCTGGCTGCGGGTATGCTTGCGGGTAGTTCTATCTCACTGTTTGTTTGTTGTATGGGCAGTCCTGAGCCGTGTGATTTGTGTATCTTCTCTCAATTGTACAGTACTAGCCACTAGGGTTGGCTTGCGGTTGTGTCGCATTGGGACACACATTTGCCATATGATCACCACCACAGGTGTAACAACGCTTGTTTGTTGTTAACCTGGGTATCTGTTTGCTGGAAACTCCTAGTTTCTGGGCCACTTTTCTGCTAGGTCTTCTATCGAGCTGGACAGTTTTGTGGATGCTAGAGATGAACAGTCTGAATCCTTATAGACCTTTGAGAGTTCCAACTCATCTCCTAAGTTGTCCTCAATGTCTATGCATATTCTTACACGCTGCTCTAGCGTTCTGGGTTCCTTCAAGTATACATAGGAGCGTAGTTTAGAGCTCAACAAGCCGTCTAGAAACAATGACACTTGTTTGGCTTGTGAGGGTAGCTCTTGCATAGGACATCTTTCAACATATTATCTAAATCGACGTCCTGCAAGTCTAACTGTTTCTTGAGGGGTCTGTTTGAAGCTATGAATCAACAAAGACGTACCATGTCTGATCCCACTTTTAGAGAATTCAGTGATGAATGACTCTAAAAAGTGATGAATATCCCTAAACTGCCTTTTTTGCAATGGTTGGAACCAAGTTAAAGTTGTATTCTTTAACGTTAGTCCAAATGCGTTGTATTGCGTGAACATGTCTTCTACTTGCTCTGCTCTGAGCACTTGCTTAAATTCTGCAACATGATCATAGGGATCTCCTGTCCCATCAAAATAGTTTTTCATGGACTTTACTAACTGAGTGGGTCTTAGTATTCTTGCGTGTTCACGTGGTCTAGGTAGAGGAAAATCATCTCTACCACCTAGTATTCCATGTTCCCTTTGTCTATCCGCTATATTAGTGTCTACGGTGATTCTATCTCTCCCTATGGGATGATTGAAACTTACTTCAGGTCTATCTTTGTTTTCCTCTCTTTGATTACCACGGGCTGAGGATGTCCCTACCCCTTGTTGGCTCGCGTTTACATTTGTTCGTGATGGAGGGAATACCATCTCACCTCTCCATGTGTATGTGTTTCTAGCATGGTCTGGCATCACAAATACTCTTTTTGAAGTTTCATCTAGGTATACAACCTTTCCATGTGTATCTGGGTCCTTGAACTCATAAATCGTGATGATGCCTACCTCACTAGGTTGTTCCGTTCTGTACCTCCAAAATGCTTCATCTGTTTCTTTACTTACAAACAGCTCTATGCTTCTATTGTCCTGAGGGATCCACTCTGGGATTAGTACTCTTGTCAGTATAGATTTCCCTCTAGGTGTCCTAGGTTCTTCTAATGGTTCTTTTCCTTTGGCTTTCGCTTCCGCCTCTAACTAAATTACCCCAAACTCATTGGTATTGTTTAGCTGAGTACTTAAGATGTACATCGTTCCTTCTTTGTCTATGTATACGTCTCTTTTGAATTTCACCACTGGATGTTCCAATCCAATGGGTTGATCAGGATTGTGCATTTGCACCACTTGTCTTCGCAAACCATCCTCATAGATGTGAGCACCTAAGCAGTTGGTTCGGAGAAATTCTAATTGAGTCCTATAGGGTCCTTCAGGTCTTTCTAAATATGCTACATTTGACCCTACTTCTGGTCTTTCTGTGCTAAAAGCCATTTCCGATTCACTTGTATCTGAGCTCTCGTAGGGGTAATTACTATTCAATTGCTGAGCCCACGATCGTGCAGTAGTGCCTACACTTGCTTCGGATGATCTAAGGCTTCGTCGGTCAGACTTACCTATATGTTTGCCCGATCTAAGGTTCATGAATTTACTTAGCGGCACTTCTTTGATCGTCACTGGTTCTTTGTTCTTTTAATTGCTTGGTTCTTTTTAAAGTCTTTTAAGTTCTTGTCCAACTGTATGCATCAAGAATCGACTTTCTGTGGTACTTTTGAGTTCTCGTTCTGTCAGACTTAAGTTCTTTCCCGTTAGGTTTTTGTATCACACACCTTTACTTTAGTCTTGGACTTGAAAAATTTAAGTCTCTTGCACTTGAGGCGTTCCTATCGTCGTTAATCCACAATGCTACCATTTATCCTAAGATAATAATTAACTGAGGGGGTTGAGTAATCTTCCAACCTCAAGTCACCTTTTCTGGTTGCTCTGATGCCCAAGAAGCCACGCTTCCAAGCTTTATACCCTTCACTGCCTTGCCTTGAATGCCCTTGATTGCCTTTGCTAGACGTGGAAAAATCCAATATTAGACCAATATCACAATGGATGATCAAGCACTTGGATATAAACACTTTTAAAGTCCCTTGTCCTTTGCCCAATTTTTTTCAATGCCCCTTGGCTTTCTAATCCCAAACTAGGTCAACCTCAAATTATCCTCTCTAAAAATCAACGTATCCTCTCTCTAACGAGCTATAAAGCTCAAAAAACGGACTTCGGATGAAAAAGATATGACCGTTCAGGCCCTCGAGGGTAAAAATTGACAAACAGGTTTTTCTCCAAATATGAACTAAGGGGTCTCCTATGGGTCTAATCACCCAAAACGTTCCCAAAATTGACCAAAAAATCAATTCCAAAAAATCCGTTTGGGGTGGACAATCGCGATGGTCTGAGATAATCACGATGGTCTGGACCGTCGCGATGGTCTAGGTGAGCCGTCGCGATGGCGTGGCACAATCGCGATGGTCCGAAGGAGCGAACAGTCATGATGGTCAGAAAGTGAATGATCACGATGGCCCGAAAATGAACCGTCACGATGGCATCAGTCAACAGTCAACGCGAACCGTCGCGATGGTTCAAGTGAACCGTCGCGATGGTCACAAGCGCAATGGCATGAGCCAATCACGATGGTCTAATTTTGGGTCGTCACGATGGTGTACTTGGGACAGTCGCGATGGCGTGACTAGTGAGCAAGCACGATGGTCTAGCTTGCCATGTGGCAGCGTCGGCGCGATGGCATATGGTCGACGGGATCGTCGCGACGGTCCAAGTGAACCGTCACGATGGCTCAAGTGAACCGTCATGATGGCTCAAGTGAGCCGTCGTGATGGTTTGAGACCGTCGCGATGGTCCCGCCGAGCCATCGCGATGGCGTGAGCCAATCGCGATGGTGTGACACAATCGCGATGGTGTGACACAATCGCGATGGTGTGAGCCAATCGCAATGGTCCACCAAAATGCAATTTTTTTGAATGCAAGTATGGATTCCTATGTGCGCAAGTGTGCTCTACACGCTGGTGTGGTCGCCTACCTCAAATTCCAAACTTTGCATACCATCGCGATGGTCTGACACAGTCGGCATTTTCTGACAGAAAGTGATTTTCTTACCTTTTTGCAGCTTTCCTGATGCTCTGGAGCACTATACCTGTGAGAAAACTCAAAAACACAAAAGCATGTACAAGCACAAAAGCTCTCTCTCACTCTCGCACATGCACAAATGAGGGGAAATGAGGAGAATGGGTGGATATGGTGAATTTTCTGATTTTTTTGGAGATGAAGATGATGATGCGGTGATGAAGATTGAGTGTGGGGAGGTGAAAAACACTAAAAACTAAGTAAAAACAACAAAAAAACTGAAATTTTTACCTTCCAATGCCACTTCTTGCTATACTCTTACCATCACACATTCGTCCTAGACTCGATCCCCGGCAACAGCGCCAAATTTGGTGTTGCTCTAGCACAATGGAAAGTACCACGTTAAGAAGCTCCACCTCCTTAATGTCAATCCGCGGAAGAGATAGGAGTGATATGAAGATCGTGAACGTGAGATGAAGTGAGAGTGAAGGTGAGAAGCATAGAGATGCACACACACTGTTGAAGTATGGGGAGTAACCAACCCAAACCACCTCACATGGAAGTGAGAGGCTCTTCCAAGAGGAGTTGCAAGAAGTGCAAGCAACGCACACACACCCACGTCCACGAACAATGGCACCATGGCCAACGTCAAAAGGAGCAAGGGAGGGCAATGCTCACACACAAGACAACCCCAAGTGCCAAACCCACACACATGGATCAACGGCTAGCACACAAGGAGAAATGTGGAAGCCAAATGAACCTTCTTTCCATTAGCATGGAGGTCAAAGTCAGGATTGCTCAAGAGTGTCTTCTTAAGATTGGTGCTTCTGATTCCCATATATGCCTGGGGTATACTATACCAAAAATCCATGTAGTCCTTGGTCCGCCATGTGTATGAACAATACAAGTTGGATGATGCCAAAATTCACAGTTTGCAGGTAACATAATGCTTGGGGTACACTGTTGAGTTAATTTGACCAGCACATTGCCCTTCGATGGGGAATTTTCTATGCTAGGGTGGAACCAAGATCTATTGTTTAGTTGCTCACTTAACCATTGTGTTCATATGTATACTTGGGGGTAAGTAAATGCCACAATAAGATATGCAACCAATATAGATGATGTCTAGAATCCATCATTATGAGGGGATATTAGTAAATGTTTTTCTGCATTAATCCTCTAAAGATCTCTGAATATGGTACCTTCTTTTAGTTTGATCACTCCATTGGAAAATAGATATAGATTTCCACATAAGTATTTTGGACTTTGGTGGTCAAAAGTATGTTGCACGCTCAACCATGGTGTCAAGTTCATGCCTCTTTGTAGATATATTTGGTGCAAGGATTGCTTACGAATGTAGTAAAAGCTTAGATTGGCTTCTGTGTGGGGTAGTGTGATTGTCCACAACACCTGCAATCATGTTGAGGACTTTCTATGATCAGGTGGAATTGGGCAGCAAGAATTAATTACAGGATTCAAAAGAATGCTACAACTTCTGGAAGTGGGTTACTTGATTGCATTTTATGTATGCCCATGTAATTTTTTGGTACCAATGTGTGGAGTTCTGGTCATTGTCTTGAGAGGTTGAAGTGGTTGAAGTGCCAACTCTGCACTTATATTTTAGATGATGTATTTTTGGCATAGGACAGTCTATGGTTGTTTGCCCATCATCATATTTTATTGCTCCTTATTGGGAAATGTTTTCTATGATGGGTACTTGAACTTCACACTAGTTTTGGGGCTTCACACTAACTATGAACTGCTTATCTTCACTTGGAGCTTACTGATGAACTGATTATTTGATTCACCAAAGGTTTTTTATAGGTCTTCCAAAGTTGTCCTCAACAAGATCTATGCACATTTGACAATCATGGTGAACCTAACACTCCTCTCCATGATGGCTAGGCTGACTGCCTCTCAGAAGGATGGTGTCATCTAGCACGGAAATACTCCACTACTTGGAAGGCTTTGTTTTTTTGAGGAACTACTCCAGGCAACAAAGGCTGCTCTTCTGGATGGCTGGCCTGACTGCCCCCCAAGTGGATTGTGTCACTCAGCACCAAAGACTTGAAAATTTGAAGACGTGCAGACTTTGAAGACTCAACACCACCTCGATCAGCAATGTATGGTCCTTTCTCTCAGCTTTGTCGAGGACGACAAAGACTAGGTGGGGGAGGGTGTTGGAACCTTGCAGTTATGAAGGACCCATGAAGCTATGAAGGCTATGGAGTACTTGGAGGCCTCCCTCGAAGATAAGGATACTTGGAGGTTCAAAGCTTTGTGTGGCGGTCTCCCAAATTTCCCATTTTTTCCTTTTGTATATAAGTTCTTCATAGCAACTCTCTCTTACTTCCTTTTGTGAGAAAACCCATAAAAAACTCAACCTTACCCTTCTTTTTTGTAAAAGGCTTCTTTTTTAATCCTTGCCTTATTTTAGAAATAAGAGCTCTCTTTTGGATACGTGCAAGAGCTCTCTCTCTCTAAGAAGATTCCTTTTTTTATTTTCCCAACTACCTACTTTTTTTAGAACATCTTTAGTTAATGAAGCCTTTGGCCACTTGTATTCAACGGATTCCTCCTCCCCTCTTATATAAGGAGGAGTTCATTTTGTAAAAGCAGGTCCCTTAACCATGGCCTTGGCCTCCATGCTAATGGAAAGAAGGTTCATTTGGCTTCCACATTTCTCCTTGTGTGCTAGGCATTGATCCATGTGTGTGGGTTTGGCACTTGGGGTTATCTTGTGTGTGAGCATTGCCCTCCCTTGCTCCTTTTGACGTTGGCCATGGTGCCATTGTTCGTGGACGTGGGTGTGTGTGTGTTGCTTGCACTTCTTGCAACTCCTCTTGGAAGAGCCTCTCACTTCCATGTGAGGTGGTTTGGGTTGGTTACTCCCCATACTTCAACACACAAATACACACACACTACGAAGAGACAAGCAAGACACAATGGAAGGTGAGAAATCAACTTTATTGCTCAAGATCTCAATTACAAGCTCAAAATAGCTCTAAGCTCACACTAACCAACAAGCTAACCTCAAAAATGAGCTCTCTAGCTCTTTTTATAGATTCTAGACTAGTTTTGACCGGTTTCACATCTAGTGACTGGCATAGTTAAAAAATAGGTCCTAGATGCTATTTGGAAGGGTAAACGGTGTCTAAAAATAACCAAAATTGGTATGCTCATTCTACCTAAGCTCCTCAAGCTCGAGGACTCCTTGGCTTGCACAAAATGGAGCTATGAATTAAAAAAAAGGGTTTTTCTATATTACATATGGTACAAAAGTGATGAAAATCACAGTTGAGTGTTTGAAAAATATTTATAAAACATATTTATTTGAAAAATTGATTCGACTGACTCCCTGCTCTGTCTTTACATGCTTCCACATCTTCTATGTCTCTGGCTGCTGCCAACAACATATGATTGCTGCACCCTGAGTCTATATACCATTTGGTATCATATTTAGCATCCTTTGAATAATCATGTCTCATAGCAAGCAATTGATCATTACCTGTTTCCTTGTTTGAAGCATTTGCATAGTTCCCTTGCTTTCTTTGAGTGTATTTACCATCTTTATATCTACAATCTCAAGCTATATGATTTGGTTTACCACAATTATAGAAAATCATACCTTTGTGGGGGCTGTAGCCTCCTCTTCCTTTGCCTCTACCTCTTGCCTTTGCTTGGAATGTAGAGTCACTTGAGCTTTCTCCTTCTTCTTTGCTTTGATGGTTGCCTTGATTGTTGTAGCCTCTTCCTCTTCCTCTTCTTCCACCTCTCCCTTTGCATCTTGAAGAGTATAGGACATGACCATGAGTGTCCTTGCTTTTGGATGAATCTCCAAATGATGCCTCCTCAGCCACCAAGTGAGGAATGAGGTCTTCTAAGCATGGAAGTGGATCTCGATAGAGGATAGTGGTAATGAGAGGCTTCCACTTGTCTTCTCCTCTCAATCCATTGAGAGTGACCTGAACCAAATCTTCATCATCAACCTTGCATCCCACTGATGCTAATTGATCCCTTAGATCCTTGATTTTGAGTGTGTACTCAACCACACTTTGGCTACTACCTTTTTTCATGGTGTTGAGCTCATTTTTGAGTTGCATTTTCCTAGCTCTTGTAGAGGTTGCATAAACCTTTTCCAAAGCATCCCATACATCCTTGGCATTATCAAAAATTTGTATATGACCAACCATAGCATTAGAAATTACCTGAGATATGAGGAACATTGCTCTTCTATTCCTTTCTTCCCACTCTTTGAGATCCTTCCTTTGTGCATTGGTAGTGGTTGCATCTTCAAGGTCTACATCAGGTCTTTCTTCTTCTCGATTCACTATGGACCATAGCCCTTTGCCCATGAGGTAAATTGTAACTCTAAACCTCCAAAATTGGTAGTTGTCCTTGTCCAACAACTCCACTTTTTGCCCCAAATCTGCCATTGAAATGAGACTATGATAAAGAGGTTACCTTGTCAAGCAATCCCTTGTGTTGCACTTCTCTCCTCTTTGATGAAGCACCTTCTTCTCCAAGTGTTCTTCCTTGTAGTGTGTTGCACCTAATCCAAGCTTCAAAGCTCTGATACCAACTGTGAGGAACAAATCCTCTATATGCACAACAAAAGCACAATGAACCCAAGTAGTTCTCCCAGCCTACCCCTGAAAAGTACTTGACCTGGATCAAGCGATTTGACCTGCCATCTGAAATCCAATGACTCCAAGATTTTGTCTACCCTTAGTAGACTCTGTTATCTTTCCATCAAGCCAACAAACACTCAATTTGGATGAGTATAAGTTAGGCAACTCACTGTTACAAAACAGACTACCTGTTTGTCCACCTATGCAAATTTTTCAGTCACAGTAAAACACAGATATCTCGGCGCAGTAGTGCGCAATGATTGTGAAAATTGATAGAAAGAATATAAAAAATATAAGCTTTCATTCAAGACAAGAATCACTGCATTTGGATTTATACACAGAGAGCAACACCTGTTACAAGTTGGGTATGTCTGACAGACTACACTAGAGAGAGAGGGTCTAGTGTGAGAAACTGATCCAAAACCTCACTTACAGAAACTTCTTGGGCATGCTCCTCTGGTCCCTGGGCACTTTCTAGATGCTTCTCCTCAGTCTTGATATCCCGAAAATGCACCTTCATGCTTGTATGAATGTGTCTGTGACCTTTCACATACCCCTTGCTTGTCTCTTGACTCTTCAATGGATTCTTCTTGCTCTTCAAACTCCCTTGGGTGTCCTCTGATGCTTACTTTGGCTCCTAATGGATAAGAAGTCATGGCTTTATGATTATCCAAGCAATGGGCCATATTTTGAATATCAAATTTATCAAAATAATCATCTAAGCTTGCTCCTTCTTTTTCAACATGGCGACTGTGGTGAAAGTGTACAATGGTGTGCCTAATCATGCCTGTGGGCCTCCTAGATGCGAGAAAAGGGAAATGGGATTCCCTATAACCATGGTTAGAGCCATATAGCCTGTGATGATAGTTACAATGGTAGTGGTGTCAGATTGTGAGAGTTGTGAGGGTTGATGTTGGAAGCAGCCAGAGGCACAGACGCCACGGAAGCATGTGAAGACGAAGCAGGGAGCCAGTCGGATCAATTTTCCAAACAAATACATTTCTTATTATTTCTTCAAACATTCAACAGTGATTGTTATCACTAATTGTAACATATGTATCATAGAAAACCCCATTTTGTAATCCATAGCTCCATTTTGTGCAAGCCGAGGAGTCCTCGAGCTTGAGGAGCTTAGGTAGAATGCGCGTACCAATTTTCGTTATTTTTAGACATCGTTTACCCTTCCAAATAGCATCTAGGACCTATTTTTTAACTAGGCCGGTCACTAGATGTGAAACCGGTCAAAACTAGTCTAGAAACTATAAAAAGAGCTAGAGAGCTCATTTTTGAGGTTGGTTCATTTTGGTTAGTGTGAGCTTAGAGCTAGTTTGAGCTTGTAAGAGCATTCTTGAGTAATAGAGCTAATTTCCCACCTTCCATTGTGTCTTGCTTGTCTCTTCATTGTGTGTGTGTATGTGTGTGTGCATCTTTGTGCTTCTCACCTTCACTCTCACATCATCTCACGTTCACGATCTTCATATCACTCCTACCTCTCCCACGGATTGACATTAAGGAGGTGAAGCTTCTTAACGTGGTTCTCACCATTATGCTAGAGCAACACCAAATTTGGCGCCGTTGCCGGGGATCGAGTCTAGGACGAATGTGTGATGGTAAGAGTATAGCAAGAAGTGGCGTCGGAAGGTAAAAATTTCAGTTTTTGTTGTTGTTTTTACTTAGTTTTTAGCGTTTTTCACCTTCCCCATACTCCATCTTCATCATCGCATCATCATCTCCATTTCCAAAAAAATCAGAAAATTCACCATATCCACCCATTCACCTCATTTCCCCTCATTTGTGCATGCGAGAGAGCGAGAGAGAGTTTTTGCGATTGTATGTGCTTGCTTTTTCTTGAGTTTTCTTGCAGGTACAGAGCTTCAGAGCATCAGGAAAGCTTCCAACAGGTAAAAAATGTACTTTCTGTCAGAGATTTCCGAGTGTGGCGGACCATCGCGATGGTCTGCAACTTTCGGATTTTGACGTAGGCGACCACACCACGAGGTAGGCGATCCTTGCGCACACACGGCACCACATTTGCAATTCAAAAATTCGTTGTTTGGTGGACCATCGCGATTGGCTCGGACCATCGCGATTGTGTCGCACCATCGCGATAGGCTCACGCCATCGCGACGGCTCGGCCGGACCATCGCGACGGTTCGCTTTTTCGGACCATCGCGATGGTTCACTTGAGCCATCGCGACGGTTCACTTGGACCATCGCGACGGTTCAGCTGACCCCGGACCATCGCGATTGGCTTATGCCATCGCCACGACAGTGCCACGTGTCACGATAGACCATCGCGACGGTTCATTTTTTGGACCATCACGACAGCTCAAAATCGGACCATCGCGATTGGCTCAAGCCATCGCATCGCGGACCATCACGACGGTTCACTTCGGACCATCGCGATTGTTCCCCGTTGACCGTTGACTCGCGCCATCGCGATTGTCCACTCGATCGGGCCATCGCGACTGTTCAACCTTACGCCATCGCGATTGTCCGCTTGGTCACGCCATCGCGACGGTTCACTTTTTCGGACCATCGCGACGGTCCATTTCCCCGCCATCGCGATCGTTCACTTCGGGCCATCGCGACGGTTCGCCTTTTCGGGCCATCACGATTGTCCAAATCCCACGCCATCGCGACGGTTCGCTCGGACCATCGCGACGGTTCGCTCGGACCATCGTGACGGTCCCAGACCATCGCGATTGTTCACCCCCATCGCAAATTTTGGGCTCCAATTTTTGACCAAATTTGAGGGTATTTTTGAGAAATTTTTGGACCATTAGACTCATAGGAGACCCCTTAGCTCATATTTGAAGGAAAACCTGATTGTCAGTTTTTACCCCCCAGGGCCTGAACACTCATAACTTTGTCATCCGAAGTCCGTTTTTTGAGCTTGATAGCTCGTTAGAAAGCTTGTGACGAGTGCTACGTGACCTCAACTGTTTTTTTCCTAAAGGATACATTTATTTTTGGATATTCTATTTTGAGGTTCACCTAGTTTGGGACTAGAAAGCCAGGGGGCACACATTGAAAATTTGGGCAAACGAGAAGGGACTTAAAAAGGTGTATATGCTCAAGTATTTGATCATCTTGTGAATTGGTCTAATATTAGAATTTTCCAGGTCTAGCAAAGGCAATCAAAGGCAAGCAAGCAAGGCAGTGAAGACAGAAAAGCTTGGGAAGCGCGGCTTCTTGGGCAACAGGACATCAGAGCAACCAAAAAAGCCGACTCGAGGTTGGAAGATTACTCAACCCCCTCAGTCAATTCTTAGCTTAGGCTAAACGGTAGTTGTGGATTAACGACGATAGGAACGCCTCAAGTTCAAGATACCTAATTCTATCAAGTTTAAGACTTAAAGTAAAGGTGTGTGTGACGAAAACCTAAAGAAAAGAACATAAGTCTGACGGAACGAGAACTCAAAATCATAACGAAAGTCAAATTCCTGACGCATATATTAAGACAAGAATCCAAAGAAGATCAAAAATAATCAAGACAGTAATAACAAAGAACCATTGACGATCTAAGTGTGTAACTGAGTGAGCAAGGAAGGAAATTAATGAACCTTAGATCGGGCAAACATATAGGTAAGTCAGACCGACGAAGCCTTAGATCATCAGAGGCTAGTGTAAGAACTACCGCTCGATCTTGGGCTCAGCAATTGAATAGTAATTACCCCTACGAGAGCTCAGAGACTAGCGAATCAGAAATGGCATTTAGCACAGACAGACCAGAAGGAGGGTCTCATGTAGCATACCTAGAAAAACCAGAAGGACCCTATAGAACGCAACTAGAGTTTCTCCGAACCAACCGATTAGGTGCTCGCATCTATGAGGATGGTTTGCAAAGGCAAGTGGTGCAACTGCACAACCCTGATCAACCCATTGGATTGGAAAGACCAGTGGTGAAATTTGAGAGAGACGCTTACATAGACAAAGAAGGAACCATGTACGTTCTAAGTACGCAGCCAAACGATACTAATGAGTTTGGCACAATTCAATTAGAGACGGAAGCGAAATTTCAAGGAAAAGAACCGTTAGAAGAACCTAGAACACCTAGAGGGAAATCCGTATTAACAAGAGTACTCATCCCAGAATGGATCCCTCAAGATAACAGGAGCACCGAGTTGTTTGTAAATAAAGAGACGGATGAAGCCTTTTGGAGGTACAGAAAGGAGAACCCTGGTGAGGTAGGCATCATTACAATTTATGAATTCAAGGACCCAGATACGCCTGGAAAGGTGGTATACCTGGATGAGACTTCAAAAAGAGTCTTTGTGGTGCCTGAGCGCGCTAAAAACACATACACATGGAGAGGTGAATTGATATTCCCTCCATCTAGAACGAACATGAATACAAGTCAACAAGGGGCAGGAACATCCTCAGCCCATGGACATCAAAGAGAAGGAAATAAAGAAAGACCGGAAGTAAGCTTCACTCATCCCATAGGGAGAGATAGAACAACCACGAACACTAATAGAATGGATAGACAAAGAGATCATGGAATACCAGGTGGTAGAGATGATTTTCCTCTACCCAGACCACGTGAACACGCAAGAGTATTGAGGCCCACGCAATTAGTGAAATCTATGAAGAATTATTTTGATGGGACAGGAGATCCCTATGACCATGTTGCAGAATTCAAACAAGTACTAAGAGCAGAACAAGTCGAGGACATGTTCACGCAATACAATGCATTTGGACTAACGTTAAAGAATACCGCTTTAACTTGGTTCCAACTATTGCAACAAAGGCAATTTAGAGACATTCATCACTTTTTAGAGTCATTCATCACAGAATTCTCTAAAAGTGGGATTAGACATGACACGTCTTCGCTGATTCATAGCTTTAAACAGACCCCTCAAGAAACAGTAAGACTGGCAGGACGTAGATTCAGACAATATGTTGAACGATGTCCAATGCAAGAGCTACCCTCACAAGCCAAACAAATATCATTGTTCCTAGATGGCTTGTTGAGCGCTAAACTACGCTCCTGTGTACCTAAAGGAACCCAGAACGCTAGAGGAGTGTATAAGAATATGTATAGACATCGAGGACAACCTAGGAGATGAATTAGAACTCTCAAAGGTATATAAGGACTCGGATTGTTCTTCGCTAGCATCCACAAAATTGTCTAATTCGATAGAGGACCTAGCAGAAAAAGTGGCCCAAAAACTAGGAGTTTCTAGTAAACAGGTGCCCAAGCTACCCACTAATGTACGTTGTTACACTTGTGGTGGAAATCATTTGGCAAACGTGTGCCCCAATGCACCTCAACCTCAAGCCAACCCTAGTGGCCAATATTGCACAATTGAGAGAAGATATACGAAACATACGGCACAGGACTGCCCATACAACAAACAAACCGTGAGACAGAACTACCCGCAACCATACCAGCAGCAAGGTAGGTATCAAGGCCAATACAATGCTCAGCCTTATCACTATAGGCGTCCTCAGAACTACCCATACCAGGCTCAACAGAGACCTCAACCCGTCTTAGCTCAGCAGTCACCCCCACCAGCGAATGTCATCTCAGTCAAATACGCTGCTGCAGAAGAGAACCTAAGTAGGGCCTTAGTGCCTTCTTCACCCTTGATCACAGAAAGTAACCCGAACTCAAACAGTTTTGACTCTACTCATGTAACTAGTCCACCCGCTTATTACATGGAGTCACCAGAACATGTGGAGACATATCATTATGATAGTCCTCCAATGGAACCTAGTTGGGAGCCAGACTATGCTAATGTGATGTACGCAAACCCAAACCCACGGCCCCAACTGAGACAACAGAGACCACAGGGCCCTAGAGGACCATGCTTTAGGTGCCAAGGAGATCACTTCATAAAGGATTGTCCACATCCCCCAATAGCAAGGCAATCACCGTACTATAACATACAAGGCTTTTGTGCCGATTGTGGCAAAGAGCACGTAATCAAAGATTGTCCTAAGAACCCAGTTAACGCTTCGAATGTGACACCGATCAACGTGATAGGTATTGTAAACAACGCAGATGGATCCAACCCTACATACGTGCCTATCAAAGCTATAACCAGAGCTCAGGCGCTCTTACAAAACCAACAACTTAATCAAGAGAAAGTAGCCGGAACTAGTGAAGTTGCAGAATCTAGTAGTAAAAAGACGAAATCTTGGAAAGATTCTAGAGAAAGAATAAAGAGAAAATGGAGTAAAAAGATAAGTGAGTTGGAAGGAAGTCTAAGGGAATCTAGAGCCAAAATACAAGAATTGACCTCACAAGAATTAAACCAAGAAAATCCAGCTCAAGAATCAGGATCAGTTTTAGCGGAACCCATACCGGAAGATCTAGACATGATGTTTCGTGCATATCAGGCTAGAATAAAAGAGGGACCTCAAGTAACGGAAATTAGTAAAAACTACCCTCGAGCTGATCTAGAAATTGAGAGAACTAAACTTTGCATGAAAATGGTAGAACTAGCACAAGCTTTGTTTGAAGCCTCTAGATATCTTAATTGGAATAACATGGCAAAACCGGAATTACACTTTCAAGGACTAATGGAGAGGCTAGAATATTTGATTGAAAGCAAAGAGAAAAAGGATCAGCCTAGGAACCCTATTGTCCCAGAGACACAGGAAAGGATTGCACCATCCCTGTCTCAAGTACCCAATACAGAAAGTCAAGATAACCTATCCTCCATACATAGGTACTCACATGAATTTTTGAGAGAAATACAAGAAGATAAATGGAGAAAAGAACAAAGAACCAATCCTCCTATTCAAGAAATAGACGACTTGCAGGAACAATTTCCCCAAGACATTCCCTCCATATATGATGATGTAGAGGTGGAACAACTGAGTGAACCCACAGGATTTGAATCTAATTCTTTACAAGAATTACCTCAGTTCACAGGACCTTGGGAAGCAAAGTCTATTAGTATGAGAGCACCCACGATAATAGTGAGGAATGAAGAATCAGTGATCCCTAGGAACACGGAAGTGATCAAGAATACGAAAGTACAATGTAATCTCACTCTGGAGGAATTGTTAAAGGTAAAACCAGAATTGTGGAAGCATGTAGCAAATCAACTCCCTGAGCTAGCTACCACACCCTCTCAGATAGGATCACATAAGAAGGTACCAGAGATACCCGTAGAAAAGATCGGAGACGTAAGCGAAGGAGAGGAAGGTAACACATATCTTCCAATAACCCATCAGGGCTACACCACGAAGGCCATCTTAGACTCGGGAGCCGGAGTAGCCATCGCTACCTCCGCTTTGTGGAAACGTTGGGGTAAGCCAGCACTCAGACCCACCAGGATGAAACTACAAATGGCTGATGGACACATAGAAAAACCATTAGGCTTACTAGAAGGCATATCTCTCACCACTTGTGGTGTAGAATTTGAGCATACCTTTGCCATTTGTGACTTCGCGAAAAATCATGCGTATGAGATGATATTGGGATGACCATTCATGCGTCAGTTGCAAATTGTACAAGATTGGGGAACTAATTCTTTGTACTTGCAACACTTAGGAGTGACTACCAAAGTCAATCTTAAAGACTATTCACATCGAGATGTACCCCCAATACAATGGAATACCATCCATAAGACACCAGTAGAGACGGAATCTGTGCACTCATTAGAATCAGATCCTTCTTGGTTGCATGAGGATACCCATTTATGGATGTGTAAAGTTGCCAAACAAGAGGAAGAAAGATTAGAAGCAAGGACCTTAGGTGCAGAACAACATCCACGAACCCTTCAAGATCCAGCCTATGCACCTGTAGTATTCCCAGACGAAGAATTTGAACCCCATGGTTGGGCGGAAATCCTAGCAACCATGGATGTAGCCATCAATGAAGAACAATGGACACCCCACTGTGACGAGGATGGCTATGACATTTCAGTTTTCACGATAGAGCCAATCATGGGCGATGCAATCTTAGAAGAGTGTGAACCAGACACTGATGCATTCGAGGATGCAAGCGATTTTGAGTTAGAATCAATTATCATGGACCCACCCTTTGCATCAGAAGAAGAATATTTCTACGAAGTAGAGACTCACACTCAGAGACACGAGGACATTACGAACGAGGTGAGGTTAGCCACGGAAGTTACTACTAAGAGTGAGGGCAAAAAAAGAAAGAAGCAAGCAACCATGTCAGAAAAAGAAGAATCTTTGTTTGAAGTACTCGAGAACTTCAAGAAATATGAAATTGAAGATAGAAGAATCATGGTACAAATGCCCAATAGAAAGGCGAATGACGGACAAGTATATGATAACAGAGAGAAAACCAAGAAAATAATAGTTGCCATAGAAGGAGAAGAAGAAAAATGTACCTACATAGGGCATGATTTGACGACTGAAGAAGAGAAAGAACTAGTTGCCCTATTGCGCGAATATAGAGATGTTTTTGCTTGGAGTTACAAAGATTTGAAAGGAGTAGACCCAGATATATGTTCTCATAGAATCCCTATGACTCCAGATGCAAAACCGACAAAACAAAAACCTTACACGTACAATGATAACTACGCTGCGAAGATTAAAGAGGAGATAGATCGCTTGATAGAAGCAGGATTCATTTACGAAATTGAGCATACCGAATGGGTATCCCCCATTGTGGTTGTGCCCAAGAAGAATGGAAAATTGCGTGTGTGTATTAACCTTAAAAAAGTTAATGCCGCCACGATTAGAGATAGTTATCCTCTTCCTATCACAGAACATCTATTGGAAAGAGTTGCGGGCAAGGAAGTTTACAGCTTTCTTGATGGATTTTCAGGCTATAATCAAGTAGCCATTGCTCCAGAAGACCAACACAAGATGGCTTTTGCCACAGAATGGGGCATATTTGCATTTCGTGTAATGCCATTTGGCTTGACAAATGCACCCGCTACTTTCCAGCGACTCATGTGTCATGTTTTTAAGGAATTTTTACGCAAGAGCTTGGAAGTTTATGTCGATGACTTATGTGCTCATTCAAATGTAAGACAGACACATATCCCAGAGTTAAGACAAATATTTGACAAATGTCGAGAATATCAGGTTTGTTTGAACCCAGAAAAATGTGTTTTCATGGTCAGACAAGGCAAAATTCTAGGACACATTGTGTCAAAAAATGGAATCTCTACGGACGAGGAAAAGGTGAAGGTAATTGCAGACTTACCTAGACCAACTAATGTGAAAGAGGTACAGGCATTTATGGGCCATTGCGGTTATTATAGGAGATTCATACACATGTATGCAATCATAGCCAAGCCTTTGTACTCTCTTTTAACCAATTTCGAATGGACAACTGAATGTGAAAATTCATTCAATGAACTTAAACGACGCTTGTGCTCAGCACCTATATTGACCACCCCAGATTGGAGTAAGCCATTCCATGTGCATGTGGATGCATCCAATTACGCCATAGGATGTGTGTTAGCACAACCCACGAATGAAGGTAACATAGATCTTCCCATAGCTTACGCGAGCAGACAATTGAACGTAGCCGAAAGAAATTACACCACGACGGAACGAGAAGGATTAGGGATGATCTACGCTGTAAAGAAGTTTAGGCACTACTTGTTGGCCAACAAATTCAAGTTCTTTACAGATCATCAAGCCCTATTATATTTAGTCAACAAACCATGTAACACAGGACGATTGATACGTTGGTTTCTGTTACTCATGGAGTATGATTTTGAAGTGGTAGTCAGGAAAGGAAAGACACATCTTAGAGCTGACCACCTTTCGAGATTAACCTCAGGAGAAGCTCCTCAAGGAATAGCCGATGAATTACCAGATGCATACTTGTTTAACCTTGAGATAGCACCACAATGGGCAAAGCCGATAGTCCCTATTCTGACATACGGACCCAAGAATCCTAGGATAAAGATCAGAGAAGGAGAGATTACCAAGTCTCAGAGATACCAAATAATGGCAGGAAGCATATACAAACAGGATAATCAAAAGATTCTTGCCTGTTGTGTAGATGACTCAGAACATGCGAATTGGTTGCAATTAGCACACATAGGTGCACTAAAGCAACACCATTCAAAACATCGAACATTACAGACTCTGCAAAGACTAGGAGTATATTGGCCTACGATGGAAGCAGATGTCTACAAGTTGTGTAAGGAATGCCATGTTTGTTGTGAAAGACCACCAGTAGAGCATGCGACATTATATCACATGTCTCTCACACCAGAATGGAGTGAACCTTTAGTGACATACTTGAGGACGAACACATTCCCTCAAGGCATGACTTTAGCTCGACAACGCAGTCTAGAGCAAGAAGCTCAAGACTATTCACTCATTGGCGATAATTTATACAAAAGAGGACGAGATGGATATCTAAGACAATGTGTTCATGAGAGCGAATATCTTAGCATACTAGAGACTGCACACCAAGGTGTTGCAGGAGGTCATTTTGGACCAGATAGGATAGTCAAAGCCATCCTCTTTGCAGGATTATGGTGGCCCACTCTTCACATGGATGCTCATACCTATGTCAAGAGATGTGATGTGTGCCAAAGAACTCAGTTTCCTACTCGCAGAGACGAAATGCCATTGAAACCCATGATGGGCGGACGTGCATTTTCTAAGTGGGGTATAGACTTTGTAGGACCCATTAACCCCCCTGCAAAAGGTACACATGCGGAATACATTATTGTTGCCACAGATTATCTAACCAAATGGGTAGAGGCAAAAGCCACAAAAAAGAATGATGCTCACACGACTGCAAAATTCTTATTTGAAAATGTCTTTACAAGATATGGATTGCCTATAGAGATAGTGAGCGATCGAGGCACTCACTTTCTAAACCAAGTCATTGAATATTTGTTACAGGATTTTATGGTGATTCACAAGAAATCTGCACCATATCATCCTCAGGCCAATGGTCAGGCTGAAAGCACTAACAAGATACTTTGTAACGTACTGACGAAACTCGTGAACAACAAACGTTCAGATTGGGACAAACAGTTACACCACGCTGTTTGGGCATATCGAGTGGCCTACAAGACCGTACTCAATGCAACTCCCTTTCAGATGGTTTTTGGCCAGAATGCAGTGCTTCCTTTGGACTTCTTGATACCGACCCTTAAGGTTGCACAAGAACATCAGTGGACCGGCCATGAATTATCAGCGAGAATATTGGACTTGGAACGATTAGGAGAAACCAGGCTAAAGGCAGCAGCAGGGATATACGCAGCAAAGAAGCGACAAAAAGCATATTTTGATGCACACGTGAAAGATAAAGGCCTAAAAGAAGGAGATTTAGTTCTAGTGTATACACTGAAACAGCACGCACGGAAGTTAGAAAAGCGAGGTTATGGACCTATGATCATTAACAGACTTTCGACTAGTGGAGCAGTACAGTTAGCCACCTTAGAAGGAGATATAATACCTAATTACATTAGTGGCTGTAGAGTCAGGTTATATCAAGAACCTCTTACTGAGGATATGATTAGACGACTCACATTGGCAAAGAAGCGTAAGGAAGAAGAAAATAGAATACGAGCGGAAGCCCAGGCAGAAGCCATAGAACGCATTAAGCGCATGAAGCTAAGAAGACAAGGACTAGGGAGAGAACATTATAACCATCTGGAAACATCACCCAGATATCCCATGGCCATGTGTCAAGTAAAGTCAACCACTCATCCTAGCATAGTGGACAGAAGACCATTCATTAAAGTTAGGCTAGAGCACGGCAATCCTTGCCAAGAACTCAGGGCTTTAATTGACTCAGGTGCTGCGACTAGTGCGATTAGATGGTCCCACTATAAGGATTCAGGAATAGAAATGCGGCCAATTGAGGCATACCTCATAGGCCTAGGAGGCATGGAAACCCCTTGCATGGGTGAGGTGGACCTTCCTATCCTCATTAAGGATTTGACCATGACAGCAAAGCTACTAGTGTGCCATGATGACGACCTGATAGAACCCCTAATCCTTGGCCAAGATTGGCTATACGATCACTCAGTGGACCTAAATCTTAGACAAGGCTCCTTACAGATTGGAACCCTCGAGCAGAAGCGAGTGATACCGCTTGACTTCCCTAACGGCATTCCGCTTGACGGTTGTGACCCTAGACCCTATGAAATACATGCGACGGAAGACCGGAAGATCTTTAATCAGACCAAGCACGCTACGTCTACACCAACCCACTCGGGCTTGGCTATAGACAGTTGTCAATCAGAAGGACGACAGGAGATCTTCCCTGGGACTTCCTGCAAACTAGAAGAGGCAGCTACCCATCCGCTAGGGCAGATGGACACAATTTGCGGTCAGGTGGGTTGCATCACCGGCCAAATGAGCACGACACCCTGCGGTGCTCATCCTTCCAAACTTGTTGTGGACTGGCCTAGATTAAAGTTAAAGAACGAATCACTTCCTAATGGGCAGGTCACGCAAGTGTTGGATCTCCCTTCTTTTCCAAAGCAGAGCGTCCATCCGACCTCTCAACCCCAGCAACAACAGAGTCAACCACGACAAAGGAACCCAGACCGACCGCAGTATCGGAGGAAACAACACGGAAAGCAGTTTAGGCCACCGAAAGGAAGCGGCACCAGACAAATATGGGTGCCAAAAGGACAAAAAGCACCAAAGAACTCCAACCAGGCAGAGATCGACAAGAAAAAGGCAAGGCAAAAACAGAATCAGTATCCACCATCCCCTCGACAGTCTCCTACAGGTCCGAGCATTCGACAGATTTGGATCGCCAAGAAGTATCTTATCAATCGACCCACACCCACGCAGATTTGGGTACCCAAACCATGTATCATAGCTCATCCCATAAGCCATGTAATATATAACCCCCACAACTCATTTCATCCCTCGATACCACCACACCCGACACCACCCTTTGCCCCTCAGCAGAAACCCACCACCCACTCCAAGATCCTTAGGAAATGGATATCGAAACGTGTCCAACCGTCTCCCCCTAACCCCATGTCTGATAAAACTACCCCCCCGACTAACATACAACCTTGTACTAAACCACTAACCTTTAAACCTTGTATAAATTCACCCACCATCATTACACACCACTCGTAATCTCATCTCATCAAGAAATGTATGCATGATCTGAAACGTATAGGTGTCTAGAGACCTGCACTAGTGCTGCAAGAAACATTGCATCCATCACATCACAGCACTTGGCTACACGGGTTACGCATCAGTTATGGAAAGGGATTGCGGTCTCACTTTAATGGGATCATAATTAATTTCCATGCTAATGTGTTAATCTTTTGTAGCAGATCTTTCTCACTAGCGCACCAATCACCATGCAAACCGACGAAGGAACATCTGGAGCAGGCCCCAGTGAAGCGGCAGTACCACTCAACGTGCTACGAGCAGAAGCCCACCCGACTGCTCCACCGCCGGAATTCCAAGGGTTTCCAGGGCCCATGCCTATCGATAACCCTCCTATGGGCTACACCGAAAAGATACACCGGAACTCTCATTGGTTTCAGGGACTTGCAGGACCCCTTGCGGACGCGGACTTTATATTTGAATCCTCTTTGACATTTGATGACCGCACATGGGGAAAATACCAGTTTTTCTCCAAAGAGTTCGAAGCCCTACAGAGCACCCAGGATTTAACTCATGTTTGGGCCAGAGCAGGCTTCACAGAATACTTCAGTGATCCTCTGCCCAAACCGGATTTTTACAGGTGCTATTACTTAATCACTACCTTGCTGGCATCAGAGAATAAGGACATCCCAGGAACCTTCATATTGCCTACTCTAGTGGATGATCCACCTTACAAGAGATTTTATCTCTCTAAGGACTTAATCAGAGCAGCCATCAAAATTCATGGCACCCACACACCCACAGATCGAGAAAGACTAATTCCAGAACCGATGAAACGTGGGGACGTCACGAAGTGGGAGGAGATTTTGGCCATTACACCTGAGCTGTCCAAACCACTAAGGATATGCATGCAACATTTCGCATTCCCAGCTCAGGACAGATTTACCATGCCTCATAAACGAATCTGGTTCGGATTGTATTTGGCATGCACGGGACCTCAAACTGTTGATCTGGCAAGCTGGATCATAGATCAAATGTATTTGGCCCAGCACAGATGGGAGCGCAAGAAGGTGCTTAATGGATGTTGTGCGCTAACTAGAATTGTGTATATGTGCTTGGCTTATGACTTGCCAATCGAGCGTGCATTAACGGGAGAAGAACTGAAGGCGTTCAAAGGAATGACGAAGAAAGCCAGGAAGCCCAGTAGAACACGGGCAGGCAAGCGCATGAGAGGCACCATTCCTTGCCTTCAAGTGCCAGAGTCGCCATCACCACAACCCTCTCCAGAGCGACCACAGACAGAAGCTGCTCCCACAGTACAACCTATTCGCATTAGGTTGTCCAGACCAGTGGTTACGGAGGGCACCACTAGTACCGCTGCACCTCAGGCAGCTGCCACCTCAGAACCCACCACCACAACAGCAGAAGCTCCCACCACTATTGGTGCGGAAGCGTTTTCTTTCCCGATACCACATATGGAGACAGACCCTATAAACACAACATTTGATTTTGAGATGCCTGATGCATTCTCAAACGAATTCCAGTATTCAGAGGCACAGCTGTTCTCCCAGGAATATGAACGCCCCAGCTACCCTACCACGCCGCGAGATTTGCCACAGGGACAAGCTGTGTCGAGCTCTGAAGAAGAAAGAACCGAAACAGACGACGATGAAGGCGACGATGAAGCCAGCCAGGGCTCACATGACGGACAGACAGATGGCCAAGGCCAACAAACCGACGCACACGGCGACACCAGCACATATGAAGATGAGACTTTCGAAGCCGCAGCGTACACGCTGGCCATAAAGAAATTATATCGTACGATGGAGAAAGTCTGGGCCCGGAAGAAGTTAACTGAAGAGGAGAGCCAGGCATTAATTGAACAGGAACTCATCTCCGGAGGATTCGAAGACGCATACATCAGAGGGTTCAGAGAGTTAGTCAAATCAGTAGGCTCCCATGAAGCACTCAGGTTTTTACAAAGAAAGCAACTACCACAGTTTGACCCCCACCGAGTGCGACTACTTTCAAAACCCGGAGAGTATATTCGCGTACCAACAGGAGCTCAGTCTTCAGCACAAGTCAGGGAAGCACGCCTCGCCCCCGAACGTTCATTGACCGCCGAACCCATCCTTGTAGATTCTCCACCACGTACCACTGTTGTACATACCACTACTATCTTCGAAATAACATCCACCCCTTCTACTCCTCTCTCACCTCATCTTTCACCAACCCATCCTGTATCCCCCGCACACCCACCTGCTCCCCCCACATCCACACTAGTCCAAGGCAGCATTGCCACACCCTTCGCCTTACCCATTCATACCACCATGCCCACACCCAACCCTCCGTATCTACATGTTAACCCCTTCACCCCTTCATCCTTCCCAACGTTTCCCCCACCTCTAAGAACCCCATTCCCCTTTCTAACCCCACTAACCTTCTCACCAGTCTCACCTCCCCAACCTACCATAACCCCTATTTCCCCGTTTCACCAAGCTGCTCCAACCATTCCCCCTGTAAACTACTCTACATTTGTAAATCCCGTATTCACACCAACACAACCACCCACAATCACACCACTTTTCACAGTCACAACACTAAACACGTCCAATGACATGGACATATCACCACCCACGGCACCACCACTCACTTCACTCCCGGCACAAACATTTTTTGACACATCACAATTTTCCACGATCGCCACTGCATCCACCACCCCAACCCCATTTCCCATCCCCGCTGCATCTACTTCCACTGCATCTTCAATTAGTACTCCATTACTATTATCACCCGCCATAGACACCGCATTTCAACACATGTTCACATGCATGACACAAGTAAGAGATGAGTTCGCATCTCTTGGCAACAACTATCAACAGCTGCAGAGGACTACGAATGAATTACAGTTGCAGCTTAATTCACTATCAATTGAGAATGCCTCACTGAATAGCCGATACCAAGATTTACGAGAGGCCTATCACAAATTAGAACTAGAAAGTGAGGAGAAAACAAAAGAGGCCACCGCGGATTTGGACAACCTACTTCGAGCCCAGACTGTCCGCAATGCTACGCTCACTAGAAATATGGGCTTACTAAGAAGACACTTAGCCGCAGCAAAAGAGGAGAACCAGAGACTCCAAGAGCAGAATAGAGAGAACTTGGAAGTGGCTTTGGACCATCCAGAACAACCACTAAGTCCGAGCAGATTCAAGGCAATCCCATCCGAGTCGATGCGGATGTTGCTAGACGACCATGTTAGATTGCTCGAGGACTATGATCGTATGAACGAAGAACATCAAAAGTTAAAGGAAGATCACAAGCTACTACAGTTAAGAGAACCGGCAACACAACAAGAACAAGTAGCAGCAGAATTACCAGCACCTGTGGACCCTGCCCCTGAAATTTTAGAGGAACTCAACGCACTCCGGGCCCAAGTAACAAATCTTGAATCTAGAATTGCAATCTATGAAGCACCACCAAGGCCAGACTCCCCACCTGAGCTACCAGCTGAGGAAGAAACCGTCACTATCCCGGTGGAGGAGACATTTGAAGAGGCATACGAACCGATACCCATCCCAGGCGGACGTGTCACGGCCGAAGGCCAGATGACCTATGAATTACCTACTCCCGCGTGGATGAAGACAGTTGAAGAACTCAGAACGACACACTCGGCCAGAGTAGAGGCACAACTACATGCCATGGCCATGATTGAAGAGAGGATTTTACAGTCACCATTCTTTGCTCAATTGGCCCCGCGACGATACATATCTGGGCATGAGCTCCAATATAAACCGTACTTCATGTTAATGGCCGAATACCAGTTAGCCATAGAGAAAGAAACAGGTCTGAAACCAACGCATGCAACTCAATTCGAGCCGGAGGACTTGCCACCAAGTGCACAGAGAGGTGAAATCCATCAACCAGACTGGCGCAGAGATTTATTGCAAAACTATCCCGAGATGATGAGCACATGGGTGAAAGCGCCGCTGCACTTAAAATTTAACCCATGCTGGGGACCAGTCCCACGACGCCGCTCTTGGACTGCATTCGCTATTAAGGTACAAAACAATAAGCAGTGCCAAGACTGGTTGAACTATCCCTACTTCAAGCCACCAATCGAGTTACCCACAGTAGGCTACATGATGGCGACGATCCGCCACTGGCTCCCTAGGTTAAAGCATATGGATGATATTGCCGCGCACATGACTGTCAAAATCTTTGACATGATGCAGATGATCTTTAAAGTCTTCCGACGCGTCAAGGCTCCCCATGGAAACACCCCGGGCTTTGAGCATGGCAACTTTGATTTAGTCTATGATATGAGCACAACGCCATCGCTACGGGTGTGTTATGCCTGGCACTGCAGGATCAAATACCTACCGGCATGCTACAAGCAGACATTCGAAGAAATGTTCACCACCGGCTTTTGGGAGTACCATTCAGAGGTATTTATAAGCAGGCCCACACACTTATTCCAATTATTCGCCTGTGAACGAATGGTGTACTCCACACATTATCAGCTCCCACCACCAGACGAGCCGCAACCTATTGACTGGGAGAAACTCGAGGCTGATCTAGCCCGAGGCATTCGTATCTCAGAACACACCCTCGCTCAAGACCTCCTACAGAACTACATCCGGCAGACCTCACAACAAGGTTCTGTCAGGGACGACAGAAGCGAGAGGGAGGGGGGTGTTGGAAGCAGCCAGAGGCACAGACGCCACGGAAGCATGTGAAGACGAAGCAGGGAGCCAGTCGGATCAATTTTCCAAACAAATACATTTCTTATTATTTCTTCAAACATTCAACAGTGATTGTTATCACTAATTGTAACATATGTATCATAGAAAACCCCATTTTGTAATCCATAGCTCCATTTTGTGCAAGCCGAGGAGTCCTCGAGCTTGAGGAGCTTAGGTAGAATGCGCGTACCAATTTTCGTTATTTTTAGACATCGTTTACCCTTCCAAATAGCATCTAGGACCTATTTTTTAACTAGGCCGGTCACTAGATGTGAAACCGGTCAAAACTAGTCTAGAAACTATAAAAAGAGCTAGAGAGCTCATTTTTGAGGTTGGTTCATTTTGGTTAGTGTGAGCTTAGAGCTAGTTTGAGCTTGTAAGATCATTCTTGAGTAATAGAGCTAATTTCCCACCTTCCATTGTGTCTTGCTTGTCTCTTCATTGTGTGTGTGTATGTGTGTGTGCATCTTTGTGCTTCTCACCTTCACTCTCACATCATCTCACGTTCACGATCTTCATATCACTCCTACCTCTCCCACGGATTGACATTAAGGAGGTGAAGCTTCTTAACGTGGTTCTCACCATTGTGCTAGAGCAACAGTTGACCCATATCATATGCTTCAATGTTGCACATATTCATGTTCCTCTTCATCAGGTGGTCCTTCCTGCTCTTCATCTTGTTCTTCTTCTTCAATCTCCTCCTCAACTTCCTCTACTTCGACAACGACTCATTGAGTCTGGTCAGGTCAATCTGTGAATGTTTGTTGTCCACGTAAGTGCTGTGCTTCGATTACCAAGTTGGCTGCATTGATCATTCTGGCTACTTCCTCATCAGCTAAATCCTCAAGTGTGAAGTGGTGAAGGAACTCTAGATCTATGGGGATCGGTGGAAAGATAAGATTAGGTCCCTCTGCACTATGCCTTGGTAATCGGATGGTGAAGGGTCGTACTCACCTTTGGGGTGGCGGAGTCATGTCTGGTGTCAGTGTGGCGCCCCTAGCCTGTTCACATGGCACCTAAATAGTTCCTCTCATTTTCTTTGATGGGGGCCCTACGGCTGATGCTCTTCACTGAAATTCTTGCACCCTAGTCCAAATGAGTGCCCTTTGGATTGGCACATCGTATGCAAGGCACCGATACACAATTCTAATAAGTGCACAACATCCATATAGCATTGACTTCTGTTTCTTATACCAACATCGATGTGCAAGATGGATCTGATGGATAATCCAAGGTGGCATGTTGATTGTTAGGTTCAGCATGTCTGTCAAGTATAAGCTAAACCATATCTTCTTGGACAACATTGTAAATCTTTCTTGGGTTGGGAACGTGAAGTGCTGCATGCACATTCGGAGGTTGATGGCAATAGTCGGGGTCATTGCCACCATGTCCTTAAGCTTAGTGAGATTCATGTTCTTCATATTGTCTGCGATCATTGTCTCCTTCTTAGTAGGGATGTGCATACCTCTCATTTCTAGAGCTTCCCTCACCAAATTGTTGGTTAATTTGAAATGCTTAAGTTCATTCCCTCGTGTAAGAGAAGGAAGTACAAAGGTGCTTGTCCCCTTCTTATCTCTTTTGGGAGTGAGTGAGCTAACTAAGTATGAACACCTCAGGAAGTCAGGCTTAGGTAACTGAGCATGGAAATAGTCATCCAATCCGGCCTTCCTCCATACTGGTCGCAATCCTTCACTGTTTTGAAGCTTTTCAAACTCTCGTTTAAAGAAATGGTAATGGTCCCACTGTCCATTAAACTCTATCTCAGATTCCCATAAATAGGTGCCATCCCCAAGGGGTCCTGCCACTTCATTGAACCAATGAGAGTTCTTGCTAACTTGCAATGTGTGCCCCTGGGGAGGATTTTGAATCAATATGACGTGCATTGCTCTTAACTCGTGTGGCCGCTCCTTCAACTCCTCCTAGATAGGGATACTTTCAATGTCCACTATTTGAGGAAATGTGCCTACCTAGGAGCTCGTTCCTGCATCCTCTGCCATGTTGACGGTATTGATTGCCGGTTGTGTGAGAATATATAAACACATGTTAACATTCCAATGGAGTCATGCACACAAAATGACCATTTGTCCCCATTACAACACTAACATGATTAACTATGATGTGGCTAGTAGGTTAGTTAGTGCTCGCATGGTCGTGAGTGTGAAGTGTGGTTAGTGGATGAAGGGTTCCTATGTGCTAATTGGAGTGGTGCAATGTAGTGTGGATACAGTTAGTATGTGGAGATGGTCTTACAATGGGATCAGGTGGTTTATTACAAGATTTGGGCTTCCAAACATAGTGTATGGCTTTTTTTGATTTTGTGGAGACTTCAGAAGGCTTTACAAGAGTGTTTACTTGGAAATGAGGCTTTTTAGGGACCCATTAACAAGTGATTCTGATTGTGCTTATGGATGAGTATGTGGTCGTGCATGTCAAACAATTGTGGGTATCAATTGCTAGAGTGTGTGAATAATGCTTTACATTGTGTGGCTTATGTGTGGCTATTTGAGCCCGCAAGCAAGCCTTAGGCACCCAAATTTGTCTTGATTGTGGGTCGGCTTTCATTGACTTCTTGGGTACCCAGATCAGTGTTACTTTCATGGGAAAATCTTTGAGGACTAGTGAGAAGCATGTCATCAACATACACCAAAATGATGTGAAACACATTATTAGCACACTTAAAATATAAGCTGCTTTCAGTTGGACTATTCACAAAACCATGTGCAATCAGATAGGCATGTATCTTTTCATGCCAAGCACGTGGTGCTTGCTTTAAACCATATAATGCCTTCTTTAACATGCACACTTGGTTTTCATGCCCTTTCTGCACAAAGCCATGGGGCTGAAAAACATACCCTTCTTCATGCAAGTCACCATTCAAAAATGCTATTTTAATTTCCAACTGATGTACATTCCAACCATGATGAGCTAAAAGTGCACGGATGCTACGAACAATAGTCACTGAGCAAGTAGGAGCAAAGGTTTCATCAAAACCAATGCCTCTTTCCTACGCAAAACCCTTTGCAACAAGCCTAGCCTTATACGTGTCAACTGTTCCATCAGGTTTATGCTTCAGCTTGTATACCCACTTAGTGCCAATGGTCTTCTTGCCAGGAGGCAAGTCACATAAAGACTAGGTACCATTTTTCATGATAGCATCATATTCAGATTGCATCGCAGCCATCCAATGTTCAAAATTTTGTGCTTCATCAAACGAAACAGGTTTAGTCTCATCATAGAGACTAGAGGCAGCCATAGCATAGCAATTTGATGCAAAAGAGGCACTATGAGAGCCTGAACGAGTATGATATGAGAGAGGTGCATCTAATTTGCTATCACGCAAAGTCTTCACCATCCATTTTGGCATAGTTTTCTGCCTTCTCAATATGAGCTCTCTCATCAACAAGTGCATCATGTAAATTTGCATCAGAAATGGAATGATCTGCATCATCACATGAAACCTAAAAAGGTTGAGAAGTTGCCTCATTAGGACTAGTACTAGATTTTCCACCTGTAAAAAGAGGCAGCAAAGTATCATACATGTCTTTGGAGCTAACTACGTTTCTTGGCAATGTTGAGTCGATGAAGCATTTCCTTAGTGAGGGGTTCTTGATATAGTTTGACTTTGCATCCGCTGATGTAACTAAGGAGGACATCACCTTCTAGAGTAGCTAATTGAATTGCTCCACTAGTTGAGATCCTATTTATGATCATAGGTCCATAGCCACGCTTCTCTAGCTTTCTTGCATGTTGTTTAAGGGTGTATACCAAAACTAAGTCTCCTGCTTTCAAACCTTTATCCTTTACATGGGCATCGAAGTATACCTTTTGTCTTTTCTTAGCTGCATAAATCCTTGTGGCTGCTCTTAGTCTCGTTTCACCTAGCCATTCAAGATCAATGATCCTCGAAGAGAGTTCATGACCTGTCCACTCATGCTCCTGTGCTACTTTCATTGTAGGTATCAAGAAGTCCAATGGTAGCACTGCATTAACAAGGTTATATAGTAAGGCATGGTTTGCAGTGAGCAGACAAGGCAAGGTTGTGGTCAAGATTCTTAGTAAAGAGTGATTACAGAACAATGCAAGTTTTGCCTTTATTAGACATGGGATGGACGAGTTGTTGATTTACCCATTCAAAACTAGTCCTATGAGGATAGATTGGATTTTGAGATAGCAAGACTAGCACGTTTTGATGTCATTCTTAGAAGAGGCATGCAAAGAAGAGACCAATCATTGACTTTTCTTCACATGTTCATCAGTTTGACCATGAGGGGAGGCGACTAGTAATCCATGGAGAACCCGATCTCCAAGAGACGCCATTAGTAAATGCTACCAAGTTGCTTAAAATTGACTATAAGTTTATTTATTTTCTATACTTCATGCATTCATCTTGTATTATGATGGATTCATGTAGTCATGGAGACTCTAGTTGGAATGCTTTAGCACTTTCAGTGAAAGAGAGAGTAGAATTCCAAGAGTTGTTCTTGAAATGATTACCTTCAGGTAATTCTTTACAGAAAGGGCTGATTAGACCTAACTATTCACCCTTTGTAGCACCAGTTCTTCTAGTGAAGACAAAAGATGGATCTTATAGGATGTGCGTCAACTATAGAGCACTCAATAGGATTACTATCAAACAGAGATATCCTATGCCTAGGATTCATGATCTTTTAGATGCTCTAGGTGGAGCCGTTGTATTTAGTAAAATAGATTTAAAAAGTGGCTACCATCATATTAGAGTAAGAGATCATGATGTACATAAGACTCAGTTAATCCAGAGAAGGCTTAGTTCTTTCTTCCAAGGATGGAGTATCTAGGGCATGTGGTATCATTCGATGGGGTTCAGATGCCTACTCCTCAAGATGAGAAGTAGTTATGGTCATTTTAGGACTTTCTGATTTCTTTTGAAATTTTATCTCTTCTATTCATCAATAGCAACGTCTATGACAAATTTGCTTCAAGGCAAAGTTCCATTTGCATGGAAGCAAGAGCAGTAAGATAGTTTTGATACTCTTAAAACAGAGGCTCCTATAATCAAAGTGGTGGATCCACAAGAACCCTTTGAGTTAGAGATAGATGCTCGTGGCATAGCCATAGGGATAGTTTGATCCAAGACGGCAGGCCCATAGCTTTTGAGAGTAAGAAATGGACCTATGCATAGCACAATTGCTCAGTGCATGAATAGGAATTGTATGCAATGGTGCATGCACTTAAAGACTGGAGACACTATCTTTATGGTGCAAACTTTAAGGTATACACAAATCACCATACACTTAACTATTTTTGTAGTCATTCAAATCTTGGAGGTAGATAGGCTCGTTGGGCCAAGCTCATGCAGGAGTTTTACATGGAAATCCTGTATAGAAGAGGCAAAGAGAATATTATTGTTGATGCATTATCATGAATAATGTATCATATGAGCTTTAGAGTTCTAGAAAGCTCATTGGCTCAAGAGATAAAGGAAGCACAAGTGGAAGATCCACATTTGTTACAGATTATTAGAGCCATCAGTGATGGCTCTACTATAGGAGATGGGACATTTCCAATTGTTTCTTCCCCTAGCAGAGCAAACAAGTCCAATTCCGTATTCCAATTTCTCATAGGAGAATTGAATAGTAATGAAAAGGAAAAGTTTGCATACTGAATTCCCAAGATTTGAGAAGAAAATGCATGCATGATAACCATGATGTGCCTTGTGCAGGACATCCAAGTCTTGATAAGATAATACAGCTTGTTAGACAAACATTTTGGTGGCCTGGATTAGCCAGACGTGTCCAAAAATATGTTCAACAATGCTTTATGTGTCAAGTCAACAAAGCACAAAGGGTAATGACACTAGGTTGTTTGCATCCTTTTTAGGTTCCAGATCATAACTGGGATAGTGTATCCATGGACTTCATAGTCGGGTTACCATGGACTCAAAGGAAGCGAGATACTATCCTAGTTGCGGTGGACCAATTGAGCAAGATGGATAATTTCATACCCACGTAGGAGACGATAGAAGCTCCACAGGTAGCGGAGTTGTTTATCCACCATGTCTTCAGATTGCATGGGTTACTAACATCCATAGTTTCAGATGAAATGTAAGATTCACAGGACTCTTCAGGAAGTTTGTATTTGACAAATTGAAGGTGTCATTAAAGATGAGCAATGGTGATCATCCTCAGATAGATGATCAGACTGAGAGGGTCAATCAGATTTTAGAGGACATATTGAGGACATATGTGTCTAAGAGATAGACAAATTGGGATAGTTATTTACCACTAGTTGAGTTTGCTTATAACAATAGGCCTCACAAGGTGTCAGGTACGTCTCCTTTTGAGATGAACAATGGCATGAATCCCAATGCTCCAAGTACCATAGGCATGCCAAAGAAATGTCCTAGTGCTTCGGAGTTCTTAGCGAACATCCAAGAAAAGTTAGAAATTGCTAAAGCCAAGATGCTTTAAGCCACTGATAGGGCTAAAGAGTATGCTGATAGGAAGAGATCTCGTAGATCCTTTGAGGATGGAGACAGAGTCTTTCTTCAAGTACCAGCTAGATCTACTTCACTCTTCACAAGGAATTGTAGTAAGCTATCACCAAGGTTTTGTGGACCTTGGAAGATAGTTAAAAAGCTAAGTGAAGTTGCATACCGATTAGAGCCTCCTCCAGATTGTAGAGTGCATCTAGTGTTTAATGTTAGTAAACTTCAGAAGTATATTTCTAGGGAGGGTAATCTAATAGAAGGTATTGTTTCTTTGTAGGAAAGTAATAGCATGGATGATTCTCCAGACAGGATACTAGATCGGAGACAGAAGCGATTCATGAATCATGTCATCCAAGAGTATCTAGTAGCCTGGAGAGGATAACCACTTACTGACTCTACTTGGGAATCAGAAGCTTTGATTCATAAGTACTTTCAATGAGGACAATGATCTTTAGAAGGTAGAGAGAATGTCAGACATTGATCCATAGGGATCATGACATTGATCCATAGGGATCAGTCCATGTGTGTGAGGGACAAGGACGAGCTCGCCAAGGTCCCAAGCTTGGGGGATACCCTAAGGTACTTGGTAGTAATGGGAATACGTATGGCATGATGGCCACATGTTCACACTAGACTATTCCAAAACATTGCTATTTTTAGAGTATAAGAGGGTATATATGGATGGGAGGAGAGTCACACACACATTACTCAAGTGATTTTTGACATTGTTGCATCATGGAGGTATGTGCCACATGACTCATCATGGTGCCTTTACCACATTAGGTAGAAGATGATGGAGAGTGTTAATCTCCAAAAGAACAAGCTACTCTTGTAATTAGAGCACCTCTATAACAAGAGTAACTCAAACTTTCACCAATTTTAGAGGATCAATGATTAATTCTGAAGATTTTGAAAAATCTGTGAAGGAGATGACTGCACAGAAAGTCTACTGCACATATCTCTCTCATTACCTTATCAATTGTGTAAAGGTTTTTATGAAACTTTGCACAAGGTGTTGCCTACAGTTTTTGCACCTTCTCCAAGTTGAATCACTCCAAAAGATTCGGTATATCTTGAGAAATGATCTCAACAAGTTACCTATGTCTAAAACTGCTCTTCTGAGAAGTCGATTTAGACACCTATAACTTTAAACATTTGGTTCTCTCAATCTAAAACCCGTTTATGAAAATGCTTTTAGCCACACATAGATTACCCTCCAACTTAACGATTGAGTGCTTGCTTGCTCAAAACTTTAAACTGTGGAAGGAGAACTGACCAAAACATTAACATCAAACTTTGCGCCTGTTTCAAGAACCAGTGAATACTTCTTCACATATGAATGTTCCTACACATAATTCTCATAGCCTGTTTACAATTAGGCTCTCAAACTCTAACCATAGACTCATTAAATATGGACTTAAACATGTACAAAAGGATTCTTGAAATGATCAAGCACAAAAGGAGAATGCACAGAAACATCGGGCACAATTTTTCTTTCATTTCTGAAGAAATTTACAACTGAGTGATGAGAGAGACTTAACTCACATCTAAGATGTCTAATGACTCATACAACTACTTCTCATGGTCTCTCATATTTGCCCCGACTTTTTCTTTGTATATATAGGAAAATATTTACAGTATCATGACTATACAAAAGTATAAGTGAACTATCTCTGAATTAATGTACATATGTGTACACATCTTCATCCTCTGAATATGCACTTCCTCCATGCTTCATAATTTGAACTTTCCTTCAACCTCTGGCTTCCAAATATTCACTAAAACTTCAATTGTTGATTGCCCTACACCAACAGCTCCCCCTCAATCATCAATTGAGGTTTTCTCTATCTTATTTATACATGCCATGTCTTTGAATCTCTGTAGCTTTGGTCCATCCAAGCTTTTGGTTAGCATATCAGCTATCTGATCTTTAGTTGAAGTATGTATGACTTCAATCTCTTTATCCATCACCTTCTCTCTTAGAAAGTGATACTGAATCTCAATGTGTTTTGTCCTAGCATGAAACATAGGGTTAGCAGGTAAATAGAATGAACTCATGTTATCTCCATGAATGGTAGGTGTACTCTGTATGATGTCAAAACTCTTCATGAGAGTCTTAAGCCATATCACTTCCTTTGGAGCTTCAACCATACCTTTGTACTCTGCTTCTGTAGATGACAAAGCAACTGTGTGTTGCTTCTTTGAACACCAAGAAATTAACTTATCTCCCACATAACACAAGTCTCATCATAGTCTACACCATATGTCTGAGCAAAACCTTTCACAACAAGTCTAGCTTTATACCTAGACACACTTCCATCTGCAAACCTCTGTCTTGTAGACCCATTTACATCCAATGATCTTCTGGCCATTTGGTTTAGGAACCAACTCCCATGTCTGATTCTCCATCAATGCATCATATTCTTCCTGCATAGCTTTCTCCCAATTTTCCTTACCTTTTGCCTCTTCATATGTAGAAGGGTCTTCATCTGCCTTTATCATATAAGCATAATCTTTGGTAGCAAAAAAAGAAGTTTCATAGCTATACCTTGTAGGTTGCCACTTGTGTCTTGATGACCTTCTAAGTTCTCCACTCCTTGAGGTTTCTGGTTCATCACACTTAGGATCAAATCTTGGCATTTCTTCAACGTCAACCTGCACTTCATTGTTATCCTCTTCATCAAATATCTGAACCTTTGATTTACCTTTCTTTTGATTCACAACTTCTTCATCGCCTGCATTATATTGATTGTACCTGCATACCAAGTACCTTGCTCATCAAATGTAACATCCTTAGATACAAGGAATTGTTTTGTGGATGGACTCCACAACCTATATCCCATCTGCTTATCATCATATCCAATAAACACATATTTTTCTACTTTAGGTTCCAATTTGTGCCTTAATTGTGATGGCACATATGCATATGCCAAACATCCAAATACTTTGCAATGATCTAATGCAGGTCTCTTACCCCACCATGCCTCATATGGTGTCATACCCTGCAAAGCTTTACATGGTAACCTATTAACCAAATAAGTAGCTGTGTTTACAACCTTAGCCCACAAATAATTAGGGCAATTTTTCTCCTTCATCATTGACCTTGCAAACTCAACAAGAGTTCTGTTTCTTCTTTCTGCTACACCATTTTGTTGAGGAGAGTACCTGCAAGTAATTTCTCTTTTTATACCTGCGTTCCACAAGTAATCACTGAACTCATTAGAGAAATACTCTCCCCCTCCATCTGACCTTAGTCTTTTCAACTTATGACATGTAATTCTCTCTGCATACATATGATAATGTTTGAATGTATTGAATACCTCTGACTTATCTTTGATCACATAAATAGTGATCCATCTAGTAGCATCATCAACATAAATCACATAATACCTTGAACCATTGATACTGAAATCCTTTGATGGCCCCCACACATCTGTGTGTACCAATTCAAGCTTTTCTGAATACATAAAACCATGCTTGGAATAAGATTGCTTATGAGCCTTACCTAATTGACATGCCTCACATTTGTATGTCATATGTTGACCTACAACATTAGGCAATCCAAGCACTGAACCATTATTAACCATATCTTTGATACCTCTTTCATTGAAATGTCCAAGCCTCTTGTGCCAAAGATCTAACTCAGATATCTTATGTCCTCCATAGGTGAACAAGGCATGACCAACATTACCTTGAATCTTCAATGTGAACAATCTTCCTTCTTTTTTACCTGAAACAATCTGTTTATACCCATTGCTAGGGTCTTCCACAAACACTCCTTCATTAGTGAACCTAACTTCATAACCTTTTTCAACAATTTGTCCTACACTTATCATATTATTAGGAATTGTAGGAACATACAAGACCTTACTCAAGAGAGTGCTACCATCCTTGGCCTTCACTGATCCAATTGACTTCACATTGTGCTTTGCATTGTCACCTATTTGAACCACATGATTAGTTACCTTATTTTCCAAATCAGTCATCAAAGCTATGTTGCCACTCAGGTGATTGCTACACCCTAAGTCAATGTAGAAGACTCTTTGGTCTTCACTTTTCCTTTCACAAGTTGCATTCATTATCAATGTTGAATCCTCCTTCTGATCTGAAGCATAATTGTAGTAGGTATTGTTGTATTGTTGACTTTGGAATCCTCTACCTGCATTTCTTCCAAAGTAACCTCTACCTCTGAAATTACCTCTTTGATTTATGCCACCTCTTCCTCTTGAATTAAAATTCTGATTATATCCACCATTACTCTAAGTATTATGCCAACAATCATTAGCTAAGTGATTTGTCTTACCACAAATCTAGCAAGCCTTAACTCCATCTTTATTACTCCTGCCTCTTCCTCTACCTTTGCCACCTCCTCTTCCTCTTAGGAAGTTGGCTTGACTAGTTGTGCCTTCATCTTCATTTGTTTGTTGCTTCCCTTTGCTATTTTTCTTTTTATCCTTTGAATACATTGCATGTCTCTCTTCATCCAATTCTTCAAATTTGATAATTCTTCCCTAGTTGGAACACTAGGATCTCTGAAATGAGGCTTTTCCTCTTCACTTGTAATATAAGCTATCAAGTCTTTGCTCATAAGATGAGCTTCCATCCTCATTGACCACGTTGGATAGTTCTCTCTATCCAACTTCTCTATTTGAAGAGAATCTCCCATCCTTTCTTCACCTGTATATTGAATTCTTCAACCTTTATGAGTAATAGATGTACCTTTACTTTGAATAATGTTCCTTTTGTCTTCCTTGATGTCGTATGACCTCCTTCTCAAGCTTTTGCCTCAAGCTTTCACCTTCTGAATCTTTAATTATTGAATTATTTATGTCTGCAGCAGTCGGGATCCTCCTTCCTTGAATTCTGATGCTTCCTACTCTGATACCATTGATGGAGAGTGTTAATCTCCAAAAGAACAAGTTACTCTTGTAATTAGAGCACCTCTATAACAAGAGTAACTCAAACTTTCACCAATTTTAGAGGATCAATGATTAATTATGAAGATTTTGAAAACTCTGTGAAGGAGATGACTACACAGAAAGTCTGCTGCACATATCTCTCTCATTACCTTATCAATTGTGTAAAGTTTTTTATGAAACTTTGCACAAGGTGTTGCCTACAGTTTGCGCACCTTCTCCAAGTTGAATCACTCGAAAAGATTCAGTATATCTTGAGAAATGATGTCAACAAGTTACCTATGTCTAAAACTGCTCTTTTGAGAAGTCAATTTAGACACCTATAACTTTAAACATTTGGTTCTCTCAATCTAGAACCCGTTTATGAAAATGCTTTTAGCAATAGATAGTTTACCTTCCAACTTAAATATTGAGTGCTTGCTTCCTCAAAACTTTAAACTGTATAAGGAGAACTGACCAAAACATTAACATCAAATTTTGCGCCTGTTTCAGGAACCAGTGAATACTTCTTCACATATGAATGTTCCTACACATAATTCTCACAGCGTGTTTACAATTAGGCTCTCAAACTCTAACCATATACTCATTAACTATGGACTTAGACATGTACAAAAGGATTCTTGAAATGATCAAGCACAGAAGGAGAGTGCATAGAAACATCGGGCGCAATTTTTCTTTCATTTCTGAAGAAATTTACAACTGAGTGATGAGAGAGACTTAACTCACATTTAAGATGTCTAATGACTCATACAACTACTGATTACTCTATTCTCATGCTCTCTCATATTTTCCCTGACTTTTTCTTTGTATTTATAGGCAAATATTTACAATATCATGACTATACAAAAGTATAAGTGAACTATCTCTGAATTAATGTACATATGTGTACACATCTTCATCCTCTGAATATGCACTTCCTCCATGCTTCATAATTTGAACTTTCCTTCAATCTTTGGCTTCAAAATCTTCATTAAAACTTCAATTGTTGACTGCCCTGCACCAACAGAAGATAGAGGGAGAATATTCATATTCCAATATTAGAAGAAGTCAGGTTCAGGCGAGGCTGGGAGGAGAATCACATGTGTGATCTCTGTGTGTTGTTTTCCCATATCCTTCCCCTTAAGAAGCCTCATATGAGATCATCTCAAAGGTGGTAAACCATCTGAGTGGTGCCTACTACCTCCCATGTACACTCAACTTCCAAACTATCACTTTCATGATATAGCATCATCAAAATGATCGAAGTTCATAAGATGTATCCTCTATGGAGTACTATTATAAAAACCAAGTGTAAGGTGCCAAGTTGTAAAGGCTCAACCATACCAAAATTGACATAATAAACCTTTGAATTTTGGGAAATCTAGATCAAAGTTCCATAACAAGTGACTCCAAACCCATCTAGTACTAAATACTAGATTTGACATCATAACACTCTAGGTCTTTCTAGCCTTGAGTGTGCTCACAAGTAACAATTTACTCTAAACTACCTTGTGGATTATGAAAAACCATCATCCTAACTCATATATAAGAATTTATTGGTAGTAAAATGCAATCTCTACATTCCATCGACCAAGAGTTTTTTGGTTTGTAATCCATTACCTTTGGACTAAGTTTCATTGGAAGAGCATCTATTGGCACTAGTGCAAACTCTAAAATTTTCTCTTCCCTTTAGTTTGCCATATGAATGCAAAAGCATTAACTTGGAGATTCAGATAATCCATAATTACCCATCCTCCTAATTGATGCTCACACATCATTTTCATGATGAAACATCACCTAAGAGCTAGATAACCCAATAGGCTAGATATATCCCTATCTCCTAGAAACCCTAAAGAGAAGATTCATAACTCTACTCTCAGTCTCACTAATGTCAATAACTAGTTCATCTCATCTAGTCAAGGATCATCACTAGAAATAAACATAACCAATTCTCTCTAGAGTCTCTAAGTGATACTTAATCTAACCATCATGATTAACTGCTCTCCCTCGTCTTTGATAGAAGAGTGCCACTTCTATCTAGACAATCAACATGAGAAAGTGAAACTCTCTCTCTAATCTCAACTAAGCAAAAGAGCTCTAATAGTGGAACCTATTCCACTTTCACTTTCCCTTTGAGAGAGATTTTGTTGAATCCAATTGCTCTACTTATCCATAACTGAGAACATGCATCTAAGTTCTACAAGTTTTTCCCTTGCAAAATAGTAGAGAACCAAACCCCCACATGAAGAAAAACTACATTGAAAAGTAGAGTAAATGAATCCCTTCTGAAATGCAGGCTAAGAGATGTTTTCTAAACACCTCTTTCTCTAAAGGAAAACATACTCTATTCTTCTCCTATGAAGAAATAATGTTTTCCTTTACTTTTTCTCTTTCAAAGAATAGAAGCTAAAGTGAGAATTCTCCTCAATCTCTAAGCTAGATCCCACTTTCTCATTCCCTTAAAAGAGAAATTTATGAATTCATTTGCTCCTCTCTTCCATAACTAATGCATAGTCCTTCATTACATACATTCCTGGGAAGATGGAGAACGAATCTCCCATACATAATGAAGATGTGTGGTGAAGAGTGGAGGAAATAAATTCCTTGTAAGGGTCAAATCCCTCCACCAAAATGGTCAGCAATGATATGAAATGATACTATAATAAACACATATTTATGCATACTAAAGAGCTATCTCTACCAACCATCCTTTGTGCATGGATCTATACAATCCAATCAAATCAATGGAATTATTCTTCTTGAAAACCACAAAATGATTATGTGATATCCATGGTGATAAAATCACCCATCACATTCTCTATTGGAAGAATAAATCTTCCCTAAACTATGAAAGATAACTACCAATCGTAAGGAGATGTCTAGTAAGAGCTCTCCTATGATCTAGTGAGATATGCCACCATGCATGATGAGTCCTTTTCTCCCTGACCATAGAAGAAGAGTGCTCAAACAAAAGTTTTTTCTACCATCCCATACTAGTGGAACCTTATTCCAATTCATGGTGTCATATGTACACTAAACCAAATGTATATTTCATACATAATATATGATGGAATATGTAGGTGGAATCTAATGAATCCCATGTCCTTGACTCATATAGGTGGACTCAAATGAATCCCTTATCCTCGAACTAGTATAATTTGGTTATAGTCAACATGTGACAATGGATATCCCTTTCTTATTCCAAACTAACTTTTTCATAGGCACTAAGATTGAGTCTAAGTACCTCTCTCTAGATCCCAACATACATATATGTATTGGGTACCCCATCTATCCTTGATTGAGGGGTCTATGCTCTAAGTCATAGAGCTAGTGCCATGCTGTTGACACTTGAAATCAAGGACAAAGCACGGAAGCACATCAAGGAAGTGGACACACAAGGAGAAGGAGCATGCAGGGAGCTCCAAGAAGCAGATGTCAAATTTTTAGAAGAATTCCCTATACAAAAAGTGATTTTTATCACTAAAAACCATTGTAAATACCATTTTCCATTTTTGCAACTCCATTTTGTTCAAGCCGAGGAGTCCTCAAGGTTAAGGAGTATTAGAAGTATCATCTTACCAATTTTCATAATTGTTAGGCTCCGTTTGAGCCTCCAAATAAGCCCTCGAACCTAATTTTTAACTAGGCCAAACACTAGCTCTGGACAGGGCCAAAACCACTCAAAAAACTATAAAAAGAGCTAGAGAGCTCATTTTTTAGGTTAGCTTGTTGTAGATTTGAGCTTTGTAAGAGAGTTCTTTTGTAATCAAAGACCTTCCATTGTTTCGCTCTTTGCTCTTACTTTGTGTGCGTGTGTGTATGTGTATGCATGCTTGTGTGCTTTCGCTCACGCACTTGTGCCTTCATTTGCTTAGGGTCTGCATACCAATCCTCACGTCTCCGCAGATTGACATCTATGAGGTGTATTTCCTCACATTGGTACTTGCCATTGTGCTAGAGTGACACCAAATTTGGCACCCGTGCCGGGGAGAGAGCTTGGAGGACGAGCGTGTGATGGTAAGACGTAGAGTAGTGATGTTGGAAGGTAAAAAAATAACCTTTTTTAGTTTAGTTTCTGAGCTTTTCTTCTCCATCTTCATCATCATCATTATCATCCTCTCCCATCTTCCTCTTCTCAGCTTTTTCTTCATTTGCAACTGTACATTCACCTCATTTCCCACTTGTGGCTCCGAGCAAGAAGCATAGAGGAGTTCAGAGCTTGAAACGTTGAAGAAATACTCTTCAAATACTCTAAATACATCAAAATTTGAGTGAAGTATCGTGCGGCATGACACCACCTGTGCCAAGTATCACGAGTGCAATATCGTGGGTCTAGAGGGAGATTTTGCATCTACAGGCACATAGGAGTAACAAGGAGACATAAGGTACACATATTTGCAAAAATTTTTGAATTTGGACTCCAAAAAGTCCAAGTACCATGGTCAATTGAGTTCAGGTATCACGATACCTAAATTCCCTTGTATCACGATACTTGGTAGGTATCGTGCATCGTCGATACCTCACTCCTCATGTATCACAATACTACACAAGTATCGTGTATCATCGGGTTTAGTATCATGTATGGCGAGCATCTAGTATCGTGTATCATCGGATCATGTATCGTGATACTTCATAAGTATCGCGTATGGTGACCAATCCAAGTAGCATATCGCGAGTCCAAGTATTGTGTATTGTCACTTCTCAAGTATCGTGTATCATGTATCATCCAATCGTGTATCACGATACTTCCCAAGTAGTATCACCAAAATCTAGTATCGTGTATTGTTGCCCTCTAAGTACCATATCATGTATCGTGATACTGCATGAGTATCGTGTATCACCGGGTTGTGTATCGCGATACCTCTCAAGTATCGTGTATCATGGAATTCTTAGTATCGTGTATCGTGTTGGCTCAAGCATCATGTATCGTCACTCTCAAGTATCACCAATACTTCCTAAGTATCATGTATCGCCTGTTATGAAGCAATCCCAGAGAGGTCTTGTTTCCCTATTTTAACCCCTAGAACCCTGAAGTGGCATAACTTTCTCATACAAAATCTGTTTGTTGTGATTTGGGGTTTGTTGGAAAGCTCGTGGGGAGTACTATTAGATATAGTATTTTGAAGTTGACCCTTAGGTGGGAATAGGAAGCAAGGGGTTCCAAAGGATTTTGAGCAATACAAAGGAAAATTTTGGACTTGTAGACAAGGCTTATAAACCTGAGATCAAGTAGTCACCTAGGGAAAGATAGATAAAGTATCAAATCATCTGAGGCTAGTGTCAAACATACAACCAAGTCATGGGCTCACAACTCACTGGTTATCACTACCTACTGAGTTCATAGAAAAGTGAGTCAGAAATGTCTTTTAACATGGAGAGACTCATGGTTTCGGAAGACATGAATAGTTCAGTACCTAGGGAAGGTTTTATGTCTACAGTGGAAGGGGAATATCGGATGTCTCTTCAATATGTATCCACTAACTTGCAAGGGATACCCATCTACCTCGATAGTCTACATAGGTCAGTAGCAAGAATGATAAACACTACAAAATTAGAAATAGTCCCAAGACTGGCTGTCAAGCACGAAGGTGGAGTTTACATGGACACGATGGGCCAGATCTATGCAGTAACTGGAAACCCTGATCAGATTAATGACAAAGGAGAGTTAGTGGGACAAGGAACTTTTGGGAGAACCAATAGTGGAGATACGGTGACTACCCCTAGGGGGAAGTCAGTAATGACTAAAGTATTGCAAGGAGACATGATACCCAAAGATTACTAGATGATGGAGGTATACTTGGTACATGGATCAGACCTACTCCTACAAACTGATTCATTGAAACAAGGAGAAGGCATTAGCCCAACAATTATATACGAGTTAAGGGATCCGGAAAATCCATCTAGAGTTGCATACCTAGACCAAAATGAAAGGAGATATTGTCCTATAGATAAAGTAGATAGGTCTAGATTAAAGTACATGGGTCTGCCTATATTCCCTCCTCGAGATCAGGAAATTATCTCACAAAACCCATTCTAGACCCAGCAAAGAAGGAAAAATGTGATGTTAGGATAAACCAGTCAATGTAGTATGCCCAACAGACCACAGGTGCAATTCACCATGCCAGGAATTAACCCCCATAGCCAAACTAGCCTAAGAATGGGAAATATGAATAGAAACACCTTTAGGGCAGAACCACATCAAGGAGTAGGAGCTAGAATACACCCAGTAAAACCTACTATTCCCATTATAAGCTGATCCCTAGAGCGAGGCAAAAGAGTGAGACCAATCCGATTGGCCAAATGTATGCAAAATCATTACGATGGCACAGGAGAGCCCTATGACCACATTTTAGAATACAAGTAGGTGTTGCGAGCAGAGCAAGTGGATGACTTTTTCATGAAATATGAATTCTTTGGGCTAGCCATCACGGTAATAGCCTTAACTTGGTTTCAATCCTTGGATCCAAATTGCTTTGGCCATATCAAGTAATTCTTCCAAGAATTTATTGAGGAATTCACTAAGCGAGGGATTAAGCACAATTCATCATCCTTAATACATAGTTTCAAAGAAGCTCCTAATGAGACAATAAAAAGTGCAGCATGAAAATTTAATCAATACGTAGACCGATGCCTTGTGATAGAGAGACCTTCTCAGCAAAAAATGATATCCCTATTTTTAGAAGGTCTAACCAACGGAACATTGAGAATCTTAGTATACATAAAACAATTGCAAACCCGAAGTGAGTGTCTTCAAGAGTGCATAGATTTGGAAGACAACTTAGCGTAGGATCTCAAAACCACACAAAATTCTACCAAATCAGAGGATACAAGGAGCAATGAGACTTCTAGTTCGAGTAATGTGGAGGAATTGGCAGAGTTAGTGGCCAAGAAATTGGGAGTACAAGGACAAAGGAACTACCAGAACCCCCCTTTGGGAGTGCCAATGTTAAGAAGTTGCACACTTTGCGGTGGAGATCATCCATCTCATGTCTACACCAAAGAAGGATTAGGGTTATCACAACCTTACCCTTATGATAGAAAACCAACTCAGGGGCCTAACATGTACTCTTATAGTGAGCAGAAGTACACCAAGCACAACACCAAAAACTATCCAATGAATAGACACCCACGGCCGTTTGTACCACCCCAATGTAGACCATATTGGTACCCTCCTAGAGAACAAGGCAGAGAAGTTCCTAGGTATAACCCATGTCTAGGACCATGAGGAGCAATTAGATCATATGAACATAGAGGATATGGCCAAGCTCAACTTGTACTAGGACAACAACCACCCCACCCACAGAATGTAGTTCCAGTAAAGTACACCCAACTGGAAGAGAACCTAGAAAAAGCCATAGTATCAGTGACACCTTTGATTAGCTCCAAAACATCAAATCAAGGTTTTGATCAGACCCAAGGAGAGTCTCACTGTTATGAGGCAAGCCCGATGGACTATGACCAGAGCTACATGAAGAGATTCTATGATTATGAGGGACATGCAAACCCTTATGGACCAAAACAAGGTCTAACCAACGGAACATTGAGAATCTTAGTATACATAAAACAATTGCAAACCGGAAGTGAGTGTCTTCAAGAGTGCATAGATTTGGAAGACAACTTAGCGTAGGATCTCAAAACCACACAAAATTCTACCAAATCAGAGGATACAAGGAGCAATGAGACTTCTAGTTCGAGTAATGTGGAGGAATTGGCAGAGTTAGTGGCCAAGAAATTGGGAGTACAAGGACAAAGGAACTACCAGAACCCCCCTTTGGGAGTGCCAATGTTAAGAAGTTGCACACTTTGCGGTGGAGATCATCCATCTCATGTCTGCACCAAAGAAGGATTAGGGTTATCACAACCTTACCCTTATGATAGAAACCAACTCAGGGGCCTAACATGTACTCTTATAGTGAGCAGAAGTACACCAAGCACAACACCAAAAACTATCCAATGAATAGACAGCCATGGCCGTTTGTACCACCCCAATGTAGACCATATTGGTACCCTCCTAGAGAACAAGGCAGAGAAGTTCCTAGGTATAACCCATGTCTGGGACCATGAGGAGCAATTAGATCATATGAACATAGAGGATATGGCCAAGCTTAACTTGTACTAGGACAACAACCACCCCACCCACAGAATGTAGTTCCAATAAAGTACACCCAACTGGAAGAGAACCTAGAAAAAGCCATAGTATCAGTGACACCTTTGATTAGTTCCAAAACATCAAATCAAGGTTTTGATCAGACCCAAGGAGAGTCTCACTGTTATGAGGCAAACCCGATGGACTATGACCAGAGCTACATGAAGAGATTCTATGATTATGAGGGACATGCAAACCCTTATGGACCAAAACAAGGTCTAACCAACGGAACATTGAGAATCTTAGTATACATAAAACAATTGCAAACCCGAAGTGAGTGTCTTCAAGAGTGCATAGATTTGGAAGACAACTTAGCGTAGGATCTCAAAACCACACAAAATTCTACCAAATCAGAGGATACAAGGAGCAATGAGACTTCTAGTTCGAGTAATGTGGAGGAATTGGCAGAGTTAGTGGCCAAGAAATTGGGAGTACAAGGACAAAGGAACTACCAGAACCCCCCTTTGGGAGTGCCAATGTTAAGAAGTTGCACACTTTGCGGTGGAGATCATCCATCTCATGTCTGCACCAAAGAAGGATTAGGGTTATCACAACCTTACCCTTATGATAGAAAACCAACTCAGGGGCCTAACATGTACTCTTATAGTGAGCAGAAGTACACCAAGCACAACACCAAAAAGTATCCAATGAATATACACCCACGGCCGTTTGTACCACCCAATGTAGACCATATTGGTACCCTCCTAGAGAACAAGGCAGAGAAGTTCCTAGGTATAACCCATGTCTAGGACCATGAGGAGCAATTAGATCATATGAACATAGAGGATATGGCCAAGATCAACTTGTACTAGGACAACAACCACCCCACCCACAGAATGTAGTTCCAGTAAAGTACACCCAACTGGAAGAGAACCTAGAAAAAGCCATAGTATCAGTGACACCTTTGATTAGTTCCAAAACATCAAATCAAGGTTTTGATAAGACCCAAGGAGAGTCTCACTGTTATGAGGCAAGCCCGATGGACTATGACCAGAGCTACATGAAGAGATTCTATGATTATGAGGGACATGCAAACCCTTATGGACCAAAACATGCAAATCTCATGTATACGAGTCCTCACCCTAGACCCCAAGTGAAACAAATGGGACCACAAGTCCCTAGAGGACCATGTTTTAGATATCAAGGCAACCATGTCATTCATGAATGTCCTCACCCACCAGCTCTGGGACAAGGGTAGAACATCACAATACAAGGCTTTTGTCATGAGTGTGGGAAGGAACAACTCCCAAGAGATTATCCCAGGAATCCCTCTAGTGCACCCAAGGTTACACCCATTAATGTAGTAGGCTTAGTAGGGGATTCAAGTTCTAGTAGCAATAATGTGGCTCCTGTATAGGCAGTTACTAGGGCACAAGCCTTACAACAAGCTAAACCAGCTGAGCAATCAGAGCCAAGTGAATCAGGAGAGCCTAGTAAGAGAAAAACAAGAACATGGAAGGATACTAGGGAGAAGGCCAATCGTAAGTTGACCAAAAAGTTATCCGAGCTAGAAGAAAGCCTGAAAGATGCAAAAACAAAAATAAAAGATATTGCCTCTCAAAATCCCTTGCAGGCCGAAACTCCATCCACACCACCTCATCCCACCCCACCAACCATTGTAAAAAGACCACAACTAGGGTCTGTTCTTGCAAATCCAACCTCGGAAGACTTTGACATGATGTTCAAGACATACCATGCTCGACTTCAAGAAGGGCCAACACTTGCAAACCTAGACAAGATCTACTCTAGAGCAGATTTAGAGATTGAACGAATAAAAATGTGCATAAAAATGGTGGAACTAGCTCAAGCTATATTCAAGGCCAATCAATTGTTCAATCAGACAAATTCTATTACACCGTGTTTGCACTTCCATGGCTTACTAGATAGATTAGAGCATTTGGTAACTAAACCGCAAGTTTCTTTACCTCCATAGGCTCAACCAATTGTTGAAAGAGAAAACTCACCAAAGGAAGTCTATGTTCCTGACTCCATAGATGATGGAGAACCTCTTTCAATTCAACAACACTCTCAAAAGTTCTTGCGGGAAATACAAGAAGAGAAATGGGCCAAGGAGAAGGATAATCCCCCTCCTATTCTTGAGATTGATGACCTTCATGATCAATTTCCACAAGACATTCCATCTATTTATGGAGACCAAGTAGAGCAACAAGAAGAAGAAAGGTTAGAATTTGAATCCAATTCTTTACAAGAGTTGCCATAGTTCACATGTCCATGGGAATCTGAATCTCTCTGAATCAAAGCTCCCACAATCTTACTCAGAAACGAAGAACCGATGGTTCCAAGAAACACTGAAGTCCTAAAGAACACTAAGGTTCAGTGTCATTTCACTTTAGAAGAGCTTCTCAAATTAAAACCTGAGTTATGGACTCATGTGGAAAATCAAGTTCCAGAACCTGATTCCAAGATCTCAAAAGCAGGCTCTAAGCAAAAAGTTCCAAAGATACCTCTAGACAAAATAGGGGACATGAGCGAAGGTGAAGAAGTTAATACTTATCTTCTGATCACCTACCAAGGTTACACAACCAAAGTGACCATAGATGCAGGTGTTGGTGTTGCTATTGCGACCACCTCCTTATGGAAGCAATGGGGTAAACCTGCATTAAGACCAAGTAGAATGAAGCTTTAGATGGTTGACAGTCATGTTGAAAGATCTCTAGGATTGCTAGAAGGGATAACTCTAACCACTTGTGGTGTAGAGTTTGAACACACCTTTGCTATATGTGACTTTGGTAAAACTAATGCCTATGAAATGATCCTAGGAAGACCCTTCCTACGGCGATTGCAAATAGTACAGGATTGGGGAACCAACTCTTTATACTTGCAAACACTTAGGGGTCACAACCAAGGTCAATTTGAAGGATTACACCTTTAGAGATGTACCACCCCTACAGTGGAATCCTATCCACAAGGAGCAAGAAGACTCAATCTCTTTGCATTCTAAAAGTTCATCTAATACATCCTGGATGCATGAAGATACTCATTTGTGGATATGCAAGGTCACAAAGGAAGAGGAAAAATGCCTAAAAGCAAGAGAAGAAGAAACTTCTAAAGGAAATAGACCAGTTAAAAACCCATCCTATACACCGATGATCTTTCGAGATGAGGAATTTGAGCCTTATGGTTGTGTAGAAATCTTAGCCACCATAGACATTGCTATCAATGAAGAACAATGGACACCTCATTGTGATGCAGAGGGTTATGATATTGCAGTGTTCATGTGTCAACCCTTGCTAGAAGAATGTGACCCTAGTGACTTCGTAGAAGAAGAAGAGAATGATGATGATCTAGAGCCCATTGTGATTGATAGTTGCTTTAACTCAAAAAAGCACTATCTAGAAGATGTAGGAGTATTTACCTAAAAAGAAGAAGAACCTCTCACAGGCATCAAAACGGTAAATTCAAATGATGGGAGTGAAGGTGGTCAAAAGAAAAAGAAAACAAAAGTAGTGAAACAAGAAGAGGAGGAATCATTGTTCCAAGTACCAGAGGATTTAACAAATACAAGTTGAGGACCAAAAAATTTTGGTACGAATGCCTAAGAGAGAGGCCACCACAAGAGAAGCATATGATAACAAAGAAAAGACCAAAAAATCATAGTCACCATTGAAGAGAATGAAGAGAGATGTACATACATAGGAGATGACCTAAGTAAAGAAGAGGAAGCATAGTTGGTAGCTTTATTAAGGGAATATAGGGATTGTGAGACACTTTTGAAGGTAAGTAAACCTTCCGTACATTGGAGAAAATCATAATGTATCTCGATGCCTCTATGCAACTTCCTAAAAGCTATAGGATTGCTTTGCACATTTCTAATGGTGAAAGTATCTCCTTCCCCTTAGTAATCCTATGATCTAAATCCATAAGGATTGTGTGTAGGGATCCTATTACTAATGAAGTTGACTTATGTGTGGCACTTTGATGGTGAAAATTCCATCAAGTACATACTTGCAAGCATGTTTACACTTAGTGATGTTTGGAGAGAAGGCATGGTACCATGCCATAAAATTCTTACCTAAAGGTAAGTTCGTATATAACGCCATAAGGTAGGGAAATTTTCGATAGCATTTCCCCAAGAAGATGGAGTTCCAAAAAAATTTAACCATTAACTCAAGTATAAGGCCTTATAGGCCAATGACACACATGACATTCAACATAAAATGCTAGCAACCACATCTTGCTTGCATAGCCTTGTACTTCTTGCAATTATCTTTCTAGCAAACAATAAAAAAGTGTACTTGTAGCAAGTTGATCCATAATTTTAGAATTAAAACAAGGATCGAATTTGACATATGCCCAAATATAAATTAAATGCCTAAAAATATAAACCATACATCCATGAGTGGTTTGATATTGGAATTGCATGCATCCAATCCTTTTCGAAAAGCTTCGACACCTCTGCATTTTCCTCACCTGGTCCTAATATAAACTTTGAAGTGTCCAATGGCATTGGACACTTCCTAGGTCCTAACAGACAAAGATGACCATGTACATAGAGTACATGGGTTTCAAGGGAGTCTGAGCACTTTCTTCTACCATTATGGACATTTCATGCACATTTTTTAGGATGAAAATGCTTTCAAGGAAATGTGACATCATGTGATTGTTGCGTCATGGAGGTATGTGCCACATGGCATGTCATGGTGCCCTTACCACATTAGGTAGAAGATAGAGGAAGAATATTCATATTCTCATATTAGAACAGGTCAGGTGCACGTGAGGTGTGGAGGAGAACTATATGTATGATCTCTGTGTGTTTGTTGGAGTCAACAATTGATAGGGCAATAGAAGAAGAGGTTCACCACATTTACATGTTCACAACACCTACTCATCTATGAGATAAAAAACTAAATATGAGGCCGACTTACGCATAAGTAAATCAAGCATCCAACATCCTACTAATAGAGAACAACATCAAATGCATCTCCGACATCATGAAGACTCAACCGTAAATCCATTTCCATAGGACTGGCAATACTTTTATAGTCCTCAAGGCCAAAACATTGCAATAATGTGTCATTATATTTTGTTTGGCACAAAGTTATTCCACCATCAACTTGCATAAACTCAATGCCCAAATAATGATGCAAATTCCCCAAATCTGGCATCTCAAACGAAGCATGCAAATCAGTCTTAAAATTAGCAATGTGCTTCTCATTAGGATCAATGAGTACCATGTCATCAACATAGACAACAATGATCAGAAGCGCATCATTTGCATGCTTAACATATAAGGTGCTCTCAGTTGGATTGTTCTCAGAAGCATGTGCAATCAAATAGGCATGTATCTTTTCAAACCAAGCAAAACCATATAATTCCTTTTTCAACCTGGACACTTTATTTTCATGCCCTTTTTGTACAAAACCATGGGGCATACACTTCTTCATGCAAGTCACCATTCAAAAATGTAGTTTTAATGTGAAACTAATGTACATTTCAACCATGATGAGCTGCAAGTGAACATATGCTACGAATAGTAGTCATTTTGCATGTAGGAGCAAAAGTCTTATCAAAATCAATGCCTCTTTCTTGAGCATAACCTTTTGTAACAAGCCTAGCCTTATAACTATCAACTATTCCATCAGGCTTATGCTTCAACTTGTATACCCACTTAGTGCCAATGGCCTTCTTACTGGGAGGCAAATAACATAAAGACCAAGTACCATTCTTCATTATAACATCATATTCTAATTGCATAGTAGCTGTCCAATTTTTTTAATTTTGTGCTTCATCAAAAGAAACAAGCTCATTTTCATCACAAAAAACTAGAGGCAGTCATAACATAGCAATTTGATGCAAAACAAGCACTATGAGAGACTAAACGAGTGCGATATGACAAAGGTGCATCTAATTTGCTATCTTGCAAAGTCTACACCAGCCATGTAGGCACAATTTTTGCCTCCTCTATATCAGCCCTCTCATCAACAAGTGCATCATGTGAATCTACATAAGAAATGGAATGATCTACATCATCATGTGGAACCTGTAAAGGCTAATAAATTGGCTCATTTGGACCCACACTAGACTCTCCACCTGTAAAAAGAGGAAGCAAAGTGTCATACACATCTTTGGAGCCAATTGATGGCTCTTTAGTACATGAAAGTAATGGCTGAATCACATCTTGCACAAAACCAACATCATGGCTAACCAACATGCATTTAGTATGTGGATGATACAAGCGATAGCCTTTGCTTTCAAAAATGTACCCAACAAAATTTCATTTCACCACTTTATCATCCAATTTCTTGTGTTGTTGTTCAAGCAATAATGCATATGCAAGACAATCAAAGGCACACAAATGAGCAATAGATGCCTTCCAACCATGCCAAGCCTCATATGGAGTGATAGAGTGCAATGCTTTAGTGGGACACCTATTAAGTACATATGCTACACACATAACAACCTCAAGCTAGAAACTATGTCGTAAAGCCTAACTCTTGACCATACACCTCGCCATCTCCATGAGTGACTTCTTCTTCCTTTCTACAATTCCATTCTGTTGAGGTGTATACGACACTGTACACTAATGTTTTATCCCACATTCAACCAAAAATGCATTAAAATCAAAAAACATATACCCCCCAATCAAAATGGAGGGTGCTCATTTAGATGCTAATATATTTTCAACCAAAACAAAAAACTGTTTGAAGCACATAAACTCTTTAGACTCCACTTTCAATGGATACCCATGCATGCCTGGAAAAATCATCAATGAGAGTCATGCAGTAAAGATAGTTCCCAAAAGAAGATTTCATCATAGCACTACAAACATAACTATGGACAAGCTATAATTTTTTAGTAGCTCATACTAAATCATCCTTTGGGAAGGAGGAAAACTGCGTTTTTCCCAACATACAACCTTCACAGACATGTTTACTAGGTGCCTCAAGTTTGGCCAGAGAGGACACCATTTCAAACTTCTACAGGTGTAGCAAACTAGCAAAATTCAGATGAACAAAGCATGCATGCCAAAGCTTTGCATCTGACATAGCTTGAGAATCTTGAACTGCACATGCTGAATCATTCATAGATTTGCATAATCTATGAGCTTATATAGCCCACGACATAAAATGCCAGAAGCAATAATGATAGCACCATTTGATAGATCATGAACTATATATCTGTCATCAACAAATTTCACAACCGAGCTAATCTTGGCTAATGCTGAAACTGATAACATATTTTTCTTGATCCCTCACACAAATAAAGCATCCAAAAATGTAAAAGAACTAACATCAGGACTAGTCAAAATAATCTTACCAACTCCCGTGATAGGATAAGAGGAGTTGTTGGTGCATGTGATAGTATTCCTTGTAGAGGCAGGCTCAAGTGAAGTGAAGAAATTGTGTTGTAATGTAATATGTTTGGTTGCCCCACTATCAACATGCAATGTTCATGAGATGATGGGTCATAACTGCAAATAGTAGTAAATGCCCATTCTTCATTCTGCACAAGATTTTCACACTCTGATTTGGGTGTAGAGGCCTCTACAACAACCATTCTAGCCTCTTTTTTCTTTGCCTTATTTGCAGCTAGTTTTGGACAACCCTTTATGAAATGATCATTTCCTTTATAGTATTTGCAAAACAATTTCTTCTTTTCTATTTTCTTCTCATCTTTTTCATCCTTCTTTGATTGTGCAAAATTAGCAGATGTTTGCTTAATAATAGATGAGCTCCATTTACCTTTGCCCTTCTAACTAGCCACAAAAGCTTGATCTACAACGTGCATAATGGACCTATTCTGCCTCTATTGATCTTCTTGCAATAGAACAGAGACTAAATCCTCAAAAATTAAGTCGTTTGGATTCCCCTTCAGCATCAATTTAAGAGTAGAAGCAAAACTCTGATATGAATCTGGAAGACCATTCAAGACAATTTGCACAAGTGAACTATCTAACAAGGCTTCATCAATAGAAATCAAGTGAAAAGTCTGACAAAACCTCATTAGTAGAAATCAATAGACTTCATGAGTAGAAACTTTGATATGAATTTGGAATACCATTTAAAACATTTTACACAAGTGAATTGTCTGACAAGACTTCATCAATAGAAATCAACTCCTCCTTCAAATCTTTGATCTTTGTCAAAAAATTGTCCATGGAATCTCCTTCTTTCATGTGCTCACTCTCCAACTGTTTTTGGGGGTAAGCAACACGAGACTCATTCCTTGCTTGGTATAGAGTGATAAGTGTATCCCAAGCATCCTTTGTCGTTTTGCAAGAGCGAACATGAGGAATAATGGCACGTTTGATAGATGAAGCTATCAATGCATGTGCATGAGCATATCTGCAATCCCAAAAAATTTTATCTATAGTACGTGCAACAGGTTCCACATCACGAATAGGAACCTGAAAGTTACCATCTTAAACACCATCCATGTTGGAGTTTTGAGCTGTACAAAAGCACGCTCTGGAGATGATCGCAATCCGGGTGGATCGGGTCCGGTCACGACACATGCAATGTATGAAGCAAGTGAGTGTTGGAAGGTCTTTGTGATAAAAATGTGTGGGTGAAGATGAAGTTGGGTATGGAGAGGAGAGATGCCATGATTTAATTATGAAAGGGGAACATATGGATGTATGCATGATAAGAACAAAAAGAAAACCACACACATGAATCAACTTTTGAAAGGAAGAATGGTCCACGAATGGAGCTTCTTATACACTTTCAAAAATCAATTCATAAGCATGGGTTCTTGTGGATGTATGCATGATGAGAACAAAAAGAACACCACACACATGAATCAATTTTTGAAACAAAGAATGGTCCAAGAATGGAGCTTCTTATACACTTTCAAAATCGAATCATATGCATGAGTTTTTGTGGGTGATATGAATGCATGTGGGTCATGATGTAAAAATTATTGTCATAAGAAAGGACATATGAAGAAAGATTGTTATGCATTAAAGAATGCTAAAGATAAAGGACAGAATGTTGATGGGCATGTTAAGCAGTTACCTACACCATCTACTTCAACTATGAAGATTGAAGAAAATAATGCTATTTTTGATGATGCTAATGTGCTGACACTTGATAGTACTGTGTCAACTGAGGCACTTATGGATAATTCTCTTTCCCACACCTGGCTGCTAGATTTTGGTGCTTCTTTCCATGTGACACCACACAGAGAATGGTTCTCTAATTATGCAGCAAAGTCTCTTGGTACCATGAGACTTGGTGATTCTTACCAGTATGATGTTGTGGGGATTGGAGATGTGGTTGTGTAGTTCATTGATGGTTCAAAATTTACTCTATGTATGCCATGTACCTCAGTTATCACGCAGTTTGATATCAGTTGGTCAACTTGATGAACTTGGTTACAAGGTAGTCTTCTATGCTCAATCCTTTCATATATCAAAGGGAAATATGGTTATTGCAAAAGGAAGCAAAGTTGGCTCACTTTATCCTTTATTTGTATCATAGAAAGAACACTTGTTAGCTGTTATTGAACAGCCTATGGCTTGTATTTGGCATGGTCGTTTGGGCCATATATCTCGTAGTGGAATGGAAAATCTTTCTCATTCTGGCTACTTACCTATGCTATCTTTCTCTGATTTTTCATTTTGTGAGCATTGTCAATATGGAAAGCAAAATAGAATTGTGCATAGAACGCACATTGACTCTTCAATTCAGCCTTTAGATCTCGTCCATACAGATATGTGTGGTCCTATGCCCACTAGGTCCTTAGGTGGTTCTCTTTACTTTGTCACTTTCATAGATGATGCTACTAGAAAAGTCTGGGTATATCCTATCAAATCGAAGGATGAGGTATTCCCTATTAGAAATGAGGTAGGCCCATAGCTCATATCACAGGTCCAAGGTTCCATAGGTCCAGCATATACAACATATCTAGCAATATTCCAATATTGACAAAACATGAACAACCCACACTTAATCATACAAATGATGAGACAAAGATAGAGAAACACTAGACAACATCTATAAAGTGTTACGTAAGCCACAGCTTACTCACACTATCATATATACCAATGTTCAATGTACAATGTGGGAGCAAAACTCTCAACCACTCTATGTGATCAGAAATAGATGGATGAATGAATGTACAAATGAAACAAACATATTCAGATGTATGGATATGAATCTGAATATACATGAGATGTGTGACCTAATAGGTTGTAGAAGAGTGTATATGAGTGACCGAAAGAGGAAGGATCAGTGTGAAATTAATAATCAAAAAACCCTCATCTAAACTTAGTCTATGGAAGACCCTAAGTCAGATACGTGTGTGAAAAGATCACATACTTAAAAAGTAGCAAGGAATGCTAACAAGTTTGCTGCCGGAAATCCTCAAACTCATATGACCATACCTTCTCGAACACCTCATCCAAATATGCATAAAGCATACATGTACTGATTCTCTTGTACCTATGCCGAATAGGACTCCTCCTGATATGGATGCTACTGCCTCCATAAACTTCAAGTAGTACCTGTGTGCATAAAGAGAATATGTACCTGAATTCTTAACATAAGATGCAAATCTTATGTTAACCACCATCCAATGTCTTTGAAGTAACCCAAAATCTTCATGTAGAAGACATTCTTCAAGACGAAGTAACCCACCGATCCTCACCACGAAGCTGCTAATGACTAAGTCCTCTCCATGAGCAAGAGTGTGAGCACACTCTTCTCCTTCAAGAACAACTCCATAGCCGCTCCTCAACATGCTCCAAGTTAGCACCATGGCTGCCCCATGTGCTAGAAGCACTACCTCTATTGAGGTCCAAGCTCTCCAAAGCTTGTGTTGAAATTGGTGAAGGATGAATTACAATGAGCTATTACTCTTCTTATAAAGTATTTGTACCTCTTGAAAAGCGTCTCCAAAATCTTAACAATAAAGCACAAGATCTGCAATCGCTACAACATGATCGCTAAGAAAAAATCAATCATGAAAAATCCGTCTGTCTTCGCTATCCAAAATCATGAAAAAAGCTTTATCGCGTTGCACACTACTGGAGTCGGGGTTCGATCTTAGACAGATTGCATGAGAGTGATTTTGCCTAGCCACGCTACCCAACATCGATCTCTTGTAGAGGAGTAGAGAGAACAATTATACATGCTATTACTACTTGAGTAAAATGGACCAAGAGGACATTGAAACCATGTTTTCCAACATTCCCTACTTTCAGAAAATGGCTTGCTTTAGTTGAGACTGAAAAAGGAACTGAGCTTAAGGCTTTACGTTTAGATAATGCGGGTGAGTATACCTCACATGAATTCAGCCTTTTCTATCAGTCTAGAGGGATTCGTAGAGATTTTATAGCTCCTTATACCCTAGTACAGAATGGTGTAGCTGAGAGGATGAATAGAACTATTCAAGATACAGTAGTCTCTATGTTGCATCATGCAAACCTCTCACAAGGCTTTTGTTGGTGCAAGACAATCAACAATTGAAGGTCTTTAAGTCCGCAGAGACGTCAGCAAAAATTTCCTTAAACAGGTCACCGGAAGGTCACCGGAACAGTACCGGAAGGTCACAGTAAAGTCACCGGAATGTTACCGGAATAGATCAATTTTACAGATTTCAGTTCATGAAGAGTTGAAGGATGGAAAGAGGAAGAAAAGAACAAATTTTGAAGTTGGAAGAAGAACCGGAAAAATTGTACACATATGTACAGTAGTATAGTCCGCGTTATAAGCTTGTACAAATTTATCTATAAATACCTGAAAAATGTAAAGGCGCATAAGCAAGAGAAAGTTAGAGAAAGCTAGAGAAAGCTAGGTAGGCCAGAAAGGCTAGGAAGAATTGAGAGGCGTATAGGCATTGAGGCATATACGAAAGAGAAAGGAATAGAATAGAAGAATGAGAAGTTAGATGTCATGAGACATATGTAAAGTTAGTTGAGTTTTCCTCTCATCACTCAACTGTAACTTTCTGAATAATCGGAAAATACTGCGCCGAAATTTCTGTGTGTTTTCATCTGTGATAGATGATTTGTGAAATCCTATTGAGGATATCTAAGTCTATAGTTAATCAATCTATAGCTTAAGTTTCAGAGTTTGATTGTAAACAGAAACCGAGAATTGTCAGTAGGAACATTCGTATGTGTTGAGTGTTCAAAGTTTACTGAAACAGGCGCATTTTCGGTGATCAATGTTTTGATCATTTCTCAGTGCATACTTTAAAGTTTTGCATGAGTGAGGGCTTAATCTTTAAGTTAGAAGATAAGCTACTCGTAACCAGAAGCATTTGCTTAAACGGGTTCTATTCAAGGAGAACCAAGTCTTAGAAGTTACAGGTGTGAAGTTGACTGTTCAGAATGACAGTTTCAGACAAAAGTAACCTGTGAAGATTAATTTAAAGAAATCGTGCAGCAGAATGTTTGTGTTGTGAAGGTTTTGACTTACTCTTGGTATAGAGGTGCTCTAATCACAAGAGTAGGTTATTCTGAAGGAGATTAACACTCTCCGTCAGTGGTATCAGAGCAGGAAACGTCAAAGATAGTGGTATCAGAGCGGATATCAGTCCATCAGTGGTATTAGAGCAGGTACAGTGGTATCAAAGCAGGAGACACCAAAATCAAAGAAAGGAGGTTCCTGATTGCTGCGGTTACAAAGAATTCAACAACCGAAGAACTAAAAGGTGAAAGCTTGAAGGTGAAACCTGAAGAAGAGATCGTACGACATCAAGAAAGACAAACGGAGTCTAATTTGAAGCAAAGGTACATATATTATTCATAAAGGTTGAAGTTTTCAATACACAGGAAGACACAAGATGGGAGATTCTCTACAGATAGAGAAACTGGATAGGGAAAACTATCCTGCGTGGTCAATGAGGATGGAAGCTCATCTTATGAGCAAAGATTTGATAGCTTATATCACAGGAGAAGAAGAAAAGCCACAGTTCAGAGATCCTAGTGTTCCGACTAGGGAAGAGTTAGCAGATTTGAAAAACTGGATGAAGAAAGATGCTCAAGCTAGGAGCATTATCTATATGGCAGTAAATGATTACTTGTTACCTCATATTCGAGGTCTTGAAAGTGCAACGGATATTTGGAATGCATTGGAGGAGCATTTCCAGAATACTACTAAGTCAAGAAAGGCATCCTTATGGGCAGAGTTTACAACCTTCAAGAAGAAGGCTTCTCAGTCCGTTTCAGACTATGTGACAAGAATGAAAGACATTGCAGATGCATTAGGTGCTGTTGATGAAGACATTGAGGAGGATAAATTGGTAAGACAAATTCTTACAGGCTTAAGAGGTGATGACAAATGGAAACCGTTTATTTTGTCTACAGAATTATCGCTTGACCATTTCACTCCAGATTTAAATCAGCTGCTAGGTCATATGCTAACATTTGAGAATGATGTTAAAGGAGATGGTGACAAGAGTGCAGGTCATGCAATGTACTCGAAAGATAAAAAGAAGAATAGCAAAGGAAAGCAACAAGCAAATGAAGATGAAGGAACAACTAGCCAAGCCAACTTCCTAAGAGGAAGAGGAGGTGGCAAAGGTAGAGGAAGAGGCAGAAACAACAAAGATGGAGGCAAAGCTTGCTGGATTTGTGGTAAGACAAATCATTTAGCTAATGATTGTTGGCACAACACTCAAAGTAATAATGGATATAGTCAAAGTTACAATGCAAGAGGAAGAGGTGGCAGAAATCAAAGAGGAAATTTCAGAGGCAGAGGTGGTAGGAGTTACTTTGGAAGAAATGCAGGTAGAGGATTCCAAGGTCAACAATATAACAATACCTACTACAATTACGCTTCAGAACAGAAGGAAGATTCAACGATGATATTGAATGCTACCTGTGAAAGTCAGAATGAAGATCAAAGAGTCTTCTACATTGACTCAGGATGTAGTAATCACCTGAGTGGAAACATATCATTGATGACTGATTTGGAGAATAAAGTTTCTAATCATGTTGTTCAAACAGGTGACAACACAAAGCATAAAGTGCAGTCGATTGGTTCAGTGAAAGCCAAAGACGGCAGTACCTTATTGGGTAAGGTTCTGTATGTTCCTACAATTCCTAAGAATTTGATAAGTGTAGGACAAATTGTTGAAAAAGGATATGAAGTAAGATTCACTAATGAAGGAGTATACGTGGAAGATCCCAGTCAAGGGTATAAACAGATTGTTTCAGGAAAGAAAGAAGGAAGACTGTTTACACTGAAGATTCAAGGTAACATTGGTCAGGCCATGTTTACATATGAAGGACAGAAAATTTCTGAGTTAGATCTTTGGCACAAGAGACTTGGACATTTCAATGAAAGAGGTATTAAAGATATGGTTAACAATGGTTCAGTGCTTGGATTGCCTAATGTTGCAGGTCAACATATGACATACAAATGTGAGGCATGTCAGTTTGGTAAGGCTCATAAGAATTCTTATACCAAGCATGGTTTTATGCACTCAGAGAAGCTTGAGTTGGTACACACAGATGTGTGGGGACCATCAAAGGATTTCAGTATAAATGGATCAAGATATTATGTGATTTATGTTGATGATGCTACCAGATGGATCACTATCTATGTGATCAAAGATAAGTCAGAAGTATTCAATACATTCAGACATTATCATGCGTATGCAGAAAGAACTACAGGTCATAGACTGAAGAGACTAAGATCAGATGGAGGGGGAGAGTATTTCTCCAACGAGTTCAGTGACTACTTATGGAATGCAGGTATAAAAAGAGAAGTTACTTGCAGATATTCTCCTCAACAAAATGGTGTTGCAGAAAGAAGGAACAGGACTCTTGTTGAGTTTGCAAGGTCCATGATGAATGAGAAAAATTGCCCTAATTATTTGTGGGCTGAAGCTGTAAACACAGCTACTTATTTGGTCAATAGGTTACCATGTAAAGCCCTGCAAGGTATGACACCATATGAAGCTTGGTGGGGTAAAAGACCTACCCTAGATCATTGCAGAGTATTTGGATGTGTGGCATATGCATATGTGCCATCACAATTAAGACACAAATTGGAACCTAAAGCTGAAAAATATGTTTTCATTGGTTATGATGACAGACAGATGGGATACAGGTTGTGGAATCCATCCACAAAACATTTTCTGGTATCGAAAGATGTTACGTTTGATGAGCAAAGTTCTTGGTATGCAGGAACAGTTAATGTTAATACAGGTGATGAAGAAGAAGTGAGTCAGAAGAAAGGTAAATCAAAGGTTCAAATAATTGATGAAGAAGAAAATTATGAAGTGCAGGAAGAAGTTGAAGAAAGACCAAGATTTGATCCTGAGTGTGAAGAACCAGAAACCTCAAGGACTGGAGAACTCAGAAGGTCATCAAGAAATAGATGGCAACCTACAAGGTACAGTTATGATACTTCATTTTTGGCTACGAAAGATTATGCTTACATAGTGAAAGCAGATGAAGACCCTTCTACATATGAAGAGGCAAAAGGTAAGGAAAAATGGGAGAAGGCTATGCAAGAAGAACATGATGCATTGGTAGAAAATCAAACATGGGATTTAGTTCCTAAACCAAATAGCCAGAAGATTATTGGATGCAAGTGGGTCTACAAGACCAAAAGATTTGCAGATGGAAGTGTGTCTAGATACAAAGCTAGACTTGTTGTCAAAGGGTTTGCTCAGACTTATGGAGTTGATTATGATGAGACATATAGTCCAGTAGCAAAGATGACAACCATCAGAACACTCATAGCTGTTGCTGCGAGCAAAGGTTGGAAGTTATGTCAGTTAGATGTGAAAAATGCTTTTCTGAATGGTTATATTTCAGATGATGTGTTCATGGAGCAACCTCAAGGGTTCAGAGATAAAAGGTATCCAGAACATGTGTGCAAGCTCAAGAGAGCTTTGTATGGCTTGAAGCAAGCGCCAAGAGCGTGGAACTATAGACTGGTAAAGTTCTTGAAAGAACTTGGTTTCCAGGTGTCTGAAGCAGATAGTAGTCTGCTTATAAAAGCAAGTGATAATGGTTTCATATATATGTGCATATATGTTGATGATATAATTCTTACAGGAACAGATGAGTCAGGTATACAAAGACTCAAGAAGCAAATGGAAAAGGAATTCAAGATAAGTGACTTGGGAAACTTGTCTTATTTCTTGGGTATGGAGATCACATATACTCAGCATGGAGTATTCGTGACCCAAGAAAGATATTTGAAGAACTTGTTAATCAAGTTTAAAATGAATGATTGCCGGATAGCACCTACTCCAATGGAGGTGAACCACAAACTGAGTAAGTTTGGAGGTGAAGAATTCAAGGATGTGAGACAATATCAGAGTTTGGTTGGTAGTCTTATCTATGCTACTTTAACTAGACCTGATTTATCATATGCAGTAGGAGTATTGTCTCAGTTCATGCACTGTCCAAGGAAAGAACACTGGATTGCAGGACAAAGGGTGTTGAGGTACATTAAGGGTACACTCAAAGAAGGTTTGTATTATGGTTTTACGTCAGATACAAATATCAAAGTATACAGTGATGCAGATTGGGCAAGTAATCCAGATGACAGAAGGTCAACCTATGGATTCATGTGTTATGTGGGAGATAAGCTAATCTCATGGTGTTCCAAGAAGCAACATACAGTTGCTTTGTCGTCTACCGAAGCCGAGTACAAAGGCATGGTTGAAGCCGCAAAGGAAGTGATTTGGCTAAAGACTTTAATGAAGAATTTTGACACTATACAGAGGACTCCAATTATATTTGGAGATAACATGAGTTCATTATATTTAGCTGCTAATCCTGTTTTTCATGCCAGGACTAAACACATTGAGATTCAGTATCACTTTCTAAGAGAGAAGGTGATGGATAAAGAGATTGAAGTAATTCATACTTCAACGAAAGATCAGATAGCTGATATGCTTACAAAAAGTTTGGATGGACCTAAGTTACAAAGGTTCAAGAATATGGCAGGAATAAAGAAGACAGAGAAAACCTCAATTGATGATTGAGGGGGAGCTGTTGGTGCAAGACAATCAACAATTGAAGGTCTTTAAGTCCGCAGAGACGTCAGCAAAAATTTCCTTAAACAGGTCACCGGAAGGTCACCGGAACAGTACCGGAAGGTCACAGTAAAGTCACCGGAATGTTACCGGAATAGATCAATTTTACAGATTTCAGTTCATGAAGAGTTGAAGGATGGAAAGAGGAAGAAAAGAACAAATTTTGAAGTTGGAAGAAGAACCGGAAAAATTGTACACATATGTACAGTAGTATAGTCCGCGTTATAAGCTTGTACAAATTTATCTATAAATACCTGAAAAATGTAAAGGCGCATAAGCAAGAGAAAGTTAGAGAAAGCTAGAGAAAGCTAGGTAGGCCAGAAAGGCTAGGAAGAATTGAGAGGCGTATAGGCATTGAGGCATATACGAAAGAGAAAGGAATAGAATAGAAGAATGAGAAGTTAGATGTCATGAGACATATGTAAAGTTAGTTGAGTTTTCCTCTCATCACTCAACTGTAACTTTCTGAATAATCGGAAAATACTGCGCCGAAATTTCTGTGTGTTTTCATCTGTGATAGATGATTTGTGAAATCCTATTGAGGATATCTAAGTCTATAGTTAATCAATCTATAGCTTAAGTTTCAGAGTTTGATTGTAAACAGAAACCGAGAATTGTCAGTAGGAACATTCGTATGTGTTGAGTGTTCAAAGTTTACTGAAACAGGCGCATTTTCGGTGATCAATGTTTTGATCATTTCTCAGTGCATACTTTAAAGTTTTGCATGAGTGAGGGCTTAATCTTTAAGTTAGAAGATAAGCTACTCGTAACCAGAAGCATTTGCTTAAACGGGTTCTATTCAAGGAGAACCAAGTCTTAGAAGTTACAGGTGTGAAGTCGACTGTTCAGAATGACAGTTTCAGACAAAAGTAACCTGTGAAGATTAATTTAAAGAAATCGTGCAGCAGAATGTTTGTGTTGTGAAGGTTTTGACTTACTCTTGGTATAGAGGTGCTCTAATCACAAGAGTAGGTTATTCTGAAGGAGATTAACACTCTCCGTCAGCTTTTGGGCAGAATCAATATTGACTGCAGTTCATGTGATTAACCTTTCACCGAGTACTGCCAAAGGTATGAAAGTGGCACAAGAGCTGTGGACAGGGAAGCCACCATATTATGATCACCTTCGAGTGTTTGGGTGTTAAGCATATGCTCATATACCCAAGAATCTTAGAAAAAAGTTGGACCATAAGTCAAAGAAATACAGTTTGCTTGGATATGGTCGATAAGGACAATTTGGATAACGCTTATGGGATCCTGAAACACAACATTGATCAGAAGTAGTGATGTCATTTTCAATGAGTCTAAGATGCATAACAGTCCGTTAAGGAGGTTGAAGTGGGAAGAGTGGTGTTTGAGGATACTAGTCCTCCAGTTAGCATGTATAAAAATGTTGCACATAGGGATGTTCAAGAGAATGTCCATTCAAATCAGTCTGCACATGTTCCTGTTCAGCAACCATTGAGACGTTCTACACGTGTCTCAAATCCACCTGATAGATATGTTGCAGGTTTAGATTTTGTTATGCTAACAGATGTCGGTGAGCCTTCTTGCTACAAAGAGGCTATGCAGACAGAGGATCATGTCAAGTGGGAGCGTGCCATGAAGAGTGAGTTGGATTCTATTCACAAGAATGGTACTTGGGATTTAGTACCTTGGCCAAATGGTAGGAAAGCTTTACCATGTAAATGGGTATATAAGCTGAAATTCACATCAGATAGTGCTTCTCCAAAGTATAAAGCACGACTTGTTGCAAAGGGTTTTTAAGCAACAACATGGTGTTGATTTCAAGAAAATATTCTCTCCAGTGGTCAAGATGACTACCTTGCGCATGTTGATTGGATTCGTTACAATCGAGGACTTAGAGTTAGTCCAAATGGATGTGAAAACTGCTTTCTTGCATGGAGATCTTACAGATGAGATCTATATGGAACAACCAGATAGTTATGTAGTTCCTAGCAAGGATAGTCTAGTTTGTAAGCTCAAGAAGAGCTTGTATGGACTTAAACAGTCCCCTAGACAATGATACCAAAAGTTTGATGCTTTTATGAAGTCTCAAGGCTATTCTCGAAGCAATGAGGATCATTGTCTCTACACAAAGAGATGCTCACATGGCAGCTTGATATGTTTGATACTTTATGCCGATGATATGTTGATTGTTGGGAAGTCCTCTTATGACTTGTCAATTCTCAAAAAGAAGTTAAGTCAGACATTTGATATGAAGGATTTGGGGGATGCCAAACATATTCTTGGCATGTGCATTACTCGTGATAGGAGTAAAAGATGCATATAGTTGTCTCAAAGTGAGTATATATCCAAAGTACTTCACGGGTTCAATATGCAGGGTGGAAAGGCATTGAGTACACCTTTACCCACATATGTGAAATTGAGCAAGGATGATTGCCCCAAATCAGATGAGGAAAAGGAATTCATGACCAAAATTCCCTATCAGTCTGTTGTTGGTAGTCTCATGTACGCTATGGTAGCTACGAGACTAGACATTGCATTTGCAGTGGGAGTTGTGAGCAGATATATGTCTAATCCTGGCAAGAAACATTGGGAAGCGGTCAAGATGATTTTGAGATATCTGACTGGCACTAAGGACAAGTGTTTATGCTTAGGTAGAGGGAAAGCATCCATTATTGGTTACACAGATTCTAACTATGCTGGTTGTGTAGACAATTGTAAGTCTACATCAGGGTACATTTTTCATTTTTCTAGAGGTGCTATCTCTTGGAGATCTCGTCTTCAAGAATGTACAGTTGTTTCCACCACAGAAGTAGAGTATGTTGCAGCAAGTGAGGCATGTAAGGAAGCATTGTGGATTTCTTGTCTTGCTTGTGATATGGGTTTACCTCAGCATGTACCTCACTTGCTCAGTGATAGTCAGAGTGTCATTGGTTTGGCTAAGAATCCAATCTATCATGCAAAGACCAAGCACATTGAGGTGAGGTATCACTTCATTAGAGATTGCTTAGCCACTGAGCGCATTTTTCTTGAGAAGGTTCACACTCGAGATAATGCTGCAGATGCTTTGACTAAAGCTCTACCACAGGATAGCTTTCGACATTGTTGCCACTTGATGGGGGTTACTTGATTCCTGATCTTGCACAGTCACTTGTATATTGTGTAACATGCCCATCAAGTGGGAGGTATAGTTTGTATACTTACACTCAGGTATTCTTTATCATTCTTTATTTTTCTCCCATGGTTACTTTGGCCATGTTGGCCTTTAGTGGGAGACTGTTACCGTTAGTGTCCATGTGAAAGGCCAAATGGCCACTGGACACTTCTTTGTATATGTTCTTTAATAAAACATATAGTGTCCTGGTCAGTCACGGACTGTAAGTTCGACCGCATTTGTAAGACCTAAGAAGTCTGTCTTCGTGCTCCCTGTATACTGTGTTTTCTGCGTATTCTGCAGCCTCTATGTGGAGTACTGTGTGCGGCCTTAGGAGATCGGTTTTCTACTCCAAGCATATTGATGTGGAGCTCTCGAGAAGGAGAGCGCACTGTGGTGCATCGCCATCAAAATACTTCAATAACAAGCCATGTAAAGACACTAGAGGAGTCCTATAGATGCATAAGCCCAAATCCTTGTAACATAACTCTTGTAAACTAGTAGGAAATTAGTCTTTTAGTCAATAAAGTGCCGGTATCTTGTGTGAAAGGACCATTTTTAGGGCACAGTATATAAGTCATTTTGTGACTCTTTGTAAAGACTTTTTGCCATTGTGAAGAGGGAGAGCAAAAATTCAAATTTGCTTCTTTCTTGTCGATCGCTTGCTTCTCTATGATCTTTGTTGTGTGTGTAATGCTTGGAATGTGTGTGTAGGACTCTTATCTATCCCTTCCCATCACTTTTGAACTACTCTAGTGTGTGTGTGATCCATCACAAATTGTGGAGCAAGTGTTGGTGTTTCTCACCATTCACTATTTTGTGCATAACTTGAAGATCGTTTGTCATGGAGAGCTTTGAAAGGAACCTGAAATATTGGCCATATTCAGAATTTGGAGCTAGGAGAAAAGTTCAGATTTGTGCTTGCTACTGTAAATGGTATCGTGGCATGCATTTTCACAGAACTAGTGAGTTAGAAAGGTAGTTAAGTCTTTTCACATAGATTCTAGGTCAATCACTTCACTTTCCATCATGTGCGCACACGTCCTCATACACTTGGTTCATGTGGTTCCTTGGATTGATAATTAAACATGTATCGATCCACCACGATATGCACTTGTGGGGCAATTGAGATTTATTCTCATCGACACAAGTCCCTAAAGCTTCACGACTTGGGTACACATGTTTTTGGTGCCGTTGCCAAAGAACAAACTTAATCAAGGTGCCTTCGTGATGGATATAGCTCTAGAGTGAAGGAATTGTACTTGTAGAGGTGAATTCATTCAGTGGCAAGTAGTCAAGCACTTCAGCACTTGTTACTTCGCATCCTCAACATGTGTGTTATGAGTTTTTAGGTTTAGGGTTAGGAGTGAGGAAGAAAGGGAAGAGTTAGGGTTAGGCAAGAGGGGAGTAGAGTAGGAAGAAGTAGAAAACATCAAGAAAAAAATCCCAAAAATTTATCAAAAGTAGCTTAATTAAGTCTTAGGCAACTCAAAAACTATAAAAACCAAAAAAAGTTAGTTGAGTTGATCATTTGAGAGAACTGGTATCGTGAGCAGAGCAGCGATCGGTATCGCAACAGTGGTATCGTGTCCAGTGAGCAAGGAAAAGTCCTAGTGAGCCCAAAGCTTAGGCAAGGCATCATTGAAGGTAAGCTATATAGCTATACACACGCACATGATTAAACGTTTTTCCAGTATTGTGGGGAAGGACAGAGAATTTTTTGAGAGTTTTTGAGTGATACAAAGGATCAAGAGGGAAGAGGTGAGGAAAAGAAACACTTTGCACCAAAACTTTTTGAGTTCAGATGAAATTTGGCTAAAGTATCATAGTCGGTTGAGTTTTGGTATCATGATACCAAAATTCCTTTGTATCGCGATACTCGCCTGGTATCGTATCCTTGCATACCCACTTGAGGTATCATGATACCAATTTGGTATTGTATCATCAAGTGCTGGTATCATGATCGTGGATTGGCCAATGGTATCGTATCATGGCCCATTCGATATCGTATCGTCTCAGTCACGGTACCGTATCGTCAACCGAGCGGTATCGTATCGTGTGCAGGGTTGGTACCGTATTGCCAACTTGGTGTTGTATTGTGCTTACTTCAATATCGTATCATGCAAAAAGTGGTATCGTATCGTCCTACCATTCTGGTATCGTATCATCCATAGTTCCAGTATCGTATTGTGTGGTGGCCAGGTATCGTATCGTCCACTAACTTGGTATCATATTGTCGAATGCAGAGGTATCATATCGTATAAATTCTGGTATCGTATCATCTCATTCACTGGTATCATATTGTCGGAGTTTTCTTGTATCGTATCGTGCTGGAACCGGTATCGTATTGTCTGAGTGGTATCGCCAAGAGTGGTATCATCCAGAACCTATCAAGCCATTTGAGGGCACATTTGGAGGTAGTTGAGAAGCTAATTGTGGGGAAGTAGGAAGCCAACATAAGCCCAGAAGGGTGAATGAACTTGAGATCAGGACGGGTGCTAAGTAGCGGAAGGAGTGTCATTTCATCAGTAGGAAGTGCAACCCAAGCAAGTCATCACTCTATCTATACGGACACCTCTAGTGATTCAGAGGAGGAGCTACCCATGGCCTCAGAAGACATGCATGGTTTTGTCCCTAGGGATAACTTTATGTCAACTATAGAGTGAGAATACCGCACCTCTCTGCAATATGTGTCCACTAATCCACAAGGGATCCCTATTTACCTGGATGGATTAAATAGGTGTGTAGCAAGGATGGTAAACTCTACTGAATCAACAATAGTGCCCAGACCCGTAGTCAAGTATGAAGGAGGAGTGTACATGGATAAATTAGGTCACATCTACGTGGTAACAGAAAACCCAGAACGGCTCAATGAGAAAGGAGGATTGGAAGGACAAGAAAACTCGAGGAGACCGGATCCGGAAGAGTTAGTAACTACACCAAGGGGCAAGTCAGTGGTTACTCGAGTATTGAGAGGGGATTTGATACCTCAAGATGATTACCTATTATACGTCTACTTAATCCACGGGTTAGACCTACTGTTACAAACCGATTTACCCACACGAGGACAAGTAGAAAGCCCAATGACAATCTATGAGTTAAAAGATCCTGAAGATGAGTCTAGAGTCACATACCTAGACCAGAACCAAAGAAGTTATTGGTCGGCAGATGCAGTTGATAGAGCTCAATTGAAGTATATGGGGTTGCCTATATTCCCTTCTCAAGAGCATGCAACTACCTCCCACAACCCTTTTGGAATGCATGAAGAGCCGAATACAATGTTAGGACAAACGACCCAACAAAGTATTCCTAACCAAACTCATGTGCAATTTACAATGTTAGGAATGCAATCACAGAGCCAAACCTACTTAGGAATGGGTAACCTAAATCAGCCACCAGTTAGGCCAAGGCCACAACTAGGAGTGCAGCCTGGAGTACCTCCAATTAGGCCAGCAATTCCTATGATGACCAGACCACCAGAACCGATAAGCCTAAGATCAATTCAAGTGGCCAAATGTATGAGAAGTCACTATGATGGAATGGGATGTTGGAGCAAGTCTATGACAAGCCTAAGTATTGGCTTGAGTCCCACAAAGTCATAGAAGAAGCCTTGAAATGAAGACAATGTAAAGTTCACTTGTGAACTACCTCTTGTAACTTTTGAAGAGTTTACTTAATGTAAAAGTGAGAGAATCTTAAGTGGTTGAGTCCACTTGATCAAAAAGGGAAAGAGGAGCCACGAATTCATGATTTGTGGTAGGTAGAGAATCAAATCAATCACTACTTGATTGGAGAGTGATTGAGGGAAGTTAGCCTCCCAAACTCAACTATAAATAGATGGCAACTTTAGTCATGGTTAGAGAGACCTATGTGAAGACCTCCAAGAGCTGGGCTTTATGCCATATCAAGGTGTGATTACAAGGCACACATATGTACCAGTAAGTCCATTGTATTGTACAAGCAATATACTTTCATTTTCATGATCATTTGAGTTCATATTTCCATGTTCTTGTGAAGTGTAATACTCACTACCATATCTCTCAGATTTCTCATTCAGATTGCAGAGATGGTTTCTCTGAGCTTGGTGCATCATTTTCAGTGATTTAACTTGGTAAAGTTAGCTCTACAAGTCTACTATATGCTCATCAATTTGTTTCATTTGGGTATTTCAATCTTCAGCTATGTTCAATTGAAGTCAACCCTATCTGTCATTTTCACTTCTCTGTCAGGTACCCGACTTTTTTACTCATCTTGTCAGAGCTGTTTCTCAGTGTGTACTTACCCAAATTCAAAGCTTTAAATCTTGTTGGATTCAGCTTATTGTCTAGTATAATCATACAAATTTTCATAATCATTGGATTCTTAAATTTGGGGTTATTTTTATTTTTCTGCTCACTAGTCTCAAACTGTAGCAACGCGTGAAAATCGGGATGATGTCATCACTTGTTAAAACTCATTCTCAGTGTGTGGTTCATTATTTTTTATGAGATTACTCTTGAAAGTTATCTCTTTACATTATCTAGACTTCCCCAAGAGGAGTTAAGCTAATTGCTGCTGTGCTCAGAGAATTATGCAAAACACTGGACAGGTGTATGAACCAAAATAGAAAGTTTTTCACATCAGCTAACTCCAACTTATCTGTTTTGATCTATCTTTTTTAGAGTGATCTTCCAAGGTACATCGGGTGTCTAATACATCCATTGGCAAGCTAAAAGGGCCCACCACATACTCCTGAGAGTTTATTTGGCATGTGTAAATCAAGGATTTTGCAACACCTCTTCATCTTCAAGCACATACCTATCCATCTCTTTACATGGGAGAACCCTAGGATCACATAACTGAGTTTAAACAAGTATTATAGGCCAAGCAAGTGGATGATTTCTTTGTGCAGTATGAATCCTTTGGTCTTACCCTCATAGGGATGGCTTTGACTTGGTTCCAACCATTGGATCCAAATCAATTTGGAAATATTGAGCAATTTTTTCAAGAGTTCATTGGAGAATTCACCAAGAGAAGGATTAAACACAACTCTTCATCATTAATCCATAGCTTCAAACAAAATCCAAATGAAACGGTGAAAACAATTGCCTGAAGGTTTAATCAATATGTCAATAGATGTCTAGTAACAGAACAACCCTCCCAAAAAAAATGATATCACTATTCTTGGACAAATTGACTAATGGGACATTGAGAACCCTAGTTTATGTGAAATGGCTCCAGACATTGAGCGAGTGTCTTCAAGAATGTATTGACCTAGAGGAAAACCTAGCTAACGATCTCAAAAGTACACCAATCCCTACTAAATCAGAAGACACTAGAAGTACAGTGACATCTAACTCCAATAATGTAGGAGTTAGCAGAACTGGTAGCCAAGAAGTTAGGAGTCCACGGACAAAGGAATTACCAGCACCCATCAATGAGAATACCCATGTTGCGATGATGCAACCTATGTGGTGGAGATCATCCATCTCACATGTGTGCAAGAGGAGGAAAAGGCATGCTCAAGTTTATCCATACAATAGACAACCACCCCAAGTACCCACCTTGTACCGCCATATAGAACAGAAATACACTAATCACACTACTGAAAATTGCCCATTCAACAGGCAGCGAAGACCCTTAAATCAACCTCAGTATAGACCTTATGGATACCGTCTTAGCCAAAAAGGGAGATTCCAAGATACAACCCTTATCTAGGTCCACAAGGAGCACCTAGACAATATGAACAAGGGCAATATGGACGACCTCAGCCAATGTTAGGACAGCAACCACCCCTTCCACAAAATGTAGTGCCAGTTAAATACACTCAACTAGAGGAAAACATGGAGAGAGCCATAGTACCAGTTGCACCATTAGCTAGTATAAAATCAAAGAATCAGGGATACGAACAAACCCAAGGAGAATACTATCCCTATGACATTAGTTTGAAGGAGTATGACCAACCATACTATGGTAATGAGGGATATGACAACACATATGGGCAAGAGTTTGCAAAACCCTAATGTACACCGCACCCAAGGCACCAACACCCATGAGACCACCCATTAGACCATCTGTGCCAAAGGGACCATGCTATAGATGTGGAGGAGACCACTTCATAAGAGAGTGCACTCTGCCATATAACCCACCACCCCCCAGGACTTGGGAAGGGTACTGCAATGAATGTGGAAAGGAACATCTATTTAGAGATTGCCCAACGAATCCCAATAAGACTCATGATACAACACAAATCAATGTGATTGAAGTAATTGAATCGTCAGGTAGTGATAAAGAGTACACAGTACCATTAAAAGCTATCACATGAGCACAAGCCAGAGTACAAGAGAGAGAGAAAGTAGACTCTGAACGAGAAAAGAATAAAAACCTAGAACCCAAAATACAGGTAGTGGAAGATTCTGAAGATCCACGTGAGAGTATCCAAATAAAGAAGACTCAAAGTTGGAAGGATAGAAGGGAAAAACTTAGAGACAAATGGATGAAAAACAAAAGTAAGGAGGACAAGAAGAACATGAGAGACAATAAGAAACCTGAGAAACCTGAAATATGAGAAGAAACCCCACCTACGCCTCATGCACAAGAACTAAACAAGCCAGGATCAATCTTAGTAGACCCAAGACTAGACGATTTGGATATGTGGCTGAAAGCTTACCAAGCCACAATCACGACGAGACCAAACATAGAACAGTTTGAGAAACTTTACCCACAAGGGGAGTTAGAAAAGGAGAGACTTGCGATATGTAGAAAGCTCATAGAGGTAGCTCAGGCCACTCTAGAAAAGACTATACTAGCCCCCCCCCCCCCCCCCCCAGAGACGAGAATATCTGAGAATCAATACAATGAGTGTTTTAAAGAGAATGACCAGAAACCAAAAGAGAAAGATAATAGGGAAGAATTACCTAGCACTCAGGAAAAATCAATTTCTGTGATCCCTGAACTAGAAGCAGATTGGCCAAGAGAGTTGTGGGCTAGGATTCGGGAAGACCGATGGAAAAAGAATGGAATTTCAAGACCACCCTTTGAGGAATTAGATGTTGAGGACGATCAGCCAACTCCAAATTTGGAAGAAGTATATGAAGAGGTTTCCATGCTAGACCGAAATAGGCAGGAAGCACACAACATTTCCACCCTACCAAATTACATGGGAGAATATGAGAAAGAATCCATAATCTTCCATGCTCCCACAGTACGAGGAAAGGAAAATGATTCTTCATGTGAGATCTCTCACAATCTAGCAGAACTCAAGAAGACCAAGGTACAATGTCAGTCGACTGTGGAAGAATTACTACGTGCCAAGCCACAAATGAAGTTAGAGCATGAGGAGAATAAAAAGGAAAGTAACAAAATTGAAGTCCCTTCTATTATACAAATCTCTGTGGATAAAGTCAGAGAATTTAGTGAAGGAGACGAGGGCAACACGTGTTTACCCATCACATATAATGGATACATGACCAAAGTCATTCTAGACACAGGAGCAGGTGTAGGCATAGCCACCAAGGAGATTTGGGAGAAATGGGGAAAGTCAGCCCTGTGACCGACACGTATGAAGCTTCAATTAGCAAATGGCCATGTAGTGAGATCCCTTGAAATACTAGAAAAAATCAAGTTAACCACTTGTGGAGTGGAGTTTGAGCACACATTAGTTGTATGTCAATTTGGAAAAGCGAATAACTATGAAATGATATTAGGATGACCATTCATGAGACAACTTAGGGTAGTACAAGACTGGGGAAGAGATGCTTTATACCTACAACATCAAGGAACTACTACCAAGATAAATTTGCATACATTTACGTATAGGGATGTACCCCCACTACAATGGAATCCCATACACAAGGAAGAGGATGATTTGTCAATTCATAGTGTCGGTTCAAGTGACCAATCATGGATGCACGAAGATACTTAATTATGGATGTGTAAGGAAGCAAAGAGAGAAGAGAAAAAAACTCAAATATGGCCTATCGGACATCAAAATTACCGACCCGTAGAGGACCCTATGTATATACCCCAACTTTTCCCTAATGAAGCATTCGAACCACACGATTGGATGGAGATTCTAGCCACGTTGGATGTATGTGTAAATGAAGAGGTATTAACCATGAATGGATGTGTGGACGAAGAAGGTTATAATGTAAGCTTTTACATGGTAGTCCTTCAGGAGGTAGATGCAGAAGAAGTGTTAGAAAAGGAATGGAAGGAAGAGCATGAAAGCATAGAGATGGAATCGTAGTTTGATTCAGAGGAACGGTATTTAGAAGCAATCCAAGCCGATACCAAGGAAGGAACACCCACGGTGTTAGCAATAGAAGAAGTTCATATGAGACCAAACCATGAGGAAATGTTAGATAATGCCGAATCAACCCCTGACCTGTTTGAAGTCCCTCAACACTTCAAAAGATATGAAGTAGAGGAGAGGAAGATAGCGATTCAGATGCCTAAGAGAGAGGAAAGGGAAGGAGAAGCATATGACAACAAGGAACAAACGAAGAAAGTAATAGTGAATATGGAAGATGGAGAAGAAAGATGCACATACATAGGAAAAGATGGGTCACATGAGGAGGGAGAAGAATTGATAAGAATAATTTGAGAGTATCAGGATGTGTTTGCATGGACCTACAAGGACCTCAAAGGTGTAGAAACGTCCATTTGTTCTCATCGAATACCCATGACACCTAGTGCAAAACCGTTGAAGAAACACCCTTACACGTATAATCATGTCTATTCAGCAAAAATTAAGGAGGAAATAGACAAGCAATTAGCAGCTGGATTCATTTATGAGATAGAACACACCGAATGGGTGTCACCATTAGTGGTCGTACCCAAAAAGCATGGGAAATTAAGAGTGTGTATTAACCTGAAGAAAGTAAATGCAGCAACGATCCGTGATAGCTACCCGTTACCTATCATTGATCACCTCTTGGAAAGAGTCACAGGTAAGAAAGTCTATAGCTTCCTCGATGGATTCTCTCGATACAACCAAGTAGCTATTTCTACTGAGGACCAACATAAAACTGCATTTGCAACTGAATGGGGAGTCTATGCTTTTAGGGTGATGCCTTTTGGACTCACGAATGTCCTTACTACTTTCTAAAGGCGGATGTGTCATGTCTTCAAGGAATTCCTAAGAAAGATTATGGAAGTATATGTAGACAACTTATGCACGTACTCAAGTCAGAGACAAGAGCATATCCCGGAGTTGCGAAGGATATTTGAGAAGTGTCGACAATATAGAGTGTGCCTAAATCCTGAGAAATGTGTATTTATGGTGAGACAAGGAAAAATCCTAGGCCACATAGTATCAAGGAACGGAATATCCACTGATGAAGATAAAATTAAAGTAAGCCTAGAGCTTCCAAGACCTAAAAATGCTAAGGAAGTGCAAGCTTTTATGGGTCATTGTGGATACTATCGTAGATTTATTCACATGTACGCCATAATTGCTAAGCCATTATATGGATTGTTGACTCAATTTACATGGATGGACGAATGCGAGAAACTATTTAATGAATTAAAAAGATGACCCAGTACAACACCTATTTTGAAAACACCCAACTAGAATAAGCCTTTTCATGTCCATGTAGATGCCTCCAACTACGCAATAGGATGCATTCTAGCTCAACCTATAGATGAAGGAAAATTGGAACATTCTATTGCCTATGCAAGCAGGCAACTCAATCAAGCTGAAAGAAACTATACAACTACGGAATAAGAAGGTTTAGGAATGGTGTATGCAATGAAGAAATTTAGACACTAGCTTCTAGCCAACAAGTTCAAGTTCTTCATAGACCATCAGACCTTATTGTACTTAGTCAATAAGCCCTATAACATGGGAAGGCTAGTAAGATGGTTTCTGTTACTAATGGAGTTCTACTTCAAAGTGATAGTAAAAAAAGGAAATACCCACGTAAGAGGTGATCATCTATCTATGTTAACACATGGAGAGCCACCTAACAGAGTAGCAGATGATTTACCAGACACTTACCTGTTCAATTTAGAAGTATGTCCTAAGTGGGAAGAGAAGTTAATTTCAATACTCATCCATGGACCACAACACTCAATTAACAAGGAGAGTAGGAAGGGAATTCTACAATCGAGTAACTTACACATCATAGCAAGAAGTGTGTACCATAAAGAACCTAATGGTGTATTGTCAAGATGTGTAGAAGAAGATGAACAAAAGAACTTGACTGAGCAAGCCCATGTAAACAAATGGAGATTGCACAAAGGAACACATGGAACTCTAAGGGAATTAAAACGATTAGGATTTTATTGGCCATATATGGCCTAGAATTCCATGACTATATCGGTAGTTGCTCGGAATTTCAAGAGAATACTCTTGAAGACCATACATCATTGCAATTCTCTACCATAGCTGTGAAGAGAGATGGTGGATGCAATCCAAAGATGAGTAGGTGCTGCGACAACAAGCTTCACACCAGCCAACTGAGACTTCAGAGTTGATTAGTAGACCCTTTAAGCTTCCTAAATCCACCAAAATATCAGCCAAGTACTTTGGAACATGTATCCCAAAAGTTTAAGTCAAGACAGACTAGTTGCGAAATGACTAGCTCCCAAAACTTGCTATTTTTGGACATACACCTGCTGGAAAAAATGAACAGTGCTCTCAATCTGGTAGGAATTAGAAACATTCCTTTTGGGCATAGCAAATCGACTTAGCAAGCTTCCCAATCCAAGTTAAAACACTTCAAATGATGGATTGAGCACTGAGAACAAGTCTCATCAATTTCTGGAACATGCCCACCATTCTCGGGGCTCTGCAGAGATAGACCAGTAAGCCGTAAAATGCAGATATCTCCAAAACTATAAATCCAATGACCTTGAAAATTGATATGCAAAAACTAGACATTAGGAGCTATCCACCGCACATTAAATCACTGAAAAAAGATCAGTAGAACTCGAGATATGACCTTCTGAAGGTATTGCTCTGAGTGAGTATAGCAGAGAACAAAACAGAGGAGTAGATGATAATAAATGTATAGATTCATATATGATTACAACCACATTGGCAATGAATCTTTGCACAATGGGAGTAGAATGATAGAGCTATGGAGTAAGCTCTTCAATCTCTACAAAATCACATCAAGTGGTCACGTACAAGGCTTGCTAATCGCCCCTTCCTTCTTGCTCCTTTTATAGCTATTCTTGGAGGGAGTTTTGAATTCGAATTTGAATGGCTCCACCTAAAAGTGATCCCCAAATTTAGGAGAGATTCCCTCAGCTCTAAATTTCGTGGTTTTAGGTAGTTAGAGCCACGAATTTGCTTTTACATCATGGATGAGGTAAGCCATCCTTTTCCTTTTTTCTTTTTCCATTTACAAGAGATAAAATGTACTCTTTTACAAGAGGTGTTCACATGACCACTCATGTGACTTACAAATGAGGATAATATCAAGCATATCAAGCATGTAGGCTTGGGTAAAATGCACCAACAGCTCCCCCTCAAGCCTAACATGCTTGGCCTTCAAATAAGTCTTCAATTGTCCTTGATTTCCTGCAAGCCAATCATCAACTTGAATCTACTTAATTTTGTACCATCAAGAGCTTTAGTCAACATGTCGGCACATTGCATATCTGTAGAGACATAGGATAGTTGAATATCCTTGCTCATTAGCTTCTCCCTTACGTAATGGTAGTGGACTTCAATATGCTTGGTTCTAGCATGGTATACCGGATTAGCTGCTAGATGTAGTGAGCTTGTGTTGTCACCAAAAATATGAGGTGTTGAAGAATGAAGTCCAAGATCTGTGTACAAAGACTTTAACCACATGATTTCTTGAGTTTCATTAGCCAAACCTCTATATTCTGCTTCAGTAGAAGATAATGCCACGGTTGGTTGCTTCTTTGATGACCAAGAAATGATTTTTGAACCTGCAAATGATAAATACCCTGATGTGCTTCTTCTATCATCTTTAGATCCGACCCAATCTGCATGTGAGTAGACCTTTAGCTCAATATCTGAAGTATATGAATAGAACAAACCTTCATTCATGGTCCCCTTTAGGTACTTGAGGACTCTCTTGGCCGCTTCCATATGTGGTCTTCTCGGCTTATGCATAAACTGACTCAATATGCTAACACTATAGCATATATCCACCCTTGTGAGTGTTGCATAGTTCAAACTTCCAACCAAGCTTTGATAGCTTGTGATGTCTTCAATTGGCTCTCCTTCATAAGCACTAAGCTTATGATTTTGCTCCATAGGTGTACCTGCACACTTGGTATTTTCCATCTTGAACTTGATGAGCATGTCATGGACATACTTCCTTTGTGTGATGTATATACCTGAATCTGTGTAGATCAACTCCAATCCAAGAAAATAAGTGAGTGGTCCGAGGTCACTTATTTTGAACTCCTCCTTCATTTGACTCTTTACTTGTTTGATTCCTTCAAGATCATTGCATGTGATAATAATATCATCACGAGGTTGTGCCATATACACTTCCTCAGAAATCCATCCATTCAAGAAAGCATTCTTTACATCAAGTTGATAAAGATTCCAATTTCTAGATGCAGCAAGACTAATGAGAACCCTAATTGTAGGCATTTTTGCAATAGGAGAGAAAGTCTCATCATAATCAATACCATGGGTTTGAGCAAACCCTTTAGCAACTAACCTTGCTTTGTGTCTATTTATACTTCCATCTGGATTCCTCTTGATTTTGTATATCCATCGAGATCCCATTATCTTCATAGATGTCTTGTTAGGTACAAGCTCCCAAGTGTCATTCTCCTTCAAGGCTTCCATTTCTTCATCCATTGCATCTCTCCAAGCTTTCTTGCTTTGTGCTTCTTCAAATGTGGTAGGTTCTTCATTGGTTGAATCCTTTGCAATGTAGATTGAGTGCTTGGTGACCAAAGAAGTATCATAACCAAACCTCTCTGGTTTCTTCTTCTCCCTCGAAGACCTTCTAAGTGGTTGATGTGAGCTCTCGGGTCCATATGTAGCATCCTGCATCTTTGCTTTACCTTTGTTCTTCCATAGCTTTAGTCTTTCCAAGTCTTCTAGGTCAATCTCCGAATCACTTTCTTCAATCTGCTTTGGCTCCTTTGGTTGAAGTGATGGAAAATCTTCATCCAAGTCATATGGCAGCTTCACTTTCCTGTCATCATCAAACCATGATTTGTTTTCATCAAAAATTACATCTCTACTCACAGAAAATCCTTTATTGGTTGGATTGTACAATCTATATCCTTTTTGGTTTTGGTCATAACCAATAAATACACACTTCTCTGCCTTGGGATCCAATTTCCCTCTTACTTGAGAAGGAATGTGAGCATAGGATAAGCATCCAAAGATTTTGCAATGCTCTAGACTAGGTCTTTTTCCATTCCACACTTCATATGGAGTGGTTCCATCTAGTGACTTAGATGGAAGTCTATTTATGAGATATGTGGTTGTAGACACAGCCTCTGCCCATAGGTAGTTTGGCAATCCCTTTTCATTGAGCATGGACCTTGCTGCTTCGACAATAGCTCTGTTCCTCCTCTCTGCTACACCATTGAGTTCGGGTGTATACCTTGTAGTGAATTCCCTTTTAATGCCTCTTTCATGCAAGAAGGCATCAAATTCAGAAGAGAAGTATTCTCCTCCACCATCTGATCTGAGTCGTTTCAGAGTCCTACCTGTTTGGTTTTCAACAAGAGCAATATACTTCTTAAAGCAATTAAACACTTCATCCTTGTGCTTCATGAAAAACAGAATGGTCCACCTGCTACAATCATCTATGAAAGACACATAATATCTTGAGCCTGATATAGATGGCTCCTTAGTTGGACCCCACACATCCGTGTGCACTAGATCCAAAGGATTTTGATACATATATCCTTTCTTATTGAAAGGTTGTCTATGAGCCTTGCCGAGTTGACAAGCTTCACACTTATAAATCATGTGTTGCCTTGTGATATTAGGCAAACCAAGTACACTTTGGTCCCTGCAAATCTGTTTGAGTGTCCTCTCACCAATGTGAGCAAGCCTTTTGTGCCATATCTCCAACTCTGTTAGAGTTTGAGATCCATAGCTAAACAAAGCTATGTTCTTTGTATCTTCCACTTCAAAAGTGAAAAGCCTTCCTGTTTTTTCTCCTTTGGCAATCCTTCGAAAGCCTTGCCTTGGGTCTTCAACATATGCTCCAAATCGATTGAATCTAACCTGCAATCCTTTTTCAACAATCTATCCAACACTTATTAAATTTTTGGTAATTGTAGGGACATACAAGACTTTGCTTAAGAGGTTCATATTCTCATCTGATGTCTTCACATTACCTATCTTCTCCACTGAGTGCTTTGTGTCATCTCCTGTCTGCACTTCATGCTTGTTATGATGATCTTCCAAATCAGAAAGTAAAGCCACATTTCCTGCTACATGGTTCGAGCATCTCGAATCAATGTAAAATATGTGATCATCATCCTTACCCTTCTTCGCTAATAGATTCATAATCAATAATGAATCTTCTTGACTTTGGTCCTCTGCATAGTTATTGTAATCTCTTCTTCCTCTATGGCCACTTTGATAGTTGTTGTTGTTGTTGTTGTTGTAATTGTTGTTGTAGTAGTTGTTGTTGTTGTAGCCTCCATTTTATCTACCTCTATTTGATCCATAGCCACCTCTATTGAATCCTCTTCCTCTTGAGTTCCTCGGGTTCCTGAAACATTCTTCAGTAGTATGGTTAGATAAGCCACATATGTTGCAAGGTTGAGATGATTGGAATCTCCCCCTGTCTTGCTTTCCACCTCTGCCTCTTCCTCTAGCTCTTCCTCTACCTGCAAAGTTTGCTTGGAAAGAGCTTCCTTCATCTTCATTCTTCCTATTCTTTGACTTGTCCTTGACCTTAGTTTTATCAGAATATAAGGCAGAAGTTTGATTACCTCTTGAGGACTCACCACCTTTGCTAATCTTTGCTTCATGAGTGAAGAGTTGGCCCATGAGTGTGTTGAGGTCGGGTACATGCATATCCATGTATAAATCCATGGCTGTTGTGAATGACTCCCACTTGTCGTCTGCTTTGATTCCATTCATGATTTGTCTTATGATTTGCTCCTCTTCAATTACCTCTCCAATGCTTCCAAGTTGGTCGGAAATCTCCTTCATCTTTGTGACATAATCAGTCACATTTTGCTTCGGGCTTTTCTTCATTGTTGTGAACTCCATCCACAATTGGTTCTTCCTTGCTCGAGTGTTGGAAGAGAAGAAAGAAGCAAGTGCATTCTAGGTCTCTCTTGATGTCTTGCATCCCTTGACATGAGGTAAAAGAAAATCAGAGATTGAGTTTAGAATATAGGACCTTGCAAGTGCATCCTTCGAACACCAATTTGTAAGTCCTTCCACTTCTTCATGTGATGGTTGCCCTTTGTTCCTCATGGTTGGCATTGCTTCATCTCTGGATATGAATCCATATAGATTCCTCCCTTGAAGGTAAGCCTCCATCCTTAGAGACCATGCCGGGTAGTTGTTTTGATCCAATTTGTCAATTGTTGATGGAAATCCATCTCCAATGTTTCTTGACTATGCTCTGATACCACTGTGAAGAGAGATGGTGGATGCAATCCAAAGATGAGTAGGTGCTGCTACAACTAGCTTCACACCAGCCAACTGAGACTTCAGAGTTGATTAGTAGACCCTTTAAGCTTCCTAAATCCACCAAAATATCAGCCAAGTACTTTGGAACATGTATCCCAAAAGTTTAAGTCAAGACAGACTAGTTGCGAAATGACTAGCTCCCAAAACTTGCTATTTTTGGACATACACCTGCTGGAAAAAATGAACAGTGCTCTCAACCTGGTAGGAATTAGAAACATTCCTTTTGGGCATAGAAAATAGACTTAGCAAGCTTCCCAATCCAAGTTAAAACACTTCAAATGATGGACTGAGCACTGAGAACAAGTTTCATCAATTTTTGGAACATGCCCACAATTCTCGGGGCTCTGTAGAGATAGACCAGTAAGCAGTAAAATGCAAATATCTTCAAAATTATAAATCCAATTACCTTGCAAATTGATATGCAGAAACTAGACATTAGGAGCTATCCAACGCATGTTAAATCACTGAAAAAGGATTAGTAGAACTCGAGATATGACCTTCTGAAGGTACTACTCTGAGTGAGTATAGCAGAGAACAAAACAGAGGAGTAGATGATAATAAATGTATAGATTCATATATCATTACAACCACATTGGCAATGAATCTTTGCACAATGGGAGTAGAATGATAGAGCTATGGATTAAGCTCTTCAATCTCTACAAAATGACATCAAGTGGTTACGTACAAGGCTTGCTAATCGCCTCTTCCTTCTTGCTCTTTTTATAGCTATTCTTGGAGGGAGTTTTGAATTCGAATTCGAATGGCTCCACCTAAAAGTGATCCCCAAAGTTAGGAGAGATTCCCTCAGCTCTAAATTTCATGGTTTTAGGTAGTTAGAGCCACAAATTTGCTTTTACATCATGGATGAGGTAAGCCATCCTTTTCCTTTTTTCTTTTTCCATTTACAAGAGATAAAATGTACTCTTTTACAAGAGGTGTTCACATGACTACTCATGTGACTTACAAATGAGGATAATATCAAGCATATCAAGCATGTAGGCTTGGGTAAAATGCACCAAAGATAGCACCAGACTGAATTAGGACATTGGTCAAGTTCTTAAAGACACGAGAGCATGAGTAAGGAACAAGTCTAGCTAGAAAAGTAGTCTAGCTCACCAATAACCTCTTTAAATCCAGGTCGCTATGTTAAGTCGGGTTGCCATGCACGCCACCAGTGAAGATGGACTACAATAGCTTTGTAGTCTAATTTTCCAATTGCCTCTTTGTATCTGCACTACAAACACCATACGAAAGGTATGAAGGTCTGGATTTCTAGCCTTCGATCTCGACCTCCCGAAGATCAAGAGGTTGAAGCACCTTCCGGGGGTCGGGATCTACCGAATATCTTCTTGCACTTCTTCATGGATAATTATTGGCCTTGATCCATCCTTGCCTGTTGCATACTTCCCACCATTATGTGCCCCTGCGGGACTTCCTATGTCTTCAGATATATTCTATTTAGTAAAGCTTTTGTCTTAATCTTCTTCTTCTTTTATTTTTCCTTGACTCTCCCTCAACAGAGACTAAGAGACGAGAGACAAGAGACAAAAGACAAGATACATGAATTAGAAGATATTGTTATGACATACATATACATGAATGTTGTGAAACATCAAGCTAAGCATTCTACTAGTCAAAGGTGGTCCGCATGACCCATTCACCATGATAGTTCAACCGAATGTCACACATAAGAGGATAAGTTCCACTTCATTGACCCTATGTCTTTCTAGGATCGTAATGTGTGTTTCTAAAGAAGTCTAAGACCCATAAAACGAGCTCTAACTCACTCTCACGCTCCACTAGGGGTGAGCAAAGAAAGAGAAACTGGGTTTATGAGCCTATCCTAGAGTGCAAGTCTAAATTAAAATTGAATCTAGGAACTAGCCCACCTTGGATCCTCACACGCTCAACTGAGGGTGATCGTCTCAAGGATACCATGTGCTAACAAGGGCCCTATGGATGCCTAACAATGTTGTTCTAGGAGTTTGGAGGGGGATTTATATAGTATTTTAATGAATTTGGGCCCTTGGATCTAGAGAAATCAACTCTCAACCCTAAGATCAATTGATTTTCATTACAACCATTGGATTTATCAAATGGATGGCTAAGATTGGTTCTTTACATGATATCTAGGGCAAAGGGGAGAAAATAGGCCCCTTCATTCTCCACCATTGGATCTAGGCTGATCTGGACCATCGGATCAGTGCTGACATCAATTTGGATAAGATAAGCTACTATTTTTGGATAAACTTTTGCATTATTGATCTTTGATCATCAAAAAAGCTTATCTGATGAAAAAAACTCGTGGATCCTCCTTGCTTTATGCTTTAGTGCAACTCCATCCTTGAATGTGATCTCATCGTGACCGTACAACATGGTTCAATCATTGTTTGCCATATGGTAGCCCTTCAAGCCTTCAATTTTCTTATTCTAGGAAACTACGGTGACCTTGAAAATTGGATTTTGTGCTCTTTGACCCTTCAGATATCCTTTGATGAAGATGAAAATTTGTAGGGCTATGTTTTGAAAGGTCTCCTTTAGGAATATGCAGAAAAACTCCCATCCAAATCTCCCTTATACAAGTTTGACTACATTTGGAAGTTTGCAAGGTGGCATTAAGGTGTCTAGGAACCTTGGATAGCCTTGAAAATTTGTACTCAAGTGACTCAAGTGATGTGGATATGCAATGCAATGCAAAGATTGAAAAGAAACATGCATGAAGTGAAATTGCGAACAAGCAAGAATGGAAAAAAAAGTGGAATGAACTTGAAAAAAAGCAAAGCAACATGAACTTGAAAAAGTAATGAGATTTTTATTATATATATATATATATTTTTTTTTTTTTTAATTATTTTTTTTCTTTTTTATTTTTTATTTTTTTAAAATCATGGATACTCCTGTTTATGAATCAGCCTCATTGTTGTCATTTTATTCAATGTCCTCATCCAAAATGTACTCGTCATTATCATGTTTCTTGAATACCTTTATCCTTTTACCTGCAATCAAAGTTTTTAGTGCAACACCAATTAATTCACAAAGAGCATACGTACCATTGTTGTTGACTTTTGATACAATGTATGGCCCAAACCACCGTTGAGTGAGCTTTTTGAGTGCATCATATTGAGAGTCAAATGTACTCTCATAAATGAGCACCCAATCTCCTACTTCAATCGGTTTAGGATGCAATCGATGAGTTTTATCAAAATAATTATTGTTCTTCATTCTAGATTCTCTTAATTTTTCAACAACATCATCAAATCCTAATTTACCTTGTTCTAATTGTTTAATGTGCAAACTCAAAAAATCATTTGTAGACGTGTTTTTAGACAAAGGCAAATTTGACCATGCAAAAATATGAGACTGAATTGGAAACAATGGTTTTTGACAGTACATGAGTTCAGCAGGCATATACCCAATAGTACGTGTGCACGGCATTCTATCTGCCCAAAGTGCAAAAGGTAAGAATCTAGGCCATTGTTTGATGTCACCATTACATGCTTTAGATATGGCTTTCACAATAGGTGGATGCCCTCTCTCTATTTTACCATTGGCCTTTGGATTATATGCAAAAGTGAGAGATAAACAAATATCGTGATGTTCAAAGAACTCTTTAGGTTCTCTCTCATTTAACTCTTCACGATCGGCAACTACTTTCTCTATGTACCCAAAGCGACTTATGACATCTTCAAGCAAGAATTTGCAAACATTGTAAGTGGTCTTAGATCGTAGTGCGCATCCCTCTACATGATTAGTTAAGCCTTCTCTTGCAAGTACAATGTAACACATTTTGTCAATACCTTTAGGCATAGTTATAAGATCTACTACCCACTTGTAGTGAATACAGGGTGGATAAGTAGGATGCAATGGATCTCTATGTTTGACTAACGAATGAAGTTGACAAGTAGAACATGTAGAAACATAGCTACTAATGTCAACATACATCCTAGGCCAATAATAGGCACTTCTAATTTTTTCATATGTTCCAAAAAATCTTTTATGACCCGCCCATAATGTCTCATGCATTTCCTTCATTACTTGCAATTGAAGATCTCATTTTCCTAGGACTCATTGCGGATTCTTAACCTTACCCTTAGCATGTCTCTAAAGATATTCGTTACATAGGAAAAAATTATAAGCTCATTTCCTAATGTTACGGAATCTATTCGTAGTTTAGCTAGGTAATGGTTGCAGTGTACTCAGATACTTTCCTATGTCTCTCCATTCATCTTCATACTCAGAACTCATATATATGTGGAACATAGTCGATTAAGTTCACATTCTTTATTAGATCACTTTCAAGATCATCATCAAATCTAGCTCTCGATAAAAAATCAACAACTGAATTTGACTCACCTGAAATATGAACTAACTCAAGATTTATGAACTTAATATATGAGATCCATCTAAGCATGGCTATATCAGGAGATGAACAATTGGCTATCATTCCAATGAGAGGCAAACAATCAGTCTCAACTTTGACATTTGCACCTATGAAATATTTTTTGTCTGCTTTCAAAGTTGTTACCATACCCCATAGTTCTCATTTGATCTATGGATACTTTTGTTGTGTTTCATGTAAAATTTTAGCCCCAAACCTAATTGCATATCTATTCCCTTCACTATCATCTTGACTTATGACCCAACCTATACGAATAGGACTATTATCAATAGCCAATATAATTTGTTTGTTAACAGAATAGTCTACACGCTTAAGGATGAGCTTCAAGCAATGATCTCTTCAATTTACACATAGATTGAATGTGTTTGTTAGTCCAAATAAATTTTCATTTCTTCCTCAACAAGTCGTAGAGACAATCAGCAACATGAGCAAAGTGTGGGATCCAAATAACATAAAAGATGCAAGCACCAAGAAATCTGCGTACCTCACTCACATTGTTACATGTTTCAAAAATCTTGCTAATGGCATCAAGTTTTTGTGGGTATGGCTTTTGACAATAATGAACACATAAATGTCCAACAATAAGAACCTCGTTGACACCAAAAAAAAAATTCTATGGAAAACGTGAGACCTACCTCTTCAAATCATTGAAATATTCGTTCACAATCAAAGATATGGTCAAGAACAAATTTACGACATCCAGATGAATCTAAAGTAATGTCCTTTACACGTTCCTCATGTTGGTGCAGACCAATCACCAATTGAAATTTGGAAGACAAGAGATGGAGACAAGATCAAGTTTTGAAGCAAAGAAAGTGGTTACATTCACAGGATGAAGGATATGTACACATATGTACATTAGTGAAGACATAAATCACTTAGACTTTTTGATTAGTCATAAGTCTGTACATATTTGCCTATAAATACTTGAAAAAATGTCGGGGCAATAGAGGAGACAATAGGAGAGTATGAGAATAGTGCATTTGTAAGTTGTAAGACTCATTAGACTTCATGGAAATGAGTTGATCTCTCTCTCATCACTCAGTTGTAAATTTCTGAGAAATAGAAGAAAAGTTGCGCCCGATGTTTCTGTGTTTTCTCCTCGTGTAGTAGATCTTTTGTGAATTCCTTTTGGAGATGTCTAAGTCCATAGTTAATCAATCTATGGCTAGAGTTTGAGAATCTAATTGTAATCAGGTTAAGAGAATTGTGTGTAGGAACATTCATATGTAAAGAATGTTCACAGTCTCCTGAAACAGGCGCAGATTTCGAGTTCAGAGAAATGGATAGTGCTCAGTGCACAGTGTAAAGTTTTACACATATGATAACTCAAAATCTAAGTTCAGAGATAAGCTATCTACAGCTAAAAGGATTTGATCAAACGGGTTCGACATTAGGAGAACCAAAGCTAAGAAGTTAGGGGTGTCCAAATCGACTTCTCAGAAGTGCAGATTTAGACATAGGTAACTTGTGAAGTAGATTTCTCAAGATCTACTGAATCTTTTAGAATGATTTAACTTGGAGAAGGTGCGCAATCTTTAGGCGACACCTCGTGCAAAGTTTCATCAAAAACTTTAGACATTTACTCAGTTAATGAGAAAGATATATGCAGCAGACTTTCTGAGTAATCTTCTTCTTCACAGTTTGTTCAAGAATTTGATATTTGGTCATTGATCTTTTAAATTGGTGAAGGTTTTGACTTACTCTTGATATAGAGGTGCTCTAAATTCAAGAGTAGGTTGTTCTTTTGGAGATTAACACTCTCCATCAGTGGTATCAGAGTAGGAAGCATCAAAATTGAAGAAAAGGAGGATCCCGACTGCTGCAGTTGCAAAGAATTCAACATTTGAAGATTCAAAAGGTGAAAGCTTGCAAGGAAATCTTGAGAAGGAGATCATACGACATCAAGGAAGTCAAAAGAAGTATCATTCGAAGTAAAGGTAACTTTATACTTCATAAAGGTTGAAGAATTCAATATACAGGTGAAGGAAGGATGGGAGATTCTCTTCAAATAGAGAAGTTGGATAGAGAAAACTATCCTGCATGGTCAATGAGGATGGAAGCTCATCTAATGAGCAAAGATTTGATAGCTTACATTACAGGTGAAGAAAAAAAGCCACAATTCAGAGATCCTAGTGTTCCAACTAGGGAGGAATTAACAGATTTGAAGAATTGGATGAAGAAAGATGCTCAAGCTAGGAGCATTATCTATATGGCAGTCAATGATTACTTGCTACCTCACATTAGAGGTCTTGAAAGTGCAAGTGATATATGGAATGCTTTGGAAGAGCATTTCCAAAACACCACAAAGTCAAGGAAGGCATCTTTATGGGCAGAATTTACAACTTTCAAGAAGAAGGCCTCTCAATCCATTTCAGATTATGTAGCAAGGATGAAAGACATTGTAGATGCATTAGGAGCTGTTGATGAACATATTGAGGAGGATAAATTGGTAAGGCAAATCCTTACAGGTTTGAGAGGTGATGACAAATGGAAGCCATTCATTTTGTCTACAGAATTATCACTTGATCATTTCACTCATGATTTAAATCAGTTGCTAGGTCATATGCTAACATTTGAGCAGGATGTTAAAGGAGATGGTGACAAAAGTACAGGTCATGCAATGTACTCAAAGGACAAGAAGAAAGCTAACAAAGGAAAGCAACAATCAGGTGAAGATGAAGGCACAACTAGTCAAGCCAACTTCCTAAGAGGTAGAGGAGGTGGCAAAGGTAGAGGAAGAGGCAGGAACAACAAAGATGGAGCCAAAGCATGCTGGATTTGTGGTAAGACAAATCATTTAGCTAATGATTGTTGGCATAATAATCAGAGTAATGGAGGATACAATCAGAACTATAATTCAAGAGGAAGAGGAGGCAGAAATCAAAGAGGTAATTTCAGAGGCAGAGGTAGTAGGAGTTACTTTGGAAGAAATGCAGGTAGAGGTTTCCAAAGTCAACAATATAACAATACCTACTACAATTATGCTTCAGATCAAAAGGAAGATTCAACATTGATAATGAATGCAACTTGTGAAAGGCAGAGTGAAGATCAAAGAGTCTTCTACATTGACTCAGGGTGTAGCAATCACCTGAGTGGTAATATAGCCTTGATGACTGATTTGGAGAATAAGGTATCTAATCATGTTGTTCAAACAGGTGACAACACAAAGCACAATGTGAAGTCAATTGGATCAGTGAAGGCCAAGGATGGTAGCACCTTATTGAGTAAGGTCTTGTATGTTCCTACAATTCCTAAAAATTTGATAAGTGTAGGACAAATTGTGGAAAAAGGTTATGAAGTGAGGTTCACTAATGAAGGAGTGTTTGTGGAAGACCCTAGCAATGGGTATAAACAAATTGCTTCAGGGAAGAAAGAAGGAAGATTGTTCACATTGAAGATTCAAGGTAATGTTGGTCATGCCTTGTTCACTTATGGAGGACATAAGATTTCTGAGTTAGATCTTTGGCACAAGAGACTTGGACATTTCAATGAAAGAGGTATTAAAGACATGATTAATAATGGTTCAGTTCTTGGATTGCCTAATGTTGCAGGTCAACATATGACATACAGATGTGAGGCATGTCAATTAGGTAAGGCTCATAAGCAACCCTATTCTAAGCATGGGTTTATGTATTCAGAGAAACTTGAGTTGGTACACACAGATGTGTGGGGACCATCAAAGGATTTCAGTATCAATGGTTCAAAGTATTATGTGATTTATGTTGATGATGCTACCAGATGGATCACTATCTATGTGATCAAAGATAAGTCAGAAGTATTCAATACTTTCAAACATTATCATATGTATGCAGAGAGAATTACAGGACATAAGTTGAAGAGACTAAGGTCAGATGGAGGGGGAGAGTATTTCTCTAATGAGTTCAGTGATTACTTGTGGAATGCAGGTATAAAAAGAGAAGTTACTTGCAGGTACTCTCCTCAACAAAATGGTGTAGCAGAAAGGAGGAATAGGACTCTTGTTGAGTTTGCAAGATCCATGATGAAGGAGAAAAATTGCCCAAATTATTTGTGGGTTGAGGCTGTAAATACAGCTACTTATTTGGTCAATAGACTACCTTGTAAAGCCTTGCAGGGTATGACACCATATGAGGCATGGTGGGGTAAGAGACCTACATTAGATCATTGCAAAGTATTTGGATGTTTGGCCTATGCATATGTGCCATCACAATTAAGGCACAAATTGGAACCTAAAGCTGAAAAATATGTGTTTATTGGTTATGATGATAAGCAGATGGGATACAGGTTGTGGAATCCATCCACAAAACATTTTCTTGTATCAAAAGATGTTACATTTGATGAGCAAGGTACTTGGTATGCAGGCACTATCAATATTAATACAGATGATGAAGAAATTGTGAGCCAAAGGAAAGGTAAATCAAAGGTTCAGATATTTGATGAGCAAGAGAATAATGAAGTGCAGGTTGAAGTGGAAGAGACACCAAGATTTGATCCTGAATGTGAAGAACCAGAAACCTCAAGAAGTGGAGAACTCAGGAGGTCTACAAGACACAAGTGGCAACCTACAAGGTATAGCTATGATACTTCTTTTTTGGCTACCAAAGATTATGCTTACATGGTAAAATCAGATGAAGACACTTCTACATATGAAGAGGCAAAAGGTAAAGAAAATTGGGAGAAAGCTATGCAGGAAGAATATGATGCATTGATGGAGAATCAAACATGGGATTTGGTTCCAAAGCCAAATAGCCAGAAGATCATTCGATGCAAATGGGTTTATAAGACAAAAAGATTTGCAGATGGAAGTGTGTCTAGGTACAAAGCTAGACTTGTTGTGAAAGGGTTTGCTCAAACATATGGTATTGACTATGATGAGACTTATAGTCCTGTGGCAAAGATGACAACCATCAGGACACTTATAGCAATTGCTGCATGTAAAGGTTGGAAATTGTGTCAATTAGATGTGAAGAATGCTTTTTTGAATGGTTACATTTCAGATGAAGTTTTCATGGAGCAACCTCAAGGATTCAGAGATGGAAGGTATCCAGATCATGTGTGTAAGCTCAAGAGAGCTTTATATGGCTTGAAGCAGGCCCCAAGGGCATGGAACTATAGACTTGTAAAGTTCCTAAAAGAACTTGGATTTCAAGTATCAAAAGCAGATAGTAGCTTGCTTGTCAAAGCAAGTGATGATGGGTTTATTTACATGTGCATATATGTTGATGATATCATTCTTACAGGTACAGATGAGAAAGGCATTCAAAGCCTAAAGAAGCAAATGGAGAAAGAGTTCAAAATCAGTGATTTGGGAGACTTGTCATACTTCTTGGGCATGGAGATTTCATACACTCAACATGGAGTGTATGTGACTCAAGAAAGGTATTTGAGAAACTTGTTAATCAAGTTTAAAATGAATGATTGCAGGGTAGCACCTACTCCAATGGAGGTGAATCACAAATTAAGCAGATTTGGAGGTGAAGAGTTCAAGGACATGAAGCAATATCAGAGTTTGAATGGTAGTCTTATCTATGCTACATTAACTAGACCTGATTTATCATATGCAGTTGGGGTTTTGTCTCAATTCATGCATTGTCCTAGGAAAGAGCATTGGATTGCAGGTCAAAGAGTGTTGAGGTACATTAAGGGAACACTCAAAGAGGGTTTGTATTATGGTTTTACATCAGATACAAATATCAAAATATATAGTGATGCAGATTGGGCAGGTAATCCTGATGACAGAAGGTCAACCTATGGATACATGTGTTATGTGGAAGATAAGTTAATCTCTTGGTGCTCAAAGAAGCAACATACAGTTGCTTTGTCATCTACAGAAGCAGAGTACAAAGGCATGGTTGAAGCTGCAAAAGAAGTGATATGGCTTAAGACTCTCATGAAGAGTTTTGACACTATACAGAGCATACCTATCATTTATGGTGATAACATGAGTTCATTATATCTAGCTGCTAATCATGTTTTTCATGCCAGGACCAAACACATTGAGATACAGTATCACTTTCTAAGAGAGAAGGTGATGGATAAAGAGATTGAAGTTATACATACTTCAACAAAAGATCAGATAGCTGATATGCTTACAAAGAGCTTGGATGGACCAAAGTTACAGAAGTTCAAAGACATGGCAGGCATAAAGAAGATAAGAGAAACCTCAATTGATGATTGAGGGGGAGCTGTTGGTGTAGACCAATCACCAATTGAAATTTGGAAGACAAGAGATGGAGACAAGATCAAGTTTTGAAGCAAAGAAAGTGGTTACATTCACAGGATGAAGGATATGTACACATATGTACATTAGTGAAGACATAAATCACTTAGACTTTTTGATTAGTCATAAGTCTGTACATATTTGCCTATAAATACTTGAAAAAATATCGGGGCAATAGAGGAGACAATAGGAGAGTATGAGAATAGTGCATTTGTAAGTTGTAAGACTCATTAGAGTTCATGGAAATGAGTTGATCTCTCTCTCATCACTCAGTTGAAAATTTCTGAGAAATAGAAGAAAAGTTGTGCCCGATGTTTCTGTGTTTTCTCCTCGTGTAGTAGATCTTTTGTGAATTCCTTTTGGAGATTTCTAAGTCCATAGTTAATCAATCTATGGCTAGAGTTTGAGAATCAAATTGTAATCAGGTTAAGAGAATTGTGTGTAGGAACATTCATATGTAAAGAATGTTCACAGTCTCTTGAAACAGGCGCAGATTTCGAGTTCAGAGAAATGGATAGTGCTCAGTGCACAGTGTAAAGTTTTACACATATGATAGCTCAAAATCTAAGTTGAGAGATAAGCTATCTACAGCTAAAAGGATTTGATCAAACGGGTTCGACATTAGGAGAACCAAAGCTAAGAAGTTAGGGGTGTCCAAATCGACTTCTCAGAAGTGCAGATTTAGACATAGGTAACTTGTGAAGTAGATTTCTCAAGATCTACTGAATCTTTTAGAATGATTTAACTTGGAGAAGGTGCGCAATCTTTAGGCGACACCTCGTGCAAAGTTTCATCAAAAACTTTACACATTTACTCAGTTAATGAGAAAGATATATGCAGCAAACTTTCTGAGTAATCTTCTTCTTCACAGTTTGTTCAAGAATTTGATATTTGGTCATTGATCTTTTAAATTGGTGAAGGTTTTGACTTACTCTTGATATAGAGGTGCTCTAAATTCAAGAGTAGGTTGTTCTTTTGGAGATTAACACTCTCCATCACCTCACTCCCTTTAATTGGAATATCATCAATGAATGGCATGGTTATATGAGGGATAAAATCATGTAAGACCATATTCATAGCACTCATCATATGAGCCACAAAAATAGTCGCCCCTTGAGGTAAAGTGAACATTCGCACTAAGCCTAAGGAGTTTTCATTGTGGTTATGTCACAACTATCAATTGTTAATTGGAATTGGTCATATCCCGAATATAAATCACCCATTGAATAGATAGAATGTCCTAAAATGATTCAGTAAACTCATCTACAATGGGTCCTGTTCCTACATTCCTTATGTTGACTTTATTGACATGTTGGAGATCTTGAATAAAATGTAGTTTCCCATTCTTTTTAGGCACAGTGAACCATCTATTTGAGTAAGGGGCAAAAGATGGCTCTAAAATTCTCGTGTTTATCTTCTCCTTAAGTAGTTTCATTAGCTCAAGTAAGTGAGCCTTTGGAATTGGTATAGGGTGAAGATTCCATGGAATATGTGGAATAGTAAAGATTATCATGGGTGCAACTAGCTTAGGATCTATGCAACCAATCTCATGAGGATACATAGTAAAGTCTTTTCCATGGCTACATATGACTCTCTCAAATTTATCTCTCTCTGCTGGCAAAAGAAAGTCATCATCTCTACCAATTTTCACCTGTTTGATTGTCTCATCTATGAATGTATGTCCTATGTTTTTCTTATCTCGAAGAATTGGATCATTTTTCACATCAATAATTTTTTCATTACTTCCTTGGGGTGATGGTTGAGCTATGGGTTTGATTTTTTTGTCTACAGTTTTTTACTTTGTTTCAATTACGGCATCATGTGTTTGGTTAAATTTTGAGCACTTGTAAACATTGAGAGCATACTCTTGGATTAGAGCATACTCATCAAGGGAAGAAAGAAGAATAATATGGGAATTAAAATTTTGCTGAAAACATAACTCTAACTCCTCAAGAGTAGAGAAACAATGAGATGTCTCAATCACATTCTCAATGTGCTCAACATGTTCCATGATTTTGTTGGTTTTATAATTTTTTTGGGTTTTTTGGATAAAAGACTTGGACAATTGACTCTTGTGAAGAAAATCTAATCTAGAATGTGGAAAACAAAGTGGAAAACTATTGTACAAGTTGGTTGGTTGCGAGATGTCAAACCAATGTCCACTGTTGTCCCGCTCAACAATGGATTCTATCCAAAATTTTGATCATATGTAGCTCCAAACATGAATCGAGGTGCACAATCACTACAAGCATGTTCATGACGAGTAACAATAGGTTTCTTTCTAATTGACAATCGGTTCCTAGGATGATTTACTCCTACCGTCATGACTTGAAGTGATTGCATTCCATCCTTAGACTTAATTCTAGCATAGGTAGACCCATCGTCCATGGCCTTAGTTTCCATACGACTCTCACAAATAAAGGGATGACCTAAGAGAACTTTATAGGAGCAGTTATCTTGAATAAAAATATAAAATTCTTCTGTGATTCCTCCTATGGATATGGGTACACTAGCACAAGTTCCATACAGGGTACCTACATCATTATCTGTAGTTCTCATATGCCATCCACAATCTTTATCTATGGGCCATCTAAACTTATCATAGACTTCTCTTGAAATCACATTGATTTCGGAGCCGAAATCTACTAATGCATTTATAGTGATAGCATTCTTATCATTTCCTATTTTAACATGCATCTCTGATGTACCTCTAGACCAAAATTTTCTTTTAAAGTGACTTTCAGGATTCTTTTCATGACTTTCATGTTCAGGTTGAATAGGTCTAAGAAATTTTTATTAACATTTACTTCATCATCGTCAAGGTCCTCTTCATCAGAATCATCAAAGTCTAAGGCTTCATTCATAGCTTGATCTTGATCTAGAGAATCTTGCATCTCAGTATCTAGATTAAGTGGAAACCTCTTCCTTTTAATTAGGCCAATAAAATTATCTTTAAAAATAGGCTTTGCAATAGAGAAAACTTGTTATAAAGACATAATCACTTGACTCTTAAGCAAAATGTCATCTAAAATCTCCATAGGATCTATTTTTCTCTCAATTTCTGAAATCAAGATGGCTTTGGTTTTCTCTTTGGTTTCTTTTGTTTTTTCTCAGCATCTTGTTTTTGTTCATGTTCTTGTGTTTGGTCTTCAGTTTGTTTTGATTGTTCTTATTTATCTAAAGGCTTTGGTTCCACTTTTCTTTGCGTTCTCTTCTTACCTTTTTGTTTCTCCTCTTGCTTTTGTTCATTGGGTTGTGGTTCTTGTTTTTCATCTTTGGGTTGTGATGTTTCCCCTTGCTTTATGATGGTTTCTATTCCCTCTGAGGTTTGTTTTTTATCTTTGGGTTGTGATGTTTCCCCTTGCTCTATGATGGTTTGTTTTCGAGTCACTCGTTTTTCACTAGGCTCAGCTTCATCTCTTTTTCGTTTTTCTTCTCTATTGGATATGTGAGAAATAAGAGATTGATCTTCTATCGGTGACTCCCAAGTTGTTATTCTCCTAATCTCATCTCCTTTTCTTACTAAAGCCTCTACAGAAAATTCAACTTCCTTTGTGGCTTTACTTGATTCTATTTCTTGTTCATCAAGAGCTTCTAGTTTCACTCCTCTAGTTCCTGCATCCGTTATGGTTATATTTTCATAGTGTTTTTTCATTCCTCCCTTACCATAATTTCCTTGCAAAGGTAGCCTAGATCGATAGTCACAGATTTTCTTGTCTATGTCTATTACTAGTCGTTGCTCCTTAGCGGCCTTCAATAGCTCACAATCTCTCAAAAAGTGCTCTAACAAATCACACCAAGGACATCTACGGGGACCACATACAAAACCATTTTGATTTTGAGGATTTTGATTAACTTGTGGTGAGAAATTTTGAAATTGAGGATTTTGTTGATAAGGAATTGCTTGAACAAGATAATTAGCTTTTTGATAAGGCAATTGATGTATTTGAGGAGCTTCGGGAGAAACATGTGGTACTTGAGGTGCAAGAGGGGCTTCCATAGTATACGATTGATGACTTTGAAAATTTTGATTTTGAGGATTTTGAAAAGTTTTTTGAGAATCTTGAGGATGTATGTTTTGATACATTTTGATGCACATGAGGATGAGGATTTTGCATTGAAGGATTATGCATTGGAGGAACTTGATATGCTTGAGTAGGAGCTACTTGTGGATTTTGATTGGGAGCTATAACATGTTGATTAGGCTCTTGAAAAGACATTGGGTCCATTTGATTTTGGAAAGTTTTGATGTAATTAGATTGTAAAAATCTATAGTCTTGGCCAAATTGGATTGTGTAGCAATAAGACTTTCCATTTGCTTAGTGAGAATTTCCACTTGATATTATTCAACTACACTTTTGTTTGGCTCTACTTTAAAACCTTGACTAGGTTCCATCATTTGAGGAATAAGAGTAGAGTCAAAAAGCATAGCATGGGATTGTTCTCTAACTTGATCCTTAGTTTGTGGAAGGCTAGCTTGAGGAAGACTAGTTTGCTCATAAAGCATGGATTGTCTTTGATGTCTATGGGCTACAACCTCTACTACTTTACAAACTTTTTGCCACTTGTCAGTAAGACCATAGTGCTTATCCTGCTCTTCTAATCGCCGTTCAACTTCCCTATGAGTTTCAGGATGAAGAAGCTTAAGAAAATTGATCACAAGATCAGGTTCCAAAGTTATCTTATCCTCATCAGGAATTTGTTCATAGCATTTAATGTACTCATTTTGTAAGTGAGTAATAGAGCTACTAGGCTTTGGGGAATTGACCCATCGTAAGAATCCATCTTGATTATGTTGGCTATAATCCTCAAGATAGAATTCTTTGAGCATCTCCTTTCTGAAATCACTCCAAGGAAGAGTATCATATTGAGTGACACGGTTTATGATAGAGCTATCAATAATTCGTTCAAAGAATGTTATCAAAAGATCTTCGAAAAGACCAAAAATCATAGCTTGCTCTTCAAACAAATCTAAGTAGCTTGTAATGTTGATGCCATTGAAATTTCCCTTCTCTCCCAACATAGAAGAGACTATGCTTTGGCCTTGTTTCTCAACAATAAGGTATTTGAATCCTTCCTCCATCTTATGTGAATAAGCAAGTGATGCACAATGTTCTAGATCTCTCACAAATGCGTTTACTTCACGACAAAGATGTGCACGATATTGTGAGAAATCTAGTGCAACACTTAAGAATGATGATGATGATATGATGAGGATGAAAAATATGAAACAAAGGATATGGATCACAACCTCCCAACAAGATCAGAAGCAAATGCCACGAAGCGTTTCACATCGGGTTCAAATGTGGAGGCGATCACAATCCGGGTGGATCGGGTCCAGTCGCGACACACGCAGAGCGTATGAAGCTAGTGAGTGTTGGAAGGTCTTTGTGACAAAAATGTGAAGGTGAAGATGAAGTTGGGTATGGGGAGGAGAGATTTCATGATTTAATTATGAAAGGGGAACATATGGATATATGCATGATGAGAACAAAAAGAAAACCACACACATGAATCAACTTTTGAAGGAAGAATGGTCCACGAATGGAGCTTCTTATACGCTTTCGAAAATCAATTCATAAGCATCGGTTCTTGTGGATGTATGCATGATGAGAACAAAATGAACACCACACACATGAATCAATTTTTGAAAGGAAGAATGGTCCAAGAATGGAGCTTCTTATACACTTTCAAAACCGAATCATATGCATGGGTTTTTGTGGGTGGTATGAATGCATGTGGGTCATGATGTAAAAATGAATAGAAATGTTTTCTCTCAACCTCAATGGATCATCCTCATTGGTTCAATGCATGACTGTGAAGCCTTCTCACACATAGAAAAAGATAGAAGGAGACATGTAAAAACATATAGGAGACTAAGAGACAAGAGACAAGAGACATGAATTAGAAGATATTGTTATGACATAAATATACATGAATATTGTGAAATATCAAGCTAAGCATTCTACTGGTCAAAGGTGGTCCGCACGACCCTCTCACCATGACAGTTCAACCGAATGTCACACGTAAGAGGATAGGTTCCACTTCATTGACCCTGTGTCTTTCTAGGATCATAATGTGTTTGTAAAGAAGTCTAAGACTCATAAAACCAGCTCTAACTCACTCACATGCTCCACTGAGGGTGAGCAAAGAAGAGAAATTGGGTTTACAAGCCTATCCTAGAGTGGAAGTCTAAATTAAAATTGAATCTAGGAACTATGTTCTTACTAGCCCACCTTGGATCCTCACACGCTCAACTGAGGGTGATCATCTCAAGGAAACCTTGTGCTAGCAAGGGCCCTATGGATGCCTAACAATGCTGTTCTAGGAGTTTGGAGGGGGGTATATATAGTTTTTTTAATGAATTTGGGCCCTTGGATCTAGAGAAATCAACTCTCAACCCTAAGATCAACTGTTTTTCATTACAACCATTGGATTTATCAAATGGATGGCTAAGATTGATTCTTTACATGATATCTAGGGCAAAGGGGGAAAAATAGGCACCTTCATTCTCCACCATTGGATCTAGGGCTGATCTGGATCGTCGGATTAGTGCCGATATCAATTTGGATAAGATAAGCTACTATTTTTGGAGAAACTTTGCATTATTGATCTTTGATCATAAAAAAAGCTTATCCGATAAAAAAACTCATGGATCCTACTTGCTTTATGCTTAAGTGCATCTCCACCCTTGAATGAGCTCATCTTGACCGTACAACATGGTTCAATCATTGCTTGCCATGTGTGAGCCCTTCAAGCCTTCAATTTTCTTACTCTAGGAAACTACGGTGACCTTGAAAATTGGATTTTGTGCTCTTTGACCCTTCAAATTTCCTTTGATGAAGATGAAAATTTGTAGGGCTATGTTTTGAAAGGTCTCCTTTAGGAATATGCAGAAAAAGCTCCCATCCGAATCTCCCTTATACAAGTTTCACTACATTTGGAAGTTTGCAAGGTGGCATTAAGGTGTCTAGGAAGCTTTGATAGCCTTGAAAAATTGTACAAATATGTAGCCACATATGATCTTTATACATGTCAAACCATATGGCTAACAAAAATTCCTATACAACATTTTGCAAGGTCTAAGTGGAAAAATTACATTTTTTACAAAATGCACATGGTTCAATGTGCTAGAAAATCCATTTTCATGTGAAATTCGGGCTATAGACTAACTTTGATAGGCTTTACAAGTACATGAATTTTCATGTGATTTGGAGACATTGAAATTTTTGCCCTAATTTCCAAAGTTTGACCAGCTTTGACCACTACCTTGGATTTGCTTGATTTCTTCCAAAGTTTGCATGTGAACTCCCTTTGACATCCTTGATGCATCTTGGAATTCTCAAGGAATTTGGGCTACCTTCATCGAATGTGTTTCCTATAGGCCTTCATGAATGAGAGAGGAGAGAAAATCTTGACAACAATGCGAATAGCACAATGAAGAAGAAGAAAAAGAAGCTTGGAGCACAACACACAATACTAAATGTATTACCACTAGAATATACAAAGATAAGTGATCGTTAGGGCTATAGGCATATATACAAGCCAAGGAAAAAAATCCTCTTAAATAGGGAAAAAAGTGCCTCGACCATCCTACTGTGTTCACACACATCACTGCCTAAATATATCAACAAATCCCCCCTCAGAGTGATGCAGTGAACACGGATTTGGCACTCATGTATAAGGAAGTGCCAAGGTATGTGGAATCAATCCATAAAAGGAAGTAAGCCCAAAGCCTTGCAAAAAGCTTCAAACTTCTCCCTAGGTAGAGCCTTTGTGAAAAGGTCTACAGTGCTCTCTTGTGTGGGCACATATGCAAAATTGATCTATCGATCAAAGAACATGTCCCTGACATAATGATAGTGCACCTCAATGTGCTTAGTGAGAGCATGGAACACAGGGTTCCTCGCAACATCCAATGCACTCTGACTGTCATTGAAGATGGTTGTGGCATAAGAGTGACCAACACCAAAAACATCCATAAGGTGTCTGAGCCACAGACACTCCACAACCACTGTGAAACCTACCCTTTACTCAACCTCACAACTAGAAGTGTCCATAGTAGGCCGCTTCTTGCTCAACCAAGATATGCATGAGCTACCAAGCATAAAGCAAAAAACACTCGTGGACACACGAGTTTCATAGTAACCAGCCCACTCAGAGACAGAAAAAGCATGTAAATATAGTAGCAATGATCCCCCCTTGGGATAAAACAATCCAAGTAGTTGGGTACCACTCAACTAGTGAAAGATGCGCTTAACCACTTGCCAATGCTTGACACTTGGGCAATGCATAAACCTGATCATCTTTGAGACAACAAACAAAATATATGGCCGACTGATGCATAAGTAAATCAAGCATCCAACAGCCCATTGATAGAGAACAACATCAAATCCATCTCCAACATCATGAAGACTCAATCGTAAACCTATCTCCATAGGAGTGGCAATAGGTTTGTTGTCTTCAAGGCCAAAATGCTGCAATAATGTGTCAATATATTTTGTTTGAAACAAAGCTATTCAGCCATCAACTTGCATGAACTGAATGCCCAAATAATGATGCAAATGCCCCAAATCTTACATCGCAAATGAGGCATGCAAATCAGCCTCAAAATTAGTAATATGCTTCTCATGAGGACGAGTGAACAGCATGTCATCAACATACACAATAATGATCAAAAACACATCATTTGCACGCTTAACATATAAGGTGCTCTCAGTTCGACTGTTCTCAAAACCATGTGCAATTAGGTAGGTATGTATCTTTTCATACCAAGCACGTGGTGCTTGCTTCAAACCATATAATGCCTTTTTCAACCTGCACACTTGGTTTTCATGCCCTTTCTGCACAAAGCCATGAAGCTTAAAAACATGCACTTCTTCATGCAAATCACCATTCAGAAATGCAGTTTTAATGTCCAATTGATGTACATTACAACCATGATGAGCTGCAAGTGTACATATGCTACAAACAGTAGTAATTTGGCATGTAGAAGCAAAGGTCTCATCAAAATCAATGACTCTTTCTTGAGTGTAACCCTTTGCAACAAGCCTAGCCTTATACCTTTTAATTGTTCCATCAGGCTTATGCTTTAGCTTGTATACCCACTTAGTGCCAATAGCCTTCTTGCCAAGAGGCAAATCACATAAAGACCAGGTACCATTTTTCATAATATCATCATATTTTATTGCATAGCAGCCATCGAATTTCTAGAATTTTATGCTTCATCAAACAAAATAGGCTCATTCTCATCATAGAGACTAGAGGTAGCCATAGATAGCAATTTGATGCAAAAGAAGCACTATGAGAGCCTCAACAAGTATGATATGACAGAGGTGCATCTAATTTTCTATCTCGCAAAGTCTACACCAGCCATTTAGGTAGTGTTTTTGCCTCCTCTATATTAGTTCTATCATCAACAAGTGCATCATGTAAATCTACATAAAAAATGGAATAATCTGCATCATCACATGAAATCTATAAATGTAGAAACATTTCCTCATTTGGACCAGCACTAGACTATCCACTTGTAAAAAGAGGAAGCAAAGTGTCATACATGTCTTTGGAGGTAAGTGATGTCTCCTTAGTACATGAAAGTCTTTACTTTCAGAAATGTACCCAATAAAAATACATTTCACTGCTTTATCATCCAATTTCCTACCTTGTTGTTCAGGCTCTAATGCATATGTCAGAAAACCAAAAACATGCAGGTGAGCAACAGATGGCATAATAGCCTCAAGCCAAAAATTATGTACTAGAGCCTAACTCTTGATCATACACCTCACCATCTCCATGAGTGACCTGTTCTTCCATTTGTTGAAGAATCACTCACGAATTTGACAGAACAGATAGACATAAAAGAAAAAGAAAGATAAAGAGAAGCGGAATCAAAGTATTCAAAGAATCAAAAGCCTTAGTGAAGGGACAAATTCACGACCATTATGTACAGCGTAGAATCTTCCAGAATCACAGTTTGTTAGAGTTCGTTACACCGAATCAAACTATATATAAAGAGAGAACGTGCATAAGAAGAGCGAGTGGAAGCAAGAACGTGCGTGAGAAGAGCGCGCAATACGAATAGAGCGCATATAGAAATTAAGAATAGGGTTAGAAGACGCCAGAGATCACGTATGTAAAGATGAATAATAGAAACCTGAAATGTCAGGTATTCATCTGAGAGAGATGGTAAGAAGAAACTACTCAGTGTAGGAGAGTTTCCATAGCTTGAGCAAGATGAGGCCAAGCTAGCTTTGTACACATCTTCTCTAATAGAAAACACATGTTCATGTGGAAGTTTGCGCGCATTCTTCGTATGTGAAGAAACCTGAGAATTTTTGTGTTATGGTATAAAGTTCGTTAACAGTTATTTTCTCTGTAAACGAATGTTTCGGTCAGTTACAGTTTCTCAGTAAACGTGTTTTCGATAGAACAACGAAGTATATCTCGCAAAATAAATTAAAGTTTTGTATGAGAGATAGCTTATCTTATAGCTAGACATCTCTACTATCAATTCATCAAAGATTTTGGTGAAATGGATATGTACACACAGTACAAAGTCTGACCAGAAAGAGGCATTCTAAACTGGTGAAGTTTTTCCTTAAACTTCAGAAAGAGTTCATTCAGTGAAGGAAGTTCACACATCACTTCCTTACTCCATGTATATTCACTTGAAGTAATTACAACCAGAATAGGAGTTGATTCCGGTAAGATTCCAGTATAATTACCGTGACAGTCTGGTGACAGTCCGGTGAAGTTCCAGTGAATTTTTCAGTAAATTCAAAACGCAGTCTTATATGTTTGAGTAACAGTAACCTTGCTAAACTACTGCTGATTATAGAGGTGTTCTAATTTTCACTCTAGCTTAGCTCTCTTCGGTGGCGCAGCGAATTCCGCAGGCTTGACAAGGTTCGAGTCTTTGCCGCGTCGACCATAACAAGTGGTATTTGTGCTACCATACCGAAAGTGGTATCGTAGTTGCAGTGCCCCATCAGTGGTATCAGAGGAGTGAGATCTAAGAAGAGGGTTTAGAGCTGGTTAACCACACAAGTGGTAACAGAGTAAGAAAGATTCTCAAAGAGCAAATGGAAGTGAAGATACAAGAGAATTCGAAGAACCTTCATAAAGGAAGGTGGAAGCTAACAAACGGTATCAAGAAGTATTTCGAAGTCATTTTCAAGGAAAAGGTTTACAAAAGGTAAAACCCTTTAATATTACACTCACCGGAAGTAACAGAAACAAGAAGATCATGGAAGATCATGTCCAAATTGATAAATTGGACAGAGATAATTATCCCACGTGGGTAATGCACATGGAAGCCTTACTTATGAGTAAGGACTTAATGATGTATGTGACCGGAGAAGAAAAGAAGCTAACTTTCGAAGATGATAGTCAACCGGAAAAAGAAGAATTAGAAGCCTTGAAGCTGTGGCAGAAGAAATATGCAACGGCAAGAGCTTACATTTATAATACCATTACAGACCATCTACTACCGCACATTAGAGGTCTGGAGAAAGCGGAGGACATATGGAGTGCGTTGGAAGATCATTTCCAAAATACTACGAAAGCTAGGAAGGCTAGCTTATGGTCCGAATTCACAACGTTCAAAAAGAAGTCGAATCAAAGCATTGGTGACTATGTTACTAAGATGAAGGATCTAGTAGATAGTCTTGGATCCATAAATGAAGATGTCAAAGATCACAGATTGATAGCACAAGTGCTCACAGGTTTGAGAGGAGATGAAAGGTGGAAACCTTTCGTACTCTCAACTGAACTTTCTTTAAATCATTTTGTACCAGATTTAAATCAGTTGCTTGGTTTGATGCTCACATATGAGCAAGACCTGAAAGGAGATGGAGATAAAGGACAAAGTTCTGCAATGTACATGAAGAACAAGAAGAAAGGAGATAAAGGCAAGTCAAAAGATGAAGAAGAGTTGAGTTCTCAGGCTTATTATGCAAGAGGTAAAGGCACCGGCAGAGGAAGAGCAAGAGGTTTTGGAAGAGGAAGAGGTAGCCAGAATAAGAACAAGAAGGCTTGCTGGATCTGTGGACTAAATAATCATCTGGCTCATGATTGTTGGCACAATCAACAAGGATCAAATCAGAATCAGAATAACAATAGTAGAGGCAGAAGCGGAAGATATCAGAGTAATTTTCAAAGAGGTAGACAGAATCAAAGAGGAGGCTATGGTAGAGGTGGAGCAAGAAGTTGGGGACAAAATCAATCCTACAACACCACCTACAACAACTACGCAAATGATACACAGAATGAAAGTCATACGTCATTGATGATGAACTCAATCGGCACATCAGATAACGAAGATCTAAAGGTATTTTACATTGATTCTGGATGTTCTCATCATTTGTCAGGAAATATAGAACTGATGTCAGAATTGGAAAGGGGTAGTTCCAGTCATACTGTTCAAACAGGTGACAACACGAGACACAGTGTACACTCAATTGGAAAAGTGAAATTTAAGAGTGGAGCCAATTTGCTAACCAATGTTTTGTATGTTCCGAGAATACCTAAGAATTTGATTAGTGTGGGACAGATAGTTGAGAAAGGTTTTCAGGTCAAATTTACAAATGAAGGAGTATTTGTAGAAGATCTCGAGAATGGATATCATCAGATTGTCTCTGGTAAGAAGGAAGGTAGACTCCTTACTTTAAGAGTACAAGGGAACATTGGTCAAGCGTTGCTCACACATGGTGAAAAGGTGATTACAGAACTTGATCTCTGGCATAAGAGATTATGTCATTTTAATGAAAAAGGAATTAAAGCTATGATTTCGAATCAGTCAGTACTGGGATTACCGAATGTACAGAACCAACATATGATTCACAAGTGCGAAGCATGTCAGATGGGAAAAGCCCACAGTTTACCGTTCTAGAAGAAAGGATTCAAACATGACGGAGTACTTGAACTCATTCATACAGATGTATGGGGTCCAACAAAAGAAGGATCAATCAGTGGTTCAAGGTATTATGTTTTATTCATTGATGATGCTACAAGATGGATAACGTTATATGTTTTGAAGGAAAGATCAGAAGTATTTAAAACCTTCAAGCATTTTCATGCATATGCTGAAAGACTCACAGGTCGAAAGCTTAAGAGACTGAGGTCTGATGGAGGGGGAGAATACTTCTCCCAAGAATTCAATGATTATCTTTGGAATGCAGGTATTAAGAGAGAAATAACCTGCAGGTATACACCATAACAAAATGGTGTAGTAGAAAGAAGGATGTAAGGAATTGAACTCACAACCTCTTGGTTAGGAATGTGATGGGCTAACCACTTGCCCCAAAAGCCATGGTTGAGGATTACTTCCTAATCCTCTCTCTTAGGGTGTGGTTCAACCATCTCCTACCAGGATTATGTTACAAAGGAACCGAAATCTAGTCGAGTTTGCACGAGCTATGCTAAAGGAAAAGGATTGTCCAAATTATCTTTGGGCTGAAGCTGTAAATACAGCTACATACTTGGTAAACAGATTACCGTGTACAGCTTTAGATGGAATGACTCCTTATGAAGCCTGGTGGGGAAAGAAGCCAACACTTGATCATTGCAAAGTGTTCGGATCAGTAGCTTATGCTTATGTACCGTCACAACTCAGACATAAGCTCGAACCATAAGCAGAGAAATATGTGTTCGTCAGATATGATGAAAAGTAGATGGGTTACAGACTATGGAGTCCTCTAACAAAACAGTTCACTGTTTCCAGAGATGTTACATTTGATGAACAGAAAAGCTGGTATGCAGGTCAAAGTCATACAATGGAAGAATTTGAAGAAGAGGAAAGAAGAAGAGAGAAAGGGAAATCAATTGTACAGGTGAATAGAGATGAAGATCATATGCACGCAAGTACGTCCAGGATCGAATCAGGTATGAGAAATGAAGATGAACAGGGATTTGATGAAGATGTGTATTCAGATACACATGAAGAGTTTGAACTAAGAAGGTCAAACAGGGTAAGGAAACAACCAACAAGGTATTCTTATGATACTTCGTACATAACTCAAAAAAAATATGCATATATGGTCAAAGATGATGAAGAACCTCAGAACTATGATGAAGCTAAAGGCAAGAAGCAATGGGAAGAAGCAATGGAAGAAGAGTTCAGCGCACTAGAAGAGAACAAGACATGGGAACATGTTCCTAAACCAAATGGTAAGAAACTAATTGGAAATAAATGGGTTTTCAAAGTTAAGAAACTTGCAGATGGAAGGATAGCCAGATACAAAGCTAGACTGGTTATCAAGGGCTATGCTCAGACGCATGGCATAGATTATGATGAGACGTTCAATCCGGTGGCAAAGATGTCAACCATAAGGACAGTGATTGCTATAGCAGCATCGAAAGGATGGAAGCTAAGTCAGCCGGATATCAAGAATGCATTTCTGAATGGATATATATCAGATGGTCTACATGGAACAACCAGAAGGGTTTGTAAGTTCGAGATACCCAAATTTTGTTTGTAGATTAAGAAAAGCACTTTACAGACTGAAGCAAGCTCCAAGAGCTTGGAATTACAGACTTGTGAAATATCTCAATGAACTTGGATACCAAAGTTCGAAGGCAGATGCAAGTCTACTCATCAAGAGAACAGAAGAAGGTATGATCTACATTTGTATTTATGTAGATGACATTATAATCACAAGTACCTCAGAGGAAGGAATTAAAGAAGTAAAGAGATTGCTTGAAAAGGAGTTTAAGTTCAGTGATCTAGGAAAGTTATAATACTTTCTTGGAATGGAATTCACATACACAGATCATGGTGTATATGTTATGCAAGGAAGGTATCTCCGAAACTTATTGAAGAAGTTTAATATGGAGAATTGCAGAGAAGCTTCAACACCACTTGGAGTAAATCATAAACTCAGTAAATATGATGGAGCAGAGTTTAAAGACATGAGAAAGTATCAGTCGTTAGTGGGAAGTCTAATTTACGCTACACTAACACAATCGGATCTTAGCTATGTAGTGGGAGTTCTCTCAGAGTTCATGCATTGTCCGAAGGATCAACATTGGGTTGCAAGACAAAGAGTTCTTAGATATATTAAAAGAACTATAAAGGAAGGATTATATTATCCTTTTACGTCAGATATAAAGCTGAGAGCATTCAGTGACTCAGACTAGGCAGGAAGTCAAGATGACAGAAGATCAACACATGGGTATATGATATACCTAGGAGATAAGCTAGTAAGCTGGTGTTCGAAGAAACAACACACAGTGGCCTTATCGTCAACAGAAGCAGAATATAAAGGACTTGTAGAAGCAGCTAAAGAAGTGATATGGATGCAGACCTTGCTCAAAAGCATCGGTATTGATCAAGGTATACCTATCATACATGGAGATAATATGACCTCGTTGTATCTTACAGCAAATCCAGTATTTCATGCAAGAACAAAACACATAGAGATTCAGTATCATTTCCTGAGGGAAAAGGTAATGGAGAAGGAGATAGAAATAGTATACACTCCGACAAAAGATCAGATTGCAGATATTTTGACAAAGAGCTTGGATGGAACGAAGACAAGTAGATTCAAAGAAATGGCAGGTATAAAAGAAAGGAAAATATATGAAAGACAGGAAGAGTCAAATTAGTGATTGAGGGGGAGCTGTTGAAGAATCACTCACGAATTTGACATAACAGACAGACATAAAAGAAAAAGAAAGATAAAGAGAAGCGGAATCAAAGTATTCAGAAAATCAAAAGCCTTAGTGAAGGGACAAATTCACGACCGTTATGTACAGCGTAGAATCTTTCAGAATCAGAGTTTGTTAGAGTTTGTTACACCGAATCAAACTGTATATAAAGAGAGAACGTGCATAAGAAGAGCGAGTGGAAGCAAGAACGTGTGTGAGAAGAGCGCGCAGTATGAATAGAGCGCATATAGAAATTAAGAATAGGGTTAGAAGACGCCAGAGATCACGTATGTAAAGATAAATAATAGAAACCTGAAATGTCAGGTATTCATCTGAGAGAGATGGTAAGAAGAAACTACTCAGTGTAGGAGAGTTTCCATAGCTTGAGCAAGATGAGGCCAAGCTAGCTTTGTACACATCTTCTCTAATAGAAAACACATGTTCATTGGAAGTTTGCGCGCATTCTTCGTATGTGAAGAAACCTGAGAATTTTTGTGTTACGGTATAAAGTTCGTTAACAGTTATTTTCTCAGTAAACGAATGTTTCGATCACTTACAGTTTCTCAATAAACGTGTTTTCGATAGAACAACGAAGTATATCTCGCATAATAAATTAAAGTTTTGTATGAGAGATAGCTTATCTTATAGCTAGACATCTCTACTATCAGTTCATCAAAGATTTGGGTGAAATGGATATGTACACACAGTACAAAGTCTGACCAGAAAGAGGCATTCTGAATTGGTGAAGTTTTTCCTTAAACTTCAGAAAGAGTTCATTCAGTGAAGGAAGTTCACGCATCACTTCCTTACTTCATGTATATTCACTTGAAGTAATTACAACCAGAATAGGAGTTGATTTCGGTAAGATTCCGGTATAATTACGGTGACAGTCTGGTGACAGTCCGATGAAGTTCCAGTGAATTTTTCAGTAAATTCAAAACGCAGTCTTATATGTTTGAGTAACAGTAACCTTGCTAAGCTACTGCTGATTATAGAGGTGCTCTAATTTTCACTTTAGCTTAGCTCTCTTCAGTGGCGCAGCAAATTCTGCAGGCTTGACAAGGTTCGAGTCTTTGCCGCGTCGACCATAACAAGTGGTATTTGTGCTAACATACCAAAAGTGGTATCGTAGTTGCAGTGCCCCATCACCATTCAGCAACTCCATTTTGTAGAGGTGTATACAACACTATACACTAATGTTTTATCCCATGTTCAGCTAGAAATGCATTAAAATCAGAAGACATATATACCCCCTAGTTCAGAATGGAGGATGCCAATTTTACATGCTGACAGATTTTTAGTCAAAACCAAGAATTGTTTGAAAAACACATAAACACTTTAGACTTTGCTTTCAATGGATATACCCATGCATGCATTGGAAAAATCATCAATGAAAGTCACGAAGTAAAGATAGTTCCCATAGGAAGGTGTTTGCATAGGACCATATAAAATATCATTGTGTACAAGTTGTAGTTTTTGAGTAGCTCAAATTAAACCATCTTTTGGGAAGGAGCAACGCTTCATTTTGCCCAAAATACAGCCTTCATAGACATGTTTACTAGATGCCTCAAGTTTGGGCAAAGAGGACACCATTTCAGATTTCTGTAGGTGTAGCAAACTAGCAAAATTCACATGACCAAAGCATGCATGCCAAAGCTTTGCATCTGACATAGCCTGAGAATCATGTATTGCACATGTTGAATCAGTCATAGATTTTTCATAGGCTATGAGCATATACAGCCCACGACATAAAATGCCAGAAGTAATAATGACATCACCATTCAACAAATCACAAACTATACATCTATCATCAGCAAATTTCACAACCAAGCCAATCTTGGCTAATGCTAAAACTGATAATAGATTTTTCTTGATCCTTGGCACAAATAAAGCATCCAACAATGTAAAAGAACTACCATCAATAGTAGTTAGAGTGATCTTATGGATTCCCATGACAAGATAAGAGGAGTTCTTGCCACATGTGATAGTATTTCTTGTAGGGGTAGGCTTGAATGAAGTGAAGAAACTACACTGCAAGGTAATATGTTTGGTTGCCCCACTATCAAAGTACCAAACATCTGTGTTTACAACTCTTTATCAAATGATCATTTCCTTTACAATATTTGCAAAATAATTTCTGCTTTTCTATTTTCTTCTCGTCTCTATCATCCTTTGTAGATTATGTAGAATTAGCAGATTTTTTGTTACTAGTAGATGAGCTCCATTTTCCTTTGCCCTTCTGACTAGCCAGGAAAGCTTGATTTGCAACACGCATAATGGACCTATTCTACCTAGAATGATATTCTTGCAACAAAATAGAGACTAACTCCTCAAATGTTAAGGCATTTGGATTGCCTTTCATCATCAATCGAAGAATAGAAGCAAAACTCTGATATGAATTTGGAAGACCATTCAAAACAGTCTCCAGGAGTGAACTATTAGGCAAGACCATCAACAAAAATCAACTGGTCCTTCAAATCTTTGATCTTTGTCAGAAAACTGTCCATGGAATCTCCTTCATTCATTGCTCACTTTCCAACTATTTTCGAAGGTTAGTAACACGAGCCTCATTCCTTGCATGGTATAAATTGGTAAGTGTATCCCAAGCATCCTTTGCTATTCTACAAGAGAAAATGTGAGGAATAATGGCATGTTTGATAAACAAGGCTATCAATGCATGTGTTTGAGCATCTTTGCCATCCCAACAAAGTTGCTTTGCAGTAGGTGCAGTAGGAACTGCAGCACAAATAGGAACCTGAAGAATATCACCATCTTCAACCCCATCTGCATCACCTTGAACAACTGTGTTTGCGGGTGTAATAGGATGTTTTTCAACACCCTACACAATATTCCACAGTCCTTTTGCAACCAATACATGATGCATCATATAAGCCCATAATGGATAATTGGTACCATCCAATTTATCTTTAACAGCCAACATACAAAATACATCACTGCTTTTAGCCATGGCCACTGACTAAAATACCTTGATGCAAAAAAATGATTGTATCTCAAAAAGTTGAGCAGAACTACCCAGTTAGATAAAACAATCCAAGTAATTGGGCACTACACAAGTAGCAAAAGGTGTGCTTAACTGCCTACCAATGCTTTATACCTGGGCAATGCATAAATGTGCTCATATCTAAGACAACAAAGTGAATATTTGGCCGAGTAATGCATAAGTAAATCAAGCATCCAATAGCCTACTAATAGAGAAATAGATGAAATGCATCTTTAGCATCATGAAGACTCAATCGTAAACCTAATCTACATAGGAGTGGCAATAGGTTTTCTATCTTCAAGGCCAAAATACTGCAATAATGTGTCAATTTATTTTGTTGACACAAAGCTATTCATCCATCAGCTTGCATGAACTTAATGCCCAAATAATGATGCAAATGCCCCAAATCTGACATCTCAAATGAGGCATGCAGATCAGCCTTAAAATCAGCAATATGCTTCTCATGAGGACCAATGAGGAGCATGTCATCAACATACACAACAATGATCAGAAGCACATCATTTGCACGCTTAACATATAAGGTGCTCTTAGTTGCAATGTTCTCAAAACCATGTGCAATCACGTAGGTTCTCTCATCAAGTGCATCATGTAAATTTGCATCAGAAATGGAATGATCTACATCATCACATGAAACCTATAAAGGTTGAAAATTTTCCTCATTTGGACTGGCACTAGACCTTCCACCTATAAAAAGAGGAAGAAAAGTGTCATTCATGTCTTTAGAGCTAATTGATGTCTCCTTGGTACATGAAAGTAATGGTTGAATAGCATCTTCCACAAAAACAATATCATAGCTAACCAAAATGCATTTAGACTGTGGATGATATAGACGATAGCCTTTACTTTCAGAACTAGCAAACATACATTTCATTGTTTTACCATCCAATTTCTTGCATTGTTGTTCAAGCACTAATGCATATGCCAGACAACCAAAAACATGTAAGTGAGTAACAGATGTCTTGCAACCATGCCAAGCCTCATATGGAGTGATAGACTATAATGCTTTAGTGGGACACCTGCTAAGTACATATGTTGCACACATAACAGCCTCAAACCAGAAACTATATGGTAAGGCCTGACTCTTGACCCTATAGCTCGCCATCTCCATGAGTGACATGTTCTTCTATTTAGCAACTCCATTGTGTTGAGGTGTGTACGACACTATACATTGATTTTTTATCCCATGTTCAGCCAAAAATGCATTTAAATCAGAGGACATATATTCCCCCCTCGATCAAAATGGAGGGTGCTCATTTTACATGCTGACAGATTTTCAGCAAAACTTGAAAGTGTTTGAAGCACATAAACACTTCAGACTTTGCTTTCAATAGATATACCCATACATGCCTTGAAAAATCACCAATGAAATTCACGAAGTAATGATAGTTCCCAAAGGAAGGTTTCTGCATATGATCACAAACATCACTATGTACAAGTTGCAATTTTTGAGTAGCTCAAACTGGACCATCTTTTGGGAAGGAGGAATGCTCCATTTTGCCCAAAGTACAGTCTTCACAGACATATTTACCAGGTGCCTCAATTTTGGGCAAAGTTGAAACCATTTGAGATTTTTGTAGGTGTAGCAAACCAGCAAAATTTAGATGAGCAAAGCATGCATGCCAAAGCTTTGCATCTGACATGTCATGAGAATCATGTACTCCACATGCGGAATCATTCATAGATTTTTCATAGGCTATGAGCTTATAAAACCCATGACATAAAATGCTAGAAGCAATAATGACATTGTCATTTGACAAATGATGAATTGTACATGTGTCATCAACAAATTTCACAACCAAGACGATCTCGACTAATGCAGAAATTGATAATTGATTTTTCTTGATCCTTGGCACAAATAAAGCATTTGACAATACAAAAGAACTACCATCAATAATAGTTAGAATGATCTCACATGACACGATAAGAGGAGTTGTTGGCACATTTGATAGTATTCCTCGTGGGGTTATCTCAAGTGAAGTGAAGAAACTACACCGCGAGGTAATATGTTTGGTTGCCCCACTATCAAAGTAACAAAAATCTGAGTCTTCTACAGACATAGAATATTCATGAGAAGATGGGTCATAAGTGCAAACTATAGTAAATGACCATTCCTCACTATGCACAAGATTAGCAGACGCTGTTTTCGGTGTAGAGGCCTCTACAACAACCATTCTAGCCTCTTTCTTCTTTGCCTCTTTTGTAGCTAGTTTTGGATAGCTCTTTATCAAATGATTATTCCCTTTACAGCATTTGCAAATTAATTTTTGCTTTTCTATTTTCTTCTCGTCTATGTCATCCTTCTTAGATTGTGTAGAATTAGCAGATTTTTGCTTACTAGTAGATGAGCTACACTTTCCTTTGCCCTTCTAACTAAACAGGAAAGCTTGATCTGCAGCACACATAATGGACATGTTATGCCTAGACTGATCTTCTTGCAACAAAATAGAGAGTAACTCCTCAAATGTTAAGGCATTTGGATTTCCTTTCATCATCAATCCAAGAGTAGAAGTAAAACTCTGATATGAATCTAGAAGACCATTCAAAACAGTCTACACAAGTGAACTACCAAGCAAGACTTCATCAATAGAAATCAAGTGCTCCTTCAAATCTTTGATCTTTGTCAAAAAAAATGTACATGGAATCTCCCTCATTCATGTGCTCACTCTCCAACTGGTTTTGGAGGTAAGCAACACGAGCCTCATTCCTTGCCTAGTATAAAGTGGTAAGTGTATCCCAAGCATCCTTTGCTGTTCTGGAAGAGCAAACGTGAGGAATAATGGCATGTTTGACAGACAAGGTTATCAATGCATGTGCCTAAGCATCTCTACCATCCCAATGAAGTTGCTCTACAGTAGGTGCAGTAGGAACCGCAACACGAAGAGGAACCTAAAGAATATCACCATCTTCAATGTCATCTGCATCACCTTCAACAACTATGTTTGGAGGTGTAATAGGATGTTTTTCAACACAATGGGTAATTAGTACTGTCCAACTTATCGTCAACAACCAAAATACAGATATACATCACTACTTTCAGCCATGCTCGCTGACTAAAATACCCTAATGCAAAAAAATGATTGTATCTCAAAAAGTTGAACAAAACTAAGTTGTTGAGTTCTGCTAAACCTATAGCAGACTTTGAGATGCTTATACTGGCAAACAAAAATGTGTATATATCTTTGGCACTATGCTAGTGCATTCAGAAGCCAAAATTGCTTACATAGGCACTATGTTAGTGCATTCAGAGGCTGAAATGAGCTTAGATCATGATTTTGACACCATAGAGTGAAGCCCTTTTGAACTCATAGTCACCTTGAGTATGCTCACCCATTTTCTTGCAATTGTAAGAATGTGACCAGAGAGGTGTTTAGGAAGCCCTAGATGAAGTGGCGACCTACTCTGATACCAACTGTTGGAGTTTCGGGGTCTGCAGAAGCATGCGAACAACACAAGGAAGAAGAAGACAAAGCTTGGAGCACAACACACAATACTCAATGTATTACCACTAGAATGTACAAAGATACATGACTTGTTAGGATTATAAGAATATATACAAGTGGGGGGGAAAAAACCTCCTAAAGAGGGAAATAAGTGCTCCAGTGGTCCTAATGTGTCCACACATATCACTACCTAAATATATCAAGAATCCACATCACCTTTAGTAACTGTATTTGCAGTTGTGGTATGACGTTTTTCAACACCCTGCACAATATTCCACATTCCTTTGCCAACCAATACATGATGCATCATATATGCCCATAATGGGTAATTGGCACTGAGATATCAAGCTTAACATGTGATGATCCAAGATGACAAGTATCACTTTTTCATTTCTCTGACATGTATAGTGGTCACGTCAGTATATGTCAAGGATACTTCATTGAGCTTTACTTGATTTATCTATTGAGAGTGATGACACATCTGTTTCTTGTGAGCTCACTCATTTGCCGACATTAGGATTTTTCTTATGTATTGTTCTTTATATATTGCACTTGTATTCTTGTTTGAGGTGATAGTTGTACATTCCTTTTATGTCATAGAAGTAGAAGAAGAAGATTATTCCTCCTTGCCTCAATCTGTGTGTGTGCTCCTCTTTGATTGTGAGAGTGTGTGTGTGAGTCATCTTCCTTATCTCCTTCCTCATGACATGGTATCAAATCCAGTGTGGCTTTTGAGAGCTTGCAGAGAAGGCTGATGATGAAGAGTATGCGAGAAGGCATGGAGAGAAGCAATTCACAAATGACCTTCGATTGCCATGAAAATTGGCATGAAGGTAAAAGGTGTCAAAATATTTTCATGAGTTAACGCTTTAGGATCACTCGTTTTTTGTCATAACAAAGTTTTGGAGCCATCTCAACCTCTGTTTTGAGCCCACAAGATGGGACCCACAAAAAAACTAGGTCAATTTGCAAGACTATAACTTGCATCCTGTTTTGAAGCACTCATATATTCAAGATCCAGAATGTCAAGCGATTCTGTGTATTGTTGATGCACGAAAACTGTGTTTTTCTGAGATCGAACTGTCACATCGTAGTGTGATACTGTTCAAGCAGAACTACTACTTGAAGTGTTTTTGCAGTGTTATGAATTGCTGTAGAAATGGAAAATGCAAATGGAATGACTCAACTTATGAGTTATAAGCTGGAAAAGAACAACTTCCATTCTTGGAGATTTTGTATGATGAATTTCTTGATGGGAAAAGGTTACAGGAAGTACATCAAAGGAGAGAACAAAAATTCTTCACAGTTACTAGAGAGGAATCGAACTGTAGACCAGCTAAGAGCATATGAGGAATGGAATCAAGGATCATAAAAGGTAATGTATTGGCTATCTGTTGGTATATAGGATAGCATGATTGGGCACATACAGGATGCCAAGACTCCGAAAGAGACATGAAACAGTTTGGTCACATTGTATGAGACCAATACAAAGGCACGAAAATTGCAACTCAAAAACGAGCTACGTACATGGGAGAAGAAGAGCATGGCGATAAGTGACTACACCCTGAGAATAAAAAGCATATGTGAGTCACCTGCATCTATTGGCATGAATGTCGATGATGATGATGATGATAAGGTGGAAGTATGCCTTCCTGGTTTAGGAGCTGCATATAAGCAGTTTAGAACTTCTATACAGACCAGGGAAAATATTCAAAATTTTGCTAACCTAGTATCCATGCTGATTATTGAAGAAAAGAATCTTGGTGAGGATTCAAACTCCCGACGAAAACCTAGTTCTAAGTATAATAACCAAGATCAAGGACAACAACATAATCATCCAGGAGGTAGAGGACAGTTTTAAGGTAGGGGGAGCCAAAGAGGTCATAGAAATTTCCAAAGAAATGATTCAGGTAATGATAGTAAAGGATGATGGAATTGTGGTAAACCTGGACACTTTGAACGTGATTGCAGGTTGAAGAATCAAAATAAGAGAAGGAAGCAAAACAACTATGCATCCACAAGTGCAAATGACTCTTAGAAGCTATTCTTGGTTCAACATCATATGATGAATATGACATCTGTTGATGTTTCAAAATCGAATGGTAATGTCCGGTATGTCGATTCAAGTGCTTCAAATCACATGACCAGTCGTGTGGAATGGTTGAGTAGTTAACAGGTGATGACACAACACACCCTGTCAAGCATACAGGAAACATAGCATTGTCTATGAAGCATGGGAAGGTAAAACATCTTGTTGACGTGCTCCATGTTCCAAATATAACAAAGAATCCGGTTTTTGTTGGAAAAATGGTTGACAAAGGATTACAAGTCAGGTTCAATGCTGATGGGTTATACGTAGAAGAGTACAAGCAGGATGGACGATCGATTGCCAAGGGAAACTGAGTGGGTAGGATGTTCGCCTTAAATCTAAAAATTCCTAAAATGAATGCAGCCATGTTTGCAAAAGGTGCATGAGTTATTGTTGATATAGAGATGTGGCACAAATGAATCAGACGTGCAAACTTGTAGAGGTTGAAATTGATGCAGTCAAAGGACATTATCCATGGACTACCAAATTTCAAGGTTGCAAAGATGCAAAAGGTATGTGCATCATGTCAATTTGGTAAATAGTCAAGATCATCATTTTTGCATGACAAGCATGTTAGCAAGAATGTGCTAGAAATAGTACATACAGATGTTTGGGGTCCTGCAAAGACCACATCTATGGGTGGTTGCAGGTTTTATGTTACTTTCATTGATAACCATATACGAAAAGTATGGGTATATTTCATGAAAGAGAAGAGTGAGGTATTCACTCACTTCCAAAATTTTAAAGCTATGGTGGAAAAGCAGACAAAGAAGTATACTCAGACATTACGATCTATTGGAGGAGGTGAATACATAAATGATGTCAGTTTTCATGCAGGTACACACAATAGAATGGCATTGCTGAATGCAAAAATAGACATATTACAGAAATAGCAAGAGATTGATGGCTGAGAAGAATTTGCCTCATTGTTATTGGGTAGAAGCTGTGTATACTATTGTATACATCATAAATAGAACTCCAACTACTGTTGTACATCAAGTTACACCTAAAGAGAAGTTTATAGGTAAAAAGCCAAACTTATCACACATGAAAGTATTTGGTTGTATTGCATATGTACATGTTCCAGATGAGTTGAGGACAAAGCTTAACCCAAAAGTAGAAAAATGCATCTTTATTGGGTACTCCCTTGAGCAAAAGGGATACAAATGTTATAACCCACTCACACGACAGGTGAAGGTAAGTAGAGATGTGTTGTTTGATGAAATGTCAAGCTCCTATGCAGACGCCAAAGATGGACTTAATCTTGAATCAAATGACAAAGAAAATGCTGAAAAATCAAGTGCAAAATCTCAACTTTTGAGTGGGCTAGATGTGTCACCAAGCAATAGTTCCAACTCAAATACATGGAATGGAAGATTGCATGGAAATTTTAGTCCAACAAATTCATCAAATAAATCTAAGAAAGGTAAAGAAAAGCTTTCTGCTAGTAGTAACACATGTATACATTTTGAAGACATTGATGGAGATTCAAGTAGTTCATAAAAGAGTCTTGATGAGGAACTTAGATTGTCCTCTATGAAGACTCTAGGAGTAAGAAAAGCACATGCAGATGATACAAGGAGAAGTGACCTAGAACCAAGAAGACTTGCAACGATGTGGAACTCAGTGCAATGATTGACATATGATAGTTACATGGCTCATCATTGTGCCTACATGACAAAGGTAATAAAAGATGTTGAACCTTATTGTTTTGAAGATGCAATTGGAAATGCAAATTAGGAAAAATCTATGGATGACGAGATGGCCGCACTTTATGGAAATGATACATGGAAGCTGGCTCCATTGCTGCAAGGAAAGAAACCCATAGGCTGCAAGTGGGTTTACAAGGTAAAGCACAATGCTGATGGTAGCATAAGCAAGTATAAAGCACGATTGGTAGCAAAAGGATATGCATAGACATATGGCATTGATTATGAGGAAACATTTAGCCCTGTAGCTAAAATGTCTACTGTCAGAACACTTGTTGCATTAGCTAAAGCAAAAGGATGGACTTTGCATCAGATGGATCTGAAGAATGCTTTTCTACATGGTCAGTTATAGGAAGATGTATACATGGACCAGCCTCTAGGATATGAAGATTCAAAGCACCTAGAATATGTTTGTAAGCTGCAAAAGGCTTTGTATGGGCTTAAGCAAGCTCCTCGTGCATGGCATGCAAGGATTGCTGATTTATTAACCACAATTGGGTTTTCTATGTGCGATGCAGATCATTCACTATATGCAAGGAAGGGTGATGATGGCATCACGATTGTGGCTATTTATGTTGATGACTTGATTGGAGCTCGTGATAATGAAGAAAGCATCAAAGAGGTAAACCAAATTCTTATGCAAGGATTTGACATGGAAGATCTTGGTGTGTTGTGCTATTTCTTGGGCATTGGCTTTATACATACAAAAATAGGTATATGGATGTCACAAAGTCAATATGCCTTGCCATTAGATTAGAATTCGAAGTTGGATACTAGATTAGGTGAAGCATTGGAAAATGCTACTATGTACAGGAAAATTGTGGGAAGTATGATATATCTCACAATTACAAGGCCTGATCTAAGCTACACTCTTGGACTTGAAATTCAATTTATGCAAGTTCCCAAGAATCCACATGTAGATGCTCTGAGGTGCACTCTACGTTATGTGAGTGCTACTTTGGATTATGCATTATTTTATGAAGCTAGTGTAGATTTGCAGGTTCATGGATACACTGATGTAGATTGGACTGGTAGTATTCTAGATAGAAGATCTACTAGTGGCTTTCTATTCTCACTTGGGAGTGGAGTTATTACATGGACCAGGAAGAAGCAACCCACTGTTGCTTTGTCGAGTATAGAGGTTGAGTATAGAGGTGCCACAATGGCAACATGTGAAGCATCATGGCTAGAGATGCTACTTGTAGATTTAGGTGTGGAAGTGCAAAAGCCTATCACCATCTATTGTGATTCTACTAGCAAGTGATATTGATCTTGTTTATGTGAGGACAGATGAGCAAGTTGGTGATATTTTCACTAAAGCACTTGGAGCTGAGAAGTTGAAGAAGTTTCAGGAGATGCTTGGATTACAGGATATTGACGTTGAGCTTGAGGGGGAGTGTTGAGATATCAAGCTCAACATGTGATGATCCAAGATGGCATGTATCACTTTTTCATTTCTCTTACATGTATACTGGTCATGCCAGTATATGTCAAGGATACTTCATTGAGCTTTATTAGATTTATCTCCCGAGAGTGATGGCACATTTGTTTCTTGCCAGCTCACTCATTGACATTAGGATTTTCCTTATGTATTATTCTTTATATATTGCACTTGTATTCTTGTTTTAGGCCATTCTTGTACATTCCTTTTATGTAATAGAAGTAGAAGAAGATTATTCTTCTTTGCCTCAATATGTGTGTGTGAACCTATTTGATTGTGAGAGTGTATGTGTGAACTCTATTCCCTATCTCCTTCCTCGTGACAATTGGCACCATCCAACTTATCCTCAATCGCCAACATACGGAATACATCACTACTTTCAGCCATGGCTAATGAGTAAAGTACCCTGATGCAAAAAATGATTGTACCTCGAAAAGTTGAATAGAACTACCCTATCAAGCTCTACTAGATTTGTAGCAGACTTTGAAGTGCGTGTACTGGCGAATCAAAATCTTGTATATATGTTTGGCATAAAAGGATGAAATTGTTTCACAAGCATTGCGATAGTGCGTTCGGAGGTCGAAATGAGCTCAAATTGCAATTTCAATACCACATAGCGAAGCCCTTTTGAACTGGTAATAGCCTTGAGTATGCTCACCAATTTTCATGCAATTCTGAGACTATGATCAGAGGGGTGTCGAGGATGCCCTAGATGAAGCAACGACTTGTTCTGATACCAATTGTTTGAGTTTGAGGTCTGTAGAAGCACACGAACAACACAAGAAAGAAGAAGAAGCTTGGAGCATAACGCACAATACTTTATGTACTAGCAAGAGAATGTACAAAGATAAGTGACCCATTAGGGTTACATGCGTATATACAAGCCAGGGAAAAAAACCTCCTAAAGAGGGAAAAAAGTGCCTCGACAATGCTAATGTGTTCACACACATCACTATTGAAATATATCAACAAATCCAATACACTAACAAACCTTTTTCATTGATACAATATTATTCATATGCAATTCCAACATGTTAGGTTCACCTTGCTTTAAATACATTATGGAATCAAGAGATTTTCTATTATATGTCTGGTAGTGTGGATCTACGAATTCTATTTGACTCATGGGTCATTCTATTGGCCAACATCACATGCATCTCAACATCATGATGACTTATTTATAAAAGTATTCCCATGGGAGTGTCAATGGGTTTTCAAGTCCAAAACATTGCAGTAAGGATTTTATGTATTTTGTTTGATATAGAGCAATGCCTCCATCAAATTGAAGTAAATGCCCAAATAATGATGTAGATGCCCCAAATTTGACAAGAATGCATTTTGACATTTCAAAAGAGGTGTAAAAACGAGCCTTAAACTCAAAAGTATGCATCTCATAAGGACTAGTGAAAATCATAACATTCATATATACATATATATATATATATATATATATATATATATATATATATATATATATATATATATATATATATATATATATATATATATATATAAAAGTAAATTCAACAACCAAGCCAATCTTCACTACTACTAAAATTAATAGTAGATTTTTTGGAAGACCATAAAGAACAATTCACATAAGTGAACTATTTGGCAAGATTTCATCAACAAAAATCAAATGTAAGAGTATCCCAAGCATCTCTTTCTATTTTACAAGATTGAATACGAGGGATAATGGCAGGTTAGAAAAAGTCATCAATGCATGTGCATGTGCATCTCTTCCATCCCAAAAAAGTTGCTTTGCAATACGTGCGACAAGAACTATAGCAAGTCTAGGACCCATGATGGGTAATTATAACCATCCAACTTATCATCAACAATCAACATATAGAATACATCATTGCTTTCAACCATGGCCAAGTACTAAATACCCTAATGCAAAAAATTGATTGTATCTCAAAAACGTTGAATAGAAGTACTCAATCGAGCTCTTCTAGACCTCTAACATACTTTGAGGTGCTTGAATTGGCAAATCAAAAAAGATATGTATGTTTGGTCAAATTGTATCTGCAGCCACTTCAATTTAGTGCATTTAGATGTGGAAATGAGCTCAAAGTAGTACATAAAAGTGGATAACTTGAGGGATAGTTTTGGAGTTTTTAGGGCTCTCATTAGCCCCTTGTATTGGCTTGCATGCATCCACTTTCTTCTTGCTTTATTTCCTCACAAGCCCCACCATCTTCTCTCTCTTTGGCTTTTCAAAACTACTTTAGTGAGTCTCCATCTCCAACAAAGATGGATTATAATTGCAATGACTGATAAATGCTCATTCCTCATTCTAAATAGGATTAGCAAACTTAGTTTTAGCAGTAGAGACCTTTGTAGCAATCATTCTAAACTGTTTTTTCTTTGCCTCTTTTGCAACTAGTTTAGGATAACTCTTAACAACATGATAGTTTTCCTTATAGTGCGTGCAAAATTGTTTTTGGTTTTCTATTTTCTTGTCATGTTTATCTTCCTTCTTTGACTGTGTATCATTAGCATTTTTTTTTTACTAGTAGACAAGATTGATTTCCCTTTTTCCTTCCAACTAGCTAAGAAATTTTGATCTACAACATACATAATTGACATGTTTTGGCTAGATTAATCTTCTTTCAATAGGAAAAACCCTTAACTTATAAAGGTTCATGCATTTTGATTTTCTTTCATAATCAAGTGAATAGTAGAAGCAAAATTTTTTGATAAGAATATGGAAGACCATAAAAAGTTATCCATTGAATCTCCTTAATTCATATTCTCACTCTCCAACTATTTTCAATGGTAAGCAACTCGAGCCTAATTTCTTTCCTAGTTTAGTGTCGTAAGTGTATCCCAAGCACCTTTGGCTATTCTACATGAGTGAATGTGAGGGATAATGGGATGTTTGATAGGTAAAACTTCCAATGCACGTGTGTGTGCATCTTTGCTATCCCAATGAAGTTTCTCTACACTAGGTACAATAGGAATGGCAACACGACCAGGAACATGATCATCATCATCTTCAAAACCACCTACATCACCTATTGTTGCAACATTTGCAGATGTAAAAGGATATAGTTCAACACCCTATACAGTATTCCACAAGCCTTTTTCGACCAATACATGATGCATCACGTATGACCACAATGGGTAATTAGAACCATCAACTTATCCTCCACAACCAACATACAAAATACATCATTTCATTCAATCATGGACAATTATTATACCTTGATGCAAAAGATTGATTATTTCTTGAAAATGTTGAACAAAAATACCCAATGAAGGTCCACTAGATTTGTAGCAAACTTTGAGGTGGTTGTATTGATGAACCCAAAAATTATTTATACGAATGGAACAAAAGCATGAAATTGTGTGCATATTCATGGTGGTAGTGTGTTTGAAGGTTGAAAAAAGTATGTTCATCAAATTTGTTACAATTCTAAGATAGTGCCCAAAATGCTATCAATGATGCCCTATAGAAAGCAATGATCTTCTTTGATACCAATTGTTGGAGTTTGAGGATGAGGGAAGCATTCAAATAGCATGGGGAGGAAGAAGAAGATTGAAGAACAACATGGAGTGTATTACTCGGTGATTATATAAAGATAAAGAGCATGTTAGGGTTATAGGCATATATACAATGTGAGGGGGAAAACCGCGTTAAAAGGGAAAAAAGTGTGCGAACAGTCCTAATTGTGTTCACACACATAACTATCAAAATATAGTAACAATGATGAGTATAGTAAAATTTTTCTAGAATAGAAATAACATGATAAAAGGCTCTTTGGATAACTTACACCAAGATGTGAGCATTGAACAAATCTATGTGAGCTTTTCATCCTTAAATAGAAGGTTTCTTAGGGATTGTGATCTTCACACTTATTTGTTTTCACACAGAAGTTTGTGGAGATGTTTCAAAGGACTTAGGTGTTTTCAATGCATATTGTGGAAGCTTATGGAGCATACTAAGTTTCTCTGTGTTACCTGTGTTGAAAATCGAGTCTCAATGATGCAAAAAGGCTCAACCACGAGTTTTGCAAGTGAAACAAAAAAAAGGGAGGATCCAAAGTCATGGAATAAAGTTAAAAGCTCCACCAAACTCAATCAAATTCAAATCTCATCAAATCAGCCACCAAAAAGTGCACCTACACTGATTGGTGGGTGGTTAGCTCGATTGTAGGAAAAATAAAACTCTATATAAGCATCATCCCACCTTTTTTTCTTGAGTTGTATGCATTCCACGAGTTTCCCACAGTTTAGTGAAGTCATAAACTCCAGCAAGCAGCCCCCTTGCTTGCTTACCTCATTTTCTCATGATTCTGCTCCTCTCTATCTAGAGGTCTAGTTAGGCTTTTCCAAATCTGATTGTACCAGATTGCAGAGCATTTTTTGCTCTCTCGTTCTACTCATTTTCATTTATTTCAAGCTTCATTTGGTCTCTCATATTGTGCGCTGAACTTTGCCAAAGTTTCAAGTTATTTGGCTGACTGAGTTGTGAGAAATTGCCAACTTTGTGAACGTATATCTCTGCACATAGGCACAGAATGTTGCAAGCAGGAAGCCTCTTTTGTAGAGGGTGGTTCTCCTAGCTGAAATAACCATTTGGGATGATTTAAAGATTGTTGGGTAGCTCTTATAGTCTAATTCAAGTCTGCAAAATTTCATTTTAATTCTCTATACTGGTGCAGAGAAAAGCTCAAAAGAGTGAGCATATATCACTGCTTGTGGACCTAGTGGAGGGTAGGCATCTTCCATTTTTGCATTGGGGTGTTAGAATCATCTCCATTGGTGGTATCAGAGCCATTTTGGAGGCTTGGAGACATCAGTGGCATCATATTGAAGACTTGAAGGGATCAAGACAACTCATGGAAGCACAAGGAGGACTCATCAAAGCAAGAAGACATCGAAAGGGGGCTACGTCGATCGAGATCTCAACTAGTCGAAGGTTAGCAAGGGAGAAGCTATCAAAAGGTAATATACACACCTTCTAAAGCATACAAACACTTGAGGAGAAGCTAGAGGAGCATCTTAGAGCTTAGTATGGCTAATGATAATGCACAAATAGAGAAGTTAGAAAAAGGCAATTACAGCCATATACATGAAATGAATGTTCCTAACTCTTTGTTAAATGAAATGAATGTTCCTAACTCTTATTGGGTTGATGCAACAAATACAGCCATATACATTATGAATAGGTTTCCAACCTAAGGAGTACATGGAGTTACACCTTATGAAGCTTGGTGTGGTAAGAAACCCAACCTTTCACATCTCAAAGTATTTGGTTGTGTGTGTTATGTTCACATACCTCAAGAATTGAGACACAAGTTAGACACGAAGGCAGATAGGTGTATATTTCTTGGATATTCTTTAGAGCAAAAGCGTTTTAGATGTTATAACCCTTGCACCAAAGAAGGTATCTAGGGATGCAATATTTGATGAGTTGCTACCTTGGTATGGTAGCAAAGATGTGTTATAGGTTGACGATGCATGTGAAGCCGAGAAGAAGTTCAAAGAGCAACAACAAAGCACCGAGATAAGTGGTCCAACCACTTCAAGCACACCATCAGAGGACAGTACTACATCAGCTTGACATGGAAGGACAAGGAATGAAGGAAGTAGCAAAGTGTTAAAAGCACTTTTGTTAAGCCACTTTTAATCTCGTTTCGAGTTCTTGGGATGGACAGGGGTCTGATAGTACAGAGGCCCTTTGTTTAATTTTCCCATTTCAACATTCAACTGAATAGCTAACTATCTTCGATTCAATGATTATCACTACGTAGTACATTTATCACGCGAATTAACAACTACAAATTCACACAGACTTATTAATGTTAATGTAGCATTACTGTGTTTAATGGTTAATTATTGTAACTCAATAAACAGAATACAATACTCAGGATTTCTGCAACACAGCACTCCAGCGCTGTCGGGAAGTTGCGGACATAAGGCTCGTGGATCAGTCAGCCACTAAATCCCTCGGCACACGCAGGGTGTATGAGACAATCGTAGGTGTTTTAGGTATATTTTTCTTTCGTCTAAGGTATCAGAAATACTATATTACTGAAAAATCTATGAAATTTCGAGTAGATAATTATAACACTTTAAACGTCTAAGAACCATAAGGCTGGACTGCTCTATATCTGTCAATAGCTTCTTGAGGTATAGGTACTATCAAAGTTTCCTCAGTTAATTTCTCTTTTATAATTTCGTCTTCTTGGATTTCTGAATGATTAGGTTGTGTACGCCTAATTAAGGGTGGTGGAAATGAATCTATGTTATCTTGAGGATCATTAGATGCGATTGAAAATAAGGCTATAAATCTATTCAGACAATAATCATGAGAAATTGAAATTAACGATTTCAGCTAACATTGACAAGAATGATAATGCAAATTAGAATTGAATTAATGCTAATGACAATAATGGATGATTATAATGCTATAAAGCAATGATATAATTTCTCTAAAAGATTGCTAACAATAAGTGAATCCTATACAAAAGCTTAATCAAGGATAATTTCTATGGATTTAATTCAGATTGTCGGATAATTGAATTGATGAAATCTTCACTTTTGCCACGATGCTCTTCGATTCTTTTGCTTTGAATGTTTTTGCCACGATGCTCTTCGATTCTTTTGCTTTGAATGTCACAGACTGACAGAAGATTATCTCTGCGCGTTATCAGAATTCAGGCCGCCCCCTACCATTCTCTCTCTTCTGTCCTTTGTATACGTGCTGCCGCCTAAGCGTCGCCAGGGAAAAATCAGAAGAGACATAAGCTATCATTAAACCTTCGCTCTTATTCTCTCTCTAAGCGTGGTCAGCACTAACATAGCCAGATTTTGACGTTCTCTCTCTATGCACGCTCTGTGCGCTGCCGCCGCTATGGAGGGAGTCAGAGAAAATAAGTTTTGTTTTAGTTTTATATATATAATTAATTGATTTATTCTCTCTTAGCATGTCGACTACCACCTATCGATCTCTCTCTGAAGAACTACTACTACAAGCCGAGGTCCTGCAACTTTTGGTTGTCAGAGAAGCTCCAGTTATGGCCGATAGTAACAACTCTCTTACTCCGCGCGTTGTTGCGCGTAGCTTCATGGACACTGGAGGAGCCTGGAGGAGAGATAAAGAACAGAACAATTTAAAACAAAAACTCTGAGTCTCTTCCTACCACCGTACTGAACTGCCGTCAGCTTCCTCTCTTTCTCTCTGTCTATGTACAGAGTAAATTAACACCCTCCCTTTCACTCTCATAATCTGGCGACTATCTCTGTCATCTACACTCGTTAGCGCATAAACAGTTCTTTAATGAAAGAAGTCAACAATCCATCTCTCCTCAACCTCTGTGCGTGGAAGATAGACTTTCTCTTTACAATGGAATACACAGACATGAAGATGAAGAAAAATGAAGCAAAAGAGAAAGAGAAAATCTACCTGAAAAAGAACATTCGGGGCCAATATGGAGCAAAGCCCACATATTTATACACACAGAGATCTGCTTTTAACCACTCTTTTGGTTTGGTACTTTAAGTTTTCATCCACACTTTATCCCTCACATCTCTATCACTCTTTAAATTAGCTTTATGCACACAACTTACTTTCACCTCTCTTTTCATCTACACTAATTCTCACCATTCCTTTTCATTAACCAACTTTTTCACTTTAAGTGCATCTTCCTTTCATACCACTCCTTAATTCACTTTAATTCCACATTACTCACATACCATTCTTTTTTTCTAGCATCCATATAGACCACTAGTTATTTATCCACTTGACTTATAATTTTAATTCAATTACCCTAAATTTCTTAATTAAATAAATTAGGTAAGTTAAGCTTAGGATAAGAATTTAATTAATTAGAACCTTAGTATTTAAAGGTACACACATTATTAAATTAGCAAATTAAACCATAATTTAGTTTTACAAGTTAACCAATGTTTAATTATAGATTAATTTCATTAAATATTAATTGTTTTAACCTTTGAAATATTCTAAAACCCTAGAAAACCTACTTAAAACCCTTCTGAACCCTATCATTTATCCATTGACACTTAAATAAATCCTAGCATTAACCCATTAGAATCTTTTGAGACCCTTTGGATTAACCCAACTGTCATAAAATCATATCAACTTATGAAATCCTAGGGTTAAATACCCATGATTCTTGAATGTATGAATAAAACAACTCATTAAATGAGTAATTAGGGTAAACCCTACTATGAACATAGAATCTTCATCATCATTTGTACCTGTAAACACTTTTTCAAAAGTAGTCAATTCAATCTAGAACAACTAATCAACAGTGATATAAAAGGTTAGAATTCACCAATTAAGTTAATTTTATTTTATCTGGTCATCAACTGGAAAGTTGAAAACTTTCCGACATTCGCCCCGGCCAAACCTGCACATCGTCCTCGATGGGCCAACCTGCAGATCATAGAAAGCAATATCAAATTCTTTTGAAACTTATTTATGACTCAAATTAAAATTGTCTGTATATAAAAATGCTTCTATCATTAGTACATCTTCAAATAGCAAAGAAAACTTATAAAATTATGTAAACTTGAATTTAAACCTTTTTGTTCAATGCATGAATTGGAAACAGGTTTTAGAAAGAAACTATAGAAGTCATTCAAATAGTGTTCGTACTAACTCTTCTATTAACTCTGTTCATAAGTAAAGCATATGTTATATAGGCCTTCTACCCTCATCTCCTAATCATTTGCCATTAAGATACAAAAAAGTAACTCCCCTCTAGCATACATCCGCCTTATATAGCCCGCTTTTCAAATCAGAAGTGATTTCGAGACCACAACTGATTTATTTGATTTTTCTTTTATCTCATTTTTTTTATCATAATTTTTCCTTTTTGTCATTGTTCTTTCTTTTCTTTTTTTTTTTCTTTTTTTTTTACAACAACCATTGATGTACTGCTTTCAATTTTTCTTCGCAACTTTTTTTATGAAGGGGAAAGGCTTAACCCCTAATCAGAGCAAAGGATCTAGAGGTAAGCTAAAGTAGGAACTAGGATCTCTTTTGCTAAATGGGTCAGGTTTAAAGAAGCTTACCTATATAAAACAAGTCTACTTCTACTAGGAGTTGCAAGTTAAGGGTTCCTTCAACTATTCATATGACAGCCATAGGTCTCTAATCCCTATCTTCACTTCAAGCACATCCCTACTTCGGTGTAAATTCTACTTTTCATAATTTTAATAAGTTTCTTAACCTAGCTGAAGAATGTACATTTCTAAGTATGATAATGCAGGGAAAAACAAAACTTAAAACATTAATCAGGGTTAGAACTGTTTCACCTGATCTATATTGATTCCATCTTCAGCATTGCCTTTCATCCAAATATCGCTTTGATTGCTTAAATTTTAAACTGCATGTACTATCTTCAATCTCCTGCGCTTCATCTTTATCATAAATCAGTCTTTAATTAATTGGTTCAAAAAACATCTTCAACTCCTGCTATCAAGCAACAACATATAAACTCACAAGAAAATTAGTTTAAATAAAATTTTTATTTTCATACATAGAAAAGAAAAAACATATTTAACAAAAAATTTAAACATTATTTTTATTAAAACATTCATTCATCATTTTCTTCATCAGATAATAAATCATAATATTCTTCATTTCTTTGTTTAAATATTTTAACTCTTTTACCTGCAATTAAATTTTTAAGCGGAGTTCCATCTAACTCTCTTTAGGCATACGTTCCATTTTCATAGATTTTGACCACCACATAAGGTCCAAACCATCGCTTTTTTAATTTTTTACGAGCATCATACTGTGTATCGAATGTGCTATCATATATCAATACCCAATCATTAATTTGAATTGGCTTTGGTCTTAACCTATGCGATTTATCAAAATACTTTTTATTTTTAAGTCGAGAAGTTTTTAATTTAGCTATAGCTTCATCTAGTCTTTCATTCCCTTGCTCAAGCTGCTGAATCCTTAAAGCTAATAAGTCTTCAGTAGATAAATTATCTTTCCAAGGAAGCGTAGTCCAAGTAAGAATTTGGGTATTTACTGGAAAAATTGGCTTTTGGCAGTACATTAGCTCTACCGGCATAAACCCCGTCGTTCTAGTACAGGTCATTCTATCAGCCCACAAAGCGAATGGCAAAAATTTTGGCCAATTCTTCAGTTCTCCTTTGCAAGCTTTAGAAATCGCTTTTATGATAGGGGAATGCCCTCTTTCAATTTTTCCGTTAGCCTCAGGGTTATATGCAGTCGTAAGAGCTAAATGAATTCCATGCCTAGCAAAGAATTCCTTAGCCTCTTGTGCGTCTAATTCGCCCCTATCGGCTACTATTTTTTCAATATACCCAAATCTTGAAATCACATCTTCTAGAAGAAATTTTCATACATTGAAAGTAGTTTTTGATCTTAGAGCTCGGCCTTCCACATGATTAGTAAGATCTTCTCGAGCAAGAACTATGTATCTCATTCTATCGATACCTTTGGGCATGGTTACTAAGTCTACTACCCACTTATAGTGTATGCATGGTGGATATGTAGGATGCAGTGGATCCCTATGCTTCACCGATGAATAAACTTGACATACATCGCAAGAATCCACATATTTCTTTACATTAACATAGATACCTGGCCACCAGTAACACTCTCTAATTTTTTCATAAGTGGCAACAAAACCTTTATGCCCGGCCCATAAAGTATCATGCATGCTCTTCATGACTTGCATCTGAAGATTCTTAGTACCTAGTACTCTTTGTGGCATTTTGATCTTCCCCCTTGCATGTCTCCAAATTAACCCATCTTTTAAGAAAAAGTTAAATGCTCTTTTTCTAATATTTCTAAATCTATTTGAAGACCATGAAGGTGATCTAACTAAAGTACTAAGATACTTTCCAATCTCTAGCCACTCTCCTTCATATTCATCTGAATTAAATTTTTCATATACATAAACTTGGGAATCATAATTTATCGTATTAGTATCTACTTTGGCTTCATCATTCTCATCATACCTAGCTCTTGAGAGCATATCAGCAACAGAGTTAGACTTTCCTGAAATATGGATTAAAACTGGATTTATAAATTTAATATAAGAAATCCAACGAAGCATTGCAATATCTGGTGAAGAACAGTTTGTGATCATTCCAATTAGCGGTAAACAATCTGTCTCCACAATCACATTTGCTCCTATGAAATATTCTTTATCAGACTTTAGAGCTGTGACTAAACCCCAAAGTTCCCTTTTAATTTGAGGATAATTTCTTTGAGTATTATGTAAAATCTTAGCTCCAAATCTAATAGCATATCTTCTACCCTCTTCATCATCTTGACTTATGACCCAGCCAATTCCAATAGGACTAGTATCAACAGTCAAAATAATAGGCTTATTATTCGTATAATCTACTCGTTTAAGGATTGGAGCTTCTTGTAACAACTTCTTTAATCTACGCATTGCTTGAGTATGTTTTTTTGTCCATAAAAATTTTCTTTTCTTCCTTAATAAATCATAAAGACAGTCAGCTATATGTGCAAAATGTGGTATCCATATAACATAGAAGATACAAGCTCCTAAAAATCGACGAACTTCACTCACATTTTGACATATCTCCGAAATCTTACTAATGGCATCAATTTTCTGAGGGTATGGCTTCCGTCCATAATAGCCACAAAGATGACCTACAATTAGGACCTCATTAACACCAAAAGTAGATTTTTCTATTGATAATGTTAAGCCAACTTGAATAAATCGCTGAAAGATCTTTTGGCAATCAAGAATATGAGCCTTTACAAATCTACGACAACCATCTTCATCCAGAGTGCTATCTTTCTCTTCTTCCAAACAACCCTTAATGGGAATGTCATCTATAAAGGGCATAGTAATGTGAGGAATAAAATCGTGCAAAACCAAATTCATTGCACGCATCATGTGTGCTACTGAATTGGTCGCACCTTGAGGTAACGTACACATCCTAACTAATCCCAAAGGTGTTTTCATGGTAGTAATGTCTCTACTCTCTAATGCCAATTGAAATTGATCATACCCAGAGTAGAGATCACCCATTGAATATATAGAATTGCCTGAAAATGCTTCCGCAAATTCATCCACAATTGGACATGTACCCACATTTCTAATAGTCACTTTATTAACTGGTTGAAGATCTTGGATAAACCGAAGTTTTCCACTCTTCTTGGGCACAGTAAACCAACGGTTTGAATAGGGAGCTGAAGAGGATTCTAAAATATGCATATGAATTTTTTCTTTAAGTAATCTGATTAGCTCTGGAAGATGAGCTTTAGGTACAAGAATAGGGCACAAATTCCAAGGAATATGGGGAATAGTGAAAATAATCATCGGTGCAACTATCCGAGGATCTGCACATCCTATCTCTGAAGGCTCAAGAGAAAATGCTCTTCCATGTTGCTCAATAATCTTCAAAAAATACTCTTTTTCTGCTGGAAGAAGGAAACCACTAGCATCTAAGTTAATTTGATTTAAGGATTCTTTAGTAAATACATGGCCAATATTTGTCTGATTTCTGAGTATTGGCTCATGACTTACATTCTTTATAATATCATTACTAAATTTTGGTAGTGGTTGAGCTACGGGTTTAACCTTCTTACTAACAGTTTTATATTTGGTCTCCACTAAGGCATCATACTCATGATTAATACTAGAGGCATATTCCTGAATTAATGCATACATATCAAGTGAAGAGATAAGAATATGGGAATTAGACTGATTTTGATAACAAAGTTCTAATTCTTCTAATGTTGAAAAGCAATGTGTAGTTTCTATAATATATTCAATACTTTCATCCATTAACAAATCTCCTTTGTTTTTCAAATGTTTTTCGTATTTTTTTATAAGTTTTCTTGGAATTTGTTTAAAATGAAAAATATTTAACGTAGCAGATGAAAAATAAACAGTCATTTTATCTAAGTTCTGTACAAGATTTTGCGAGATTTTGAACCAAAGTCCACTGTCATCTCGCTCAACAGTGGCATTTACTCGAAATCCTGTTCAATGTGTCTTAAAGGAGTTTTTCTTAAAGATCTACGATTACGAGGATGGTTTATACAAAGCGTCATGAATTGGACAGATTTAAGGCCATCACAGAACGAATTCTTGCAAAAGCACTTCCATCATCCAAAACTTTTGTCTCCATTCTTTGTTCACAAATGAATGGCTGCCCCAAAATAATTGGGTACGAGCAGTCATCATGAACAAAGAAATTATGTTCCTCTTTAACATCTCCAATAGTAATAGGAACATTTGCACAAGCTCCTAGTAAATAGCCAGAAGCATTGTTGGCTGCCTTCATTTTCCATCCATGGTCACGATCAATAGGCCATTTTCCCTCATTATAAATCTCCCTTGAGACTACATTGATTTCTGATCCTGAATCGATTAATGCTACTTGCGGTTTATTATTTTTACCTATCTTAACCATAGTTTCAGTAGTACCCCTAGCCCAATGTTTTTGAGTGTAATGGCTATTTGGGTCATCATTTCCTTTTTCCAAATGTCCAATAACAGGTCCCAAATAATTTCTACGATCAGAAGATTCTCTATACTCAGATTCATTTATTTGTACAACACTCACTTTCGGTTCATCCTGATCTTTCCTTTCCTCCATTTCTATATCTTCCGTTCTATACTCTATAGGTTCTCTTTGTCTTTTAATGATACTCATGAAATCTTCCTTCACATCTGTTCTTGAAAATGCTAACCATTCCTCTAATGTCATGGTTACCTCTGCCTTCATAATTTTTTCATCCATAACCTTCCGAATGTCTATTTGTTTCTCAATTTGCGAGATCAATCGAAAAGTCGGAGGTTTCTTTTTTGGTTTTTCTTCCTTACTTCCTTCTTCTCGTATGAGTTGTGGTTCATTAGGTTTATCTTGACTTCTATCTTCACTTGTAGTTTTCTTTTCTAAATTTTCTCCTACTTTCTTTCCTTTACCCTTATTTTGCGACTTCTTTTCATGTTCCTGTTGTTTTGGTTCCTGACTAGGCTCCATCATAGGCGGTTCTTTAATTGTATCAGTCGTTTCACCCTCTTTTCTAGCCCTAGTTGTTCGTTTAGACTGTCCCTCTTCATCCCGTTTTCTTTTCTCGTCTACATTAATTTCATGAGCATATACTGAGAACATATCTACTGGCTCATTCCAACATGTCTTTGATCTAATATCCGAGCTCGTAGCATATAAGTTCGCAACTGATAACTTTCCTCTACTAGCAGTATCATAAACTTGATTCCAGAACTCACAATTAGAGTCTTCATTATCCAGCCTACAAGCATATGTATTTTGGCTTGTGGAGGCTTCAAAGAAGGTTTTCATTCCCCCTTTTCCATAGTTTGATGCCAAAGGCCTTTTTGTTACATAGTCACAGATCTTTCGATCTACTTCTGTGACCCAATTCTTATCCTTGGCCTCTTTGAATAAGTTGCATGTCCAGTGCGGATGCTCCAAATCATCACACCAGAGACATCTACGTGCTTGGTTAAATGGTCTTCTAGCTGGCATCTGATTCCTAGGATTTTGTTCTAATTCTTTTGGTCTCTCCTGATCTCTCAATTTAAGCTCTTGCATACTCTTTATAGTAGCTATTTCAGTCGTCAAGGTCTCCACATGTTTGACAAGTGATTCTACTGATGTTTTTAACATTGTAATTTCAGAGTCATCCTTTTTAGGGTTATGAGAAGTGGGGTCATTATCTATCTTTCCTGGCACATCTCTTTCATATATTCTTGGAGTTTGCATCTGATTTCGCTCCTGCCTTTGGGCTAACCTATGGACAGCTGCTCTTACGTTATCCCAATTTCCAGTAAGCCCACTCGCAGTCGCTCCATCCTCAAGCATTGGTTCTAGCTCTCGTCTAAGAGATGGATCTAGCATGTTTAGAAAATTTCTTAATTTATCTGGTTCAAGAGCTGTTCTGTCTGCTTGAGGCATTTGGTTAAATTTGATATCAAACTCAGTTAATCCCTGAGTTATGTGTTGGTCTAACTTTGTTGTTCCTACCCATCGCGTGAATGTGGCTCTATTATTCTTACTGTAATCTTCATGCGAAAATTCAGTAAGAAGCCGAGTCTTGAAATCCGCCCAAGTCATGTTTGGTTGGACTACTCGCAATTGGATTCTCTCTCTAGTGAACCCATGAGCAATTCGTATAAATGTATCTTTTTTATTGTCTTCAGGTAACCCATATTGTTCTGTCAATTGTTCATAATATTTAAGATAAGCTGTTACATTTATTCCAGTAAATTCCCCCCTATCTATTTTAATTGCATCTATGATCTTCCAAATTCGCTGCTCTTCAAAGTGGTTAGCCATAGTGGATAAGTCTAACTTTATAGATAAATATTAAATATACGTATATAATTCTCGTAATAATCCGTCTATATCTGGATCCTGATACGACTCCGTGGTAAAACGAAACAGAAATACAGAAAATATTCCTACTTCTTTGCCAACAAAACTAAAGAAAAATTTCCTACTGCTTTGAAAAAGAAAATTTTCCTAGTATTTTGTAAACAAAAAGAAAAATTTCCTATGATTTTGCAATAAAGAAACTTTTCCTATTATGTGGTAAATAGAAATAAAGAACACTTTCCTATTTCCTACTATTTTGCAATAAAGAAACTTTCCTACTTCTATGCAATAAAGAAAAATTTCCTACTGCTTTAGAAATAAAGAAAACTTTTCTACTATTATGCAACAGAATAATAATAAATATACCTGATCAACCAGCTTGATGAAGAGGTTCGTTGTGAATGTGCTCAGTGCAAAAATCTTTTCATGCATGTGCAATCGTCACTTTCATGAAAGTTGATGGATAAAGGTGACGTGACGAGGAACAATCAGCTGCAGCTACAAAGGATGTCGACACTTCTCCTTCAATCGCCAAATTGCCTATATATGCATATGCAAAACAGAAAGTAAATATACATTTATACCTACGGTGTCATGCCGAACCTTCACGTCGGGTTCACCTAATTGTCGGGAAGTTGCGGACATAAGGCTGGTGGATCAGTCAGCCACTAAATCCCTCGGCACATGCAGGGTGTATGAGACAATCGTAGGTGTTTTAGGTATATTTTTCTTTCGTCTAAGGTATCAGAAATACTATATTACTGAAAAATCTATGAAATTTCGAGTAGATAATTATAACACTTTAAACGTCTAAGAACCATAAGGCTGGACTGCTCTATATCTATCAATAGCTTCTTGAGGTATAGGTACTATCAAAGTTTCCTCAGTTGATTTTTCTTTTATAATTTCGTCTTCTTGGATTTCTAAATGATTAGGTTGTGTACGCCTAATTAAGGGTGGTGGAAATGAATCTATGTTATCTTGAGGATCATTAGATGCGATTGAAAATAAGGCTATAAATCTATTCAGACAATAATCATGAGAAATTGAAATTAACGATTTCAGCTAACATTGACAAGAATGATAATGCAAATTAGAATTGAATTAATGCTAATGACAATAATGGATGATTATAATGCTATAAAGCAATGATATAATTTCTCTAAAAGATTGCTAACAATAAGTGAATCCTATACAAAAGCTTAATCAAGGATAATTTCTATGGATTTAATTCAGATTGTCGGATAATTGAATTGATGAAATCTTCACTTTTGCCACGATGCTCTTCGATTCTTTTGCTTTGAATGTTTTTGCCACGATGCTCTTCGATTCTTTTGCTTTGAATGTCACAGACTGACAGAAGATTATCTCTGCGCGTGATCATAATTCAGGCCGCCCCCTACCATTCTCTCTCTTCTGTCCTTTGTATACGTGCTGCCGCCTAAGCGTCGCCAGGGAAAAATCAGAAGAGACATAAGCTATCATTAAACCTTCGCTCTTATTCTCTCTCTAAGCGTGGTCAGCACTAACATAGCCAGATTTTGACATTCTCTCTCTATGCGCGCTCTGTGCGCTGCCGCCGCTGTGGAGGGAGTCAGAGAAAATAAGTTTTGTTTTAGTTTTATATATATAATTAATTGATTTATTCTCTCTTAGCGTGTCGACTGCCACCTATCGATCTCTCTCTGAAGAACTACTACTACAAGCCGAGGTCCTGCAACTTTTGGTTGTCAGAGAAGCTCCAGTTATGGCCGACAGTAACAACTCTCTTACTCCGCGCGTTGTTGCGCGTAGCTTCATGGACACTGGAGGAGCCTGGAGGAGAGATAAAGAACAGAACAATTTAAAACAAAAACTCTGAGTCTCTTCCTACCACCGTACTGAACTGCCGTCAGCTTCCTCTCTTTCTCTCTGTCTATGTACAGAGTAAATTAACACCCTCCCTTTCACTCTCATAATCTGGCGACTGTCTCTGTCATCTACACTCGTTAGCGCATAAACAGTTCTTTAATGAAAGAAGTCAACAATCCATCTCTCCTCAACCTCTGTGCGTGGAAGATAGACTTTCTCTTTACAACGGAATACACAGACATGAAGATGAAGAAAAATGAAGCAAAAGAGAAAGAGAAAATCTACCTGAAAAAGAACATTCGGGGCCAATATGGAGCAAAGCCCACATATTTATACACACAGAGATCTGCTTTTAACCACTCTTTTGGTTTGGTACTTTAAGTTTTCATCCACACTTTATCCCTCACATCTCTATCACTCTTTAAATTAGCTTTATGCACACAACTTACTTTCACCTCTCTTTTCATCTACACTAATTCTCACCATTCCTTTTCATTAACCAACTTTTTCACTTTAAGTGCATCTTCCTTTCATACCACTCCTTAATTCACTTTAATTCCACATTACTCACATACCATTCTTTTTTTCTAGCATCCATATAGACCACTAGTTATTTATCCACTTGACTTATAATTTTAATTCAATTACCCTAAATTTCTTAATTAAATAAATTAGGTAAGTTAAGCTTAGGATAAGAATTTAATTAATTAGAACCTTAGTATTTAAAGGTACACACATTATTAAATTAGCAAATTAAACCATAATTTAGTTTTACAAGTTAACCAATGTTTAATTATAGATTAATTTCATTAAATATTAATTGTTTTAACCTTTGAAATATTCTAAAACCCTAGAAAACCTACTTAAAACCCTTATGAACCCTATCATTTATCCATTAACACTTAAATAAACCCTAGCATTAACCCATTAGAATCTTTTGAGACCCTTTGGATTAACCCAACTGTCATAAAATCATATCAACTTATGAAATCCTAGGGTTAAATACCCATGATTCTTGAATGTATGAATAAAACAACTCATTAAATGAGTAATTAGGGTAAACCCTACTATGAACATAGAATCTTCATCATCATTTGTACCTGTAAACACTTTCAAAAGTAGTCAATTCAATCCAGAACAACTAATCAACAGTGATATAAAAGGTTAGAATTCACCGATTAAGTTAATTTTATTTTATCTGGTCATCAACTGGAAAGTTGAAAACTTTCCGACAGCGCGGTCGCCCAGATAGACAGTCTGGCAAGTCCCGTCTCTCTCACGCCGAATGCCGTGCTTGCCTTTTCATTAATTAATAGAAAGTTACATGTGTTCGCTACGCCTTTTCGATGTGTGCGAATATGAAAAATAAAATTACATATCCAATCCGGTCGGCCAACACTGGCACACACGGTGGACTCGAACCCAAAAAGGAAAATACAATCAAGGCTCATCAATAATGCCTTCTGGCTAGTTTAAAAGTGCGAGTGATCTTCTGCTTTAATGAGTCCAGCATAGTCTTCAAAATGTCCGGCTTGACAAGTTGTGCATCAGTTCGAACCAAACTAGCAGCAACTACCTGACTCATCAGCAATTCTATCTTCGTCTGCAAAAATGTTTCTTGAAGATAAAAATCGTTGGCTAATGGAGCATCTCGTCTCAGCTTCATATCAGCGACCTCTGAATCAATGCGAGACAGTCTCTCTGCCTGAATTTCCAACTACTTTTCTCGTCTTTCCAGCTCCTGAGCTTGATACTGGATAGTTTTATAATAAGCATCTCATTCTTTCATAATAGCTTCAGCTCTTTCTTTAGCTGAATCGTCCGGCCCGTCTGTGCATCCAAATCACGACTCTTCTAGAAAAGCTCGACGGACACTGTCTTTAATTCTTCAGTGTTCTGCATGGCCAAGTCAGCCATTTCCTGTCCCTTTTGCTCTACGACAGCAAGATCGGCGCGTGTTTCTTCTAGCAGATTTCCTAACGCAACACGAGCATCTTCTTTATCATGCACCATTTGTTCTAGTTGGACTATTTCCTCATCACGCGCAGCTAGGAGAACGGACTTCTCCTTCAACTCAGCAAGTGCGTTGTCTCGTTGGGCAATCAGATTATCTTACTCTCCTAACCATTCTTGAAGTTGCTGAAGCTGAATTTGCAGTGCGTGATTCTCTACTTTGACCACAATGGCTTCTTCCTGGAGTGGGGCAATATCGGATTCGAGCAAGTCAACTTGACCCTGCAATTCTTGCTGAATGTGCTGAGTGGCTAGCTTCATTTGTAGAGGCAATTGCTTGGAGAATTGGATTAGAACCTGGCCCATCGATGCCAGTTCCGTGAGCATAACTTCTGGGGGAGGAAGAGAAGGAGGGGGTTGTGATGACGAGGCAGAGAGTAGATGAGGGGAGGGTGGTGGAGAGTAGTCGGGAGAAGATAATTGAGGTGTTAATGCCGCACGAATAGCATTGGAGGGTTCACTGGGAAGAACAACAACATGCTCAAAACTAGTAGTTGGCGGAGGAAGAGGGAGAAGAGTGGGGGCACCAAAACTATTCCGGTCTCAATCGGATTACCTTCCACAACAGTTGTAGTAGCAGCCCCAGCACTGCCAGTCACTTCCTTGATTGCATCTTCTTCGACAATGACTGCATCTGCTTTGGCTATAGCGGTTGGTGATGAGGGGGATTGACAATCCGCACCCCCAGTAGCGGCTTCGATCTCCTTTACAGCCTCAACATCCGGGTGATGAGATTCCTCCCGCGATGAGACTTTAGCGACATCTTCCATGACAGTATCTTGATCTGGCTGCTTGAGAGAAGAGGATGGGATGGATTCAACCTATAAGGAGGTGGCAGTATCATGGAATACCTTAACTTTGTGGCCCGTAGTGGAATCCTGTACCTGACTCTGGGAGGGACTAACGTGTCTGCGTTTGCGTTGAAAGAATTGAAGCAAATCTTCATCGTCATCATCTTCAATCATCTGAGTAGATTCTTCATGTCGCAACATGGTGGTCGGAGGTGGTTGTGCGGCTTGGAGCATCGGAAAGAGGAAGGTTAGGATATGGGGTAAGCGTGTGCGAGGGATGTCATTCTTGGCGATTTGTTTTGTAACCGTTACTCATTCACGGTCCATTCTCCAATCCTTCCTGAGGGAGTCGGAATCCCTCAGCAAATGTATTGAGAGTGATCACTACACGAGGGTTTACACATGTAATCGGCCAACACTGCTCTGTAGCAAGTGTGGAGGCAATGGTAGACATAATCTACGCATGGAACGGATGACACTCCATTGAATGCCAAGGCAATTCAGTGAAGGTCAGCAATACCCGAGCGCGCAAGTACTCACTCACATCTGGAGTGAGACCCGCACGGAAGGTTGCTATATTAGCCAGAGCTTCCATGGCATGCATAAGGATACACGAAAACACAAATTACACAGAGGTCGCAAACACACAATCACAATAGCGATTAACAGTGGAAAGAACAAGATTAAATAGGAATATTGAAAAAATCAGGCGGCAAAAACCTACTCATAACGCAGTATTGGAGAGATATCCTTCATAAGTGTGGCATGCATGCATGAACAAAAACAATGACATAGAGGCGGCTATTAATCATGATTAGATCAGCAAAACGGAAGGATTACGATCAGATAGTCAACCGAAACACGTAGTAGAAAAAGAAAGTAATTAACAAGCGAAAAAAAGAAAAATGACCGAGTACACCTCAGGAGTTACTAGACGGCTGGTGATAGGGGTGGAGCTTAGAGCCTTTAATCACTTTTGGAAGGAGAACACCAGTTAAGATCGCCAACCAAAAAGTGGTGGATCCCACTTTTTTAGCAATCCGGTATGGTCCAAACCACCGTAACTTAAATTTTCCGACGCAGCAATTGGCTTTAGCATTATAAGATAAAACGAGTTGGTCAATCGTAAATACAGGTGTTTTGAGAAAGCGATCATGAGTACGGGCTTTTCATAGTTGAACTTCTTGAAGAATCATGAAGCTTTCCAAGCGTTGTTCATCCAATGATCTGAGAGCATCCAACCGAAATGGAAAAGATTCTTCTTGTAGCAATTTCTGAGATAAGATGACTCGGAGGCTCGGCACCACCACTTCCATTGGTGCAATAGCTTCCAGTCCATAAGCAAGTTTAAATGGAGTCATTCTGGTAGCCATTTTATACGTGGTCCGGTATGCCCACAAAATGGCAGGTAAGAGTTGGTCCCATCATTCCAGACACTCCAAGATCAGTTTCCGGAGAATATTCAGTAGAGTCTTATTGGTACTCTCAGCTAGACCATTCGCACGGGGATAGTACGGTGAGCTAAATTTATGTAGAATAGTCAGCACTCACATTAATGTATTTGCAAAGTGTGTTCCTTGGTCCGTCATTATCTCCAGAGGTAATCCATATCGAGGGAAGACATCATCAAACATTTGGCCACTGAAACAACTGTGCCAGAACGTAGAGCCCAAGCTTCCACCCACCGAGTGGCATAGTCTGTACATGTTAAAATATATCGATTGTTGGTGAGGATCACTGGGGGTGAAATTGGGCCAATGAAATCTAAGCCCCACTTCTGAAAGGGCTCCAGAGGCAGTATAGGTTGGAGAGGAAAGAAATGTCGCTGCAAGGGTTGTCCAGACCGTTGACAAACATCACACTGCTGCACAAATTTAAGCACATCTCTGTAGGCCACCATAGCCCACTTTGCAGGATTTTACGATGAGTCTGATCAGCTGCAAAGTGTCGTCCAGTGGGTGATGAGTGAGCCATGGCAATCACTGATGCCGATTCATGTGGAGGGATACATCTGAGCAGGACACCAGTCTAATCGATGTAATACAATTGACCCACAATCAACCAGAATCGTCAATTGTAGACCGCAATTTTCCCGCGTAGAGTAGAAGGAGTATTACGGGGGAGAGAACCGTCAGTAAGGAAAGTCATTAATGTATCATAGTATGCAGGTGCAGCAGGAAGTTCTGCAAAATCTTCAGGAGCTGCTTCGGTGACATAAATAGCTGGTGTAGTGTCATCAACACCCACCGGAGTCTCAGCGGAATCCAATCAAGATAAAAAGTCCGCCAAGACATGTGATGTACTTGGTCGGTGAATAACTTCATAATCAAATTCCTGTAATAGTAAAGCCCATCTTGCCAGTCTGCCGCCTAAATGTTGTTGCCGAACCAAATACACCAGTGCGGCATGATCCACATGGAAAGTGAATTTTCGTTCCAGCGAGTAATGTCAGAACTTCTTAACAGAGTATACCAGACCAAGACATTCTCGTTCTGTCACGGAGTAATTTCGCTCTACAGGAGCCAATCGGCGACTCGCATAGTACACAGGCCGAAACCATTTGTCGTTTTGTTGCATCAGCACACTGCCAATCACTACGTCTGATGCATCCACAAATACATGGAATGGACGTTTCCAATCAGGTGGTTGCAGGATCGGAGCCTGCGTTAGTAAGACCTTCAAACAATCAAATGCCATTTGACACTCATTAGTCCATTCATACTTCTGCGGGGTGCTAGTCAGAAGTCGATTGAGTGGCGTCGCTAGATGAGCCAACCACCGTAAATGTTTGCCATGCCACCGGATCTGGCCAAGGAACTGCATAACTTCTTTTGGTGTCCGTGGGACCGGTGCCTCCAAGACTGCTGCTACCTTATCAGGGTCTACCTGTATGCCTTGTTTGGAGATAATATGACCGAGAAGCTTCCCAGAGGAGACCGCAAAGACCGATTTGGTAGGATTCAAACATAATCGATACTCTTGGCATTTTTCAAAATAACACCATAAATGATACAGGTGCGGCGAAGTATCGCCAAATAACAAAAAATCATCCAAATAGACTTGCATAAACGTTGTCAGGTAAGGTGAGAACACTTCTTGCATACATCTCTGGAATGTACTCGGGGCGTTTCGCAAACCGAACCACATTACGGTGCATGCATAGATGCCCCAATTGGTGATGAATGCCGTCTTTGGTATATCCTATTCCGCCATCCTCACTTGATTTTATCCACTGTAGCCATCCAAGAAAGAATACATTTCGTGTCCAGCTACCTTATCGAGCATCGTATCTAGAAAAGGAAGAGGGAACGGATCCGGTACGGTGGCTGCATTAAGCTTCCGATAGTCGACACAAATACGTAACTGTTTATTTTTCTTAGGCACTATCACTATTGGCGAGATCCACTCGGCATGCTCAATTGGCACAATAAATCCCACTTTCAACAAACGATCAAGTTCAGCCTTAACCTGTGCCGCATAGTTAGGATTTATCTTGTAACTGGGTTGTTTGATGGGTCTCGCATCCAGTTTCAGCACCATTCTATGTTGATAAATTCATGGATCAAGACCCTTCATGTCTCTTGGATTACTGTAATCCCAAGCGAAGACATCTGAGAATTCACGCAGGAGTTGCACCAAATCGTCTTGGAATTTGGCTGCTAATCCTGCCTTAATTTTTACTGGTCTCAGTTTGACCGTGTCACCTAAATTGTATGTTACCAACTGATCCTTCGATACATAAAACTACCGAGGCTTTGGCAAATCATCCGCTAGCTGCAACAGCTGTTGTAATGTTGATTCATCCATAGTTAGATTGGCATCTGCTTCTGCTTCTTCAGTCAGTGGTATGACCGTACAAGCTATCGGACTCAAATTATTTGCTACCGACTGTAAGTCTACAGTACCTAATGCAATGAGGTTTTCTTTGTCTTAGGAAAGCCTCCTCCTCATCATCAGATGGTCCATCCAACATATGGACTGGCTCTGCTACATATGGGTGTGCGTGTAGATCACAAGGTTGCATAGCATCCAATGTAACGACATATTTTCGGTGATTATTTTTAAAAATTAACTCTTGAGCTTACCAATCCTGCACAACCTTGGCTTGCTTTAGCCATGGTCGACCTAAAAATAAGTTGTAGTCGAGGCTAGATTCGGGTAACTCCAGGACTACAAAAGTCATTTTAAATGTAGTTCCCTACAGGGTTATACGAATATTGCGCACTAGTCCCACCGGATGGACTCTAGATTGGTCCACCATTCGTCAAAGAACTGCACTGGTTCAATTTGGGTCCAACCCAGTTTCTTACAGAGTGCAGCTGTTGCAATATTCACTCCAGACCCTCCATCAATTAAAACTTGTGTAATCTTCTGGTTTTTATACCAAACGGTGATCAGCGGTACCGTATGATCTACCATAGGATCCATCTCGGGTTGTATAGTCGTAGTTGCTGGAGTATAAGAAGGTCCGGGGTTGACCTGCTGTTGAAATTGCTGTCTTACACTAGGAACGAGGGTGAGCAACTGAACTAGAGGAAGTGTGATTGAGGCCTTAGATATAACATCCCATACCTGGTCCGTTTGTGTTGTGGTCATCACCGACTCGGGTTGTGATTCTGATGTTGCCGGGGCAGAATTCTGTACATTCGGTCTTGCATTTGGAAGAGGAGGCTGAGTTATTGGAACTGGTTCAAGGAACATAGTCTGCTCCTTGGATGTCCATTGACTTGCCTTGGTAAAAATCCGTTGTTGCTCACGAATTCCGGGCTTGAAAACTTTAGCTTCTGGTTGCAACTGTTTGCCTTTCCTTTTTTCTTTTGTCATACTCTGCGGCTTCTTTACAAAATCCATGAATATGCTCAACCTCGTCGCAGAAATGACAACGAGGGGGTGGGAGAGAGGTACCTTCAGCCGATGTACCCGCCTGCCATCGATTTTGATTGAAATTATTACTTCGTGGAACCTGATAGTTCTTGTATCCCTGCTACTGGCTGGTCCGCAACTATGGTGGCATGTAATGGTTGGTGGGCTGCCCTTGCTCCTGTATTATGGCGTTTACTGCCGCTCTACCCTGCACCTTTGCGTTGTATGCACAGGTTTCGGTTGAGTGCCCTGACATGTTACAAATGGCACAATACATTTGGTTGAGAGCACATGTGGGACTAGTGTGATCGGGATTCTTACACTTAGTACAGTACACTTGTTTGGATGGATCCTCGGCCACGTTCTTACTTGCTTTCAACCATTCCAGATCCTCCGTAAACCCTCCAGCTTTGTGCTCCAATTGTAAGGCCATTGCAATGACAGCGTCCAATGTCATTTCGCCCACACAACGAATGATCATAATCTGTTTTAACTGTGGATTCAATCCATTGATGAACCATTGTGTTATAACATCGTCTGGCAGGTTAGCATATGTCGGTGGCAGCTACTGCAAATGAGTTCTGAACAGTGTCGCATACTCTTGGACACTCTAGTGTGGTTTTTGCCGATTGTTTTGCAAATAGTCAAAAATTTCTGCAAGGTTCTTCTTCAAGTGAAACCTCTGCAAGAATGCGTCCTTCACTTCGTCATAATTACCAAAATGATTAATATCGTATTCTGTCAGCCATCTTACTGCTTCATTAACCAGCGTGGCCTGAAACATTATGACCTTATACGTCGGATCTGGTGGGTGGTTCAACACTGCATAACTGATTTCGAATGTGCGAACATGTGCATCGGGGTCATCCCCTGGAAATCCTTCAAATTTCGTATAGGTCACTCCGGTTGGGGCCGGTCAAAGTGGACCGACTGGCTGTGGCTGCTGTTGTTGTTGCTGCTGAAATTGCGGTTGCCATTGTGGTGGTGTTTGTTGTTGTTGTTGTGAGCCACTCATGGTGCTACTATTGCTGGCGTTGTTGCTACTTGAATTTTGAGGAAGTGTCTCTTGATTTTTCGAGTCTGTATGGTCAACCTGCTCACTTCTCGGTCCAAAAATGTCGTCGAACCGTTTACTTAACTCCAAATCTAGCAGCCTTTCCTCAGCTTTGGTGTCGAAATTAGGTAGACTTGCACGGAAAAGTGGTGAACGCAGTAGGTGTCCACCAGGAAACACCCCAGTATGACCGAAAAACTTCAAATTGCCACCGAGTGATACCAAACTTCCACTGGAACTTGCCGAAGTCTCACCGGAGCAGGCTACACTATCACCGAAAATGTTCTCGCCATATAACATAACCCTGTCATCGGAAATGGCCAGATCCCGACCAAATAGTGCCGAACTGACTCTGCACTGCGTCTCTGTACAACCAGAATTCACTATACCTTCTGTCAGCCATCTTACTGCTTCATTAACCAGTGTGGCCTGAAACATTATGGCCTTATACGTCGGATCTGGTGGGTGGTTCAACACTGCATAACTGATTTCGAATGTGCGAACATGTGCATCGGGGTCATCCCCTGGAAATCCTTCAAATTTCGTATAGGTCACTCCGATTGGGGCCGGTCAAAGTGGACCGACTGGATGTGGCTGCTGTTGTTGTTGCTGCTAAAATTGTGGTTGCCACTGTGGTGGTGTTTGTTGCTGTAGTTGTGAGCCACTCATGGTGCTACTATTGCTGGCGTTGTTGCTACTTGAATTTTGAGGAAGTGTCTCTTGATTTTTCGAGTCTGTATGGTCAACCTGCTCACTTCCCGGTCCAAAATTGCCACCGAGTGATACCAAACTTCCACTGGAACTTGCCGAAGTCTCACCGGAGCAGGCTACACTATCACCGAAAATGTTCTCGCCATATAACATAACCCTGTCATCGGAAATGGCCAGATCCCGACCAAATAGTGCCGAACTGACTCTGCACTGCGTCTCTGTACAACCAGAATTCACTATACCTTCTCCAAAAAGTACCGGACTCACACCGGAATTCACCGAAATGTCGTCATGTGCTACCGAACTAGCACCGGAATCACTACTGATTGGCTCCGATCCTTCTGCAACTAGACTTAACTGTCCTGTACTTCTTTAGCAGAACTCGATATGGTAGTTTTGTTCAAGTTTTCGAGATACAGTGAATTTTCTGCATCAGGGTATTTCAGTTAGTGGCCATGGCTAAAACTAGTGATGAATTCCGTATGTTGGTTGTTGAGGATAAGTTGGATGGTACGAATTACCCATTATGGGCTTATATGAGGCATCATGTATTGGTTGCAAAAGGACTATGGAATATTGTGTTGGGTGTTGAAAAATGTCCTATTACACGTGCAAAAATAGGTACTGAAGCTGATGTAGATGGCATCAAAGATGATGATATTTTGTAGACTCATGTTCATGCTATGATTTCTCCTTCACCTATTGTAAAGAAAATTTGTTGGGATGGCAGAGATGCTTAGGCACATGCATTGATAGCCTTGTCTATCAAACCTGCCATTATTCCTCACATTCGCTCTTGCAGAACAACTAAGGATGCTTAGGATACATTTACCACTTTATATCAGGCAAGGAATGGGGATCGTGTTGCTTACCTCTGAAAACAGTTGGAGAGTGAGCATATGAATGAAGGAGATTCCATGGACAATTTTCTGACAAAGATCAAATATTTGAAGGAATGATTGATTTTTTATCATGAAGTCCTGCCTGAGAGTTCACTTGTGCAGACTATTCTGAATGGTCTTCCCGATTCATATCAGAGTTTTGCTTCTACTCTTTGTTTGATGATGGAAGGTAATCCAAATGCCTTAACATTTGAGGAGTTACTCTCTATTATGTCGCAAGAAGATCAGTCTAGGCAGAATAGGTCCATTATGCACATTGCAGATCAAGAGTTCTTGGCTAGTCAGAAGGGCAAAGATAAATGAAACTCTTCTACTAGTAAGTAGAAATCTGCTGATTCTGCACAATCAAAGAAGGACGACAGAGCTGACAACAAAAGAGAAAAGAAAAAATTTGTTTTTCAAGTACTATAAAGCAAATTATCATGTCATAAATAATTGTCCAAAACTGGTTGCAAAAGAGGCAAAGAAAAAAGAAGCTTGAATGGTTGTTGCAAAGGCCTCTACACTGAAAACAAAGTCTGCTAGTCTAGTGCAGAATGAAGAATGGGTGTTTACTACTGTTTGCAATTTTGACCCATCTTCTCCTGAACATTGTATGTCTCTAGTAGACTCAGATGTTTGATACTTTGATAGTGGGGCAACCAAACATATTACCTTGCAACATGGTTTCTTCACTTCACTCGAGCCTGCCCCTACAGGGAATACTGTCACATGTGCCAAAAACTCCTCTTATCCTATCATGGGAGTTGGTAAGATCATTCTGACTACTGCTGATGGTAGTTGTTTTGCATTGTCGGATGCTTTATTTATGTCAGGTATCAAGAAGAATCTCTTATCAGTTTCAGCTTTGGCCAAGATTGGCTTGGTTGTGAAATTTGTTGATGATAGATGTATAGTTCATGATCTGTCAAATGATGACATGATTATTGCTTCTGGTATTTTTATGTCGTGGGTTATATAAGCTCATAGACTACAAAAAATCTGTGAATGATTTAGCATGTGTAATACATGATTCTCAGGCTATGTTAGATGCAAAGCTTTGGCATGCATGCTTTGGTCACCTGAATTTTGCTAGTCTTCTATGCCTCCAGAAATCTAAAATGGTGTCCTCTTTGCCCAAACTTGAGGCACCAGGTAAACATGTTTGTGAAGGCTATAATTTTGGGCAAAATGTAGTGTTCCTCCTTTCCAAAAGATGGTTCAATTCAAGCTACTTAGAAATTGTAGTTTGTTCACAATGATGTCTGTGGTCCTATGCAGACATCCTCGTTTGGAAACTATCTTTACTTCCTGACTTTCATTGATGATTTTTCCAGGCATGCATGGGTATATCCACTGAAAGCAAATTCCAAAGTATTTATGTGTTTCAAATAGTTTCTAGTTCTAGTTGAAAATTTGTCAACATCTAAAATGGGCACCCTTCGTTCTGATCGAGGGGTGAAATATATGTCTTCACATTTTAATGTATTTCTAGATGAACATGGGATAAAACATCAGTGTAAAGTGTAGTATACACCTAAACATAATGGAGTTGTTGAAACGAAGAACAAGTCACTCATGGAGATGGCGAGGTATATGGTCAAGAGTCAGGTTTTACCTCATAGTTTCTGGCTTGAAGTTGTTATGTGTGCAGCATATGTACTTAACAGGTGTCCCACTAAAGCATTGCAGTCTATCACTCCATATGAGGCTTGGCATGGTCGCAAGCCATATGTTGCTCACCTACGTGTTTTTGGTTGTCTGGGATATGCATTAGTGCCTGAACAACATCGCGGGAAATCGGATGATAAAGCAGTGAAATGTATTTTTGTTGGGTACCATTCTGAAAGTAAAGGCTATGTCTGTATCATCCACAGATGAAACACATTTTGGTTAGTTGTGATGTTGTTTTTGTGGAAGATGCTATTCAGCCATTACTTTCATGTACTAAGGAGACATCTATTAGCTCCAAAGACATGTATGACACTTTGTTGCCTGTTTTTATAGGTGGATAGTCTAGTGCTGGTCCAAATGAGGAAGCTTGTTAGCCTTTACAAGTTTCATGTCATGATGTAGATCATTCCATTTTTTATGAAGATTTACATGATGCACTTGTTGATGAGAGAATTGATATTGAGGAACCAAAAACTATGCCAGAATGTTTGGTAGAGACTTTGCATGGCAGCAAATTAGATGCACCTCTGTCATATCATACACGTTTAGGCTGTAATAGTGCCCCTTTTGCATCAGAGTGTTATGCTATGGCTGCATCTAGTCTCTGTGATGAGAATGAGCCTGTTTCGTTTGATGAAGCACAAAATTCAGAAAATTGGATGGCTGCTATGCAATCTGAATATGATGCTATAATGAAGAATGGTATCTGGTCTTTATGTGACTTGCCTCCTAGTAAGAAGGCCATTGGCACTAAGTGGGTATACAAACTGAAGCGTAAACATGATGGAACAATTGACAAGTATAAGGTAAGGCTTGTTGCAAAGGGTGCATAGGAAAGAGGCATTGATTTTGATGAGACCTTTGCACCTACATGCCGAATGACTACTGTTCGTAGCATTTGTGCACTTGCAGCTCATCATGGTTGGAGTGTACATCAGTTGGACATTAAAACTGCATTTTTGAATGGCGACTTGCATGAATAAGTGTATGCTTTCTAGCCCCATGGCTTTGTGCAAAAAGGGCATGAAAACCAAGTGTGCAGATTGAAAAAGGCATTATATGGTTTCAAGCAAGCACCACATGCTTGTTATGAAAGAAATACATGTCTATCTCATTGCACATGGTTTTGCGAACAACCCAACTCCGAGCACCTTATATGTTAAGCATGCTAATGATGAGCTTCTGATCATTGTTGTGTATGTTGATGGCATGCTGCTCAGTGGTCCTCATGAGAAGCATATGGCTAATATTAGCTGATTTGCATGCCTCATTTGAGATGTCAGATTTGGGGCATTTGCACCATATTTGGGCATTTAGTTTACGCAAGTTGATGGTAGAATAGCTTTGTGTCAAAACTAAATATATTGACACATTATTGTAGTGTTTTGGCCTTGAAGACTATAAACCCATTGTCACTCCTACGGAGACAAGTTTATGATTGAGTCTTCATGATGCTAGAGATGCATTTGATGTTGTCCTCTATCAGCAAACTGTTGGATGCTTGATTTACTTATGCATTACTCGGCTAGATATTCAGTTTGTTACTTCATAGATGAGTAGGCTTATGCATTGTAATGGTGTCAAGCATTGGCAAGCTAGCGCATCTTTCGCTACTTGAGTGGTACCCGACTACTTGGATTGTTTTATCCCAAGGGGGGTCACTACCGCCAGTTTTGCATGCTTTTTTTGACAGTGATTCGGCTGGTTGCTATGACACTCATGTGTCCACCAGTGGTTTTTGCTTCATGCTTGGTAGCTCTCACATATCTTGGTTAAGCAAGAAGCAACCTCCTGTGGCCACTTCCAGTTGTGAGGCTAAGTATAGGGGAACTTTCACAACGACTATTGAGTGTGTGTGGCTAAGATGCCTTATGGCTGATTTGGGTGTTGGCCAATCTTGTGCCACCACCATCTTCACTGATAGTCAGAGCACATTGGCAGTTGCGAGGAACCTTGTGTTCCATGCTCGCACTAGGCACATTGAGGTGCATTATCATTATGTCAAGGAGAGGTTCTCTGCTCGAGAGATCAACTTGGCATATGTGCCCACACAGGAGAACATTATAGAGCTTTTCACAAAGGCTCTGCCTAGGGAGAAGTTTGAAGCTTTCCACAAAGCTATGGGCTTACTTCCTTTTGTGGATTGATTCCACATAGCTTGGGACCTTCTTATACATGAGTGCCAGCTCCTTGTTTGTTGAAAATCAAGTCTCAATCATGAAAAAGGGCTCAACCACAAGTTTTGCAAGTGGACCAGTAAAAAAAGAGGGCCCAAAGTCATGGAATAAAGTGAGAAGCTCCACCAAGCTCAATCAAATTCAAATCTCATCAAATCAGCCACCAAAAAGTGCACCTACGTTGATTGGTGGTTGGTTAGCTAGATTGTAGGAAAAGTAAAACTCTATATAAGCATCATCCCACCTTTGTTTCTTGAGTTGTATGCATTCCATGAGTTTCCCACTTAGTTTAGTGAAGTCATAAACTCCAGCAAGCAGCCCCCTTGCTTGATTACCTCATTTTCTCATGATTTTGCTTCTCTCTATCTAGAGGTGTAGTTAGGCTTTTCCAAATATGATTGTACCGAATTGCATAACATTGTTTGTTCTCTCATTGTACTTGTTTTCATTGATTTCAAGCTTCATTCGGTCTCTCATATTGTGCACTAAACTTTGTCAAAGTTTCAAGTTATTTGGCTAAGTGAGTTGTGAGAAATTGCCAACTTTGTGAAGGTCTATCTCTGCGCATAGGCAGAGAGTGTTGCAAATAGGTAGCCTATTTTGCAGAGGTTGGTTCTCCCAATTGGAATATTCATTTGGGATGATTTAAAGCTTGTTGGGTAGATCGTAGAGTCTACTACAATTTTGCAAAATTTCATTTTAATTATCTATACTAATGTAGAGAAAAATTCAGAACAGTGAGCATATATCACTACTTGTGGACCTAGTGGAGCGAAGCCATCTTCCATTTTTTCATTGGGGTGTTAGAATCATCCCCCATCAGTGGTATTCGAGTCATTTTGGAGGCTTGGAGACATCAATGGCATCATACTAAAGACTTTACGGGATCAAGAAAACTCGTGGAAGCACAAGGAGGACTCATCAAAGCAAGAAGACATCGAAAGGGGGACTACATTGATCGAGATCTCAACTAGTCGAAGGTTAGCAAGGGAGAAGCTATCAAAAGGTAATATCCACACCTTCTAAAGCATACAAACACTTGACGAGAAGCTAGAGGAGCATCTTAGAGCTCAGTATGGCTGATTATAATGCACAAATAGAGAAGTTAGAGAAAGGCAATTATAAACCATGGAAATTCAGAGTTAGCAACTACCTTATGGGCAAAGGATTGTGGGGATTAGTGAGCGGCATGGAGCTAATGCCTCATGTACATGATCCACCACTTCAAGGGCAGGTCAAGTCACTTAATGAATGGATAGAAAGGGATAGGAGAGTCATATTCATTCTATCCCAACATATGAGCAATAGCATGATAGGGACATCCAAGAAGGTTTGGGAGACCTTGAAGAGATTGTACTCTTCATCAACCAAGGCAAGGAAGATTTTGCTCAAGAATAATTTTTATAATCTTAGGAAATCACCAAGTACTAACATAAATGAGTACATTTTGAACGTTAAGGAGCTTGCAGATGCTTTAGGCTCAATTGGAAGCCCAATTGAAGATGATGATCTTGTTGCGCACACTCTCAATGGCTTGAGAGAGGCTGAAAGGTGGAAAGCATTCACCACATCAGTTTATGTGAGGGATTCCCTACCAAAATTAAATCAATTAGTCACATTGATGGTGACCGAGGAGATGAACCAAGGAGGTTCACAATCAAAGGGCAGCCAAGCCCAAATTTTCTATGCAGGTAGAGACAAAGGCAAAAGAGGTGGAAAAAACTCCAAAGGGAGAGGGAGAGGGAGAGGAAGGTCAAGCTCAAGCTCAAGCAACCAAGAAGGATCCAACCAAAGCTATGGATCAAGAGGAAGAGGAAGGAGTAGAGGAAGAGGAGGAAGATCACATGGAAGAGAAGCATCCAATGTAGAATGCTACAATTGTGGAAAATCGGGCTATTATGGAAGAGATTGTTGGTCCAAAGGAGGAGGCAATCAAGGATACAAAAGGAACCAAGGTAATTATGCTAGTACTTCAACAAATTCAGAAAATGAAAACTTGCTTATGATGTATGGTTCAAGTGAAAGAGTCAATTCAGATTTTACATGGTACATTGATAGTGGTTGTAGCAACCATATGAGTTGCAATAAAGATGTTTTCTTTAATTTACATTCACCCATCACTCAAGGATATGTAGAGATACGGGATGACACTGAGCACAAGATTACACATGTGGGAGATGTTGCATTGAATGGTTTGCAAAGCTGTAAGGTGTTGAAGGATGTGTTGCATGTGCCAACCATCACAAAGAAATTGGTTTCGGTAGGTCAAATGGTTGAAAGAGCTTATGAGGTGAGGCTCAATGAGCAAGGATGTTTTGTTGAAGACCCCATGCAAGACTACAAGCTCATAGCAAAAGGAAAGAATCAAGGAAGACTCTTCACCATGGAGGTAAAGCCATCAACCCCTCACACTGTCTACTTGTCAGTTGGAAATAAATAGATTGCAGAAATCAACTTATGGCATAAAAGAATTAGGCACATAAACTTACAAAGGATGAAGGACATGCAAAGCAAGGGCTTGGCGAGTGTTCTACCTGATCTTACATCTCAAAATATGCAACATTTGTGCCATGCTTGTCAATTACGAAAACAAAGCAGATTGCCATTCAAGAAGGGAGCACATGTGAGCAATGAAGTGTTGAATCTCATACACACAGATGTATGGGGACCTACAAGGGAGCCATCCATTGGAGGTAATAGATATTTTGTCACATTTATAGATGATCATTCAAGGTTTGTTTGGAAGTATTGCATGAAGTTAAAGTCAGAGGTGTTTTACCACTTCAAGAGGTTCAAAAACCTAGTGGAGAAGGAAACAGGGAAGTTATAAAGACTTTGAGATCGGATGGAGGGGGAGAGTATTTTTCAAATGAATTTTCATATTTTCTACATGACCATGGCATCAAAAGGCAATTCACTTGCACGTATACACCTCAATAAAATGGGGTGGCAGAAAGGAAGAATAGATACATAGCAGAAGTGGTTAGATCTTTGTTAAATGAAATGAATGTTCCTAACTCTTATTGGGCTGATGCAAAAAATACAGCCATATACATAATGAATAGGTGTCCAACCTCAGGAGTACATGGAGTTACACCTTATGAAGCTTGGTGTGGTAAGAAACCCAACCTTTCACATCTCAAAGTATTTGGTTGTGTGTGTTATGTTCACATACCTCAAGAATTGAGACACAAGTTAGACCCAAAGGCAAATAGGTGTATATTTCTTGGATATTCTTTAGAGCAAAAGGGTTTTAGATGCTATAAACCTTGCACCAAAGAGCTTAAGGTATGTAGGGATGTAATATTTGATGAGTCGCTGCCTTGCTATGGTAGCAAAAATGTGTTACAGGTTGATGATGCATATGAAGCCGAGAAGAAGTTCAAAGAGAAACAACAAAGCATGGAGATAAGTGGTCCAACCACTTCAAGCACACCATCAGAGGAGAGTACTACATCAGCTTGGCATGGAAGGACAAGGAATGAAGCTCATTCAAGTGAAGGAAGTAGCAAAGGAAAGGAAAAGGCAAATGATTAAGACCATTGATGGGTAGACATGGAATCTACAAGTGATGAAGATATGGAAAAATTAGAAACTCTAGGATTTAAAGCATCTAAACCAAGGAGCAGGAGATTCCTACCACCTAATGGTGAGGTAAGATCATCCAATAGGATTAGATACCCTGTTCAATGGTTAACTTATGATTCATTCATTGCAAGACACTATGCCTACATGAGTCAAGTTATAGCTTGTAAAGAACCTAACTTTTTTGAAGAAGAAAATAAGCATAGGGAATGGGTTGAAGCCATGGAGGAGGAAGTCAGAGCTTTTGAAGAAAATGATACTTGGTCATTGGTGCCAAGAACAAAGGACATGAAATTCATTGGCAACAAATGGGTGTACAAAGTAAAGAGGCATGCAGATGGGAGCATCTCTAGGTATAAAGAAAGACTGGTTGCCAAAGGTTTTGCTCAAACCTATGGCATAGACTTTGAGGAAACATTCAGTCCAGTAGCTAAGATGTCCACCATTAGAACTTTGATTGCAATTTCAGCCTCAAAAGGTTGGAAGATGTACCAGTTGGATGTGAAGAATGCTTTCCTAAATGGAGAGCTTGAAGAGGTAGTCTTCATGGACCATACCCAAGGCTTTGAAGATGAGAGGTTTCTGTAAGGGATTGAACTCACAACCTCTTGGTTAGGAATGTGATGGGCTAACCACTTGCCCCAAAAGCCATGGTTGAGGATTACTTCCTAATCCTCTCTCTTAGGGTGTGGTTCAACCATCTTCTACCAGGATTATGTTATAGTTTCCACTTCATGTATGCAGGCTAAAGAAGGCTCTTTATGGACTCAAGCAAGCCCCAAGAGCTTGGAACCAAAGACTTGTGGAGTACTTGGTAAAATGAGGATACAATCAGAGTCATGCAGACCCATCACTCTTTGTGAAGAAGGAAGGTAGCAGAATTGTTTTCATTTGTATATAGGTTGATGATTTGATCATTACAGGGGATGATGAAGCCAACATCAAGGGCATAAAGAGGAAGCTTGGATGTGAGTTTTAAAATCTCAGATTTAGGGATTTTAAGGTACTTTTTTGGGATTGAAGTACTATATAAAGAGGAAGGTATATACTTGATGCAAAGGAAATACATTCTTGATCTTTTGAAGAAGTTTGGCTTGTATGATTGCAAGCCCATTTCAAATCCATTAGAAGTAAATGTTAAAGTAAGTGCTCATGAAGGTGAAGAAGTGAAGGATGTGACCATGTATAGGTCAATAAATAGTTCTCTCTTATATGCTACTATGACAAGACCTGATATTGCACATGTAGTTGGAGTGTTATCTCAATTTTTGCAAGCACCAAGAGTACCTCATCTTGTTGTAGCCAAAAGGGTACTTAGGTACCTCAAAGGATCAGTGAATGAAGTTCTATATTATCCATTTGATGATGGATTTAATGTACAAGCTTATTGTGATGTTGATTGGGTAGGTTCCAAAGATGACAGGAGAAGCACTAGTGGATATGTTATCATGCTAGGGAAAAAGATCATCTCATGGATGTCAAAGAAACAACCAACCGTGGCTCTTTCATCGACTGAAGCTGAGTATAGAGTCTTAGCACGTCTTATGTGAGCTTATGTGGCTCAAGCAATTGTTTGTTGATCTTGATTTGCAGGTTAAGCAAGTACCTATTTTTTGTGACAACATAAGTAGCATATGCTTGGCTCAAAATCCGGTGTTCCATGCAAGGTCGAAGCATATAGAAGTGCATTAACACTTTATTCAAGAGAAGATCATGTCAAAGGATGTCAAGGTGGAGCATGTCAATACAAAGGACCAATATGCAAATATGTTTACCAAAGCATTGGATGGCGTAAAGCTACAACACTTCAAGGCATGCATTGGAATGAAGGAGCTAGGCATCGAGACTTGAGGGGGAGTGTTGAAAATCAAGTCTCAGTCATGCAAAAAGGCTCAACCATGAGTTTTGCAAGTGGACCAATAAAAAAAGAGGAACCAAAGTCGTGGAATAAAGTTAGAAGCCAAACTCAATCAAATTCAAATCTCATCAAATCAGCCACCAAAAAGTGCACCTACACTAATTGGTGGGTGGTTAGCTAGATTGTAGGAAAAGTAAAACTCTATATAAGCATCATCCCACCTTTGTTTCTTGAGTTGTATGCATTCCACGAGTTTGCCACTTAGTTTAGTGAAGTCTTAAACTCTAGCAAGTAGCCCCCTTGCTTGCTTACCTCATTTTCTCATGATTTTTCTCCTCTCTATCTAGAGGTGTAGTTAGGCTTTCCAAATCTGATTGTACTAGATTGCAGAGCATTGTTTGCTCTCTCATTGTACTCATTTTCATTCATTTCAAGCTTCATTTCATCTCTCATATTGTGCCCTGAACTTTGACAAAGTTTTAAGTTATTTGGTTGAGTGAGCTGTGAGAAATTGCCAACTTTGTGAAGGTATATCTCTGCACATAGGCAGAGAGTGTTGCAAACAGGTAGCCTGTTTTGCAGAGGGTGGTCCTCCAAGCTGGAATATCCATTTGGGATGATTTAAAGCTTGTTGGGTAGATCTTATAGTCTACTACAAATCTGCAAAATTTCATTTGAAGTCTGTGCAGTGGTGCAAAGAAAAGTTTAGAACAGTGAGCATATATCACTACTTGTGGACCTAGTGGAGGGCAGCCATCTTCCATTTTTGCATTGGGGTGTTAGAATCATCCCCCATCATTGTTCACCGCATCACTCCTCAGGGGGATTTGTTGATATATTTAGGTAGTGATGTGTGTGAACACACTAGGACCACTAGGGCACTTTTTTCCCTCTTTAGGAGGTTTTTTCCCCCAGCTTGTATATATGCCTATTGCCCTAATGGGTCACTTATCTTTGTACATTCTAGTGGTAATAAATTCAATAAAATCCCCCTCAAGCCTCAGATGATTGAGTCTTTAGTTCCTCGATACTTTTTGAAGTCCAATCATAGCTTTGAACATGTTTAACTTGACTCCATCCAATGCTTTGGTCATCATATCTGTGTTAGATATGCTTAGTATTCCACCCTCACGTGAGCACAAATGATCAATGGTGCTCTAAGTTGTAAGCCCCCCATTATGAGGAGAAGCCATTATGAGAGCCCGGACCTTTGTGGAACCCTAACTTCTAAGTTAGATGAGGTCTATGTGTGACCGTTGATGGTTATAGATTATCTTTGTGAGCCTAGGCATTAGGTTAGGTAGGGCATAAACTTCCAGGACATTGGGTTGCCATTCAAGGCAAAAATAGAGTCCATGTGGCATCGCGTGGTTTTGCCCATAGAACCTTAATGGGGGGAGTGCAGAGGGGGGCTTGCCCCCTTCTGTAGGGTCTAGGCAGCCTATCCCCCCAGCCCGTAGGGTCCAGGCAGTAGGACTTTTGGTCATGCAGATAGTGTCAAATTGTATATTTTTTCGACTGTTGTGCATCTCCATACTATGTTTATCTATACCGACTCCCCTTGTAAAAGCTATATAAGCATGGCCCAAGTTGAGCTTTACATTGCATTGCACACTAGTAAGCCCTTCATCTAGAGTATATCTAGTATGCCATCTAAGCTCCACATACTGGTATGTTTCATCCTAGATCATCACATGTTGATCTTGATATCTCAACACTCCCCCTCAAGCTCAACGCCATATCCTGTAATCCAAGCATCTCTTGAAACTTCTTCAACTTCTCAGCTCCAAGTGCTTTGGTGAAAACACCAGCAACCTGCTCATCTGTTCTCACATAAACAAGATCAATATCACCTGCTAATACCTTCTCTCTGATGAAGTGATAATGTACCTCGATATGGTTTGTTCTAGCATGGAAAACAGGGTTCCATGCTAACTGTATGCTGCTAAGATTATTACAATAGATAGTGATAGGCTTTTGCACTTCCACACCTAAATCTTCAAGTAACATCTCCAGCCATGATGCCTCACATGCTGCCATTGCAGCACCTCTATACTCAGCCTCTGTACTCAACAAAGCAACAGTGGGTTGCTTCTTACTGCTCCATGTAATAGTTGCACCTCCAAGTGAGAAAAGAAAGCCACTAGTAGATCTTCTATCTGGAGTACTACCAACCCAATCTACAATGGTGTATCCATGAACCTGCAAATCTACACCAGCTTCATAAAACAATGCATAATCCAAAGTAGCACTCACATAACGTAGAGTGCACCTCAGAGCATCCAACTGTGGCTTCCTGGGAACCTGCATAAATTGACTTTCAAGTCCAATAGTATAACTTAGATCAGGCCTTGTAATTGTGAGATATATAAGACTTCCCACAATTTCAAATTCTGATATAATGGCATAGAAATTGGCTTACAATCAGCCATACCATACTTTTGCAGCATATTTAAGGCATATTGCCTTTGTGACATCCATATACCTGTTTCTGTATGTATAAACTCAATGCCCAAGAAATAGCGCAGCACACCAAGATCTTTCATGTCGAATTCGTGCATAAGAAGTTTCTTTACCTCTTTGATGCTTTCTTCATTATCACCACATACAATCAGGTCATCAACATAAATAGCCACAATAGTGATGCCATCATCAGCCTTCCTTGCATATAGTGAGTGATTTGCATCACACATAGAGAACCCAATGCTGGTTAGTAATCAGCAATCCTTGCATGCCATGCACGAGGGGCTTGCTTCAGCCCATACAAAGCCTTTTGCAACCTGCAAACATATTCTGGATGCTTTGAATCTTCATATCCTTGTGGCTGGTCCATATATACTTCTTCCTGTAACTCACCATGTAGGAAAGCATTCTTCACATCCATCTGATGCAAAGTCCATCCTTTTGTTGTAGCTAATGCAACAAGTGTTCTGACAGTAGACATTTTAGCTACAGGGCTGAATGTTTCCTCATAATCAATGCCATATGTATGTGCATAAGCTTTAGCTACCAATCGTGCTTTACACCTGCTTATGCTACCATCATCATTATGCTTTACCTTGTAAACCCATTTGCAGCCTATGGGTTTCTTTCCTTGTGGCAATGGAACCAACTTCCATGTATCATTTCCATAAAGTGCAGCCATCTCCTCATCCATAGCTTTTTCCCAATCTGCATTACCACTTGCATCTTCAAAACAAGAAGGTTCAGCATCTTGTATTACCTTTGTCATGTAAGCACAATGGCAAGCCATGTAACTATCATATGTCAATCATTGCACTGAATTACGCATCCTCACAGATCTTCTTGGTCCTGGTTCACTTCTCCTTGTATCATCTGCATGTGCCCTTCTTACTCCTGGAGTCTTCACAGAGGGCAATCCAAGTTCCTCATCAAGACTCTTTTCTGAACCACTCGAATCTCCATCAACATCTTCAAAACCTGCACATGTTTTACTACCAGCAGAAAGCTTTTCTTTACCTTTCTTGGGTGTACATTACCTTTCGTGCTCCTTGATTCCATTCCTCATATGCTCTTAACTGGTCTGCAGTCCGATTCCTTTCTGGTAACTGCGGAACATTTTCATTCTCTCCTTCGATGTACTTCCAGTAGCCCTTTCCCATCAGGACATGGAAGTTGTTCTTGTCCAGCTTATCGCTCATAAACTGACTCATTCCATCTGCGTTTTCCATTTCTGCAACAATTCACAACACTGCAAAACACTACAAGCAGCACTTCTGCTTGAACACTATCACACTATGATGTGACAGTTCGATCTCAAAAAAACACAGTTTTCATGTATCAACGGTACACGGAATCGCTTGAAATTCTGGATCTGGAATATATGAGTGTTGTCGAACACAAGGAAAGTTACAGTTTCTGAAACTGACCTTGTTTTTCTGTGGGCCCCACCTTGCGAGCACAAAATGGAGGTCGAGATCGCTCCGAGACTTTGATCTGGTTTTTTGTAGCAAACGGAGGCCTGTGAAATCACGTTTTCTCCATGCCTTGCCACGTAGTCTTCACCGTTTCCACGAGCTCTCTACAGCCACGCTAGCTCTGATACCATGTCACGAGGAAGGAGATAAGGAAGAGAGCTCACACACACACTCTCACTCTCAAGGAGAAGCACACACACAGATTGAGGCAAGGAAGAATGATCATCTTCTTCTTCTTCTTCTATTACATAAAAGGAATGTACAAGAATGACCTAAAACAAGAATACAACAAGTGCAATATACAAAGATCAGTACATAAGGAAAAATCTAATGTCCGCGAATGAGTGAGCTGGCAAGAAACAAATGTGCCATCACTCTCGGTGGATAAATCTAATAAAGCTCAATGAAGTATCCCTGACATATACCGACGTGACCACTATACATGTCAGAGAAACGAAAAATTGATACATGTCATCTTGGATCATCACATGTTGATCTTGATATCTCAACAACAACCACCTGCCTTCACGAAAGGTAAACTTGATGATACGAACTACACCATGTGGAAGTTTAAAATCACTTCTATCATTGATTCATATGAGCTTCTAGAGATTGTTATTGTTACTAATCATGAGCCCCAAGAAACACGTGATCCAAATAATGCTGGCCAAATGATTCCTCCTGATGCTGATCTTCTATGTGCTTGGAAACATAGAAATGCAGATGCACTTTATGCTCTAGTCACAAGTACCACTGATTGTGTTTTGACTCTCATTCAATATACTACCAAGGCATGTGAAGCATGGAACATATTGAGAAATCAATATAAAACTTGTAATTAGACACGAATTCAAAACTTGGAGAATCAACTAGCAACAGAAAGGTTTGCTGATGGGAAGACTGCAAAGGTGTTTATCACTCGCATAAAGAATCTACGAGATCAAATGGCGGGAGGAGGTGTACAAAAGTCAAGTGAGGAGCTAGCTCGGTGATTTCTTTGTATCTGTTCTCCTACGTTTGATGGTTTGGTAAGTTCTCTTAATACTCAAATCAGACCTCAACCACTAACTTTTGAAGAATTCAGTGTCTTACTCATGGAGGAGGAGCTGCGACTCAAGCCACGGAGTGGTGGTAGCAAAAGAGGTGCTACATTCACAACAAATGCCAAAGGAGGCAAAGTAAACTCTTCAAAATATGGAGATAAAAAGAAGAACAACAAAAAGAAGTTCAAGGGAGAGTGTTTCCACCAAAAGAAGAAAGGAGACGGAATCCAAGACTGTCACATCAAGAAGGCAGAAGAGAAGAATGGCTCTTCAAAAGGTGGCAAGGGCAAGGAGTCTGCCAACACAAAAAAAATAGAGCTTGAGTTATTTGTTACAATAGACGAGGTATGATCCTCGGATGAAGATTCAGGAATCGATGACTCATGGGTGTTGGACAGTGGTGCATCTCATCACATGATGAACAGAAAAGGCCGTTATAGTTCCAAAGATTTTAAAGGAACCCATCAGAGTAAAGGTAGGCAACAATGCAAGATGTCCTACAGAGGGTGAAGGTATGGTTTCTTTCATTAACTCTAATGGGGATGTCAAAAAGCTTTGAAATGTGTTATATGCTCCAAAAATCAAATGAAATCTACTTTTAGTAGCTTTTATAACGGATCAAGGTCATCAAGTATCTTTCAATAAAACAAGAGCTAAGATTATGGATAGTAATAACAACATTTTTGGGACTAGCGTAAGGAGGAACATGTATGAGATGTGTGCTCTTACAACCACTACAAGTGCGGGCACAAGTAAGCTATGGCATAAGAGATTTGACCACATTGATTGCAGAAATGAAGGAACCATGTAAAGCTTGCATGATGGGCAAGCAACAAAGGAAGGTGTTTCCACAAGAAAGCAAGAATAGGGCAAGCCATCCTCTAGAGTTGGTGCATGCTGACTTGTGTAGAAAAATAACTACACATGCCTTGGGTGGATCTTCCTAATTCATGTTGCTTGCCGATGTCTATAGTAGGAAGATGTGGGTGTAATTCCTTCATGACAAGGCTGAAGCTTTTGGTAAGTTTAAAGAATGGCTTTAGCTTGTTGAAATTGAAACAAGGAAGAAGATGAAGGAATTCAGGACAGATGGTAGCAGTGAGTTCACATCAATAGAGTTTGAAGATTTTTGCAAGAGTAAAGGAATTAAGCATCAACTTACAGTGGCACGTAGCCCTCAACAAAGCGATGTTGCAGAAGTTAAATCATAGTGGCACATAGCCCTCAACAACACGGTGTTGCAGAATGTCAGAATCGAACCATCATGGAGCAAGGTGGATGTCGAAAGGAAAGGGTTTGCCTAATCAATTTTGGGCAAAGGTTGTCAACATTGTTGTCTACATCTTGAATCGAAGCTATAGCAAGACACTTGATGGAAAGACTCCATAAGAAGCCTACACTGATAAAAAGCCGTCTGTTTCCCATTTCAAAGTATTTGTAAGTGAATGCTATGTACATGTTCCAGATAGGGAGAGAAACAAGCTTCAACCAAAAAGCATCAAATGTATCTTTTTAGGGTAGAGCAAAGATAAGAAGGATTATAAGCTTTATGACCTTGAGGCTAAGACGATCATGGGCGAGTCATGATGTGGTGTTTAAGGAGGAGCAACCACATGCAGTGGAGGAGGAAAAGAGAGATTCCACTTTATCATCAAGCGAAGGGGCAATCCACTATGAACCTTGCCCAAGAGCTATCCCTTCTAGACAAGAGACAGAAGCATCATCTTTAGATGATGAGTCTGAAAGTCACCAACCTGTTGTCACCCAAGTGGACCATTGTTATGATGGGTGAAGTAGCTCTATGATTCTGCAAACCCCATCCCATAGTCACTAGAATAGGTTGCAGATGGACCGAGGTAATAACAGAGAATGGAGGAACAGAGACGGGCAAGTGCCCATATTGTAAACACAACCCTGATGGTTAATCTCATTCAAGAACAAGCAAAAGAGCCAACCAATGTGGAAGAGGCACTCCATGATCCGAATTGGAGGGTTTCCATGCAAATAGAATACAAAAATATCATGAAGAATGGAACTTGGGAGCTAGTGGATCGACCCCCTAAGCATAAATTCATCAACACCAAGTGGATCCGGAAGCTAAAGTACAAGGCTGATGGTACTTTGGAAAAGTACAAAGCTAGACTTGTTGCAGAAGGCTACTCACAAGTTGAAGGCATTGACTTTTGTGAATCATTTGCTCTAGCTGCAAGGATGACTACTATCCGAGTAGTACTAGTTGTGGCTGCACATAAGTATTACCCAATCTATCACATGGATGTCAAATCAGTGTTCCTAAATGGAGACCTCAAGGAGGAGGTATATGTGTCTCAGCCACTAGGGTTTGAGGCTCCTCATTTAGAGAACAAGGTATGTAAGCTGAAGAAGGCATTATATGGGCTGAAACAAGCCCTTAGAGCATGGTACCAGTGGATAGATAAGTATCTCTTGGATCTAGGTTTCAAAAGATGTGCTTTTGATGCTAACATGTATGTTCTAAAGAGAGAAGGGAAAACAATTGTGCTTGTACACTATGTAGGTGACCTTGTGATTATATGAAATGATCATGCTCTTCTTCAACAAAACAAAAGATGCCTTGAGTTCAGAATTTGAAATGATAGACTTGGGATTAATGCATTATTGCTTAGGCCTTGAAGTTTGGCAGGAACTAGGGAAGATTTTTATCTCTCAAGAAAAGTATGAAAGACAGATATTGAAGGCATTTGACATGGAGGATTGCAAGGAAATTTCTACACCTATGGAGGTCAACACAAAATTATCTATTGAAGATACTTCATCTCCAGTGAATATTGGAAGATACAAGAAAATAGTTGGAAGTCTCGTCTACTTGTGCAATAGTAGACTAGATATCTCTTATGTTGTTGGAGTGGTAACCAAGTTCTCTAATAAGCCTTGTCAAAGTCATTAGAAGGCAAGCATGTAGATACTCAGGTATATGAAAGGAACCACTAATTATGGTATTCTTTATGAAGAAGGATCATCTCTAGTTGGATACCGTGGCTTAGATTGGGTAGGAGATATTGATTCTAAAAAATCAATTTATGAATAATGCTTTTCTTTAGGGTCAAGGATTTTTACTTCAGTACTGTTGGTTGTCAATAAAGAGATCTATTCCAACCATCTGTCTTGTCCATGTGAATTGCTGTGTTTCTGCTCCTCTGTGTGTCTCTCACACTTATACACACACCCAACATGTATGCAAGTATGTATGTATGTATGTATGTATGTATGTATGTATGTATGTATGTATGTATGTATGTATGTATGTATGTATGTATGTATGTATGCATGTATGTGTATGTATGTATGTATGCATGCAAGTTTGTATGTATGTATGTATGTATGTATGTATGTACGTACATATGTATGCAAGTATGTATGTATGTAAGTGTGTATGTATGCATGCAACTATGTATGTATGTATGCATGTATGTATGTAACCGCATACATATGTATGCATATGTGTGGATACATATTTGTAAGTAATTTCATCACATGCATGTATGCTATCTATGTATGTACGTACATATATATGTAATATGCATGTATGTATGTATGTATGTATGTATGTA